>JAWNOY010000342.1:1215260-2430521 GCA_035045545.1 Drosophila gaucha
TTGAAAATAATCTGCCTTGCAAAAGCCTGAATACTCCATTCGATCAAATCCAATACACTTTACTCATAAGAATTTGTAGATTTCAAAACCTGAACTCTAAATTAGAAATCCCTATGACGTTCTTAAAGATATCATATTTTGTATAAAAAAGATCTTAAGAGCAAATATTCTTTTGATTATGGTAATTCATTCAAAATTAATAGTATTTATAATATAATATATTAATATTTCAAATAATTGGCTATGGTAGGAATGCAAAAGACTCATTACAAAGAAAGAGTGTTTACAGATCATGATCTTAGCAAAGGCTAATTAGCTAATTAATCCGTTAAACCTTAAGAATAAGTTCAGCTTGTTCTAAACGCATTTATATATTATTTATAATATTTACTATTTTTATTTATATTTATATATAATAATGTAAATATAATATAATTTAAATATAACTAAATATTCAGAGTTTCATATGCCAAGGCCATAATCTACTAAATTGCTATCCTTAATGACATATATACATTTTTATAATCTTGCAAAAAGGGTATATTAATTTTGGTCAGAATTTGCAACGCAGAGAAGGAATGATCTCCGACTATATAAAGTATATATATTCTTGATCAGCACGACGAGCTGAGTTGAAATAGCCATGACCGTCTGTCCGTCTGTCTGGATCAACGCAATCTCCTCCGAGACTATAAGAGCTGCAGAGCTGAAATCTTGCATCTCGGAGTCATTCGGATCGGATGACTATATCCTATACCACCCATAGGACAGATCGGTTTTAAGAAATGTTTTAGTGGGATAACTTCGACGTTATTAATGGCAGAGACTTGAAATTTGGAGCATATACTCCTGAATAGCACCCCTATACAAAAAGATATAGAGTATATAACTACGACCTTTGGGGGCATAAAAAAATGGGAAAAACTATATCTTCTATAATTTTTCACCTAGAGTCCCAAAACTTAACAAAAACGTTAAGTTTCACTGTTTCGACGAAATTATGAAAAACTATATATCCGCCTCTTTGGGGCGCGGCAAATCGGACAAAACTATATCTTCCAAAGTTTAATAGGTACCACCTCAAAATTTGAGATATAGGTTACTGTTACCCTGCTTAAAAGATTTCCTTAAAATTATATATCCACTTGATGGGGGCGTAGAAAATCAGAGAAAACTATATCTATATCATTTACAAGTGCAAGGGTATTACCAAACTTCGGCATGGCCGAAGTTAGCCCATCTCTCTAGTTGTTTTATCATGTAATTTTATGGTTCTTAATATATTATAGCATATGTCATATATATATATATCATATAAAAGATAAGTTTCACCCACTTTAACACTTTTCGAACCACTGTGCAGTTGGCTGCTACCAGTTTTGGTCGAGCGCTGGTGAAAAAGTGCTTTATGAAAGTTTGTTTTAGCTTATCTAATGGTGTTGCTGTACATCCCTTCAACTCTCTCACTTTCTGTCTCTCTCTCTCTCTGGTCCCCTTGCAGGTGCACCTTTGCCGTGGCAAGGGCTGAAAATTGCACGTCATTTGCCGCCGGTTTGTCCACAAAAACTGCCGGACATGTCCGGGCGGAACAGTGTAAATATGTCACTGGGCCGTTACAAGCATTTGATGCGGCTGATGCCCTACTTGAAAGTTGAGAGTGAGGACTGCTTGTATCTGAATGTGTATGTGCCGCACGCTGGTAAGTTAATGAGGCACACCGTGAATCATAAAACTAAAAGCATCAAATCTTGACTTTCAGAGCCTGTGGTTGTGCCCAAGCTGCACGCAGTGCTTGTTTATTTGCATGGCGAGTCCTTTGAGTGGAACAGCGGCAATGCCTACGATGGCTCCGTCCTGGCAAGCTACGGGGATGTGATTGTAGTTACTGTCAACTACCGCCTGGGCGTTCTAGGTAGGTTTAATGGCGACCGACTGTGCTTAATGGACAGTGTGCTAATTGCCTGACACGATATGCTTTAGGGTTCATGCGTCCCAGCATCGATGCTCACAATATTGCCAACTATGCGCTGCTCGATCAGATAGCGGCTCTGCACTGGATCAAAGAGAACATTGTCTCCTTTGGCGGGGATAATACCCGCGTCACGCTCATGGGCCACAGTACGGGCGCCGCCTGCGTCAATTATCTAATGGTCTCGCCCGTGGCATCAGGTAAGTGCTACGTGCCCAAATCCACCCATACAGCAGCCCAGTGATTATAATGGCATTTAAATAAAGGCCTATTTCATCGCGCAATTCTGATGTCTGGGTCGGCGATGTCCGACTGGGCCGCCAGCAATCAGTCGCTGCAATTGACCATGCAAATAGCCCAGGCCCTCGATTGTCCGCTATCCGACCACGAGGAGGACGATGCTCTGCTCGATTGCCTGCGCCAGCGTCGGTGAGTCAATCAGTTTATTGAATTATTGAGTGGTGCGAGTATGGTACCCAGTCCAGTTTTAATCGCACCACAATGCGTGCTAATGCCTTTTACTCTTGTTGCTCCTGCTGTCCATCATCCTCTTTGGCCTTCAATTAATTTCCACTGGCATCTTCCAAAAGGCAGCCGGCCTTTGCTTTGATTCATCTGTGGCTAATGATTCGATAAATTTACGAGTTTGTCGCGCCGCGTCCCCAATGAGCCGTACACTGCCACGCCCCTCCCTCCTATTGCTGACCATAACTAACCATGCGTGGGCATAAGCCTGGAGCTTAATTATAATCCCTTGTATCCATTCTATCTAAAACACGCGTCTAATATGCGGCACGTTTAGCTGAGTGGAGCGCGGTGGCTTGTTGTGGGGCTGCAGGCGTGGCAGTTAATTGCTTTTCAATTAATCACGTTTTCGGATCACTTCTTCAGCAGCGGTCGACAGAGGTCGGGGTTCATCCACTTAGCGGCCCATTAAGTGACGGGCTCCATAAATTATTCTCTTTATTTGCATATTTTACGCGAATATTTGATTTTTTTGTTGGATAGGGCAGGCACGCAGATTGTTCGTTATGAATTGACTGATTCAACAAATTTTTGCTTTTTATCTGTGTAAATAATGAAAATATTTTTGTTGATCCAGCTATATGTCAGTTATTGGTTAAAAAGAAATTCTTTTTTGATAGTTAATGTTTTTATACCCTAAACCCATGTAAAATGGGATTTCAGGGAATAATGATTTTATGACAATGTATGTAACAGGCAGAAGGAGGAGTGGCAGACCCCACAAAGTATAAATATTCTTGATCACGATGACAAACTGAGTCGATCTTGTCGAACGCAGCGATCTCGTACACCACAAAAGCTTTGAAATATATTGAAATATATAATCGAGTATACCATGAGTAGTACAATTTTATTTTTTTCGATTACTCATTCTAATTCCTTATTATCGATAATAATCGATATTTTGAATGTGTTTTTACGCCATAACTTAAAGATCATATAAGCTAGAGATCAAATGTACTACAATATAAAGGTTTCTGCGATGAAAATATAGATAAATATGTAAGCTAGATTACTTAAAACCCCACCTAGGACTTCGTTACTTGTTCCCATTGAAAATGGGAAAGTAGGGTATAATGGTTTACCAAAAATTATGTAACAGGGAGAAGGATGCGTGGCAGACCCAATATATAGTATATATATTCCTGATCAGGATGACAAGCTGAGTCGTTTTAGCCCTGTCCGTCTGTCTTTCCGTCCGTCTGTCCGTCCGTCTGTCCGTATGTATGAACGCGTCGATCTCAGAACCTATAAGAGCTAGAGACTTGAAATTTTACACGAAGGTGCTTGTATACAGCACGCATTTGTTTTGTTTCAGATATACGATATTTTTTCCCGTTTAAATTATATCGATTAAAAATGTTATCAAGATTAAGTTTTTTGACCATATCTTCTAAATGTTTTCAGCTAAAGCCAACAAATGCATTTAGCTTCTTATATATAAAACACATTTTCGTTTTTTTTTAATTTTGAGAACCAGCTCC
This sequence comes from Drosophila gaucha, assembly GCA_035045545.1. Classification (NCBI taxonomy): domain Eukaryota; kingdom Metazoa; phylum Arthropoda; class Insecta; order Diptera; family Drosophilidae; genus Drosophila; species Drosophila gaucha. The sequence continues at coordinate 1,219,239 of JAWNOY010000342.1, forward strand.
ACATTTTACAAAATCATTTTAATTTAAGTTCAGTTGCCAAAAAAAGACACTATTTAATTTTTTTTTTATTTTTTTTTAACTTTATTTTAGATTAAATAAGAAGATTAAGTGCTGAAAATTTTTGAAATTTAGAATTTACACCTGTGTCTTGAAACTTAAACAAATATGTATTTGTTTTAAGAACCCACCATAAAAACATATAGTATAAAAAACTACGCTCATTAAGGGTGCGCCAAATCGGTAAAAGCTGTAACTTCTACAATTTTGCTCCTGAGATCCAAAAATTAGTAACTTCGTCAATCTTGGTCTCTTATTGGAAAATCAGAAAAACAATACTTATATCCTTTATAATTACAAGGGTATCATATTTCGACAGGGTCGAAATTAGGCCATCCCTCTTATAATTAATTCATATTGAAAATATGTTTTACATGAATTCAAAAAATGGAAAGTTTCTGAAATGTTTGTTGAGCATACGTTAACCCAATTGAATTAAATAAATTCCATCATTATGAATTAATTTCAGTAATAAAATTCATTGATATTATGCATAAAAAATCAAATTAATTACATAGAGGATTTTAATTTTATGTATTTAATTTGTTCACAGTAAATATTAATTTAAACATTTGTTGAAATCAAGGCCTTATTAGAACAATTACTTCTGGCTTACTTGAATAAATTATTATTATAATACGTTACGCTCCATTTCAATTTTAATTGCACATTAGCAGAGTCCAAAAACAAATACACAGCTCCTACACAGATACATAATGAAAATGTGCAAAAAGTGAGCGTAAAAGGAAAATAGAAAAACTAAAAAAAAATTTGCATACAGAGCGAAAGAAAAGCGCATGATGTAAAATAATGTATGTAAAACAAAATCAACAACGGGACAATAATAGTAATTATGTTAATTATGCCAAGCACATGCACACACTCACACTCAACCCAGCGCACACACGCTGTCGCTAAACAAACATTGCAACCATCTCTACTTTGTGTATGTGTTGAGTGTGTGAGTGTGTGTACGTGTTTTCTAGTTGCTTTCTCTTGCCAGCTGCAAATTGACACTGTAACTTGGCAAACTGTTAGGGATACTCATACACTCAGCCTAGCGAACTTGCTCCGCAATGAGCCAGATGCAAAGATAAAGTTTATGCAGTGTAATTATCCGAAGTCTATATACCCTGTCTAAAATAGAGTAGCTTACTTTCAAAAGTGAACAGAGGAATAATAGATTAGCTAGGTGTGACAGAGATATAGAATGTAAGGGAGGTGAAAAGTTTGAGGGGGAGAGAGAATGAAAGATAGAGAAAAAAGGACTGCCAAAAAGATACAGAGGCCAATGAAGAAAAATATAGATAAAGTAAGAAAGTAACGCGAAAAATTAGATAAAAAGAAAGAGAGGGAGATATAGAATTTAAGATATAAAGAAGATAAATAAGATAAATAAGGAAGAGTAAAAATGAAAAAAAGAGAAAGATCAATGCAACACTATTGAAAGATGCGTAGACACAGAGAAAAATAACAAACAGGCCTATGGAATAACAATAAATAATATACAGAGCGAGAGGTGAGAATAGAATGAAGCAAAAGAAAAGTTTCAGAATTCTTTATTTTGCACTCTAAATGTTGTATTTGGAATATAGTATTTCATTTTGAGGAGAAAGAGCTCTGATGATGAATAAAAATAATTTATAAAATTACCTTTATATAAATACTTAAGATACTCAAAAATTATATATATCTGTTTGCTACATGCAGTTATTCTGTCTGTTAGGCCAAGAGATCCTTAACAGCAAAAGGCAGTCAATGTGTTAATGAGTGAGAAAGTCTTTGGAGTACATTTAGTAAAGAAGTAAAGAAAGTGAGTGCTTGGGCGCAGTGAATGTGCGAGTATTAAATGAATGCAATGAATTATGTATGAACTACTGTTCATACACACACACAGCAACTCAAACAGGTAACAATAAAGAGGATATTTTGACCACATTCGCATTTGCACTCAACACACACACTCTCACAGTCACTCAGCCAGCTGTAAAATGGTGTATTCAGCCTTTGTGTCCTATAGCTACACATATTTAATATTTAATTAGAGTCGATTCTGTGCAGGATTTCTTGCAGTTTATCAAATGATTTGCTCATTTCCAAATATTCAATTTGTTTGCCCTCAAACGCATAGAGCTTGTGATCCTTATTTACATTCGGGCTTTGAAGCCTGCCAGCAAATACATGATTTAATTATTGAGCATTACAATGCATGTAGCAAGAGGTCTGCCTCAGACTGCGCTATACACATTTAATTTTCTTTATTACTAATTAATTATTTACAAATACATTTGCTCTGCAGTTAACGCTGTGCTAATATTTCGCTTAGCTGATTGCAAAATGCAAATGAATAATTTATGCAATCGACAAACACCTGAACAAATGCAAATGAATACTGCAGGTGGAAAATAAAAACTAAACATTCATAACTAATTGATATCAACTACTTTCTAATTTCTATACCAGTTTAATTTGAATTGTTGCATAACATATAAAGGAATTTATTTAAACTTCTTTCCTATTTTACACACTTGGAAAGACCTACAGCTGGTGCACATTTAATCGCCTTAAAAACGGTTACAATGCAGCACAAGAGAAAAAATGAGAAATACAACAACCAAGCGTCAAAAATATATGCATATCAAGTATACGACTGGCAGCCCTCAAAAATAAACTAGAGTGCATTAACATATGCATTATGCTTCTTCTTCTTTTCTTTTAATTGACAAAATAAAGAGAAAAGCCTATTAAAACTTCATTAAATATAAAGCATCAACTACAACAACAGCACTCGAAAGACTGAAAACAAGGTCGATTTTAGTCTAAATAAATATGTTGGGCTTCCAACAACAACAACTTAGAGTGCGAGTTCTTTAAGTAGCTGCATGCTGCACACAAGCACTGTCATCAATCTTCGTAAATGCCAAACACATACATATATATATATATATATATATATATATATATATATATATATATATTGAAAGTGTATGCGAGACAAATTTGTGCATTGTATCCGAATTGCCTGAACAAAACTCTGACAACAAATATATTTAGATATATAGCACAGTTTTATATATAAAGTCACTTGAATAGGTACAAGATTTGTGCAACAAAATATTTATTTTATGTATAAATGAAATATGTCAACAAATTCTATTTGGAACGTTTTAAACTTATTAAACAAATTGAATTTTTAAAAGAATTTAAAAACATGAATTTTGCTAATAAAATATATAATTTAGTCTTAGTATATATGTATATAGTTAGCAATTTTGTTGCTACTTTTGTACTTCGAAATAAATTTAAGACTGATTCTATGCAACTGCAGAGCACTGTATGCCCGGACATATCTGTATCTAAGCCAACTATTGCTAACAAGTTAATCGCAGTTGCAGTTCAAGTTGCGACAGTCTTGCGACAGAGCGTAGCTAATAAGAGCAGCCAGTAACAGACAGAGAAGGAAAGAGTACAGGATCTGCTGTAACTATATATGAAAATCATAAATCACATATACGACACGCTTCAAAAACTTTGCGCTCTGTAGATGAAACTCAATTGAAGCGCTGCTGCAAGAGGGACTTTGGCTTCAGGAGCCCTCGCACGGCAGCTTGAAGGCAGTCGCAGTTCGTCGAGCACACTGTGTGTGGGCTAAACAAAAACAAAGGCGATAAACTTGGTCATGTGTCGATGACCACGCCCCTAAATGCAATTGGTGTTGACCGCAACGGAGCCGATAGCGTGTCCTGCCATTGACAATGCCAACAGCAGCTGTACAAACTACTGCGGTTGATGAAGTCTTAAAGTGTTTGTGGTACTCTGCAGTGGGTGGGTCGATGGGTGGTGCAATTGCAATGCAGCTTAAGTATATTACGATAATATCGGCTCGGGGGAGTCGCATTTGTGGCATTAGGCAAGTTTCAAGTCCGCTTATGTGAAATCATGCTAGCTAATTAAATCAATCACAATGAAAAGGTGGTTTTCTATATGCTTTTATTGAAATCAATTTATAAGGTCCATGGGCTTAAGTAAGTGCATGTTGTGCTCATTAAGGGTGTGGCTATATTCCATTTCAACAATTCAACTCAATTTCACATTTTGCAAATGTGAACATGCAAAAATTTCAAACGGAATTCGATTTTCGACTGTGCCAACCTTCGACATATACTATTTAGAGGCATACCCTTTTGCAATATTAAGAGGTAAATAGGGCATATAGAATGCAGAAATAACAGACAGCAGATCCAAATGCATTACAGAAAGCATTAATACTTCAGATCAAAGTTTAATAGCTCTGGCAAAATAAAATGAAATGGGTTTTAAAAAATTTAAAAGGTATTTTCATGATATTTGCTAGTCTATATTAGGACATTTTAAATATCATTGCTGATACTTCTTCAAATCTAACAAAATTAAATACAAATTATAATTAAAATTATAAAACTGATTTCCAGAATGTTTGCCAGACGGTATTACGGAAAGTTAACATACCATTGGTCGTAATTCTTTAGCTCTGATAAATAATATCAAATTTATTTTAAGAAATTCAAAACTAATTTCCAGGGTATCTGCTAGTCGGTATTTAATTATTTGTTTGTATCCACTGTCTGCATTTGCGAGATAAAATTGTGCTGCCTGAAATTGAATATTTGCTTCGGGTTTTTTTTCTTAATTTTAACCAATCGCAATGCACTTGGCCTGAGTGCAGCTCTGGCATCTGCATTTTTATGCAAACTACAACAGAAATTGGACCCAGTCGAACTATTCGGCAACGAAATGTTGCAGCAACTAAAATGAAATTCACTTTGAGGCAAAAAGTGTATATATATGTATTTATTGCTTCTCAAATATAATATTCTATTTGTCAGTGAGTTTATAGTGTTGCTGAAAGAGAAAATTAATGTAAAATCATTCAATTTAATATATCTAGTTAAGCATATACATATATATGGCTCTAATTTGATGTATTCAAGTTCTTCGAGCTTTAAGTAAAGCTAGGAAACAGCTGTGTCTAATAACAAAAATATCCTTACAAGCCATATGTGTATCTGTTGGGTTGTATCTTTATGTGGCGCACGTGTGCGTGCGTACGGTCCAGCAACAAATCACACATAAAATTTATTAGAAATTTCAAATCAAAGTGAAAAGTAGCCGCTGTCATTTACACACATACGCACATACGCACACCCACACACACTCATGCAGCCACAAACGCGCATTCAGTGACTCATTCATCCAGTTATATGACCTTTTTACGCCATTTGTCTGATGCTTTCTTTTTGGTCTTTGCAGCTACCAGGATATCTTGCACATACCAACATCGTTTCAACAATTTTCAACATCATTGGGTCCAATTGTCGATGGACACGTAATACCAAATCAACCATACAAGGTCATGGGGCATTATACGGAGCATTTCAGCCGGTTTGTTAAGCAATTGCTGTCACAGTTCTCTCTATATATACTTTTGGCCTTAGCTTTTGATATTTGCTTCAGACCTGCCAAATAACCTAAGGACTATTTATTTATTGTTGCGTTACTTGATTAGATGTTTGGCATTTCGGCATTTTCCATGTGGCATGTGGCATGTGGCATGTTCTGACCCTCAGGTAAAATCAAATCGCTCGTGAAATCCAAGTATGCATTTTAAACGAATTGAACAGCTATTGGGATCCACTCGAGTGCCACTTGTTGGACCCTCAAGGCGGGTTAACACTCCACTTAATGGAATGTTTTAATGCTTCATTGTTTCGGGCAGACCCTACACTTAAAGGCTCCAAGCTTATTACACATATGGCAAACATATTGCAAGCGTTGCATAGAAATGGGTAATTGTTGGCTCAGACAGGTTAATCATTTGATTTTTAACAAATATTTGTGATGTATTGAAAACACTTTCTAATAATTTTCACTGCTAGGTAAACGTAAGACAGAGTCCTTGAAGCCTAACAAACAGAAACCTTTTAGTCCCTCCATGAAAAGTATTTTATTTACATTTTCGAAATTTAATGCGAGTATCGATTGAATATCGATTGAATATATGTTGCTAAGTACTACAAAAACATTTTTACAATGGCCACAGGTAAAATTATAGAAAATAAAAAAGCAATTGATATATGAATATAGAATGATTTAAAGAAGATGTAGATGAAGATGAAGTAGCTGTAATTATTACAAAATGAAAAATAGTAAGCCACAAATGAATATGTATATTATAATAACACAAAACCAAAATATATACATATTTGAGTCATACACATATCCAACATGAACTCTAGTTTGTCTAGCTATAAAAACTCCATTCATTCTCCCAAATCCTCCCGATCAAAATTTATTTAAATTTAACACATCTTGTGCTTTAAGAATTTCAATTTCTTTTCATTTGCCGTCTTTATTGATTTAAGATACCCGGGCATCCTAATATTTTAAGCTTGGCAAGCATTTGCGATAATATCGAGCTGTGTTTGTGCTTGTGTTTGAGTTTGTGTTGTATCCACATCAATCAATCAGGCAACAAGTAATAACTCAGGCCTTAACAAAAGGGTTCATTTCAGCATTTTTCTGGCTCCTATCAGCTTCTTTTGTTATCTGAGCTGCTCTCTCCCTTCCTCTTTCTTTTTATTTCTCACTCTATGCTTCCCTCCCACTCAATCTCATTTCCTCTGTTGTGGAACGTGTCCATTTGCTTTTGGGATGCTCCGCATAATCGAATGAAATGCGTGATTAATTGGATTTTAATTGTTATCCTTTTGCAAGTCGAACGTGTTTTAGCCGTCGACAAGATGCTGCGTGCAAAAAAAAGCAGAATAATAGCTGAATGGAAGTGCCATTAATTACGGTTTACAGGTAGACAGTCAGGCAGGCAGGCGAAAGGATATGCAGGGCCAAAGGATACTCCAGGTAACTGCAAACTTGTCCAAATTGAATGGAAGCACGTTTTGCACGTTTACAGCTCCAAGTTTTGCGAATTTACTTCGTTTCGCATTTCAGTTTTAAGCACTTTAATGAAATAGCCATAGATCAAAGCGGTAAACAGAGTTACGAAGGACAACAATTATCGGGCGCAAGCTCCAAACCCACCTACATCTTACAGTCTCTGTCTCTCTCCCCCACTTTCGGCCATTGAACAAGTTTTGCATTTACGTTTATCGACTGGTAGCCAAAACCTGACCAGAGACTAATATTTTTGCTTTGCGCTTTGTTGGACGACAGGATATCAGGCGAGCAACAGGACACAAACTATGTAGTTGAGTGGTGCTATTTGAGTGGCGCTCGCTAACCACCCACTCTCTCGCTTTTCTGCTGCCATTTATCAGCAGCGTAACAAGTGACGCCGCAGGACCTCGTTTTATTCCAGTGCTTTTAAATGCCGTTTACGGCAGCAAGTTGTCTGGAATAAGCGAAAGTCCCACTGAGCGAAATTTTCGAGTTATAGGACAGGATAATATTTATATAGACGTATTACATTCTAGGAAAGAAATTTATTAATTGTTGTAATTTTAAAAAAATATATATTTTCTCTCAGTGCATCGTAGGCTTACACGGATATTTGATTTATTTATTTCGTAATATTTGAAATTTGTTAACTAGCAACTCAGCTTTAAGTATAAGGCTTAAAATCTTTTTTTTTGTAAGTAAATATGATTTGAATTTTAAACTTATTTTCTTAGCATTTTCTTTTTTTGCAAGTTTTTTACAAACTATTCCTCGCAGTGTCAGAAATTACTTCCTCTACTTATATAAATGTAAAGCATGCCTAACTACTCACACATTTACAGTAAGCCATAACTCTATAGCCTGCTTCGCTGCCGAAGCTTTTACTCTCGCACTCTCACTCGCTCCCGCTATTGCTATCTCTCTTATACTCCCTTTTGCTGTCTCTTGCAGTTATGATTTATTATTCGGCATCACGGAGTCAGAATCCTATCATACATTGGCCGCATTAGCACTCGAGGAAGGATTACGTGAAAATGAACGCGATAATTTATTGCGCTTCTATATGCAGAGTCGCTTTGATGTACGCCCCGATTTGGCATTGGCTGCCACGCTGAAAAAGTAAGTGAAATTTATGCGCTATTTTATGATGCGCGTGAAATACAAACCGACATCGAGAATGGGCTCGGGGCTGACTAAACTTACAACTTGGTTGCATTTAACACTTTGCGCGCTTTGTACACAAACACTCACACACACACACACACACACACACACATCCATATCGTTTATCACAATTAGAATTGTTTATGTGGCAATTTGTTTGCTTAAAGTGGCAAGGATTAGAGTCGCGACGCCAGCGCCTACAAAATGCTTTGGCGCTACATCACAAAATGCTGCTTTTCCTTAAATTAAAATTTATATATAGTATAGTCTAGCTTAAAATTGGAAAAAAGTCACACAGTCAATCGATTGGATTTTTGTTAGTGATATACAGCTGCTTGCATATAGGTAGTTCGGGGAAATAAATGGCATTAGGAATATTCTCGTATGTGTCAGAGTACTAACAAAAGCATTTTAACGATAACATAAAAATAGAATTTATTGCACGGATTTACAGGCAGTTTTTCAAATTCCATTTATATATTGTTTTATTGCAACCATTCTGTTAAGGTGCTCATTAAATTAAACTATGTGATAGAAATGAAAAATTCAATCCAATATAATTCCATAAGTATCTATGTTCACAATTTTTATCTTATTTATATAACCTGTTGCTTTATTTTAATATTTATATTACATATTTCTCCAATTTGTGCGCTAAAAAGTATGCAGCTTTTTTAAAGTTTATTGAAATTTATTATTATAAATAATAACTGATCACAATGCAAGAAAATGTTATCTATTTTTTCGACTGAATTGAAAATATAGTACTCTAATATATGAAATCTCTCTTTTATTGAGTGTCTGCGTGTGAGTTGCCATTAAAATATTTGTATTATGTGTTGTGTGTCTCATATACCAATATATTATTTTAGTTTTTGGCTTATTTAGCACCATAATAATGTGTGTCTCATTAGCGTCAAAGCTGACACAAACAGAGCCTTTCAGAGGGCCAAATAGAAAAATGCTTCAGGGCTGCCATAAATAATAATGGAAAAGGTTCTCTGCTGGCGAAAGGCCAGACAATTATGCCTAGAGTTAGTTAGTTATTACTGCGACTCTGTTCAAGTCCCTTTAGGCTCCTGTGCACACACAAGCACACACACACACACACACATTCATTATGCCCTTCATTTCATTTCGGAGCAAAACAATGCCAGCGACTATCTCATTTCCAGCAGCCAGCAGGACTCGAGTCAAGTTTGTGTGTGTGTCCTGTTTGTGCCGTGCAATAAATAAATAGCACAATGCACAAAATTCGACCTCCTCGGCGCCGCCCCCGCAACGTCCACGTTGCAGCTGCAATTTCTTTGGCGGGTGTATGTGTGTGCCTGGTTGAATTGGATTCCTTAGAGATGCGTTTGGGTTTGGACAGAACGACACTTTATACTGTATATATTTATACATATATGTATAAAGTTATTTGCACAAAACAGCGCAATTGTTTCTAAAGACGCTCGCCAAGCTTTCTAAGCCCAATGGCATTGGTAGAGCTACAAAAATGGTTTGAAAACTATCGCAGACTATAGAACATACTTCCTTTCATATATTTTGCAAATGAACTTTGCAAATACAGTTTAAGAACACAGTTTGAGAATACAGTTTGAAATGCCATAAAATCTATATATTTTGAAACAATCTCAAAGAGAAGCTTAAATACTTCGACTTAAAGGTGTTGAAGCCTTTAGTTTGGTAATAAAACTAATTGCAATCTAAAATAAATTCATAAAAAATAATACAATTTTAAGCTACCGTTTGAAATGTAGAACATTATATAATTACAAAAGTTTGCCAACTGCTGGCAGCAAAAAGCTGCTGCCCTTCACAAGAGTGTCGCAAAAGGTAGTGTAACAAAAAAGAGTGCTTGAAGGCAAGCCAGTCGCCAGTGGCGGATAACAGCAATAACACCCACAACAATAGCAACAAAAAACAGAAACAGCACCAGCGACAACAACAACAACAACACCGACAACAAACAAGAAGAAACAACGACAAACAAACGATTGAAAGGAAGTTCACACAATCAACAACAGATGCGCTTTTTCACATGCGAATAACTGAACATGGAAACTCTCCAGGGAAATTGTTTTGTATGGCACTGCCTGACACACACACACACAGTTGAACAGCTGCTATAGTGCAACCCAGTGGCAATGCTTTGTTGTCCGTCATTGAATTAAATGGCAGTCGAAACAGCAGCAGATGCAGCTGTTGCAGCAGCGGGCAATGCCTTGGTATTTTTTGCTTTGTAGCTCAACATGACGCACGGACAGCTGGACAGTTGGACAGTTTAGACAACTGAATAGCTGGACAGTAGGTGCAGTAGAGCATCAGCAAACCGAGTTGCCCGTATCCTTTGCAGCCGGGGGCTTTGGTTGTTTTTAACAATATTCCGAAATAGCCCTTAGCCAGAAAAACTTGCACTATTGTCTCCGCTTGACGACACGTTTGAAATGCATCATTCTGCGTGGGCGGTGTTGATCTAAAGAGTCGGAGGGGTCACTCTGATAAAAAAACTTGAAATTGTCATTCGATGCATCAATTGAGTTATTGTTTGCGGTCTGACTCTAAGTGCAGCTGAGCTCTCTTAAGATGTTCAGTTGAATGTTGTAGGAAAATAGGAAGATAGAGATAAGGGTCACGAAAGTGAGAAAGCTCTTTGCTTCTATTGATTTTGCTTAGCAGCAATAATTCGTTTAAGAAATTTAAGAAAAAATACAGAAGCTTCCAGAGTTATATAAAAATGAAATGATAAATAATTACTATATTGTTGCAGAGAAAGTTGGAATATAACTTGATTATACCTACTTCCCAATACCATCAGTCAGCTTTATTTGCAGCCAATTGTTAGCCATGCCAGGTATTACACAGTTAAGCTGAAAGTGTGATAGCTTAAGAGCGGGTATCAATAAAGGAAATCAATTTCATACGATTGCAGTGGCCACACAACCGCTTAAGGAGCTTGATGAAAATTTCGCTTAGCTAGAGCTCTTCACACATTTCTCTAACACCGAGACGCACACGTGTAGCGACTGTCTCGAGACAGGCCTTAATTCATTGGGCAGCTAAAAGGAGCCACTAAATAAATGCCGCTGGCTATCGCCTCACCTCTTAGCTTCCGCTGCTGAATGGGCCATTAATCTGGGTTGGCAGGGTGAATGTGTGTCGGATTTAAGTTTGAGACCCTGGCACGAGTAGCTAAAGAGGCAGCAACAACAGCAGCCAAAGAAGCACACAAAATGTGCTGTAATGCCCAAATGGACAATTTCATGGCTAGTGTAAATCAAACACGCCTGCAATTAGGCCACACAGAGACAGGCACCCACACGACCCAGCTCACCTGCGTCGACCGGCAGCAGCAAGTAGACAGCCCAATTTGAGCCCCAAAACAATTTAAGGCAATTGCTTTGAAACTCATTAGCATGCACCCTTCCCCCATTGTTGTTGTTGCCTCGATTTCTGATGTAGCTCGACTCGTAGAGCAGCTTATATTAGCCACCTGCTGCAGTGTTGCACAACGTCGAACAAGGCTAGCCCGCACATACAAGGCCCTTGTATCTGGTGTAACTGTATCTAGCCAGCCATTAAATGCACCACAAAAACATGTCCCAAGCATGGCTAAAAGGGTCAAACCCAGCGCCCACTAGACAATGCCAGACAGAGCCAAAAAGTGCCATAAAGCAAAGTGTTGAAAGTGTCGCAGAGCCTAAAAGTTAAAATGTTGCCCCCGTAAAACTTGCGACAGCGTCGCTGATAAAATGGCACAAAATGCGCTGCGTGAAGGATACTCGTAGGATGCTGCCCTCTTCACTGCGAGCAGCTGCTCAAACGAAATAAAACTGAGCCAAGGTGAACACAAAAGAACTGCACAAGCCCCCAGCTCGAGGGCCGCCTCAAAGTCAAATTATTAGAAATTATGCAAAAAGTTGCAACGGACTTTGCAGCTATAGTGGGAAAAGTAGCCCACTTGACAGTCAACATTTATTAAATATGTATATAGTATATTGAAGTAGCCTGATCCGGAGAGGCAAACAATTTCAATTTGCGCGTCTCCAGGAGCAGCTCTAAAAAATAATAGATTTCCTTTTAAAGTTTAACTATATTGAAGGAAATTTTGTGAAAGTTTTTTTTTGGCAACTAAGTTAACTTTTAGCAAGTGCCACAAATAAAAAAGGCCGAAACCTGAGAAAAGTTTTATATTTTTAAAGTAATACTCAAAAATATAAATTCTATCTTTACAATACTTCTCTTAACTGGAAAATATTAAGATATATATATGTTATGGAATATATATGTTTGGGAACTTTTTTTTATACATACAGATATATACAGTTAGAAGCAATATATATCAGACTAACAAAAAATGTCTCAGTTTCAAAATATTGAAACCAACTTTCTACCTTTTTCATCAATATTATTTTTGTATAAATGGATTTGCAGCGAATACCTCGACAATAGCTAAAAACTGTTGCTTGTATCCGTAAAAATAGAAAAAAAAAAAAAAATACGCAGCTTATCTTAAAGCCCAGCGACAGGACACGACCTTAATAATAGCCAGCGGCAAATGGAGCCACAAACCCGGCTCAAAGTGTCGCTGACAGCTCTATTGTCATTTTAATTTTGCCAATTTATAAACCGCAACAGCAACGCCGAGCTCTTTAATTACCAGTGTTGCCAAACACGCGCCGCCAGACACGTAGATAAGGCGAATGCTTTTTCGAGCAACTGCGGTCCAGGCAGGGGTCATCGGGTCGCCCGGTCGCAGGGTCGATGGAGACAAATGCCGCAGGCGTTGCTGGCCAACAGACTTATTTATTTTAATATTATTATTATTTATAAAAATATGCAGAGCATCCCACGAGCATCTGCTCTCTGTTGTCTGCTGTCTGCATAGCTGTTGTGCGGGTCGTGGGATTATGATGACAGCGGATGAGCTGAGGCCCAGTATGCTGCTTAATTTATAGTCCTCGGGCTGGTAGCGGAAGTTGCATACATTATGTGCACAGCGTCTGGCCTGCAGCATATCGGATAAAGGGATGCCCAATACTAAAAGGCCATCAACTTTTAAACGCCATTCTGTCTGCCTTGTTGCCATTTTGTGCGTTTTGGCTTTAATGCGTTGACTAAATATGCACATTGTTTACCAAACAACTGACGCCCACGCCCTTTAGTAACTATTTCTCACTCTTACCCACTGTCTGTGTCTTTTGCTATCTCTGTCTTGTCTATGTTCCACATGCGAGGTTTGCTTGAGTAGTTTGAAGACTTTCTTTAACAAAGTAAAAGAAGAGTTGTGCAGTATATATGTATATTTAGTGAATATTGGAAAAGAAACATTTTTGCATTTTCTTTTTAATATTTTAGTATATATTTTGGTTATAAAAATCATATATCAAATTAACAGTTCTTTTCTGTTAACTTAAAGGGTTTTATTAAGTTTGCAAATCTTGTTATGAAAATTCGTAAAGCATATATACTAATATATATTAATGTTTTACAATACTTATGCCACTATGAAACAATTTTTTACTCAATATTGAAGTAGAATTTCTGAGTTTTCTATTCTTAAGCTGCATTAGTTAAAAAAATATTCAAGTGATATTATAATATTGTGGTTCAGAACTCTCTTGCAGTTATTAATTATGCAGAAGTATGAGTCTCTTAAAATGTTCGCATAAATATATATATTCTTTTTAAATGATTGTAATATGAAGTTGTCTGAAAGTTTTCTAACATTCTGCCCATAAAAATGCTTGTACATACGATCCCATGTGCATATGTGTCACTTGTTGTTGCTGATGTGCTCTCTAGCATATATAGAGTATGTTGTACGTTTCATAAAGTTTTTCGGCTGTTGCTGCTGCCGCTGCCGCTGCTGTGGCTGTTGCTGTGGAACGTGTTGTTTGCTCGCTGAAACATCATAAATTACATGCGTGCTTTTTGCCACACGCCTCTTGTGTGTACGCGCTCAAACTCAATCTGCAGCAGACCCAACCCCAACGCCAATTCCAATGCCAACCACCCCCACTCACTCGTGTTATGCATACGCTCAAGTTTTTTTTTATTATTTTTATTGTTGTAGTTGTAAAAGTGCAGGATGCAAGTACGAAGGCGTTGGCAAGTATTATATTAATGTTTGTTGGCTCTATAAATCTGTGAATGGCAAAAATTTTAATGTCGAAATTTTATTCATGAAGTGCGAACGCAATGCACGGGACTCTGTCGGTTTAACCCGTGGCGGATACAGATACATATGCACATTCCAACGAGGGAAATTGCGTGAAGCTTAACTGCGTATTATGTATTTTACACCAGTGATCAGGATATAGGACGAACAATAGAAATGGAGAGTAGATACTAAGGACTTACGTATCCTAAGAAATAATCTTTTCTGAGAATCCGCAAGGATGAATTGTAGAATTTACTTTCCCTTACAACCGCTGTATTTTTGCGTGGAATTGAAAACAAGTGGAATAAGGAGGAAAATTCAACTGCCGTTAAATTATTGTAAAAGTGTGCAAAAGCGGTTTCAAATAGAGAAGAGAGAAATGAAGAGGATTCGAAAGAATTTTAAAAAAGGATTTCAATGAGTTAAAAAGGCCGATAACAGGTTTTACACAGCGAACTAAATTTTTTTTTTTCATCAAGAAAGCACATCTTAAGACAAATTCTTTCGATTTCAAACCTTTTAGAGCATATTTTCAAAGCCTGTTTCATGCACCCTTTTAGTCAATTATTTTGAAAATGTAAGCGTGTTATACAGTGTAAGTGTTGAAATGTAATAAAATGATGCTCATTGCATTCGTGGCGTCATAAATGCGCAGGCAATCTTCCACATTCCAGGCCAGACAACCACGCAGACAGCACACAAGCCCAACCTCAAGCCCATTGCGGCCCGCAGTACAACAGTTATTCATAATCGTTTGTCCATATTTTGTGGCCTATGGACACACAACAAACAGTAACAACAAACAATAGCAGCAAATTTTGTACACAAAGCGGCCGCAGCCTGCGGTGGGGCAATTTTGGTGAACGCTCGCGGTGCACGCTGCCGTATGAGCAATATATTTGTTTAAGGGCTAAAACGAAATAGCAGCAACAACAAATTATTATTGTGCGCTTATAATAAAAGGCTATACCTTGCACAATTGTTAGTGCATTAGAGAGTAAAGTGAAAACAATTAAAAAACATAATTTATTTGACTCTTTGCTATTACGGGTCGTATGAGTATTATGCAGCATGTCAAACAACTAACACACACACACTTACATATGGTAGCTCTTTTGTGCTGTGTGGCAGCTCTTTTAGTTTCGCATTCATTTGCGAAAAATCCCAGCGGATTGTGTTCACTATTTAGCTGAAACTGTGCCTTCAAGTGCTGCCAAGCATCGCAGGCCGCCTTAATGGGGCCAGTAGTTCCGGAAATGGGACCCGTGTTAAGTGGGGTTCACGAACCCCGCAGCAGCTGGCATCCCATTTTAACCCTAACCCCACATAAGCATTAACGCCCTGCCTGAGATACAACTCGCTTTTGGGTTAGCTAGTTATTTAAGTAAATGTTTGAAGTGCTGCCATATCAGTTGGCATCTGTGTATGTGCACGTGTGTGTGTGTGTGTGTGACCTAAGGACGATTAAATAGATTTGATTTTGAGGCAAGCAAAGGCTCTGATTCTACTTTGTTTATGTATGCTAATGTCGGCTGCATATTTGTGGCTGAGCTTGTTTTGGGATTATGAAATTCAAATTGGAAATTTCGCATGGAACACAGAAAGGACATTTAACTGGCTACTCTAGCATTAGTTAAAGGAGATGTTTTCTATAAAGTAGGCTCATCTTAAATAATTATAAATTTAATGTGATTTAAATGAATTTAATAATTCAAGAAAGGTATATTTTAAATAAAGACTTTTGAGGGAAATTTTATTGGCAGAAGTTTATTTAATTTATAATATATTTATAGCATTTGTATATATACATATATATTATTTGAAAGACAAGTAAATTTTCTTTTTTAAGAAAGCATAATGAGGCTTGATGTAGATGAGTTTAGTTGGGATAAATTGAATACAGACATGTTTTCAGTACAAAACTTAGATTTAATCTAACTACTAAGCGTTTGTACACAGAATCAGAAATTTAAGAGTTAAAGCATTTCACTGAAGACAAAACAGGCAACAGGTTCCTTGAATTGAATTCTTTTCAATAATTTATTGAATGCCTTTCCAAGCATTCCTACAACACAAAAATAACTCAAATTCACGTTGGATCTATTATTTTTATAACAATAATACAAGTCATGTAGATGTTTTCGAACGTCGAAAAAGCGCAGCTTTTAAATGTACATAGCTAAAAATTCGGTTAATGTTATAGTTGTATATTATCCAAGAATTTCCGGAATTCTCACGAAATATTTCACAAAAATTAGCATAAGCTATTAGCAAACTTATGACCCTTTACGATTTCATGCAAGCTCTAAACTTTTACAACAATCAAAAGCTCAAGCGACAGCGAAACAACTTTTACTTAGAATCATTGAGCTGTAATCCAGCACCAGTCGCAACGCACTTGGTGTTAGCACCTTCATATGCTGAATGGAGTATATCCTCGACATGTCCTCCAGCACATTCTCATTTAATGCAATTTAAAATGAAATTGCATTTTATTTGCACAACTTCATTAGCAAAACCCTTCAGCAAATTCATTACGACTCTGCCAATGACTATTAAAATGTAGGGCACTACAAATGGCTGCAGTCAGCCAAAAGTTGACTGTCATACACACACAAACACAGACACACATGCACTCACCTACGAGCACTCGAAATGTCTTCTCGAGTGCGGAAATATTTAAAGTGTCACACACGCTGTTCGGAAATTAAATGTGAACATTGCTTATGCTCAGCCAGTAAAAGTGGCTCCCGGTATGAGAGTTTTGCGAACGGAAAACAGATGCGCCATTACACTGTGCAACAGCATAATTAAATATATAAAAGCTGGTTGAAACTTTTTTTTTAGTTTTTATCGTGTGAAAGTGTAAATAGGTTATGCTAACAGTTTAGAGTTTACATGTGTATGCTTATTACCAATATATATCTATATATGTTTATTTGTAGCCTGTGTAGACCAGTGGGATATGCAAAGGTACATATGTAAGTTATCAAAAACAGGGTTCGAGCCCTACTGAGCTCATATATATTATGGTCTATTACTAACTAATTCGCTCGATGTCCTAATATGAATTATATAAAATTTAATTATATATAAATTTATTTAGCTATCATAAGATTATATGTGTCTTTAGAACATATATTGTAAAAATTTTACGATGCATATAGTCAAACAATTTTTAAATGTGTTTTACTTTTTTGAAGTAAATTTTTTTGAATTAGACAGATTTAATGATGTTCAGCTTATCGATGAAGTATTGAATAAAATGACAGTTGAGTTAGTTATATTACTTTTATTTGTGTAAGCTGCCTTACGAAATATATAAATATTTCAAATGGCTCGCATATAATGTGTTCTATTAATTTTTATTCATATAATCAAACATGAACTTGGAATCTGCTAAGCAAGCTTACTTTTCCTATGGATACCCCTAACACTTTTTGGTTCAATGACCTCAACTCAACTGAATCGAACACAGTGCAAAAATGTTACCTTCGAGGTGGCTGAACTATCTGGCACACATCTTCACATTTACATTATCTTCTTCATTTATTTTGCTATAAGCTATTATCTCAACACACAAAAAACTGACCATTGAAGTGACTCAGACATTAGGGAGCAATTTTGTGGTTTAGTGCTCCGTCTACAGTTTATATACTTGTGCTTGCCAAGTGAATGGCCAGAGTCAGGGCTCTGCTCGCCAGCAGTCAAGGTGTCTGTCTCCTGCCCCACTGCTACCTTGTCTCTTTGTGGGCGTGGCACAATAACAAAATGACGTTGTTCGCTTTTGTTGTGGCATCTGCCACGTCTTCGCTCCTCTCCAAGTAACCCTCTATTTTCATTGCATACTTTTGAGTGTTCGCTGTGCATATTTCTGTTGGTCGTCTGCCGGAGGCGTTTGGCGTTTTGTGTTCAGTGTTTTGGGGTTTTGGGTTTTAAGTGTTTTGTGGTTAGTTTTTTGAGTGAAGAGTTTACATTGCTTTACGTTACGTTACGCAAAGTTACGTTACGTTTGTTTGGCCTCCTTTGTGGCGTCGTTTGCGGTGCGTATACGTAACATTGTTGAACACAGTATGTGGCTGTATTTATTAAATTCAACTGTCGTGCGTTTCGTTTAGTTGTTGGGCAACTTTTTGCACAATTTTAACTGCCACTGTTAAAAGCCACCAAAAATGCTCACATACGATTTCGGTTGGAATTCTCTGTTGAACAAAAACTTTTAATTATGCATTTGCTTTTGTTTTTGGATTTATATTTGCTGTAGTCTTTTTGCTGATGCAAATGTTACCAATTGGTTAGCTTACATCAGATATTAAAAGCGAGATTTTAAATATTTTTTTAATGAGCGCATGTAGAGTAGCTAGAATCCGCTTAGCTAAGGTTGGGAATATTTTTGCATTTGAAATCAAAGAATTTTTAATATCTATGATTTTTGGAGAAAATATTAAATAACTTCCACATATATATTTTTTTTTGAAATGTAGTGAAAATCTTTTTTAAAATATCCGATCAAATATATTTTCTGTACCAAAGCCCTTTTGCTGCTATTTGTAGCTGTTCATCCTGCATCTTGACAGCTTCTGATTGCAATGTTGTCTGCTGCTGTAGCTCATTGAATAATTTAAAGAAATATTGCTCAGAATTTGCCCAGTGCGCGGCTTGAGCTCGTTTTAAGTAAACATAGACTTGACATCTCTACTTTATTTATTACACCGGCACAGGAATAGACGCACACATTCTGCTGGCAGCAGCAACAGCAACTACAATTGGAGAACATGCTCTAAGCGGTTGCTCAAGTGAGTCAGATTACATAATAGAAACCACAAATAAATATATCGCGTTCTATAGCCACATGACATACGCAGCAATAACAACAGGGAGCTATGTACAAACATGTGTCTCCGGAAAGAGCAAGTGCTGTTCGCCTCGTTCTGCCACAGGACTTGCAGTTCTGCAAGAAATTCAACGGCAGCAGCCAGCTTCAAACGGGAAAAAATAAGTGGAAAAAAGGCCACTGAGAGACTCGTACCTTGGGCCATACATTCGTGATGAGTACTCCATCCCCTCCCCTAGCTCTCCCGCCACAGGCAGTGACAACAGGGGAGGGGGTGTCAAGGAGGTGGCTTGCCTCTTGGCTGTTGTCTGTATCGAGGTCAAAGCGCATAACTTAAGTAGCCGACAATAAAATGCATAACATGGCACACAGACCACAAGGCAAAAAGCAAACCTGAGCGAAAATGTAGAAAATATGGCTCTATTTATTTGTACATTAGGCCAACAAGAAAAAGTTGAGGCAGCAGCAGCAGAAGATGTTAAAATACGCGCCTGACAAGCATTTTCCCTATATGTGTGCTCTTATGCTCTTCACTATAGCCTCACCCTTCCTCTTCCCTGCTTGTACCTGGCCGTAGCAGGTGCTAGCAAAAGGACAAGTGTTGTGCTTGACATGTGCCTAGAACCCATTGAGCACACACCCCGGCTGCACGTTGTAGTTGTATTTCTCTGTGTGTGTGTCCTGCTGGGGCCATAATAATTTCACGCTGTGTTGCAAAGGCGTATGAGTTCGCAGCACAAGTAACACTTGAGTTCTTTGACGAATACATCAAATAATCAAAGCCAAATGAAATTCTGACACCACATGAAATCAGACTTTCGAAGGTCTTTTATTAAAGTGAAGCAAAAATTTTCAATAGAAATTATAACAAAGCGAAATTCGCATTGAAACGTTGATACAAATTGATTTTGAGAGATAAGCGTTGTAAATTTAAGGAAAGTGTTTGAAATTGTGTATATCGCTGAGGCCCCTTGGTACGTGAGAGTCAGAATCCTGGAGGTTGCAAAAATTACTTTGAGAGACTGGCTATGCGTCTAGGCATTGCAGCCCGAATAACTGCTAGCCCCTGAAAAAAAGACAAGAAGACTCATACGTCACCACCGTATGGACATACTGGTCTTGACTTAAACCTGTCCTAATATTAATATTCCCAAGTAGGGACCCGAAATTGGCCCAAGCACCTACCCTCACCTCACATCCCCTAAATTATATATTCTATGTTATTTTCTATAGCTCAAAAAATCAAATCCCAATTAAGTTAAGTTACCTAAAAGGTAACTGGACACTAATCTCAACCAGTAAATACGTAAATAAAAAGAAATTGTTTACAATCAATTTGACACAGCCAAAGCCGAATACTAAATTTTCCAATACAAAATAATTGACCAACTTATTTGTAATATCCTTGATTGTCTCAAAAAATGAGATAGGAATAAATAATCAGCTTCGAATTTAAGTAGTGCATTAATTCTATAATATGTTTTGCTTCTAAACAAGCTTCAGTATATACATATTTTAAAAGCCATAAATGCACGCTTTTGCGTACTTCTAAAGGCTTTCAAACATACGCTCACATATTCGAGCTTACGTATTCGTATTTTGTGCTTTCATAGAACTTTTGGACAATGCAAACCGCATAATTAAGCGCTGAAGTGGCGTCAGCTATTTGAAAATTGTTAACAATGCGCATTACGTATACGCCATGTGGTGATTGTATTGTTTTTTTTTTAATTTTTGCCCGCACACAGATACCAGGACATGTACAACAATCCGATAAAAGCCACTAATTTGGAGCACCGCGACGTTGTGCTGGACATACTCTCCGATGCTCGGGTCGTTGGGCCTCTGCTGCAAACGGGCATGTTCCATGCGGATGTGAATCGACGCAATTATATGTACGTTTTTGGCCATAACAGCGCAACTGGACCCTATTCAAATGTAAGTACAAGTGTATTTATGTATATCTATGTGTGTTTGTACGTATTATAGATTTGGTAAGACTCGTCAGGCTGGCATTCTAATTAAGCAGCGCATTTCATTTAAATGCTGTGGTCAATTTTGCCAAACATATAAACAGCATAAGTTGGCCATTTAATGAGTTTTCATGTACTGCCCAAGAGCTGCCCTTGCGACTCCCTGGATAGCTGCTCTCTGCTGGGTCATTCCATCATTGGCTGCCATTTTGGCTTTTCAGCAAAACAATTCACAACTTTGCAGCTGTACAGGCCGCGACGCGTAACGATCGTAATAAAGGCAATGAACTGCCTTTCAAACCAGTGAGGACAACAACAACAGCAATGAAAACAACCACAACAAAAACAACTTTAAGTTGAGGCCAAGTCGCTAAGTAGACAACGAACCGCTTGACTGTGGGGAATACATTTGAGTTTTTGTTTTTGGCTTTGTGGCCCGCGGGCGGCTCAGTGGTTGAGTGGTTGAATGGTTGCCGACTGGCTGGTTGCCTCGGCTAACTTGTCTGGTTATTTGTGTCTCTGCTGAAAGTCTGTCTCGTCTGTCCGCTCAGCGCTCTTGGCTACTGTTTTTATAGCTTTGTCATGCTTATGGATTTGTTACTGATTGCAATTTGGAGATAGCCTCTGTTGCTTAGAATATATCGCTACTCTCTACTACATTCTGTGCTCTCTATACTTTGTTATGATTAAATGTGTCTATCGATTTGTAATTAGGATGTGGGCATAGCTACTTGATAGAGTAGCATACAGCAAATTTGATGGCTTGATTGCTGCATGAAACCACTTTGATTCACATTAATGCAAATTGAATAAGCATTTCGAACTTAATATAGATTGAAGATGATATTATGCCAAGAAAGCCAATTTCGAAAGGTCAATAGCCAACAAAATATAACAACAAAACAAAGATAAACAGCTCTAAATGGTATTTATCAGTATATATTCCAGTATTCCAATTTTGTAATATATATATATATGACTATTATTGGAAATTGGGATTTGGAAATTGTGGGACTGACGAGAAAATATTGCATAATTAAGATAAATTTTTATTTCTAATTTTTCTATTAATATTTATTTTATTTCATAATATATAATTATTTGGAATTTATTTATTTCTTAAGGAAAAAAAACCATCAACATCAATTATCAAAAATTCTCTTTAAAAAAAATATATGACTTGTGAAGTCTCCAAAAATGATTATTTGAGAATATACAAAATAATTTTTGACGTATTTATAAGACTCTAAATACCCGACAGAAAACACCCGGCGACAGAGCTTGACACACTGTGGGCAGACCGAGACAGACGCAAAAACAGCAAAATCCCAAAATAAAGAGCACTAAAACAGAAATAATGAATGGGGAGAACACAAATAAAAATCTAAATAAAAAGCAAAAAAAAAAGAAAGTTATTATTTCGCATTATATTTTTGGAAAGTTTAGCTTTGGCTGTGGCGTTAAGCGTATTTTTATGACCCTAGCTACCCTAAGGGCGGAGGGTCCGAAAGTTGGCCATAAACCATGACCAAGTCAACTAAGTCCCAACTAAATGAAAATAGACGTCGAAAGGGCTCTCGATGCACTCGACTGGCTTTTCAAATGCGACAACAATTTGTGGCTGGAAGAAAAGTGCAACAACTTTTTAATAGCCGGCAATTAAAGCAAAAAATATATACAAAAGAAAAAGAGAGGGAAAATATATCACTATTAAATAATGACTAGACGAACTGCAGCGCTTCAACTTTCCGTATCAACTTCAAGTTTTCATTTTTTTATTCGTTAGTAGTTGTTGGTAAAAGTAGCTTAATAATAGATGAAGGCATGTGCCATAGCTTAAGCGACATTTATATTTATGTGTTTGAGATGAGAAAAAATGCGAGGGCGATCAGCGCAAAGCGCCAAAGCGCATTAGTTGCAAATAAATTATGAAATAAAATGAAATTCACTTAAATAATTCATGCCAAAGGCAAAGCCAAAATGCTGCCACGACAAACGTGAACAGGATTCTTGGCTATAAGCAGGCTCCCGCTTGCCTACAAATTATCACAGCGACAGCCCAAGTCTTGGGGCCCTTGTGCCAGACAAATAAACAAACCCACACACCCACACCCACACACACGCAGTCACATTTCTACTGTTTGTGCTAGGCGAGCTTTAACAATGCCGCAACATTTTTCTGCGACATTTTATTTTTATTTATTTGGCCATTTTTGCGGCATTTGCTTTGCTGTTTGTCAGAGGCCAAAGCCAAAAACTCAGCTTAAATGCGCACATTTCTGCATAAACTTCGCTGCTGCAGTTGTGTCCAAGTTTTTTGATACTCTGGAATCATAAATTTGACAAAACGAGTGGCTTATAGTCAGGGCGGCTTATGTGGAGAAAAGACAGGAGAATAGTAAACATTAAATTTAATTTTACTTAAACAATTTTATAAAAAATGTTTTTTTTCACAAATTCTTATGGAAAGCCGCCTGATTTGACACACTCTGTATAAAAGGTCTTATATTCAATCTATTTTCTAAAGACAGTTATTAAAACTTCTGTCAACTTCCTTACTTAATAAAGGGTATCTCATGGAATCACTCATGCTTTTATGCATTCATAGTTATATCATTTCTAGTCTGCTGCGTAAGCAGCTCTTTGGCTACTCACTGCCTGACTAAGAACCATGCCCACTCTTCAACTGGAAACTGACAAGCTGACTGAATGACTGAGTGACTCCCCCTACTTTTCTCCCATTCCCTTATATGCTCTTGACTATCTCTGGCTTAAGCTGCGGGCATATTGTAAAACTTTTTGGCACATGTCTTGCATGTTTGCAGCTGAGAAGCTGCCGTCCAAGGACTCCAGGAGAGACACTCACTCGTGTCTGAAGGCGGCTTGGGGCGATTGTTTAACTGGCGAAATTAATGCGTGTAAAAACAGTTCTTAAACGCAGCCAAATTCAATTGCAATGCAATAAAACAAAAGCTTAAAATTGGAGAGAGGAGGAATATTTAATATTTCTATAGTATTTGTAAATGTTATCGAATAATCCCTGACAATCTGCAGAAGCTCTAAAATAGAGTTAAATTTATTCAAAAAATTTGCAAATATCCCAAAATATTTATTTTATTAATATTATTTAATAATATTTAATACGTTTTTGCATAATCAACTCAACATTTCTTACACGCGTCCTCAACGACATGCCGAGCATTCCAACTATGTCCTGTCTGATCCCTTTTTGTGCCTTCCTCTGGTAGAAGTTTCGAGTTGCCTTTTTGATAAGAATGCGAAATAAATTGTAGAAGGAAGGAAACAGAATTCATAAAAATAAATATAATAAAAACGAAACTAAAATTTTTTATTTGCGTCGCGAGGCAAAAACTTTTCGTCTTTCGTATTTTTTTTCTGCCGTTGACCGCATTCATAAAAGAAATGCGACTCAAGACTTGGGTAAATAATAAAAAACTTTTGCAACGTGATGCGTAATGTGTAGAAATACTTTTGGGTTCCAGCTTCAGTCCCAAAAATAAGACTTGAGCGCAACTTAAGCAACTGCTCCGAAATTTCTAATTACGAAATAGAAAATTACAAATTAAAGACGCCCCCAGTGCAGCCTGGGCGTGTCAGCTGAAGCTTATAAAAGCCCATTAAGATGAGTTACAAATTGCGGCCCGCCCACCTTGGCCCCGGGGGGTCGAAGTTCATGCCACGCCTGCTGTCGCTAACATTAGAGCCAATTTGGCAAACACTTTTACCAATTCTTGAAGTTGACGCTTAGGCAAATTGTTGCTTCCGCTGGCTCTGGGCTAAAGCGGAAGACAAAAGAGAGAGAGACACGGAGGGGAGACAGCTAGCCAGACGGCTCGTTGGGGCAAAACAAACAAAAGCATAAATTACAAAATTAACGCATATATTTCGAATTGAATTTCCGGCATTTATTTGTATGTTTATATAAAACTTTAATGAGAAAGCTCGCAAAGGAAAGCACTCAGAAATGATTTAATAACAGTTAATTATTTTTAATATACATGTATAAAGTAGATATGTCTTTAATCAACAGGCATTTAATAACAGATATTTTCAATTATTTTATTTATTATATTATCTTTTTTATACTCGTTCACAATGTGTCCGCCGTGTAGAGTCTTGAAAATTGGAACGTATACCCATGCGTATCCGCGTCAGATCAATTTTAAGTGCGCGAAACGGGCGGGAAAGGGTCGTGGCAAATAGTGAAATGCTATATCTATTAAAACTAAAACGCTGTCTTCGTCAATATTGCCTAAGAACTGGGATTTGGAATATATACTCGTGTATACCACCCCGACACAAAAAGATATGGTCTATATATTTACTCCTACTATGGGCGTGAAAAATCGGGTAAGACCGTGTCTTCTACAGTTTTGGAGCTAGATCATCCAAATTTGGCATATGAATTACTCTTGACGACCCTTTAAGACATATCAAAAAGTTATATATGCCTTCGTCAGTTTCTATATGGCGATTGGCATAAATCCTATAATGTCTTAGGCGCTTTAAGAGCTGGAGACTTGAAATCTTGAATATATGAGAATAGATCACACCGAATCAAAAAGATATTATATATATATATAGTTACGCCATTTGGGGCGCGGCAGATCGGATAAAACTGTATCTTCTACAGCTTTAGAGCTACGAGATCCTTATTTCTCAAGAATCTCACAGTTAACCTACTCTAAAGATTATTTTCGCCAAAATTGCGGTCTGAGAATTGAAATTCGGAATATATACTAGTGAATCCCACCCGTAGACAAAAATATATAGTATGTATGGCTACGCCTATTGGGGCGTGGCAAACCAGTAATATAAAATTTTGATTAAAATTAACTTTTTCTTGGTCGTGGAAAATCGGTAATAACTAAATATTCCACAGCTTAAACCAATTTTGCAGTTAGACTATTTTTGATCCCCTACCTATAATACTTGATGAAAATAATGTGTCTTTTCACCCTGAACGAGTATTTAAGCAGTCGGTAGCACTGACACTGTATTATAGTTTCAATGTTGAGGAGCTAAAACAAAAACATATATTTTCATGTACTTTAAACTCTTCCAAGCCATAAACCAATTGAGCATCCATCCAATATCCTGTTCAATCCATTTGTTGTCTGTCGAACTTTCTATTATTGTACATCAGTGGCTTTCAAATAAACATATGCTGGTTGCATGGCAACAATTTTGTCCATAAACAAGTATTTATGGTCCATACAATTCCTTTTGCATCAGATAAAAAGTTTGTTGAACCTCAAAAGGGCAACAAAACTCGTCCCTAGCTCATATAGACAGACTATTTTGCTTGTCTTCTTTCAATGTTTGCGCATTTCATCAAAAAATATAGAAAATCAAAATCAAAAATGACATTTATCATTCATAAACGCCAACAAAAGCTGGCGACAAGTATGAAAATGAGCCAAAAAGGAGCTTAAGCAAGGACAACAATAACAACAACAACCACAAAGGACGACACCAATTTTTATGAGCGCCAAAGCGAAATGCTTTGTGACTTTGTTACATTTTTCATGGCAACAGTAAAAAGTTGGCTTTATTACCCACCTACTTACTGTAGCTGTTGCCACGCCACTCGTTGAGTCCCACCCACTAACCGTCCGACAGACTGGCCAAATATTTATGCAGGCAAAGCCAAGAAGATTGATGCTGACTGGGCAAAAGCCGCTGAATAGCATTTTCCACTGATCTGATGTCTGTTACAATTTTCACCACATTTTCAATGCATAAAATAGATAAAGGAGAGAGTACATTGATTTTATAAACAGAGCTGTGAAATATTTTAAAGAAATTTACTGATTACTAAATGAATACAAAAATTTTAAAGAAAATATAAAAAAAACAAATATCAAAGACGCCACTAAAGTAGCAGCGGCGAGAATTATAATGAAACTGAAATTTCAATATAACAAATAAAGTTCAAAGAAGAATGTACATATTAGAATGTATGTGTGCACACGTATAGACTGTGCAATTGCACTGCACACTTATTGGCGCTCGCTGCCGCATGCTTTTGTCGATTGGCAATATATTTTGTTTAATAACTTCTATGTTACTTAACGGATTAAAATAACATTTTCACTATTGAATTATTTCAGTTTTAATTAAAATATTTAAAAAAAAATTGTGGCTTTAATATTTTTTTTTTTAAAATGATTTTGTAAAATGGGGGGCTGGTATCCACAATATATAAAAAAAAATATGTATTTTTTTTACAAACAGTCAAATGCAAAGTTTGGTGGCTATGGCTATGTAAAAGATATGCTTAAAAAACTGTATATTGATAAAGTTTTTAATCGATATCAGTGAAACAAGAAAAGTTATCGAATATCTAAAACAAACTCGATAAGCGCGCTGTATACAAGGACCTTCGTGCAAAATTTGTAGTCTCTAGCTCTTATATGTTTTGAGATTGACGTGCTCATAAATTCGGACAGTCGGACGGACGGACGGACGAACAGACAGACGGACAGGACTAAATCGATTTAGCTCGTCGTCCTGATCAAGAATATATATACTTTTTGGGGTCTGCCACGCCTCTTTCTGCCTGTTACATACTTTTGGCAAAACCATTATACCCTGATTTCCCACTTTCAATGGGTTCAGGGTATAAAAAACAACGAAATATTGTTGACTTCATTCTATTATTAATTTATATTTTATTGTAATAAAAACAATAGAAACGAATATATTTCAATATATGTGAAACCCATATTAGGTGCTAAAAAAAAAGCTTATCTCAATATAGCTTTTTAATTTAAAATTCCAATAACCATATCTAATCATTAAACATTATTTATGTAAGGGTATTCTATATTATGCAATTCTTTTTCAATATGCCTGCCTCATCTGTTTCAATTGCAGCTACCGCATAGCATAATGGGCGAGGAGTTAGCGTTCGTTTTTGGTGCGCCGCTGGCGCCGGCCGGCCCATTTCCCAGCCACAACTATTCCGTGCAGGAAAAGCTGCTTTCCGAGGCGGTAATGGCATATTGGACGAACTTCGTAAAGACCGGGTGAGTAGTGTGTGTGCCAAAAGCGAATTGAAGAGTGCATTTGCTGAGAGTTTGCGATTGGAAACGAAGCGGGGAAGAGGCTGGCGTAGAAGTAGGGACCGTGGCTGGGGGCAGCTGAGGGGCAGCCATCAACACGACTAGTCGCAGCTCTGCATGCAAATGCGACAGAAGCTGCGGATATGCAGCGAGCTGAGCTGTGGCACGTTTTGCAATCTGCAACGCTCGGACAGCGAAATGAATAGAATTTTTACTGCCGATTTTATTATTATTTCGGTACAAAAACAACTCCAAATACGGGCCACAAGCAGGAGATGCAAATATTATTGGTGGAAATGCAATGCGCCCCTCCAGCTAAATGGCAATAGCGAAATCAGAGACCGTTAGCAGACATTTTGGATTCTAGTTTTATTCTTTTTTCTTGTATATTTAATTTTGAGTTCTCATATATGAGCGGTCATTAGCTGTTTGACCATGAGATTGAAAAGCGAAATATTGCAGGAAATGTTATCACAAAATAAGCAGCAGGAAATGAGGTTTTGTGTGGGACGGTCATGAATATGTAAGGATTAGTTGAACATGTGTAGGATTATGATTTAATTTGTTATTTTAAGTGCTAATGCGTATGAAATCTCTAAACGACATTTTCAATAAATATGTGATTATAGTACATCTCTAATATTATCATGTTTTATATTTTATTGCAATCCATTTCATTTTGTTCTGAGCTGCTCAAGGCTCATTCGATACTTTAATTTCCTCAAAAAGTCTTTTTAAACAAACATTATTTTGTTCCATTTTTACTCGAAATTCGATATTTATTCCACACTATCTAAGGAAATATTCCATTACTTCATTATCATTGTTTTTAATTCGAGCATTCATCATTTGCTCATTCTTATATCAAATTGTGTTTAGTTGCTCACTTATTCAAACTCTTGTTCTAGCTTTCGGAATAGTTTCCATCAATTATATATTTTTGCTCCCCACAATTCTTTTTAAATTCGTATCATGCTAATCTATTTCAACCATTCCAAAACATCTCTAGTAACCCGAAAGCACCTTGGAAGGGCACATTTGTAAACTCTCACCTGCTGGAATGGGATCGCTATGACTTGGACTGGCCAGAGTTTAATAAGCGTGCACAGGCATATCTCAACATTGGTAAGTACAGCACTCTCAACGCTATCGACTTCCATTCCTCTAATCATATACCCCGCGTCCACTTTGTTAACTAATTGCATTCGGACTTGCCCTTTCACTCTGGCAGGGATACCGCCGACAGTCGGGTACAAATACCGTCAGATCTACATGAATTTCTGGAACAAAGAGCTGCCGGACGAGTTGAATCAAATTGCTGCCATACAGCAGCAGCAGCTGGCCGGAAACGAGGTGATTACGGGTCACATGAGCAAATACGGGCCGCGTGACAATGGCGCCGAGGATCCGGTGCGTACGCTCAAATTGCTGCTCCAAGAGCCGGTGGCGACGGGAAGCGAGCAGCTCGAAACCGCTGCTGAAAACATGTACAATGCTCCGCCCACATTCGGCCATGTACACAGGCAGCAGCATCAGCAGCAGCAGGGCAGCGACAGCTTGGCCACATCCGTCGAGGAGGTGACACCCAACGGCGACTACGGGGATTTCGGAGCATCGGCTGCCCCAGTGACTCCTGGCGAACCCGTCGCCAAATCAGAGACTACACTGCAGCTGCTCATCGCGCTCATCGCTTTATTTCTAGTGCTCAATGTCGCCATCTATGCCACGTTTCTGCTGCGGCAGCGCCGCAAGCGCAGCACGACAATGCAACGCAAGTTGGGCGGTAACATTCTCAGCTACGATGGCGCCACCGATGATGAGCTGAAGCGATGCAGCAAGTCCCGCGACGGCGACGAAAGCTGCATCCTGGACATGGTGCGCAAGTCGAATACTTACGAGGCCATCAAGACGGGCCAGCGCTCGCCCATCAATGGCTATGCCATGCAGCGCCAGTTGAGCAGCTCCACGGTGGACACGCACACCAAGGTGTGCGAATGGATGTCCGCCACACAGCATCAGCACTCTTTGCCGAGCAAATCGGGCAGCTTCAATACGACGCCCCCGCCCCCCGCGCCAGTGCAGTGCGACGGGCGCATCATCATTTGCCAGGACATAGAAGTGGCGGATGCCGCGCTGCTGACCCCGCAGCACATGCACGAGATGCAGGAGGGAATGCACTACGAGCTGCTGCTGCAGCGCCAGCACTCGGCTCTGACCGAGCCAAGTGATGCCTCGCTGCAGCCGCAGCACTTCCACTCGCACTCGGATCCGGTGGACATGATTTTGGCCGCGGACGAGCAGGTCACTAGCTTTGTGCACGCCGACGATGTGGACATCAATGTGACAAGCCGCGACGAGACAGCGCTCGTGCTGCAGCCACTCAGTGCCGCACAGCAGCTGGAGCTGCTGCGCCAACGCAACTATCCCAAGGTGTTGCCCACAGCGCAGGATTTGCGTGCTAGTCACAGCTACAAACGCAATTCGCTGCCGCCGCAAAACTATGCCACTGCACCGCTGCCACCGCCGCGCACCATCAGCAGCACGTTGGGCCGGCGGCGGCGAGACAGCAGCAACATAACCACATCGCCGCTAATGCTGGCTCATGACTGCGGCGACGATGAGCCGGGCGAGCCGCAAATCTCACAGAATACGCTGATTGTGGGCCCCATTGTGCCAAAGTCTCCTGCGGCATCACTTAAGCGGATTAAACAAGCTCCAAGCAGACTGGATGCACAGCAGATGAGCAAGCTGAGCGGCTCGTTTCAGTCGTTCGAGTCAGTGCCGCCGGCGCACGAAGCAACGCCGCCGCAAGGACAACGCACCGAGTGTGTCTACGCCATAGAGGCTAGCGCCAGCGTTAGCTCCATGCCAGGCAGCAACTGGGCAGCACCCAATGGCGATGTTTATGCGCAACCCATGAAGTCAGCTTCGAGGACATCGCTCATACCGCGCCCGCTGATGCAGCCGCCAGCAGAGACGCCAGCTGCCGCACAGCAGGTGTCAACGACAGCTGCTACGCCCAGCCGCATACCGCAACTGCAGCGTCAGGCATCCGGCAAGGAGCTGTCGCCAGCTGACAGCCAGCAGACAGCGGATGCCACAACAGCATCAAATTCACGCATAGACTCCAGCATCTCAAGTGGCTCATCCGCTTCGACCGCCTCCTGGCGCAACTCAACGACATCCTCGTCGTCCTCCTCGACGGGCACGGTGCGCACGGAACTGCAGCCGAGTCGCAGCATTGCAACCCATATTTAGTTCTGGAGCTGACGCCCAGCCGAGCGCCCGCTGTGGCCTGCAGTGAAGGTCCTGCCAAATCCTTTGACGGCTTGTGGCTGCGACTGCTCGGCATTTGCTGGTGTTTTCGCAAAATTTAATAATACATTTTGGTCGAAAGTTTATCTTTGACTTGGCGGTCGCAGGTTTGGCGCTGTTCAAGGATTGCAGGACCTGCTGCAGCTCGTGGTCGCCTTGGTTGGCAAAAGTTTTGCTAACTGCAAGTTTCGCTAAGGCTTTGATTCAAATTAGAGAGAACGAATATCGAAATAACTAATGAAAATTCAATTCAAGTCAAGACGAATTTCTCAAGAAATCGCGGTAAAAAAGAGAAAAAGGAAAAGCAGCTGGAGAGCTTTACAAAAAATACGTCCTAATGAGGTAATTAAATTAGAAAAGTGGGCAATATCAAAACTGAATGAATTTAAAAGTTAAAGAAAATGTAAGAATTTTAAAAGCATATTGTTAAAAATTTCTACCTTGTCTTAATGCATAAAGATATTTGATAAGAATTTTAGCTGATTTTCTGATGGTTAAGTTAAAATACAGCTTCACAATATTATGTATGATAGTTGAAATGTTTTTAAAGTCACATTTTTCTGAAGTTAAGAATTTTTTAAATGACATTTAACATTTCTAAAATCGAAAGAAAAAGAAAATATTGTATTTAGAGGAAAGGCAATTTAGAGTGTTAATATACCATAATATAATATTATATAAAAATAATTTAAGATAAGCTATACAAGATAAAAGGTTTAGTTGGGAAACAGCTTTGGTTTTTGTTAAGAAAATCCCTAACAAGTATTATGAGAGGAAAGTGTGGGAGCTACTGATTATTTTACATATATACTCACATATATTTAGATACATAATAATCAAACTTTATGCTATAAGTAAACAACAATTAACCTAAATATGAGAGCGATTTAAGTACATAATAATGTAGCTAAGTTTGGTTTATTTATGAACGCTAATTGTTAATGGAAAAGGGAAAAAACTTTGTCCTTTGCTTGTTCCCTGCAAATAAGCCCGAACAATACGCAATTTCATTGGCCCCAAACGATTGGCAAACAAGAGCTGTTTCCAGAAGCAATTGCTGCCACTGCACAAAAAGTACAGCCAGAGGTAAATCTCTGGCTATGTCAACATTTGAATAGTTGCAAATATTTCAAATATTTTGAGACTCTCAGCCGCAGGGAGTTCCATCAAACTTGTCACCGCAAAATAGTTACAAAGCAGTTGCCTAAACTCTATCCTGGCAACAGGAAGTTGTTCGCTTTCATCCAGGGCTTTACATTTTGTTCTCGCTGCGAATTGAGTTATTGTGTCGACTTTTTCCCTTTTCGCTTGGCATTTTATGCAAATTGCTGTCAAGCAACAACTTTGCCCAAAAAGTAAAGGAATGCTCTGAGCTTTTTTTCCTACGAGAAAAGTTGAAATCCCTGCCATAAACAGAGCGCAGAACAAAAGTTGTAATTAAATGTTGCGCCCAATTGGATTGTTTTGGCTGGCGCCCAGGTACAAAGGGCAAGTTCTTTTCGCATTTTCATGTTTTCGCTTTTGCATAAATGGTATATACATATTTGTTTTGCTCTAATTTGGTTAAGTACCTTTGTACTTCATTGGCTGGGACCCACAGGCAGCCAATTAAATGGGCTCCGTCTAGATATAAACAGGTATAGTTGTCAGCTCTGTCTTTAAGTTGGCCTCTCAGTTGACACATATTCGCACTTCAAAGAGCCACAAAGAAACGATAAAACATCCTCATGTGAGTGACTCGATTTACATTTGGCTCATGGTCGGCTGGTTTCGGTGTTAATTTGCAGCAATGGTCAAAAAGCTTCGAGCATATGCCACACTCAATTTGCAACGCATATTTTCGTTATCCTTTTTTTTTTGCCTATCCTTTGCTTTTCCGTTTCAGTTTTCCCACATGTGGGTTGTGTAGGCTTCTGAGTATTTGAGCATTGTTGAGTCTGGTGCATAATGAAGTGTAAGGAGTTTGAAGAATTTGATTAATTAAATCGGGACAGGACAAAAACCAGTGGAAAACTATGCACTAAAATTGTAGCAAAATAAGATGATAAAGTTCAGTTAAAGCTTTTGGTGGAAGATGTTTAAAGCAGTTTGAATTGGCTCAGCTGTCTTCTGGTATTATTTTGTATCTTCTTTCTAACTGCATATCTGGTTTTTAAGCAGCTGCAAAGGATCTTGCCCACAATGCGCTTACTTTATATTGAAATGCGGCAAGCTGATAAAAGTTTTCTTGTTAAAAATTTTCAGATCTATTGCTATTTAATATATTTACAGTTTTCTAGAATTTTCAAAGATTGTTTGGTATATACATTTTTTATTTCTTTTTATGTAAAACCAGAATAACATGATCCATAATTGAAATTTTTCGTATTTTGTTATTTTAGGTCGTTAAGATTTTAGGTTTCTTTTTTCTTTTTTATTTTTAAAAACATTTATGTGTCTATTTACTTGTTGCTTATTCATTTTATGATTACATTATGTTCACCAAATCCAACCCTTATTAATATTTTTCACAAAATTCCAAACTTTTTCACATTGTTTCAACATTTTAGTTAAAGTTCAAAAAACAAAAACTACTTCAAAATTTAACCGCAACCACAAAGTAAGTCAAAACTTACAGCCAAAAAAAGGGCCAAACGAAGGAAATTATTTACCAAAATTGCTGAGAACCACAAATTAGAGTTGGCTCGAGAGTTGATTTAAATGAAATTCTTCAGGGTTATTTAGCTGCATAGCCACACTAAAACAGAGAGAAAGAGGCAACTATTTTCTAAATCATAAATAAATAAATACTAAGCTTAAAGAAATAGAGTCAAGGGCAGTAGCCATAACCGAAACTTCCTTCAAGCATAAATACTCTTGAATAACAACATTTTTTTGCCACATTTTTTATTTATGGCCGACAGTTTTTTGCTGTGGCTTACAGAGGGAACTAGTTCAATTGAACAGTGTAGCCAAAAGGGGGCAATATAAATAAATAAAAAATATTTATTGCACTTTAACATTTAATTGCATTAAATTAAAACTGTCAACAGCCTGAAAAAATTTAAGTAAAAATTATGTGAAATAAATTTGCATTAATTAAATGAGACAAGGCAGGTAAATAATGATAATTGCATATGCGTTAATATAGCGGCTTAAATATATCCTGACTAATTAATGCACTTTATAATTAGTATTATAAGATTAATAATACCACGCAATACATACAAATATAACTATATATATGCACAGGGTCAACAGCTACAATTCAATAGCATTCAACAATAAACTGGTTAAACATTCCACAAAATGACATGACCCCGAATCCTTACATTTAATAACAATCACAAGCAACAAAAAAAATAAGACTTGCATTAATAAATGGTAAACAAAGGCGAATATGCAAATTATGTTGTTTCTCTGTATGATAATGGCTTTTGGTTTATTTATTTATTAATTTATACATTTTTTCTCTTACTTATGATGTGCTGCCACATTGTTTGACTTTTTAATGAAAATTTTCATTATTTAATAGGACAAATCAGCAAAAGAACATCACTTTAAATAAACATATGTAAATTATTTAAAAGCCAAATAATTATTATTAGCTGTATTTGTAAATGCAAATGTAAAACAAGAGCAAAGTAATTTAAGCTGGAATAAAAAAACACATCTACATTCAACAAAGACATATTTTTTTATTATTTGCACTGATTATTACCGCAAAGTGTTGTTAAACATTCTGTCAGCTCATCTTTTTTCAGCTTTAATGCGGTACCTTTATGTGCCAGACCTATTTGAACACGAATATGCTTTTTAAATAAAATAAAATAAACTAAAATACCTTTTTTATAAATATTTTTTAAATAAATATTAAATTCTTGTAGATTCTTGTGTAAATTATCATATGTGATAGAAAATAATGTATGAATTATTGTTATGTGTAAAATAAAATAATGTGTAAAATAAAATTAAAATTAGTCAGAAAAAGCTATTCCTTTCAAATTTTTATTTGGAGTTAGTCTATCGAGTTTTCAATTGTTTATTTCGAATTCTGGCTGTCTCTGGGTCCAGTAAAAATTTTTTAAATTTTATTGTATATATATTTTTTACATAAACCATTTTTGTTTCTAATTATGGCAAAATATTGAAGACAACTAGAAACCTAAATATATATATATTTTTAATGTTAGTTTAGTGAGATTTTGAACATTTTTTTTCGAATTTCTGGCTGTAGCTACGTCTGATAAATAACTAATCAACATTTTTATAAATTTTATAATATATATTCTCAGCATAGATCAATTTATGTTTCTAATTATTGGCAAGATATTGGATACAACCAGAAACCTAAATATTTTTTTTAAACTTTCTCATAAGTATATTTATTTCCCGACTTCTCTTATGATATTTAAACTTGAAAACGTTAAAATTTAAATAAAATAGGTAATGAGTAAAATATTTAATTACACAAAAAGAGTCAGTTCTTTCCACAGTGCAGCAATTAATAGTTATAATCAAACTATTTTCGAATATAACTGAATTTTGCGGTTGATTTTGTGTTGTTTTGGCCTGCATAATTATGCTAAAGGAAACACGGTGAATTGAATTGCGCTAGAATAATAAATTAAATATTTAATTAAATATAATTACCGCGCCATGCTGTTCATGTTGTTGGCGATTGTCGAATGCTATTCCAGCTCATTTCAGTTTTCAACCATCTGCATGATTGTTTATTTGTTTGAGGTTGTCCGGTGCGGTCGAAGTTCAATGGACTGCAAAATTATAGCGTTAATTGTAAGTAGAATGTAGACAAAATAGTTTCCAAAATATATGAAACGGATCGAAACAGATCCGTATAGCAAAAGTGAAAATATTATGAAACATTATATATTTGAGAGGGCTGTTACTAACTATTAAAATTAAGGCAGACATTATATTTAAAAGCGAGGCAGTTGAGTCTTTAATCTACCTCAGAATCCTGAAAACTTGAAGGGCTTGAGCTGAGCCACCCACCACATATACAAATATGTCTTGTATATTTTTTAATCTTTGTTTTATTTCTTTTGTTATTTTCGCATTTTATTCATTTCATGCACTTATTTACTTATTTATTTTTGCTGCTAAATAAAAACTAAAAGAAAGAGGAAATAAAAATTTCACAGAAAAGCGCAGGAAACTTTATAAAACGTGACTTGGAACTAGAGAAGTGGGAGGCAGGCACCGCGTGCAACGTGGCGTGGCATGTGGTACATGGCGTCGTCTGCTGCCTGACTGCCTCCAGCATGACTGCACGCGTCTAACTGCCTTCGAGTAGCAATTAACGCCATGATATTGCGGTTCGGCGGAACGTGGCAAGCACCATTTGGGCGCGTGTGAGTGTGTGGCAGGGCGCAGCGTTAATATGCTAAATGAGACTCATTGACAGCCACACTAGCAAGCATTTTATATCTTCCCATTTTTGTAGCATACTTTACAGCGCTCTGCAACTTTTCGTTCCATTTGCTTATTGCGTACGTAAACTTGGGCCAGACGATGGCAAACCTGTCGCCAACATTGCGCCCCACTTCCAGCCAAGTTTGTTGCAATTTGCAATTTGGGTCGTTGCAGCTTGCCCCTGCCCCTGCCCCACCGCTCCCATTGTCTGTTGCTAATTTGGCGCACAACGCCTCGGCGTCTATCGTTCGGTCCCTTTTTATAATTGCTTGGTAGCAATTGTTTTAAATGCTCGATGAGCGTACACAAATTGCTTGACTATCACCACAAAGGATGCTGAGCAGCTGAATGCAGAATTTTAACCCAGTTGAGTGGTCTTACACCATGCTGCACAAGTTCATTCCCAATTGAGACAGCTGAAATAATAGTATATATAATATATTATATTATATAATATAATTTAAGTCGATTTAGCTCTGTCCGTCTGTCTGTCCGTAAGTATGAACGCATCGATCAGAGAACCTATAAAAGCTACAGACTTGATATGTTACACGAAGGTGCTTTAGATATTCGATAACTTTTCCCGTATCCATGATATTGATTAAAAAATTATCGAAATTCAGTTTTTTCACCATATCTTTTTTATATTTTTAGCTGAGGTCACCATTTTGATTTTTGTAAATAATATACAATTTCGATTTTTCTCATATTTTGTATACCGATTCCACATTTTATTAAATCAATTTAATTCAAGTTCAGTTGCAAATATAGCCAGAATTTTAATTTATTAAATAAATGTATATTTTCTATAAAATAAAAGGATTTAATACTGAAAATTTTTGTGGATTGCAAGCAAGGAGACCCAGGATCAAATACTGGTGTGTTTAGCATTTTTTGTTCAAAAAGAAATTTTTTATAGTGTTGTATTCATATCTGTCTGTATGTATGTAAAAATACAAGCTCGAACAAACGTACAAGGGATTTCGTAGTCGGGCAGTCCCGATAAGTGCGTTTTTACTTGATTTATTTTATATACCCTTGCAAAAGGGTATATTAATTTTGGTGAGAAGTTTGCAACGCAGAGAAGGAAGCATCTTCGACCATATAAAGTATATATATTTTCTTGATCAGCACGACGAGCTGAGATGAAATAGCCAAGTCCGTCTGTCCGTCTGTCTGTATGTCTGGATCAACGCAATCTCCTCCGAGACTATTAGAGCTACAGAGCTAAAATTTTGAACATAGGCTTCAATCTGCTGCAGGCATTATATATCTCGGAATCATCTATTTTGAGGTTAGTATTTGTATCAACCACCCCTAAGAAAAAGATATAGCATATATATCTACGCCCATTAGGGGCGTGGCAAATCGGAAAAAACGGAATCTTCTACAATTTTATACCTATAGTCACAAAAATTGACAAAAACGTTCACCGTTTCGACACAATTATGAAAAATGATATATATCCGTCTCTTTTGTGGTGTGGCAAGTCGGAGAAAACTATATCTTCCATAGTTTTATAGGTACAGCTTTAAAATATCATAAATTGGCTACTGTTGCCCTGCTCAATAGATTGACGTAAAATATATATATATTCACTTTTTGGTGGAGTGGCAAATCAGAGCAAACTATATCTATATCATTTACAATTGCAAGGGTATTACCAAAATAGCCTATCTCTCTAGTTTTAATAAAAAATTTGTATATTTGGTATATACAAATTTTCTGCTACCGTTAGTGGCATTTAAATCTAGTTTTACATTAAAATATTTTAACGACTTAAAAATATATTCTAATATAACAATTATTCAACAGCACTTAAGCTTAAAAATAATTTAAAAGATCTATTTTTTAGTATTTTTGTTTCTGTTTCTGATTTTATCACTTTTTTCAAAAATAGCTGACAAGTGTATAATAAATATAAAATTAATTAAATAAATATCAAAATACTCTGCTGTTGGCGAAAGTACTTTGCCTTATACTAAAATTCATATGTTTATATTAATTAAATTGACATACTTTGAACGTATTCATATTTATTTTTGTTGTCTAGTGTTAACGTCAATGGTTTCGTGTAGCAGTAAGAAATTGCAAATGTTTTTATTATAAACAAAGAATGTGTAAGTGTGCGTGCGTGTGTGCTCGTGCATGTGTGTTGGTTTGAACTTTTCGCCGTTTCAAGTCGAAATCGATGCGCATCAATATTCAATATGTAGCTTTTACTGGCATCAGTAGCTGTTAGCTGGTAGCTGTTGGCTGCCTGCCACCCACGCTCCGCAGGATTCTCCGCCTAGCCGCGGAATCAGCAGGAGCGCAATCTCAATGCGAATCCTCGACGATTCCATACGCCAAACGCCAGCTGATGTTTGCTTTACGTAATGGAATTGTGCGGTGAATGGCGCTCGGTGGCGCATTTTCTCCTTGGCCCGACTCACAACGGGTTCTACTGACTTTTCACCGAGTGTACGTGTGTATGTGTTTGGGTGTATGGGTGTATATTTTCTTTGGCTTGGCGATTCAGAGGCTTTCAATTGGCTTGCGGCAGGCAGCAGTCAGCAGTCAGCAACCAGGCAGCAGGCAGCAGGCAGCAGGCAGCTGGCAGATGGTAGCGCGGCATGCGTCAATTGTTCAACATTTGCCAAGCACATTTTCGATGCCGCTTCATTCAATTTATTTTCGACAGAAATTAAATAAAAATACGCATACATTAAACTCCGACACAGTGGCACATTGACATAAGCTGATTATTTTGCCATGTTAAACATAGTCGCCATCAATGAAATCGACAGCTGTTCCCAGGCCTCGACTATAGTGGAATTATTTCTTCGATATGGGAGCATATTCGAGCATATTCCAAAGTTACATTGGGGGCTTTCAGGCGCACCAGTGTTGTGTAACAGAGCAAACACGTGCTCGTATTAGCAAGCAACTAAGTGTTGTTATTCCACAGTTTTACACCACAATTACCAGCTCCACAGCCCCACCTTGACACCTCCGTCACTTCCACTGACTACGTGCCGCATAGCAGCTACGTGTCGAATTCACGAATATCCCCGCGTTACACATAAATGTAAGACAATGTTCATGAGTGTGAGTGTTGCTAAGTGCGAGAGTGTGTGTCATGTGCATGTTTTAGCATCCTTCCACACTACTACTCGCATAGCTCAAAGCCTCGGCCCATTTAAAGTATCTGTGTGGGTGGGTGTTTGTTTTTTCCCCAAAATCTTCTGCTTCTTCTTCTTTTTGCAACGTAATCATATCAGCGCCGCATTTTGTCAGCCGTCATGCTTTACCTACACACACACACACACACAAAAACACACATACATATACACATGAACGCATGGGATGTGCCACATGCTTTACATGTTGTCCTTGTATTTGTTTGCGTTCCACTTTTTTGTTGTGCTTTGTCAGTCGCAATATGCCAGGGCTTACGCTTGCCTGAAGGGCCCGTTGCGAGTGCACTCTATACAAATCGAGATTATAAATAGTTGACGAACACGTTGACGAACATTGTTGAAGCACATTCTGCGCGACGAAAAAGAAGCATAAAGCTATTGGGAAATCAATGCAGATATAGCTAATAAGCTAGAGTTCACTTCTATCTGATGAAATAATATTACAATAACTACAACTTACCATAGGCTTAAAAGAAAGCTAATTTTAGAAACTTTCCAGTTGTATGCTCTCTTGCAATTCTTAAGATTATATATGGAACTGCATGTCTTTATATATTATTTTAATTCTAGAATTCCTAAAAAATATATTGATAACCAAAAAAAATCCAGGACCGTAAATAAATTTTTTATGTTTTAAAAAAGAAAATCGGTCATCTACAATGCACCTAGTAAATAATGTTAGTCACCAATATATACTTTTTTTTTAATCTTTGCATTTCCATCACGTTTTATAAATTCTGATTTTTCACGCTTATCTTATGATATTCATTATTTTTAAGTAGTTCATACAACTTAGACTATAATCATTATATATAATCATTAAGAAAATAAAACTAAAAAATAATGATTATAAATGATCGTTACTTAAAAAAATAAACTTAGATCTGTATAAAATTAAAGATAATGATTATAATTTAAAAAAAAACACAAAAATTTATGTGCAATCATTAACAAGTAATTTTAATAAATTAACTTGTAATAATTATGGTCACTGATATAAATTTGTAATTTCACATTTAACTAAACTATTCTATTGCATCAAACGTCGTATTTTTACATTAAACTTCAAGCTCTTTTGCTCTATTTACCTACTCAATTAGTTTGCCACTCTGCTAAATCGATAAGCACTTTATACACCTCTTCAGTTTACACTGAAATCCAGCAACCCTATTTGCACTTTTACATTCGTGTTAATAAACTAACGATCTGCTGTGTTCAAAGCTGTGCTCCATTCCAACGCCAGTCGCCCAGAAAACCGAACACATCATTTTGATGTCAATTATTTTGCCGTCAAGAGTTGACATGGCTTTTGTTCTCAATTCCCCCCACCTGCTCCAACCACCTATGCCAACAGAAGCACAAATATTCAGCCAGTGTTCTATGTAGTTGTTGCTATTGCTGGAAATTCTTTGTCGAATGACTTTGAGGCGGGTTCAGGTTTACATCGAGCGTGTCGCTGAAGTTTCCCTCATAGAAATGGCTGCCTCGTTATGCGTTTTGGCAGCCTCTGTACAGCGCTTAAGCTATGCCAAATTGGAGCAGCAAATTGCAGCTGGGTAATTGGCAAAAATATATTGTCAAATTGTTTTACCTAATGATTAAGGAAGTTGTAAAGGAGATTACGAAATGCAACAGGTGAAGTATAAGTTCTTGAATCGAAACAGCCTGAATATCTGACATTTCAAGATTCTTTCAATTCGTATATGTTGTGTTAAAATTTTTGTTAAAGTCTGATGTGTGTTAGGATACTTTGGTATATACAGGATTAATTTATTATTCAGATTGGCTCAATTTCCAGATCATAAACCTAGATACAAATAAATTTATTTTATGGATAGCTTCGGTATGCTGCACTCATACCGACAATAGTCAGTATAAATATAGATGCTGTGTTGCCATCGCGTCGGAACAATCGCTGCATGGCGTTGCCATCTCGTGTTGGCTAATTGTCACACCTGCCACAACGTAGCCATCTGGCAACGCTGTCACTCTGTTAGCTTTGTCTAATTTCGAAATAGTACACAAAAAGTTGTAATTCGAATCGATTGCCAGCTCCACTATCAAACAACAAGCGAAAGGGAAACGACGTCCTCGCCATGTCGAAGGATGAAGCTGCTGCCGTTATCGAAAGGCTGCTCAACACCGACAGCAGCAGCAGCAGTGGCGGGACCACCAACTGCGACCTAATCGGCGGCGAAAAGATCAAACCTCGACCCAAAAAGTTGCTCAACGACCCGCGCTTCCAGATACGCCCGATGCAGCAGGTGGCATCCGCCTGCACAGGCGCGATGATCACCGCCTGCTTTATGACGCCCCTGGACGTAATCAAGACCCGCATGCAGTCGCAGCAGTCGCGGCCAAACAAATGTTTCCTCTACTGCAACGGGCTAATGGATCATCTATTTAGCTGCGGCAGCAACTCGACAACGGCAGTGGGAAATTCACAAAAGCCGCATTTTCGGGGCACTTTAGATGCCTTGTTCAAGATCAGTCGGCGGGAGGGTATGGCCGCCCTGTGGTCTGGGCTGGGGCCTACGCTCGTCTCGGCGCTGCCTTCGACCGTGGTCTACTTCGTGGCCTACGAGCAATTCAAGTCGAAGTACATAGAGATTTACCAGAAACGCTTTGCGCCGCCTCGCAGGAGCGACCAGCGACAGGGCCACAGCCAGGAACAGAAGCTACCCCTGCTGGTACCCATGTTGTCCGGCGTGACGGCCCGGATCTGTGCCGTCACCTTTGTCAGTCCCATCGAGT
Source organism: Drosophila gaucha (assembly GCA_035045545.1). Taxonomy (NCBI): domain Eukaryota; kingdom Metazoa; phylum Arthropoda; class Insecta; order Diptera; family Drosophilidae; genus Drosophila; species Drosophila gaucha. The sequence goes on from JAWNOY010000342.1 coordinate 1,262,120, forward strand.
TGGTGCGCACCAAGATGCAGTCCCAGCGGCTCAGCTACGCCCAGGTGCTGCAGTTTGTCCGAAACATCATTGCGATGCAGGGTATTACGGGATTGTGGCGTGGCCTGCCACCCACCATCTTGCGGGACGTGCCGTTCTCGGGCATCTACTGGCCCGCCTACGAATACCTGAAGATCTGGTTTTGCAAGCGTGGCGAGGAGCCCTCTTTTGGCTTCAGCTTTGTGGCTGGTGTGCTGGCTGGCTCGGTGGCCGCCCTGGTTACTTGTCCCTTTGACGTGATCAAGACACATGAGCAGATCGAGTTTGGCGAACGCGTCATCTTCACGGACTCGCCCTCCAAAGAGCTGAGCAAGCAGTCCACCTACAGCCGCTTGGTCAGAATCTATCAGCTCTTTGGACTACGCGGCCTCTTTGCCGGATACGTGCCGAGGCTGTGCAAGGTGGCGCCCGCCTGTGCCATCATGATATCCACCTTTGAGTATAGCAAATTATATTTTTTCCACTACAATGTGCACCAGCACAACAAGCAGCTTTTGCTGAACAATCCCAATGCCAAGCTGATCAAGGAGGATGATATCGAATAGTAAGTGCTCGACCCCAAGCTTCGCCTTCAGCTTTTATAAAACGAAAAACAATTAACCATGTACATATATTTTATGTTAAATTATTAAAACTCGGTTTAATTAGCCAAAAGAAAATCAATTTTAAACATATGTACTTATAAAGTATAGAGCACACAGCTCGGGGCACATGTTTAAGGCAATGCGAAGACTTTCGTTGACTTCTGTTTGAGTGCTGTTGATTTAATTTAACATTTACACAACTCGACACTTGAAAGGATGTAAAGGAAATGAAATTGATGGGAAATGAATTAAATATGCGCTGACAACACTTCCCCTTACTCAGAGCACGGCCATCATATCCTTGAGGTTTTTCAATACCCAGTTAGCATAAGAAAGAGCTGTGTTCGTTATATATGTACATATGTTATCTTCAGGTTACTTTAGATGTTATAGTTAATTGTTAGATCTTCTTTTTTTTATATTCAATTTTCTTATTGTTAACGCAAGACTATATATTCCTAAGCTTATTTTGTAAAAATATTCTAATACTTATATTAAGTACATTCAATATGAAATCCATTTTCTTGATATGTCTGCTGTCACAGGGTATTTTGCAGTTATACTTTCTGCTTAAACCGTTCTACTGCCACCTTCTGCCAGCATAAATGTATCTCATCAGGATATGACAGCATGGCCATGTTGACAAATAGGACGCAGAGACTTTACACTCAATATACTTTAAGTAAATTACAAAATGTTAAAAAAAATGTATTACCATTTAAATAATGCAGATCTTTAAGCATATAAGTCATTTAATTGAATTAAATTGGACCATTTGTTCAATTTATTAAAATTAAGTTTTTGTTCCTTCCTTCACACTTAAATCTGCAAAGTAAGTTTAATTTTGGGTTTCTTTTCTTATCGCTGGCCTTTTTTATTTGGCTGCTGGGAAAAGCTGTCAAGGCTTTCTCGATAGCATTGCCCACTTCAATTCCAGTTACTTGAACAATAATCGAATTGCTTTGGTGCACTCCATAACAGTTCCCTGGTCACGTTCACATTTCAAAATAAAAATAAATAAAAAATGTGAAAATTTAAGGAAAAGTCCAAAGCGGCAGCTCGGTTTGTGCCAAAGCCAAACAATTCACACAATAGTCCAATGGAGCACGATGCATTGCCAAATTATTGCCCCAACTGCAGTTCATATAAATCACAAAAATCTAGCTAAAACTATGCAATTAAGAAGTCTGTTTGAGAACGAAGTGTGGCGAGGGGCTGGAGGCAACTTAATTGCATTTTCGCAAACGAGTGAAAATAATTTTAAAAATATCTACTTTCAGCGCAAGTATCCAATAATAAAGCATAGTTTTAACCCAGTCGAATATTTTTTTAGCGGCTATATTTTTAAGCAAAATTTACAAGGGCCTAGAGGTAGGTGAGGTAGTAGGGGTTGAGGAGTGTGCACAAAAAGCATATTTCTGTTTGTGTTGACCGCAATTTGGCAAAGTAGCCAAAAAAAAAAAACAAAAAAAAGTTTGAGAGACCAAAGGAAAATTCTTGTCAGATAGGGATGGGCACAAAACTGTGATTTTTACTGACAGTAACAGTGATGGGTCTGGTGATGGGCAACGTGATTTTCATGAAGATATCGACTGACGGTTGGTGAATAATCTATATGTGTAAGGTATATGCGGTGTTACTACTGTTTCTATATGGAAAAATATATATATTAAGTATGTCTTATAATATTGTTTAGATAAGATTTTTTTTTAAATTTGATAAAAAATGTCATATATTAATTACTATTCTAAATAAATATGTATCTAAATATTTTGTTGTCTTAAATAATTCAGGTGTTAGCGTCTATCAAGATTTCCATATCTAATCAATTAACATAAAAAAAAACTGTTTAAAGCTGACATATTTTAATACTATGTAAACATTTTTGTACGTTCAAATTTATAAATAAATAAGCATATATATGTTATTTATAAAATTAAGTTATAAATTTGTGACACTCTTTGAAAATAATGAAATTATTAATCACAGTCTTGGGACATCAAGACTACGTACTCTCTTCACACGCAACTCCATCTGTTACTTGATCATCTCGAACTCCGAGCAAAGCGAAAAAGCAAAGAACATACATAAATACATCTATATGTGTGTGTGTATATATAATCTGAGGGGGCAACTGGTAAAATGGCATTTAACGTTCAAGTTTTCTTTGTTAAACGAAAATTGGCAATAAAGCGCATTAAAAATATGCTTTCACTTAAATAATTGAAATTATATTAAAGTGAATTTCGTGCCCTGCGTAAGCCAATTTGTTACTTCACCATATAACCCCTCCCCCTTTCTTCACCCGCCGCACACATCATGGCCAGCCCCACAGTTTATACAACCTTTTTTCCCTTCTCTTGTATATATACATATATATAGGGATATATATACGAGTATATATATATGTTTTTTGTGCTCTGCCAATTGCTTTGCTGGTCTTGGGGCGTGGCCGTAGTCCATATATTCAGTCGGGCTGTTGCTTGTTTTTTCACTCTCAAAAATATTTGCGCTAGCATCGAGAAAAAAAAGTTGTTGATGGCCAGGCCAATTGGGGAATTGTTGTTCTTCCACAGCTGCTGCGGCAGCCATCCTTCAGCATTCAGCCAGGATATTTGTTGCGTTGGCGGATGGGAAGGGGCCAGCTTTCATAGAGTTTCATTTTTGCTTGTTGCGTTTGGTATTTGCATTTAATTGTTGTATTTAAAATATACCAACACGCACGGCCACATTCACATCAATTTTATTTATGGCCTCCACTTGCCCAGTGTACCCTGTAAAAACATTGACAGCATGTGGGCGGGGCAGGAAGTTTGGCTACTCTATGCCAACTCCTGGAATTGATTTCGGTGTTGAGCCATAAAAATGATTTAAGCTGATTTAATGGGGCTTTATCTGGTATCGCGTGAAGGCTTGCTTCAATTCTTTGTTGCAAGCTAATGCGCTCTTTGAATAATTAAACGATTTAAAAGGAAATTTCTTGAGCTTTTCATGGCAGCTCAGATTGAAAACTGTATCAAAAACTATTTGCTTAATTGTTTAATTTCATGCACAGCCTTTGCTTAAACTTGTGCAAGAAGATCCTTGAAAAGTGTTTCGCTCCAGAATTAAAAAAGTTTCGTTTTATTTTTTAGATTTTTGCTGCTGATTTTCCTTTCAAGCCAGCGCCAAAAGAAAACAGTTTTCCCCATGACCTTGTCAAGGAGCGTTTAATTAATTTCTAGAGCTTAGCCATATAAATGGCAGCCAGTGCTCAAACAAAAACACAAGTAAAATATGCGAGACTTACTGGCAGATACCCTATAAAAGTAAGTTTAAAAAAATATGAAAGATATAAATGAATATAATTTATAGAATTTGAATTTAGGCAATATATGGCAATATTTATTTATTTTTTTATTTTATACAGTATATCTTTTACTTGTGCCATAAGGGATTGTGCCACTTAGAGATTGCGAAATACAGCAGGACATGCCTATTGTTGCTACATAAAGCTATTATAGGATTGTACAAAAGAACAATATAATGACCTATTCCAAGGTAAAGTATAAAATATAAGAAAATAAAGTAAAGCTGCGCAAATGCCTCAAGTCTGTTTAAAAATGCTATTAATTTTTTACGGACTAGAAAACTGCTGATGTCTTTAAAAGGCGGGAAACGCAAATTTTTAATTAGCGCAGCCTTTTCGCAATCGCAATTTTTGTGCTGTCCACACCCGGCCGCCCGTTATCCTTTTCTCGCTGTTTGCTCTCAGGTGCTTGGTTTTTTTTAATTAAAAGGGAAGAAAACCAAAATAAAATTTCCAGGAAAAAATATTTGCTTGCTGGCAGCAGTAATGCAAATTTCAAGGCTGCGCAGCGGCAACGGCTACTCAATATCCTGAGCGCATATCCTTTGGGCCTCTGTTTACGAAGCGCTCTTGATTATGCGAAATGTTTGTAAGCAAGACTTAAACGGATCTTTGAAATTATGAAACTCAGTTTATTCTGATTCAAATTGTATTGCGGTTCATTTGCAGCACTCTCAAATGCAGCCATTCGCTCGCATTTGCAGCCCAATTTGCCTGCAATTTCCATTGCCTTTTGCGTTTTCTTTTTTCCATTTATTTTTGTGCTCGCTGCTGTGTATGGCATTTGGGTCGGCTTGTTTTGCTCTTTACCAACTAAATTATTAAAGCGATAATGGTCCGTAAAACTCATAAATTTTGAGGCAGCGAATTGCAAAATGGAAGCAGCTAAAAGGTGGTCTCCTTCTATAGCTGGCCTGCCATTAAGTGCTGGGCTATTTATAAAGCCTAATTGATCTCGAATATCATTCCTGGCTGCGGAATGCCTTGTTAATAAGCTTTTCATGTTTCATCTAACACAAATATTTGTCAATTATCTGCGTAATTTGCTAAACATTTTTCTTTTCTTCATTTTGCATTGCATTCTAAATGGTTTTCATAAACTTTTCATTATTTAATCTGAAGTTCACAGCATAAAGACATTTAAACCACAATGAACAATGTTTTGCAATCTTTGAAACATTTGCTGTGTGAATGAATAATTCATGAGGTAACTTTTTAGAGAGAGAACATGAGACGTAGTGAATCGCAAATACTCAATACGTTGCAGAACTTTTCCTAACGTATTATCCATATGCACAAAAGCTTAAATAATATTATGCAACAATATTAAGAAACATACATGACAATTATAATAAGTATTGTTTTATAATCATTTAAATTTAACTTAGTCTTTTTACAGGGTATCTGCCAGCACAGTTGAAAATCAAAAGAAAAAATAATATTTACCTGTCTATCAACGAGAAGTGTGCTGTTGCAAGTATTTTCTAAATCAAATACATTTTATTATGCATACTCAAAGTGGAAATAAAATAAAGCTTTAAATAATGTTAGAAAAATAATTAACTTTATAAAAATAAATAAATAAACAGCATGAAAATTGTTGCCAAAAGTTGTGTCCATAAAAAAAATTTAAAAAATTCTCAAATTGCTTTTGCTAGAAAGAAGTGCTTGTAAATCGCTTAAATTCAATTTGCATACTCAACAAAATGTTAAACTTTGCAAGTGAAGAAAAAAATCCATGGCCTATTCTAGCTGATTTGCATGGAAAGTTTGTGCAGGTCGACTTTTACTTTTTTCTGCCCTATATACAAAAATGGTTTCTCTTTTTGATAACACATCATATGTAAATATTTACCCACACACACGCGCACATGTGTGTGCTGGCCCAAGGTAAAAGGGTCGAATCTGTTGAAAACTTCGGGCACTTCCGCCGGAACAAAAATGTGGTGCAAGTTGCTTCATTATGATAGCCATTGTTGGCTCAGGCAAACAAGCAGAAAGGGACAACATTTAATTAAAGGATGCACGAGTTTATTTAGGAGTCGGAAACAATGAGCAATGACAAAACTTTCTGACGAAAGTAAATAATTTAGCGTAACAGTTGCAATTAGGTCAATTAAAATGAGCAATTAAAAATTTAAAACAGAAAAACAAGTAAGAACATGGCATAATACTCGCTCATATTATAAAAAAACTTAATTTAATAAAAATACCGGTATTTTCAGGTTTACATTTTTAGCTATAGCAAATTATAATTTTTATCAGTAACTTGTCTACACGACCTTTCTGAACTTTTAATAGCTATAAGTCTGGTAAATTATGGCATGATAAGTGAATGATTGACCATGTTGATTTGACCTGCAGTATCAATCAAATGTGTCAGTTGAATTCCTGTTAACCTTCCTTGCTTGTGTAGGAATTTCCTAAACAAAAATTGTAGTTGCAGTCAATCATAGTTCTGAAATTGGTAAACTTTTCGTGCAACCCAATTTTTGAAGAACAAAGACGAGGCGAACACATAAGTATTGTAAAATTCGTCACGGTTTGTAATCGTTTGATATGACACTTTAATAAAGTTCGATATATTAGATAGAGTATATATTCGATATATTAGATTTTCTTTTGGAATATCTGCTCACTAAAATGAATTTACTCTTAGCAGCAACATAAGTTCTTTAAGTTGTATTACAGTTTTTGGCTTTAAAGGAGTGTGGCACAAAATATATTAATTCGCTTAAAATTGTAATTCCACGACAATAGTAGTCATTAAATTTCTTGTTTTATTTAATTTCTTTATATTATGTGCTTTTCTTGATGAAAGGCAAAAAATTTAATTTAAACTGACAAATATTAATTTGAGCCGCGCATTTTTAATTGTAATTTTTTTTACTACATGGCTCAGTTTCATGAAAAATAAATATACATACCTTGGCAACAACGCTCTGTAGATACAACAGCAAAATCCTGAGACTTGCAAGGACGTCGAGCACGCGAAGCTGATGCGCAATGGCAGGCGACAATGACGGCTGGAATATGGATACTGGCGATGGCAGCCGTCTCCAAGCGGCTGACAGGCGGCTTTCATCAGGACACTCACCCTCACTCTCACACACGTGCTGAGCCTGCGAGACATTCATCAGTCAGTGTACAAAATATTTTTTCGTTACTTTTGGCTTATGAAATATGTTTCCACAGCTGTTGCAGGGGTACAGAAATTGCCTGGACAGTGGCATCCAAAAGTTGATGGGTGAGTGAATGGTTCCAATATACATATTCAGCGCAAAATTTCAAAAATTAATTTAAATTATTATTATACCCTGAACCCATTGAAAATTAATAATCAGAGTACAATGGTTTTGTTAAAAAAAGGTATGTAACAGGCAGAAGGAGATGTGGCAGACCCAATAAAGTATATATATTCTTGATCAGGGCGACGAGCTGAGTCCATTTAGCCCTGTCTGTCTTTCAGTGTTTTATTAAGTACCATAGAAGTTATTAAAGAAAACATTTTGTCAATATACAAAAGCACGCTGCAGCGAACGCCAATACTTGTGCAGGCAATCTCTACGTGCGCATACATACTTTCAAACGTGTGCATTCTTCTTGGAATTTTATTTGTTAAACCGCAATTTCAATTTATTTGTTATTCTCGCCGCTGCTACTTTAGTGATGTCTTTGTGACTGGGATTAATACGAAGAGTGTGATGGTTTTGTTAGAGTCGGTGGCTTGCAAGCGAGGAGTTACAGGTTCAGTTAGAAATTTTTGTTGTTATATTCAGATTGTTACCCGTCTGTAAATACATATGTAGAAATGCAAAATCGATCAAAGGTTCTGGGAATCTCGTAGTCGAGCACTCCCTACAAGAGCGTTTTACTTCTTTATGTATAAATAATGATAATGTGAGCATATTAGTATAATGGTTTTTATTTAAGCTTATCAAAAATATATAAAATATAAACAAATGTTTAAAATTACAGTTTCGCCCAAATTTTCACACTCTCTGGTATTGCAAAGCAATGTGTTTTTCGAAACACATGTATTTAAATAAAAAAGCTTACTAGCGCAAAATTGCATGGCTTTCACTCTAATCCCATATTCGTAAATAATGTTTTTTTGCAGCCCTTGTAATTTAGTTACGCTCCAGTCGACGACCAGGACAACGACTAATGACTCGGTATTTGTTGCCCGCCAGCCAAATGAGCGTGCCTGTGTGTAGAAATGTGTATATGGAACAGATGTTGTCACCGCTGTTTGCCATTAACGCCCAGTGAAACCGACAAAAAAGAAAGAAGAAGAGACGACCAAACTGCAACTTAAGTGCGAGAGCAGCGAAAAAATCATTAAGCTGCAGCTAGCATAGCTGAACATTTCAGACAGCAGCCAACGCCCACTCACACACACACTCATTCACTCGCAGAGACAGGCAAATGCATCTCTTTGCATGCCGGCAGACATGACGTATGAGCTATGTATATAAATTTAATGGCACATCACTCATACGCCCCAGCAGCTTTAATTACACTTACAGCACCCGAACTAAATTAAATGAAACGAGCTGCTCACATATTCAATATGATTTGAATTACAAATTTAAATCTAATGAACGGCAATAGGTGAACGAAACAGATTTGCTCCATTCTCTTCAAATTCTTACTTGGAAAAGCAAAATGAAAGCCTTTATGTGGCTTCTAAGCATCTTAATTTTCGAAATGTTAATGAAATATTGTTCAGCTCAAGTACAAAATGCTCTTATCGGTAGTAATGGGGTAAGCTGCCTTAAAATAAATATCTAATTAAGATACATATGTACATTAGAAGCCATTTCATTTAAATTAAAACCATATATCAAATACTGCAATTGAGGTAATTAATTGAAGTTAAACAAGCCTGATTTAATTGAATTTATAATTTATGAATTAAACTTAACACTTTATTGCTATCAAATCTTTTTCCACTACCGTCAAATTCCGTTTACCATATCGAAGAGCTATTGTTTTCAATGAATTCTCTAATTAGTTTGTTATTCCATTTCTTCACATATATTTCTTAAGTTTGAAATTCAATTCACACCATTTTAAAGTAATCAAAGACACAGTCGTCAAGTGCAACCGCAAAACCACATGGGAAATTGTCTAGTGTTTAAAAATCATTTCATACAATGCATTCAAAGGACAACAGAGAATGGCGCCAATTACTGTGCTTTTCAAATAACAAAACAAATAATTGAGAGGGGGCTACATTACTTTAGAGTGCAATAAACAATATACGCGTAAATATTTTATTTATTGTGGTCATATTATTATTACATCTGCACAAAAGGCAGCGCCTAAAAGCACGAAGCGAATAAAAAGTGAGAGAGTAAAAAAATATGTCCATTTAAGGGCAATGGCAGTTGTTGTTGCTACTGTTGTTATTGTTTGTGCCACTGTCAGACAGGCAGACAGGCGAACAGTGTGACTGCTATTCAGACCTACACACACACACACGTACACCCATAAAGCGGCATTTATGCTGACTGATAAATAACGACACAATTGACTCGCAATCGCGCGCACGTTAACGCTCGCAGAGTAAAAGAGATAGAGCACATGCTAAAGTGAGCACGGTAGCTACATAGTGTAATGGAAAGCAAGATAAATTGATGGAAAGAGCTCGACACACATGCACCATAGAGCTGTAACAAGCGAAGTGTCGGGCAAGCCCACAATAAACGTGAGGCACGAAAAAGCTAAATGGGATTTTCAATAAAAAATACTCAATATCTCATAAATCAAAAGTGTATTTTGAATATACCACATTTTCTGATATATTGAATAAATTGAAAAAGTTTTTTCCTAACACATTTCTTGAAGACTCTGAATAAGTGCCATTAGCTTAATCAATCCCGAACTCAAAGCTTAATTGATGCTTTGTTCATATAATGCATGTTGGTTTTGCTTCAATTTCAAAGTTCCAGGTTTTTAGTTTTAAATACTATTCACGATCCACTCACGCTGCCAGTTCTAGCTTTTCACATTGGTAAGCCTTTTATGGTTGCCTTTTCACACAGTTTTTATTTTATTTTTATTTTTTTTTTGCTTTCCACATTTATTTTCATATTTATATGGCATGCTCTTTTTTTGCAACCAACTGTAAAGTGTATTCATTTTTTGTTGTTTATCAATATTTGCCTGTTGTATTGCTTGATGCGTATATCGACAAAAAATTATATGTGTATATTTAAAAAAAAGATACACTTTTATTAATGACCAATATGTGCAGATTTCCTTTTGACAGCCTTTTATTTTTAGCCCTTAGCCCCCGGCTTTCTCTGTCTCTGTCTCTCTCTGTGTTTCTTGTATGTAATTTAAATTTCATTTTCACAGCTTGGTTTTTGTTTAAAGTACGTGTAAAAAAACAACTTTATTCGACACTGCGAAAATAATGCCAAACGCTCCTCGCTGAGGTCGAATTGTTAAAAAAGAGACATATATATCTTTTGATTGTTTGACATTATGTATTGTGCAATTTAAATTTCATGGCATCAAAAAAATTGATCATGATTAATGGTCTGACGTATCGGATATATTTGTAGCAGGCGCTCAGATTTAATTCAATTTCAGGAAAACAAAAGAAGAAAATTTAATAAGAAAAAGAATGGAATCGATTTCAGTTAATGCATACAATTTCAATTTGTGGCAACCAAAAGAAAGTGAAAAAGTTGATTTTCACATTTCAGCTATTTTTGTTAAATATGAAAAAAGTCAGTTTAGCATTAATCAAGATATTTCAATCATTTAATATGTAAACGAATTGCTTAGAATTGTTTAATTAATTTTATCTTTCTTTTTCACATTAACTTGAAAATAATGTTTTGTATAGCAAAAAAAAAAACAAAAAAAATATTTTAGCTTAATAATGTTTAATTCATTTCTGTTACTTCGAAAATGATCAAACATCAAAGATATTCTATGTATACTATATAGAAATTCTTTTTTTTTTTAACTATAAAATAAAGCAAAATATATTAATACTTAAAATATATTGGCATATTAGTATAATCCATACAAATTTACTCAAAAAATGTTTGTTGTTAATATAAGGTAAAAATGTTTTTACAAAGTTATGTCTTAATCAATTTATGTCCTTATGTCCTTAGCTATATAATAATTTGATCAAAGATTTGTAATACTTCACTGACTATTAGGATATTTGAATTGCAAATCAAGCAACAGCTACTTATTGTGCAAAAACTTTTTGTCAGACGTTCATTGAACTGAAATCTGAATCCTGAAATCTGGCTACAGTTGGGCGTCAAAGCGTCTGAGCGCCTGGCACGTGGCAACAAGTTAATTATTACGCACGTTTTAAACTTAATTAAATAGGCCTGATTGTAATTACGAGAATATGAACAGCCGCAGCTGTCGATTAACAAGCTGTCAAACTTCACTGTGATCCTGCCAGCCAGGAGACGGTACAATGACAGCTCAATGCACGCTGATATATGGCAAATTATGCAGACCTGAATACGGAATACGGTTGCCATTGACTAAGCATAATGAACAGCTGCTGCCTCTGCCATATGCAAATGAATGAATTTCCTGTCCAAAGCTTATAACAGTTGATGTTTTGCAATAAATATATATATATATATATATATATATATATGTCTCGCCTAGCCTTTAGCGACAAATCCATCATTAAACGTTCAATTATGCAAATTAGAATTGTGTAGAGAGTCAAGTTTCGTGTGGTGTATAGCAAACGACGTTGCTTGCAATTAACTGTAAAGCTGTTGTCATTGTCATTGCCTTTACACACAATGTTGTTGCAGCTACTTTGTTGCTGATGCTGCAGTTGCTGTTGTTGTTGTTGCTGCTGTTGCTGAAAAATGCATGAGTTTGCCGGCTGCGTTGGCTTCGTTGATCCCCTTTTGGCTACCATCGTCAGCAGACAAAGCCAAGAGCGACCCACACACATATATACATATGTACATATACATATTTATATACGCACATACAGACAGCATGTGTCTGCTCTCTAGCACAATTTCCGCATACATCAGTCCTTTACACTTCACTACACTTTTTTATGCTCATCCGTTTTCACACATTTTTCCCACTTGCAACATTTTCACAATAATAAAAGTGTAAGAAGAAAAAAAAATGATAATTAATTTTATGGTTTTTCTTTTGTTTTTTTTTCTGCTTTTCTTTTTTGCTGTCTGGTTGCGGATATGCTTACACTTGTGCTTTTTAGTTGTTGCAACTGCATTTGATATGCTCTTTGCTACATTTGCAACACCTTGCAACCTGCTGCTGCGGCAACGCTTCAGGTGCTAACTAAAGTAATTTGTGCGTTTGTTAATGTTGTATTTGTTATTGTTGTTGATGTTGCACCTGGTGTCTTGCTGTGTGGCCAAATATTGCTGTAAGCGGTCAAGTTTTCCCTTTTTAGGTTATTGTTTGTAGTCTTTGAGCAAGTTTTTTGAGCTACAAATTTAAATATCTCAGAATATGTAAGTGTAACAAATTTTAATTCATTAAGTCAAGTTAAGTATCTTTAAATTATGAATCCGAATTTAAATCTAGGATAACAAGAAATCAAATTTTTTAAAATAAATTTTTAAGTTAAAAAGAAAAGCTTTTAATTGATTTTTTTTAATTTAATATAAATTTAATAATTGTAATGCTTTCAGTTTACAAAATTAAAAAAAAAAAACCAATTGGTTCAAAGCTGACTCTGACAAAAAAAGCTGAAGGGTTTCATAAACAAACTTAACAAAAGGCGTTACTGATGGCGAATATAAATAAAATAATTATTGACATTTTAAAGTAAATAAAACTTATATTAAAATCCATATTCAATTCAAAAGAATATTAAAAGCAGGTTTTTTTTCTTTTAGATAAGAAATCGGCTAGTTGAGCAATTATTTGAAGTAGAGACAAGCCTCTGGTAAGACTCTATTTGAGTTTACAGTAAACACATAAAACATAAATTATACTCTTTGCTGTAGTTAACATCTGCAACCGCCTTGTAAAGTGCAGCTCGGAACGTTTGAGTTACTGACGAGTCAAGCGGATTTATGGCCAAGTCCTTCAACCCGGCTCGTTCGTCACTTTGACTCCCTTCCGTCTGGCACAATTACAGTGCTTATTATGCGCCCTGCCAAGCTGTGGCAAACAGGTGCGAGCCTCGACAGCATGTATCCTGCAGCAAGAGCTGTCAGCAGAGCAGAACCGCAGCCCCAACAGCCGCAACAGAAGCAACAGCCACAGCTCCTTTGAGTTGTTTGATCCTCCTGCTCATAACGCTTAAGTAGTAATAATAATCGTAAAGGCAAGTGAACAGAGTCGAAGCAGCTTGAATCGGGTACGATCAACAGGTAAATACCCATCATTTTTGTATCAAAATGGGTATATATATTTTGAAGCATCTCCAACTATATAAAGTATTAATATTAATCTGTCTGGTTGTCTGCCTGTCTCTCCATCTGTCTGGATCCTCACAATGTCCTCCTAAAGTATTCGAGCTACGGAGCTGAATTTTTCCACATTCTTCTTTCTGCTACAGGCATTGTTTTTTTTTTTAATTATCCATCTTTGTCAAAGCCCATCGCTCTAGTTTTTAAACGTATTTGCCGCAATTTCTTGCTAAACCTATTTTTAAATTTTCTTCTTTTATTTTTAATAGATTTACAAGAGTGTATCACATTTTCTTCATACCTGATATCAAAATAAAAGTGAATTTTATATACGAAATCCGTTAAGCGAAATTCTGTAGCTTAGAAAGATGCAGACTTCAATGCATTCATATAGACTGGAAACCTGCTCACTAACTTATTTTACGGATATATTCAAGATCTTTACACAATCAGGATAAAAAAAGTGCGATGGGCTAACTTCGGACTAAGAGTTTATTAAAATCGATCTAAGCTATTGGATAAAGTCATCCGATCTGGATGATTCCGATATATACAATGCAGTTGAATGTTCTATCTCTATGTTCAAAATTTCTATAAGAAGATCCTTTTTGGTATACAATTGCTTTTCAATGCACGTTTGAAAAATTTAAATATTTCATTGCATATTTCTTTAAAGAATTTAATAATAATAATATTTAATACCATTGAATCAAACTTGGTAGCTCTATACCTTCTCACAAACTTTATTTATGGATATATACACAGTACATAAAAAAGTAAAAGTCAGCAAACAAAAATTAATCAAACAAAAATGTTTATTGCAAAATTCTTATGCAGAATTTAATAACTGTTTTGCGCTGGTGCCAGCTGTTTTCCACTCTATCCACAGACTTGCTCGATTGCTGTACCTTGAGCTGGTATTAATTATATTATAGTCCTCGAACATCTTGTCTGCCTGCTGCATGTGCCATTTAATTTTCTGCTCCAATTGTCCTGCAACTCCTTATTGATGATGGCAGCCCAATGTTAATTAAGTGCAATTTTAATAGGGCTTTCAACTAAAGGCGAGTTCTTCTCTGGCTCACTGGATTTAATAAGCAAATGAGAATATATAATTTAATTTAAGTAGCACTTCATATACATTTTTTCGTTGTTCAATCAAATTACATGTTGTCGGTTATTGCTTTATGATGAATGATCTTACCTTTGTCTGTTTTATTCCCATTTTTATTTACAAAGCTCATAATTCTTTATTGTTTCTTATTTATTTTCCAGGTTTTATTTTAATATTATCTTTATCTTACTACAAAGCTCATCATTATCCCATATTAACTATTTTTGCTCTTATTGGGGCATTTCCTTAACACTGTCATAAACTTAAGCTTTTGTTCTCCAGCTCTTCAGTTTCATGAATTTTACTGCTGCTGTTGCATATCAAATCCCACTTGCATAATATTTTATTATCCTAAGCGTTTTCCTTTCTTTTTTTTTGTATGTTTTTATGCCTTTGTTCTAGAAGGGCTATCCGTAGTATTCTATTCATAGCAAGTGCTGTGGTTATCTTGCCCCACTGTCCGCTTGTGTGTCTAAGTGTGTGTGTGTATGTGTGGGACACTGTTATAATCTGGGCAAACACTTTGCCTGGCGCCTGTTAACAAGTGCAAGTGCGGCTTGAATTTAATATTGGCGTCGTCTTCTGTTGTTGCTGGTTTTGAATTTCTGTATTTCATTTTATGCGCCCCCCTTTTTATATAAACATATATACGTAAATTCTTGGCAGCGGCTCCTGCTACACACCCACACACACTCACCCACAGAGCAGTTGGTTAAATCCTTTACACAAGCTGTTTGCCGCGCATAACAAAATAAAATAAATAATCCTGTTAAATGGCAGAAACCCAAGGCAAAACCCAAGCAACAACAGGCACCAAAAAAAAAACAGGAACAGCAACGGCATCGCATTTCGTTTCCAATTTTCTTCTGGCTGGGCGACGTTTTCTGCAGGTCCTGCATGTGCCCTGTGTGCGTGAGTGTGTCTGCGTATGCTGTCCTATGCACACGTACGCGGCTTAAGATTTTCTCATTCATAACGTGATTTAAAGCATTTCCCAGGCATTGCGCTAGCATTTCAACATCGACTGCCATCAAGTCCTTCGTGTCCTTTCTACCTAGCCGGCTAACTGATTGACGTCAGCTGCAGGCTTGCATTCAGCATTTAAATTGATGCACTTTTTCTCTCGATTTCCATATATGTATATATTATTTTTTTGTGTATTGTGGCAAAAGCAATGAAATATGCAAATGCAGGATACTGATGTCCTTTGGCCATGATTATTTGGCATCCTCGTCAGCAGCTTGTGTGTCCTGCATGCCTGACAAGCTCTCGGCATATACTTAACGAACACTTAAACGCTTTCTCACATCATCAGCTCTGTAGTCGACGAATTTTATGTTCAATTTAGTATCAGCTCATAATCGACTTGGGGCCATCTGGCAACATAGCTTTTATAGCCACTTAATCTGTTTAATTAAAAGTCTGGCATTTAATCGGGAATGTTTTGATATTTGAGCTTGGGCAGTTAAGTCTTGGCAACTAAAGCGAAACGACATCTAGCAATCGACCAAGTGCCTTACAACTTTAAATTTGATGCGAGAGCCCACAAAATCAATAAGGATTCCGCATTGATGCAAACCTTTTATCACTACACACTAAAGCGGATTGGATTATTCTGTTATAAAAGTGCACTAAAAATGTGAATTTTTCATAAAACAACTTCAATGAGTATCACATTTTCAGATATCTTTTTAAATTAAAGGAACTGTAATGTAATCCCATGCAGTTAACTATATGTGGTCAAAGCTACGACATTGATTTCATATTAACAGTTGCTAAAAGCGATTTAAAAATAGTCAACATTTTCCGGCTACTCTATTGAATAATTTCAGTTACAAATTTTTTGTAATTCAGCAGGTAAATGTCATTCAGGCAGGCATCGAATGAAATCAGCAGCTGTTGTTAGAAATATCCAATAATAAAGCACTCATAATGTAAAAATTAAATTTTGTCAGGCTTACTTTACGGATTTTTATATTTGGTGGCTATATGGAACTGAATTCTAATTAAATTGATTTTGTAACGTTTGAAACTCATATTCTTATTTGGCGACTTAAGCTTAAAAGATGTAAAAGATATGCTCAAAAAACTGAAACGCTTTTAATCGATATCGAAACAAACTTGATCTGCACTGTGGACCTTCGTCCTCTGTCATCCAGCTTTTATAGGTTCTGAGATTGATTTATTGTGAGATCGCGTTCATACATACGGACAGACTAACGGACATACAGACGGACAGGGCTAAATTGACTCAGCTCGTCACCCTGATCAAGAATATATATAATTTATGGGGTCTGCCATGCCTTCTTATGCCTGTTACATATCTTTTGTAAAACCAATTTTCTCCGATTTTCCATTTTCAATTTATGAACAGCGTTAAGTAGTTCATTGACGTCTGTGTTTATATTCCTTACATCAATTATATTTTAATTAAAGAGTTGCATTTCATCTGTCTCATCAATTATATTCTTATTTTGTTGTTAATGGAAATATTCATTTGACAGCAGCGCTGATATCGGATAGAATTTCAAAGGCTTAAGAAGTCTACTATCTGCTATTGCAATCATTCAATACTTGAAACCCAACTCATGTCTCGCTTTTTAAGCTGCTCGAGTCCCAGTTGTTCGATTGTGGCCCAAGCCTCTTTGTCACTTTTCATTTTTGGGGCGGCCAAAACATTTTTATTGGCAACATGTCGTATGCGTAATGCAATCGACGCCATAGATATTTATCGGTCTGTCTGTCTGTCCGTCCGTTCGTTTTTGGGATTTTGACATCACAGCAAAGGAGTCTAAGCTTCGGCGACTCAATGGCTTTTCAATTTGAATAAAACGAATGTCGTCTAAATATTTGATTTATTTACGTTGACCTTTGTCAATCGAACCAAACACGACCTAGCCATAAACATTTGTCTACTTTTATCGCAACAGAAAATGTCACTCAAATTCAATTTGCCCCAAACGCAAAGTTTATAATTTTCATAGCCCCCTACTTAGAGAAATGCGTATGACAAGCAATTTTCGCTTTATAACTTCATTGCGAAACAAGGTCAACTCCCAGTCGACTTTTGCGAGCGTGTGTGTGTGCTTGTGCCTTTTGTTGTGCTAAAAACCAATTCAAAATAATCTCAACAATCTCGGCAGCCGGCAGCAAGGTCAACGCCGTTATTTCGCTAACGAACAAATGATTATTACCGCATTACGGGCCCTCAGATACAAATACGTACATACATAGTTACAACCAGACACTCACACACACAGATACATGTGAGTCGCATGCAGATAAGCAAATGTAATAGAAAGAGCTTATAGCCCTGCCCAGCTCTCAAATCACCCTCCACATCGTAATCGTAAAAGTCAAAGCTTAGCTCAATGTTGGGTTTTTGTGGGTGGCTAATTTAAAGGCGACAGTTCGGGACACGCGACTGGAAATAGAAAGCTGAAGAGCTGAGCTGAGACTCTGATTGGCACACATCTGAGAATTCTGCCACTCACGTGTTGAGAGCAAAAAGTCACGGACTACTTTGAGCTAAGCTGCGATTTATCACGTCTTCTGTGAATCAATCTTAAATGTGAATACAAATTTATTTATACAAAGTACTTACCTTTCACATTTGATGTCTTTTAGATAACTATGTACAATACAATATATACTTTCATGGTAATAATTTCAGTTTAATATTATATTCATGACTGATTACAGATATATATAAACATAGCTAACTTCATAAAAACATTTAAATATTTTTTACACTTTTTTCATAAACAGTCCCTTAAGTGAACCCCAATCCAGATGAACATTGCATTTTATTGGAATAAAATATATACAAACTTTTAACTTAATTTCCCTTTAAAATTCTTCTCTTCGAGTAATTACTAAACATTCTGAATCGTGACCAAAATAATATCTTTATTGTTCAGTCGATTTTATGTCTTGAAGTCTGAAACAGCTCACCTAACATACATATTTACTTACCATTACTATATTATACATATATTATACATATATTATATCCAATTTACAAACCTTAACACTTTTTTCTGAATATGGAATATACATCTAATAGATTCGCAAGAGTTATCTGTATAGTCCAGTATGGTCTATCCTTTGGACTATGTATATGTATTTTCTGTAGGCTCCATCAATTCCATAAGTATCATCTGCCCTGTCATGCATTTGCCAAAAAAACTACAGCGTATCATTGCGTCGATCATTTTAAATTAAAAATATAAGCTTTCGACCTAATTTGTTTAGTCGTCTGCCACATGAGGACAACGGTTCTGTTGCTGTTATGTTGATTCCCATTTAGTTAGCTGCCCTTTTTAGCCAACTAAATGTAAGTTTTTCTCTTTCTTATACCCTGAACCCATTGAAAATGGGAAATCATGGTATAATGGATTTGAAAAAAGTATGTAACAGTCATAAGGAGGAGACCAGGGCGACCTACTGAGTCGATTTAGCCCTGTCCGTCTATCCGTTTGTATAAACGCGTCCATCTCTGAACCAAAAATACCTAGAGACGAGATTTTTCACGAACGTGCTTATATACAGCGCGTATATCGGTTTCAGATATAACTTTTCCCGTTTCAATATCGAATAAAAACGTTATCGAGATTGCATATCTTTTACATGTTTTAAGCTAAAGTCAACAAATTTTGCAATTAGCTTCTTGTATATAAAACACATTTTCGCTTTTTTTTTTTAATTTTGGATATCGGCTCCACATTTTACAGAATCAATATAATTTAAGTTCAGTATCATATATAGCCACAATTCAATTTCTATTAATTTTTTAATTAAGACCGTATTTCAAATAAAACAAAAAGGTTCAATGCTGAAAATTTCATCAAAATTCGATTGGTAACACACAAGCTATTAAAGAAATCAAGAAAGCAAGCGCATACATTGAAATGCGTGCACTCTTTGCAATGAAAGAGTGTGGTGACGGTGGCTTGCAAGCGATGAGTCGCAGGTTAAAATCACGCTGCGGATTCTTTTTGCTTTTTTTGCATCCATATTATTATCTGTTTGCTTATATGTAAAATTGCAAGCTCGAACAATGGTTCAGGGGATCTCGTAGTCGAGCAGTCCCGACTAGAGCATTTTTACTTGTTTTTTTATTTTGTTTTTATAGTTGGCCAAGTCAATTGAGTGTAAAACAATTTCATTAAACGCGCAGCCAGGGCGAGGGCGAATAGACAGAGTTGGCCAAGAGCTGCTTGTGCCTGGCCTTTATTTGTCTATCGATACGATATCTATATAGTATAGATGTATATGGTGCTGGCATATCCTTGTGCTCACATCTCCTCATCATTGTCCTGTTGAGCGCTCCACTATATTCTATTTTTATTATTATTTTATTATTTCATTGTCTCAATGCAGGCAGCGAACGTGGCAGAACGGGGCAGGTGGTGGCTAGGCGAAGTATCTGAACGCCAATGCAATTTATCGCAAACGCTTTGACAACATGTTTGCAGGCATTTTTATCATTTCCGCATTTATGTGGTTTCCGCTTGAGCTGCAGGCAAACTAAGAACTCGCTTTCTGCTTTATTGCCACAGACGCTCAATTGGTCATGTGTCCCCTCTCTCTCTCTCTCTCTCTCTCTCTCTGAATCTTTTCGCTATGGTGCTACATGTGGCAGGAAAATGTTGCCAAGCAGCACACACTCCTTTCCATTTCGACCAAATGAATTGTTTAGGTTTAATTGATTGAACCGAACTCTGGGCGTAAGTTGGTCAGGCGATCGACTCGCCTCTCCTACTCGTCTTGCCACACCCAACTTCCTGGACCGTTGGCTAGGACCTCATTTTCTTTTTGTGGCAGAAGTGCGAACACTTTGGGGCAAGTGTGCAGAGAGCATATTCAAGTTTGGCTGATATGAATTAAGGCAACGAAAAACCTTGTGAATATAAATTGTAAAAGGACTTGGCATATGAAAAAGAGATATGTAAATGTAAATTTAAAATTAAGAGACTTAAAGTATTTTAAAATTGAGATCGACTACAAATTAGAACCAAGAAATTTAAAATAAAATGAACTACTAGGCAAAATTAAATTTATAAGTTCTTAAAGAAGAAAAATTAAAATAATCAATTTACATAAAATATAAATACTTTATTGCAGCTTAATTTAACGTTTCGCTCATCTTGCAGCTCTGTGAAAAACAATTGTCTTTCATTGCAAAGCGCTGAAGGCTCCAATGGAGAAATAAAGGACCCAGCTCATGTTGTCTACTGCGTAGCTCAGTTTGGGTTAAAAAAAAAACCAAAAAGAAAGAGAAACAATGGAATAACGGAGCGTATAGGCGCTCTGGCTGCTTGGCTTGCCTAGAGTCTTGTTAAGGGTCAGTAATAAATCTCAGCAGCTTGCGCTGCAACTTAAATTAAATGCTGAAAATCGTTTGGACATACCTCCCTTATGCAGACCCTTGCCTCCAGCTGACACGCAAGTGGGCAGCAGCCAAGCAAAAAAAACCAGCTGAAAAATGCGACGCGTTGGCAAATGAAAGGATCCAGCAAAAGTGCAACAAAACGTGTGGCATAAAAGAGAGAAATGAGAGCAGCCACGTGCCCCTCCACAAAAATTAAATAGAGTTTTCAAAACAAGCGGCTAAATATGCTGCAATTGCTGCTGGCTGCCCAAGAACTCAGCTCCATTTCCAGCTTTATGTATGTATGGCTGTCTGTGTTTGTGTGTGAGTGCTGGCTTCTTCCATATGCAAAACGGAAAAGTCACGAAGCCAAAAATGGAAAAACTGCACGTGGCAGTCCGGAAAAAAATACTGTTGTCTACTTTTTGGAGCAAAGCGTAAAATTTATGACTTCTGGAATTTTGCGTGTTTGCAAAGTCTGAATAGCACAAAAAAAAGTAAAATATAATTCACGCTACAGATTTCACACACGTGAACAGTGCAAGAAAAACATCCAATAAATTTAACATAATTCAGCCAAAGTTGAATATTGTTAAAAAGGGCAGCATGTTTTATGTTTTCTAATTTAATTTTGATGTTCGGGCCAACTACTTGACCATCGACTGTTTGCATAAATAATTTAATAAATCAATTGCTTTTTGTACATTTCGCATGCAAAGCTGCTTAGGTTGTGTTCTTCCACAATTTGAAGCCGCTTCTTATCATACTCACAGTCGTAAAGGTCTTCGTTAGTAATTTCTGTTATTCTGCCAAGTGTAATTTTGTATGATAAGCTATCATCAATTTTCCGAGAAACCAAAATGTTTTGTAAGCAAAATATAATAGAATATTTTTGTTCTTTGCTTTTGGTAAATGAAATTGCTCCGTTTGCAACCGCATGTCGTATACTCCATAATGTGCCAAAATTTAATTATTTTCATATAAATAAACAAAATTGATTTCACTTTTCACAAAATTTTATTTACTTAAATGCTTTTTAATGTGTTTACTTTTTCCAATTTCCATACGTGGCGTATGAGCTATATTTAGAATAGAATTTTTTAAATTTTCAATTTGCAGTTAAGTATCATATTTTCAATGGCTTAAATCAAAAGTTTAAGACAAGCAACACCTTTTTGTAATAAGGTGAAAAAAAACTTATTTTTGGCGGAAACCTTTCGGCTTATTCGCTCAGGCGAACCCATAAAATTAAAATTATGGCAACTGCCAACTAATGAACAGCAATAAAAATAAATACAAGCCAATTTTTTTTTCGTTTATTTTTAGCGCGCAACCTACTATACAAAGTGCAACTGCAGTTGGTAGACAAAGTTTCGCTTTTTGTAGCACACCTGAACGACTTTGATGTGGAACTTTGGGCGTGCCCGAACTTTGAGTTGGACGGACCATAGACTTTTCCCCGTAAGGAAGGGCAAAAAACTATGCCCACAACTGTGTCAATGTCTTTATATATGGTCGGACTTTATGCCTGGCCAGCCTTTTAGCGTTAACTATCAATTTTACGCTTCGCAGCCAGCCTCGAAGCAAATAACCAAATGAAACTTTCAGTTTTGCATTCAGTTGATGTTGCGACACGTCAAAAATGTGCCGCATAAAGTGAAAGAAAAAATCGTAGCATACTTCGATGTGCCGCAGTTGAACGCTCGCCACGAAGCGACGAACGAGACTAAGCTGAGCCGACGCACACTTCGGCTGTGCAGGCCGCGGCGCGAAAGCTTTCGCTCTCTTAAGCGACGCTCTTTAAAGCAGCCAAGCTCTTAGCTGTGCGAACAGTGCAGCAAGCTATTGCTTGCGCGGCCAGAACGAGCCAGACACAGCTTGCTTCACTGCTCGCACCACGGAAACAGCGTCAAGTGCCACTTGTGACGCTTTGGCACAACAAATGTTAATAAAGCATGCGACAGAGCCTGCGACTGGCCTGCATGCGACATTTGGTAGTCATTGTTGATGATGTTCTTGTTGTTTCTGCTGTTGTTAGACGGCCAGTGTTGACTAGTGTCCTAGTCTGAGTTTGCTGTTTGGGGATTTGGCGTTGGCAAATGAAAAGGTTGTGCGACAGTGAAATGCATTTCAAGTCTACTCATATGGCCAGTCCATTGTTGTTGTAACACACACTCACTCACACACACACACACACACATACACATGGCAGACAGCTGAGTGCCATGTATGTTGAGGTATTAAAGTGTGCATAAATGTGGGTTAATGGGTTTTTAGTTGCTCTTTTCATTACGACTTGTCTGTAAAATTGCCTGTGTATTTGTTTTTGTTGTTGTTTCAGCAATTATTGTTGTTGTTGTCGGCGCTGCGTAGTACTAAATGCTAATCGAATTTCCACCCAGACAAATTCATAAAGGTTCGTTGTGTAGGCCAATATGTACTAGGCAAATTAGCATATACCATTAAGAGCAGTGAGTAGCGCCAAATTAGCTAAAAAGTGAAAGCAACGAAGCTAATATACCCTAGCCAATAAGTATAATTTAGATTTGTCTATACGTTGGTAAGATATCAACTAGGAAATTAAAAATTAAATTAAACAAAAAAAAGTACACTTATCATTTCACTTATTATTCATTTATCATTCCTTTAATAAACAAAAAACTTAATTTTAAATAACGTGTGGTACTTTACTTACATAATTTATTAGCCAGTGTTGTAAGGCGCCTATTAAGACAACGCTCAACTATCTATTTTGAATCTCACAATCAAATTTCCTTTTACATAGGTGACTTATATCTATATTAAGCTTTAACATTATATACACATATCAGTGAATTACAGTGTGGTAAAGTTCTTTAAGCCTTTACATCCACACACGTTTTTGTGTGCACCTTTTTCTGTGTCCCTCACTCCCTTTCAACTAATGTCAATGTAATTGTGTAGTAAAAGTTAATTACTTTTACCAAAATAAAGCAGTTTTACTAAAATTTGAATATAAAATGTTGTAAAATTTCGTTAAAAATCTTCACCCATCTCTCTTTTCCTCTTTCTCCCTCTTCTGCACTTACCACCAAATGACAAAGGACAATAGAGTTTCGCATGGCTCGCTGCACAGCTAATTGAAACTAAATTTTAAATAGTCATGCGGACAAGTTGGTAAAATCGCTCGCTACCAAATGCACTGAGAGGAACGCTTGAGAATATGATTATGCTTTGGCGTTTCGCAACACTAATTAAAATGCATGCGGCTGGCTTGAGAGAGTTATGCATTTTACAAATTGCACATACGCACCGCAAGCCATAAAAATGCCCGATCTAATGCGCATTTACCTAATTGAACATGTGTTTGCCGGAGTTGGCTTTGGTGGTTTCGGTGGTTTTGGTGGGTCCGGTGGGTCCACTGGTTGGCTGCTGCTGGATTTTGCTGAATTCTTTTTAGTTCATTAATTCGCTTGGCGTTTGTTGCTCTTGGTCAAATTCAAATTAAAAGGTCGATAGATAAACATGTGTATGTGTGTGTGTGTGTGACATCTCTGTTGTGTTTGGTTGTCCTTTGGGTTAATTTGAATATTTTTGTTTGTCGTTTCTTGTATTTCGCCCTGTTGTTGTTTTGCGCTGAATTTATGTGCAACACCGGAAAAACTGCAATTTAAAACAAAGAAAAAAAATAAACAAATTGAGTTATAAATTTGAGCTCGTTTTGCTTTTAATGTAAACATTGCCAACCAATTTTTGGGCGTGTGGGTATGTATATTCGCTAGAAATATGTTTACTAATTAAAGCTTTGGCTTTTTTCATAATTGAAGTCTCCTCCAATGGCTGTCAGCTGCGAGCCGTGATTTACTATAATTTTGCGAACTTTCTGACATCGGATTGACATACGTAATTATCATCCATAAGACTTGACAGGCGGCAGAAAATGCTCAAATATTGTCAGTGGATTTTCCACTTTCAAGGCTACATTTAATTGTATTGCAAAGTCCTACGATTTTCCGAAGCAGCGATACAGAATCGCAATTAAATTAATGAGCTTTTATTGCGCATCGCGCGTTTAATGGCTTAAATATTAATTTAAAGCTTTTGCAATGCAATCAAATAATTAATTTTGAACTTTTTTAATGATTACATTCACGACCATGTCAAAAAGTTTATTGAGAAATCTTTAAGATTGTTTTTTTTCAGATAGTTTCTCTTTTAAACTCTTCCTTCCTCTACGTTGAACAGTTGTTGGATGCCTTTCGTTAGGTTGTTACAAATCACGCATTATTCATGCTATAGATTAAAATATCCTTAATATTATGTAATTGAATTTTCAAGTTGACACCGAGTTGACTTTAACTTAAAATAAATAAGTAGTTATATTCCCTTGGCTACACTCAATGGACGTCATAGAGTCGGACTTTTAGCATGACTTTTAGCTAGACGCTTAGCTAGGTTTTTGCTGAATTCAACTGGTGCCATAAAGGCGTTAAAACTTTGGTTAAACTTTGCTGCAAAGGCTGTTGGCTGGTGGCGGACACGCAAATTAGCCAACGCGCTGATACCCAACATCAGTTTTAAGAGCGGCTGTAATTTCATCATTATGTCCAGCAAAAGTTGGCCGTGCAACATGCAGCATGCAGCATAAATCAAGGAGATGCAGCTTTTGTTAAATTCGTGCCAGGCTGCTGGAATAGCCAACAAGTTTTACCGTTACCGAGCCGCATCCGGGAGGCAGGAAAACTATTAAACAATGCAACGACAGCATAACAGAGCGAGGGGGCCAAAGCTGGGGCCGGGGGCGGGGCAAACGACTGACATGAGTGCTGAAAGGCAGTGAATATAACCATGAAATAGCAAAGCGCCCGACCTAAGCCAACACACAAAACAAAAAGGACACCAATGCCAACAACAACAAATTGGCATAGAACTGGACAATGGCCGCGTCAGTCGCTAGCCTCAAGCGGCGCAAACATGGCAAAAATGTCATAGAAACAAGCAACAGGACAGCAAAGTATCTGTCGGTGAGCAGTCCTGGCTAGTCTATTAAAAAATGCGCAAAGCCTAGGTTCAAATAGCAGGCTAAGCTGTGGAGTCACGCGTTTGCTTTTACAGCTTTGCCAGCGCAAGCAGGACATGGAATTATGAATGCCCGGTCCAAAAGGCAGAGCAACACAACAACAAACAACGTGTGAGAGTGACTCACTTGATGGACTACATGATACCCTACAAGTAGCTTACCTTTTTGTTGTTGAGTATAATTATTATGTCCTTAACTCTTAAGATATCCGATTCAATTAACAGTCAATTACAAAATTAAGGCTGTTAATCGATTATTATCGGTTTTATCTATCTATAAATTTAGTTAAATTTTCTTAAACTTAAATTCTTTGAGATCAGCACAACAAAAAGGTAAGCTACTTGTATGGTGTTATGTAGTCCATCGATTGAGTCACTCTCACACATTGTTTGTTGTTGTGTTATATATATATATATATATATATATATATATATATTTATTTATAATATAAAAAAAATATCGATTCAATTTATCGACTATTTTTAATAACTTGGGTATAATGTAAATTAATTTAATTTCGATAGCTCTTAAAGGCTTTCGTATCAATCATGCACGATAGCTGGGACTAAACCGACAAGACTAAGTCGAAATCGATTTATTTTATCGAATTATCTATACATACATTTTTTTCTGCATATCAGCAATATATATCAGTGGGGCCCTTTTATATATTTCCTTCCAGATATTTTTATAAAAAAACAGCCATTATCAATTATTATTATCTCTTGATTTGGTATTGACTCTAAATGAATTTTACTAAGCAAACCCAATACACCCTTTACCATTCGCACTAATTCCAGGGTATAGCCAGCTGAGAAACTCCTCTCAATGTTTTCTGGGATTTGCTAGACAAAGTGCAGGCCAACTACTGAAACAGTGCAGAGTATGTCGAATGGGCCAGGTGAAAGGAGACCGTGGCTGCCAACTGATCCGATTCGCTTTGCTTCGGTTCGATGGCAACCGGCAAAATGCAAGAGCTGCATAAAAGTTCTATTTTATCAACATTTAGTCTTTGCTCCTCTTCCAAGCTTGCCATGCACTTTATACGGTCTAAGATATTTGAGTTTGATTTGCTTTCTTATCCAGATTTTGTTTCAGATAAGAAATTACGAGCGTAAGTGGAAATATAAAGTGCAACTATTTGAGCTCGTAATAAACTGTTTGTCCTTTAGCTGAGTGTTAATCTAGTTACTTCTTTTAGCTGCATACTATAAATAAAATGTTTTAAATTGGAGTTTTGAATATAAATAAAAAACTAACCAGTTATATTGTGGAAAAGCCCAGTTACCATCGACATGCTCTAAAAATAATGGATTTGTTTTCTTGTTAATATTTGGGATTCCCATTAGATTGGGAAATTCTATATAATAACGTTTACTTTTGTGATTCGTTTTACATTTTACAGCTTAAAAAATGCTTAACTACCTTTTGTGATAATTTCCATAAAGAGCAGATAAGTCTCATGAGAATCACCAAACAGAATTTCGCATCTTTTGAGCTTATGATACCACACTGCGTATACGTGATAATTGAGAATGAAAATTAATAAAAAATCAATCGTTGTTTGCATTTGTGTATAGTGCATGTTGCATATTTATTAGGGTTGCAAAATTGAAAAATATCTAATGGCCTATCATTAATTTATATTATATCGGTATTCATTATATAATTCAGACGCCA
Source organism: Drosophila gaucha (assembly GCA_035045545.1). Classification (NCBI taxonomy): domain Eukaryota; kingdom Metazoa; phylum Arthropoda; class Insecta; order Diptera; family Drosophilidae; genus Drosophila; species Drosophila gaucha. Next base: position 1,289,722 of record JAWNOY010000342.1, read on the forward strand.
TTTTTCTTTTGAACTAAGCTGAAAGAAGTTTTTGGACGTTAGCTTTACTTCAGTCATATTATGTAGCGGTGGCCAAAATGTCGTATACGCTACGCAGCTAGATAGATATGATTTAAAATACAAATAAGATAGAAATCTCGATCTATATTACCGCATAAAATAACATGCATCGGCAGCACTTCTTTGGAAATCAATCATTTGTTTGATCTCATGCTCCAGTTGAGCCTCGTAGCCTCTGATTGAGTCCTGATACCGTTTGGCGCATATCATTGGACTATGGATAAGACATATATTTATGTCTTATGTTGCATTTTATTATGAGTTCACTTACTATGGTATCTTGAATTTCGTGAAGCTGGGCTCACGATCGAGTGTGTCCGCGTCGTCGTTGGCCACATGCTTTTCATAAGTTAGCAATAACTTTGATTCCATGGTGTAGTTGGGTTTTAAAGTTTCATCCTCATGGCGCTTTTTGAATCGTTTGAGGGACTTGTTTACGTCCACATTGGGCACTTGGATGGTGGTCGTTCGACGCAAGGCAAGTGGACTACTTCCTGTATACAATTTGGATACCGTCTTTGCACGGGAAGAGGCTGTGCCCAAGCGTAACATTGAATTTATTTCAGATACAGCTTTACCTTTTTCCTCTTTTTCCTTGTCCAAGTGTAAGATTGAATTTACTCCAGATGCAGCTTTAGCTTTTTCCTCTTGAGCCATTGTGTTCTATTTTTGCATATATGTATCTCCTTATAATATTATTGTTTGAATACTTTTTTTTAGTTTTCTGTTGATGTTTTTCTGAACTATGTTGTGTTAATTATCGAGTATTTTTTTAAGGCCTACCAAGCGTTTTGTTTTATTCCGTTTGTAGGTTCTGACGCTTACATTCACATGTATAAAAAAAATACCAAAAAAGTATATGCAAAAAAAAACTTTTAATCAATACTAATCATTTTGCTTATATATGTATGCATTTATGTCGCTGAAAGCAGTACTGTTGTTTAGCTTTGCTTTCAACTTTACTCTCTCTATTAGTGATGGTACGATTAATCATATAATACACAATAATCGATTATTTTCTTGCAATTCACGATTAAATTGTATCGCAAAATAGTGTTCGATAATTAAGCTAATCGATTATTTTCTTCGATTAATTGCTTCGTTCTTCACTTATGAAAGTTGGCAGAGCAATTTTTAAAGACTATGTCACCAACTTTCAGCAAAGTGTGGAAATATTATTCTAAAACAAGTATTGCAAAAACACCACGAATATGCTTCAGCACTTGAAACTTAAACATACAAATATGTATTTTAAGATTTCATTGATAATGAGGATATTTTAAATTTACTATTTTTAGACCCTAACCATCTGCAATGTAGACTCTGAAGGTGCAGAGAAGATCATATCATATGAATCATTTGATTCAATAATCGATAAATGCATTTTTTTGCCATCACTACTCTCTAGTCACTTTGCTTAGCCTGCATTTTAGCTACCTTTCCCAATGCGACTTTAGTGTTCTACATCCATTTCAGTTCCAGATTCTTGACTTGCCACTTCTAGCCTTCTGTTCCACTTCCACTTTTAGTTACCGCTCTCGCTCCCACACTTGCTGCAGCCTTCATTGTTATCTTGCTCGCTCGCTCTCAATCTACGCTCAATGATCGGAGAGCCGCTTGAAAGCTCTTACAGCTTTGCCAGCAGCTCACAAATGTAGTCTCAGCTTATTTAAGACCTGCCACAGCTGTAGCTGAGATCAGTTCATTTCGATTAGTGAACGCGTCCAGGTCGGTTTACGTGCGCGTTAAATCGTATGAGAATTTTGGACTTGTTCAGTAATTCGAATTCTCACACGCGGTTTCTATATTTAACTGTTATTTCCCGCTATGATATCAATGCTGAGATTTCTGGGATTCCTGCTCATCGCTGCGCTGCTGCATAGCTCAGCTAACGCACAACAAAGTTAGTACAAAGACGCGTAATCGCGGGGTTTTCAGTGAATCATCAGCTGTGTGAACTTGACTTTATGACTCTCGAGCAGTGTCTCTCTCCCTGTCTCCGGTTACCAGATCGGCATTAATTATAATTAATTATTATCAGTTCGTTCTCTACACGCTCTGGCGCCCTGTATATGAGAAAGTAAATGACAACAGGCTATTCACTTTCGTAGCATTGAAAATTTGATTGATTCGATTTATGGCTGTTGAACTTAATTTTAATCGCAATTCAATTGAAGACATTGAACTACAAGTTCTTCGTGATAATGAACTTTTTACATATTTGCAATTTGTCAAGTGCCCGTATCATGTATATTTACATGTATATAGTAAATATTCTGTGTATAAAATTTCAAAAATAATTGCTACAGCTTACATTTACTTGCATATATATAGAACAACAAAGTATATAATTGATTATAGTTTCGTACAAATTTTGGTTAACCTGCAATTTTGTTGCGAAATAAAAAAATCAATTCTAGGAATTGCCATAAATATATTTTGATTGGAAAATAAATTCTACTTTAAATTAATTAATTAGTTGCACATTCCTATGTAGATCAAGCTTCTCTCAGGTAATTATAATTGCAATCACCAGCATAAATTATTATGACAGAGAGCAATTATTGAATTGCGAAGTACTTAGCAGCTCTGGCTGGCTAATTGGTGAATTCGCATATATATATATATATATATACATATATATATATATAAATATATATATATATATATCTAAATTGGTTATAAAAATAAATTGTATTAAAAACACAGTTTAGAGTAAATCAAAGATAATAGCAATACTAATAACAATAGAGTTAAACAAGTAAGAACGCTCTAGTCGGCTCTGCCCGGTTAGGAGATTCCCTGAACCAAGTCCAAGGTGGTGTTTTAAACAATCTAGCTTACATCTTTCTTCTGTACATATTACCCTCTGCGCGTACACACACGCACACATATACTTGCACAGTGTGCATTGCACACACAAGTAGATGATTTAGCGGCTGCGCTTGTGCTGCATTCTGTGCAGCACTATGAGAAATTGATTGTAAAATAACTTCGGTTCTAGATGTACTTTCTTAATGAAACTTTCAGGACACAATATTGACATACAAATGTACATATATGCAACATCCCAACTCCCTCGCTTTTTTAAATACTGCATCCGAAGTCTGAAATATTTATTATCTGTATTTCTACAGAAATCTACAAAGTAAATTTAGTAGCTCTAGCTTATATTCTTTTTAAGGTATGGCTTAAAAACGACGTCAAAATATCGGTTGTTATCGATAATAAGGAAATGGGATGAGTTATATGTTAAAATATAAATGTTCTCGTTAAGCAAACACAGATATATCTTCCATTCTCCCTATCAATGGCACTGCCTTTGACTTTGCGAATCTTTTCGAATCAGTAGATATACTTTTGCTACTCTAAGATTAATTAACTGAAATCTTATCGTATCCAGATTGTCGTAATCCAAATCAGAATGTGGGCTACTGCATATCGCTATATGACTGCCCTCCGCTTCTGAACATACTGCAGAAAATTCAGCTGAGCAGCGACGAGCGTGTTTTTCTGCGGAACTCGCAATGTGAAAATGGTTTTGGTCGTGCGCCATACGTGTGTTGCACTCGGGACACAAATTTTTCAAATCGCCAGACTACAACAACAACAAACAGGCCTATTGAGATAGCAACAACAACAACAAGAAGATCAATGCTGCCCACTAGTCCGAACCGGGCAGAGGGCGGTAACCTGCTGCCACGTGCCCCAGCATGTGGACCGAACTCTTTCCTCGATCGGATTTACAATGGCAACGATACGGCTATAGATGACTTTGTATGGATGGTACTGCTAGAGTACAGAAGTCGTGAGTGTAAAACGCAAACTTTATATAAGCTGCGGTCTATATAGCTTATCTTTCCCTATCAGGCGATGGTCAAAGTCTACTGAACTGTGGAGGCAGTTTAATCAACAATCGATATATACTAACCGCGGCCCACTGTGTCACGGGCGACATCGAGAAAGAAGTGGGACAGCTGTAAGTGAAAAAATCTACTATCGCAATGCTCTATCCTAATCCATATTGAAATATTCCTCAGCATTCGCGTGCGACTTGGCGAATATGATCTTAGCACGGATGTGGACTGTGTGAAGAACGTCTGCAATCGGCCCGTGCAGGAGATAGGCGTTGAGGAGACTATTCCGCATCCGCAATATGATGCCGGCAGTCGTCATCGGCACCATGATATAGCACTCATACGTCTAAGCACGCCCGTTCAGCTCAACGAGTACATACAACCCGTTTGCCTACCCCTGCCCAGCGTTCGATCAGCTATTAACAGTAACGAGCAGCTCGTTGTCAGCGGCTGGGGACGTACATTACTTAGTAAGTATTTCAATTCTGACTTTCATATATAGTCCTCTAGTCTTAAAGACGTTATAAGTGCTAATAGATGCTTAGAGAGAGCATATAATATTTTCAAAAGCATATTCATAAACATAATCAAACTGCTTTTAGTATATTAATACTTGTTCACAAAGTGAAAAGAAAATGTTGGCTCCGGCTTGCTATCCGTTCGTCTGTCTATATGGACAGAGTCCCAATAAGTTAATGTTCCCCTTCTCCATAGATTAAAAATCGTTGATATACGCCTCTTGAGGCGTGGAAAATCGAAAAAAACTATATCTTCCACAGCTTTAATGCTGGGATAACCAAATGTTGCAGTTAGATTACTGTTGATTCCGCTTACTGATACTAGATTAAATAAGACTTTCTTTTCATCGTGAACGAGTATATATGCAGTCTGTAGCGCCTGACTTCAATGTTCTTACTTGTTTAATCAGATCATTATTAGCTCAGTTAGTTTGCGTTAAGCTTAAAGCCATTTTAATAATACTTTCACCAACTATATCTCTCTCTCTCTCTCTTTTCACTTGCAGCGCGACAGAGCAATATTAAACAGCGACTGGATGTGCCTGTAACAGATCCCACCTACTGCGTGAATAAATTCGCCACGCGGCAAATTGATGTGATCAGTTCGCAGCTGTGCGCGGGCGGCGAATTCTCGCGTGACAGCTGCGACGGGGATTCGGGCGGTCCGCTGATGCGTTACAAGGAGGCCTGGTATCTGGAGGGCGTCGTCTCATTTGGCAATCGCTGCGGCCTGGAAGGCTGGCCGGGCGTCTATACTCGCGTGGCGGACTACATTGACTGGATTGAGGGCGCAATTCGTGCGTGAAAAGGCGTGGCACGGCGAAATCGAGGAGAAGTGCACCTTTTGTAAAATTAAGTTTTAATTAAATAGAAAGAGAGAAATAGAGAACAAGTTTGCGAAATGCACGCATTTTAATTAACTTGCGTTAAATGCGATTTTATCGGCAGCTGGAACGCAGCGTATACGTAATGCGCTTACTGCCGCCGTTTGCGGTAATTAAAACGCTGCCTCAGAAAGTTACTTTGGCTGCCAAGCTGCCAAGCTGCCAAGCTGCCCGAGGCGCCAAGTCCTTGCAGGTCCTCGCAACGATTTTCTATGCAATTTGGCAATGAATTTCTATTATATGCACTTGGCGTCCAGAGAGCAGCTCCCGCTATCCCGATTAAACTGTTTGTTAGCGCTGCGTAATGGGTGGGCGTGCCAAAGCCCCAACAAAGTAGACAATGAATGGGCTGTGCACGAAAGGTTAATGAGGCCTGCAGGAAATGCAGCCAAATGAGGTAAGCTAAGCTGAACAATGAACAGAAATACTAGAAAGCAACGAGAAGACTGTCGGAGGGAGTTGAAATGCTTCGGTTTACAGTTTGGTATTGATTGGCGAAGCTCTACCTGAGACTACTTTTGCCTGGCAACTAATTATGAAACTTAAGACATTAAGTAAGTAGTTCCATTAGCGGCTTATATCAACTTGTTCAGCAAAGCGAAATGCAAGAATTGCTATTGGAAAGGAAACATGCGTAAATATTGCTTGATAAACTTATTTATATTGTACTTATTGATAGTTACTAAGTAGACACATATTATATTAGGTTTTAAGAGAAATCAATAGCTGAGAATATGCAAGGATTGGAGATTAGGAAAAGGCTGGCCCCTTTAGTAGATGACAACAAAAACTAGTAAGAACGCTGCCCAATTACGAGATCCCCTCAATTTTTTTTTAATATTTTTTCACACCGATGAATGCACATATAAATGTATTTACATAAAATATAAAAATGTAGAGCAAAAATAATTTTAAAAAAATATATATATACAAAAATCTTACATTACTAGCAAAATTTAAAAAATATAACAGATTAAAAAAAAATGCTGCCCCCAACTGGATCGGAACCTGCGTCCACATGCTTTGCAAGCCATAACACGAGACCACTCCGCCTCTTTGCAAACAATGCGCAATTAAATGTATGTGTGCACACGCATAGGCAAATAACACAGATGCATCAAATAAGAAATAGATGGCGCTACGCGCTTGCCGCTGATCTCAGTGACAAAGACGCCAGTTAAGTAGCAGCGGGCAGAATTACACCGGTTTTATTACGGTTTTGCCTAACAAATGAAAAAAATTTAAATTTGGCTTTAATTGCAATTGAACATAAATTAAATTGATTTTGTAAAAGTGGGGACGGTATGCAAAATAAAAAAAAAATAAAATGTGTATTTCATTTACAAAAAGCTAACTGCAAAATTTTATGACTGCTGCTAAAATGGTGTAAAAGATATGGTCAAAAAACTGAATCTCGATAGCGTTTTTAATCGATATCATGGAAACAAATTGTCAAAGTTGTCGAATATCTCGATATGCGCTCTGTATACAAGGACCTTCGTGCACCATTTCAAGTCTCTAGCTCTTATAAGTTCTGAGCTCGACGCTTTCATACATACGGACGAACAGGCGGACAGACGGACAGCCAGACGGACTGGCTAAATCGACTCAGCTGTTGTCCTGATCAAAAATATATATTCTTTATGGGGTCTGCCTCGGCTAATTCTGACTGTTACATACTTTGCAAAACCATTATACCCTAAATTCCCATTTTCAGGGTATAAATATACATTTTTGTATGGATGAACTTTTCGCTGTCGACTTCTGCCTCGCTGCATCTTCATCTCCAAATTGATTAAATTTAAATGATGTTTTTTAGACACGTCCTAAATACTATTTAATAAATTTACAAAAATTTTTTAGAAGCTAAAAAACTGCTGCTTTGAACCATTTTATCATCAGTTTGGCAACAACTTGGCCCAACTGTTGCCAAAAACTCTCTTCACGGCTGCGTGCTGAAAAGTTTGCAGTTTTGGGTTTCAGGCTCGGGCCATGTGTGGCCAAATCGGCCAGCAAAAATAACAAAAACAGGAAAAGAAAAACAACCAGGAAAAAACCACACACATATAGACAGACACTTTGCCTAAATGCTGGCAAAAACTTGTAATTCAATTTTGGGTAACTTTACACAAATGCAAGCCAAATGTAATTAACACGCACACACATATATACACACGCACACACAAATGGCAGGCTAAAAAAAGTTACACCTGGCCAGACAGACTGCCGTCAATTGGGCCGAAGAGCGAGCCATGTGAAAATTTGTGTGACGACCTCCACTAAATTGCCAGGATATTCCTTGCCGGACATGGCGAGGGTGACGCCAAGCGAGTGGGGCATGGGAGAGTTGGTAGTATTCAGGCTGTAATTGAGTTGTGTTTGCAACATTTAAAATAGCTGCCGGCCGTTAACGAGCCTGCCTCGTAATCTACTTGGTGCTTACTGTGGAGCTCCCGCTAGTCAAAGTTAGGCAAATACGTTTAGATAACTGCATGGAATGCAATTCTTTGGAACTTCATTTGAGATTAACTTTCAGAGATAGACAGTAATTTCTACTTGTTATTGGCTGAACGTAAAGCTTAACAAATTTGTGCAAAATTGATTTTGGTCGATATTGCATATAACAATAGCTAACAATGGGACTCCAGCAAAATTAAAATTAGTTTATATATAAAAGTTATTAAATATAATTTATAAAGTTTTTTACATTATTTTCTTTAAATGTAAATATTTAAAATAGATTGGCACTTAAACATAGGCAAACTATTGTTCTGACTACAATACAAACTTTGTACCCCTTTCTAATTCTTTCAAATTTCCCATAAAATTTTTCAAATATAAACATATGTATATATATTTAAGAGCTAGTTGATTTAGTTTTTACTTTTTATGTGCTTGCACTTTGTTATTATTAATTAGAAATAATAAACTAATACTAGACCTCGAGCTTATTTAACTTAACAAAAGCATACGAAATATCCTTTTACATATATTACTTCTCCGCTTAATTTACCTTGCTTGTTTTCTTACTTTTATGTCTTGAGTACACGAGTTAGTTGTTTTTATTTTTAGAATATCCTATGCATATAAGTATATTTTACTTATTCTTTATTCTCATTTTCTGCCTTGCTTCTTTTTTGTGTTTTCTGTCCATCTTTATCTTGCTCGGCTAATATTTATTTCTCACTTTTCCCCCCTTCATAATATTGTGAGATTATTTAATTTTAAGCAGATTGATAACACTTTATATTGAGAGTGTCTATATTTAAGTTATTCTTTAGAAATTGTAGACTCAAGTTACCAAATTTTATTGGGTTCCTCAAGTGGTTGCTCGCAACCACTGTGTCAACTGATACAGACACACAAACACACACACACTCTCGCTCTCGCAAACATTCTCGTAAATCTAAGTCAATTTGTTTGTTGTGCTGTCCAGAAAAAGAATATATCACTACATAAAATGAGCCTCAGGCAGTATGACGCGCTGATTGATGGATTAAGCGAATGTTACGCATACGCCATGTGCGACAGTTGGAAGACAACAGCAGCTAAAAAAAATGAAAAAACAAGCTGCAATAATTTCATTTAACATGCATAGCCAAACTGTTTGCTGTAGCTATGCCCATCGCCCGCACAAATACCAAATCCCGATTTTCGTTCAATTTATGACTTTGGCCTGAATAAACTCGTCGCTTGGCCCGATTTTCGGATTCAAATGCCCGTCAAAATGCCAAAGTGGATTTTGGCAACAATTTTCGTTTTTACGCTACCTAAAAACCACGTCGGCTTTTGAGTTTCCCAAATCGATTTTCATTTCGGAAATTGCAATTGGTGGAATCTACTGAAAATTTGAATTTATTAATTTCCTTTTTAAGCATGCAGGAAAATAATTGTGACATTAAACCACTTAAAAACTGGAATACATGAACTAATTAATTGATTCTAGCTTTTATACATACATACATTTTATACATAAAAATATAACATATAAAATGAAGGACGATTTTTAATTTTTAATATTGCTTAAAATTACAAGTCACAAATATTTTATGTAAATAAATTTATATATATACATAAACACATGGACATTAATATAGAACTAAAGGTTCTTTTATATTTCACTTATTTTTAAAGAATAAAAATTGTTCTTTAAACTTTTTTGTTTGATCTTCCTTCTTTACCTTCAACCCTTTGCTTGCGATTCAAAATCTGGGAACAGTTTTGGACATTTGATTGTGCGTGCGTGTGTATGTGTGTGCATCTATGTGTGTTTGGGCATGCTGCATTTGTGCATGCATTTGATTACCGCTTCTGGGCACTTGGATGGCCTTTAATGCGATTTGGCCCCGATCTCGTTTGTCAATGGCATTTGCTGATTGTTGCCGTTGCAGCATGCTGCATGCAAAAGGTTCCAACGGTGGGCAGCCACATCATTTGCCAATTCCCATTTCGCATTGCACAGCAATTTCAATATTATTTACTTTTCATTTGCATTTGGCAATTGTCTGTGACCCAATCGATGTGCCACTCGCTGATTATGCATTTTATTTGTATATTTTTGTCTTCCTGAATATTTTCGACATAATTAAATTAAATGCCGTATGATACCATCAAATTATACCAAAATAATTAGAGACGGTGGCTTCTGATTAAAAATTTCAATCTGAATATAAGCTAAATATTCTTAAATCAGCCCTTATTTGAAACTATGTTTTATGATTTCTCTCGAAGTTCACATAAATCATTGCCAAATTGAGCATCTCGAATTCGTAGACAACTGAATTGTCATGGAACCCTAGCAAAAAGCATAGCATAAAAGCGCTCTTAAAAAAGAACCCAAAAAAAACGAATGGAAGGGCAAAAAGGAATAGGGCATGCAAAATGTTCCGGTCTGTTTAGTTTTATTTGCTTTTTGTGCTCTGATTCACCATGCACTAAACTGAAGTATTCTGCTGTCAATTGTCAAATGCCACAAGAATCCAAAGAAAATATTTTTTGAGAATGTCTGTTAAATAATATTCTGGAAATTTACAACATTCCATTCCACTGTTCAAATTTATGCTCAAAACAAGTCTGCTTAAATTTTAAATTTTAAATTTATTTATATTTTTATACATCTATATGTAAAACTGTACTGAATGATATCCGTCAGAGACGTGATTTTTATGCTGGTAATTTTTAAATTTTAAATGCCAATTGTATCTAAGAAAAGACATAAATCTTAAACTAACATCCCCTATCACCTTTTTCTTTCTGAAACTAGACACCCGATAAATAAACTTACTTTTCAGAGATTTCCCTTATCTCTACCCTTAATTTTACTTCTAAATTGAACAGTATTTATATATATTTAACTGAAAGGCTCTTTTCTTAAGCTTTCAATCTTGCAAATTTTTCCAACTTTCCTTCTCAATTTTCTTAAAAGCTGACCTAAGTGCCATCAATTACCAAAACCCTCAAAAATCAAATGAAATTTGTGAGTCATTGGACAAACAACAAAAGTCTAAGGTAAATATTCATACAACGTGATGTTGCAGATTTACTGTGCGCATATTTTTACATTAAAAAAAAAATTATTTTAAATATTAATTTTTTGCACTCAGCGAATAAATATAAACGAGAGCTGTTGAAATGATGGAGTATTTGTTGGTCAGGTTAATAAATTGGCAGCACACTCCATGAATTGAACTTATTTTCGCTCACTTGTTTCCCTTTTTATTTAGTGCAACATCATAATGAACTGGGCGGGGCTCTGTTAAGGGCTCCTGGGACAGTGTAATTTAAATTTATTTAACAACCAACTTGTTAAAATCGTAAAAACAGAAAAAATGAACTGCAACAGCAGAGCTTGAACAACAACATTAAGTAGCTCATTAAATTTCCTTTAAAAAAAAACATCACACACACACACACCGTGAGCAGAACAGAGCGAGTGACTTTTAGAATTCTTTTATTTTATAAGTAGGAAATATTATGGCAGCAAAACGGCGCTAAAAGAAGCGACAGCCAAAAGAAACGGGCGAGTTGTAAAACCGCTCGGCAAGTGTATTTTTATTGCGTATGAAATGCATTTCGCAGTGCCACAAAACTCGAGTGTTGTGCGCCCAGAGCGCAAGTTACGACCAAAGGACCAGCAAGCCAACTCACACACACGCGCACACAGAGACAACCAGAAGAGTTGTAGTTGAGAAAATTGAGCATAAAAAGGGAGAAAGCTTTCTACCGCTTGACTTTAACACACCCTGTAGACACACGCATATAAGAGATATTATGTAAAAAAAAATTGTGTTTTTCTTGTTTTAGCTAAGTTGAAGAAACATCAATATAAAGCCAAAAGACTGTTATCTAATGATATTCTTACAATGAAGCCTATTTAAGATTAAACTTACTGATAAAACAACTATGCTAGAAATGTATTTAAAATTTAAAAAAAAAGCTTGGATTGATATTCCAGATTCAAGATTTCGGCTTACGGAATATGCCCAGCTATTATAGAACGTTAGCGAAAACCACTAAATTTTTATTTAATAGATTGAAATATTAGCTAGAAATAAAACTTAGAGAGTTTTGTTAATGATCAAGTGCAAGGCTTGCAAGCGCACAGCCATAAAATAATAATTGAAGTGTTAGGAGCTATAAAAACTCAAATATATAGAAGACAGACTTTGAATACAAAGCAAGCAAAGAACAGCTGTAAAAAACTTTTCTAAATTCCGAATCTCAACACAGAAATCAAGTGGAGCTTATAGCGAACAAGCAGAAATTAAAATTATTTATTCGATATAGTTTAATTATAAATTTAACTTATAATTAATTGAAGTACATGATTTTTTCGAAATCAACATATTTTTAATACAATAACATATTCTACTCCCGTAGCATTTCCATAATCAAAACCAAAACTACCCTTTTTCACAACTTTATATGGGAGAGTGCAATGATAAAAGCAGATGATAAAAATTATGCTATAAAAAAGAAGCAAAAGAAAACCTCACAAACACTGACTCGCAATGATTGCACAGGAATACTGTTTGTTAAATATGTAACACATACTTACTAACCGCATTCATTTCATCTGTAGCACATTTATGGGTAGGACGCGATGCCGAAGCTCGATAGCAAATGGTGTGGCAATATGCTGGACAGTTGAGTGGAAAATTGTGAGCGAAATAAACAAATAAATCGAAGTGTGAGTAAAGTTATTGTAGTGTAAATGTGAATGGAAATAAAAGAATATGACATAAAAAGTGTTTAAGCTGACAATCGAATTTTATGTTAATTTAAATATACAATTTATGTTATGTTTACAAAGTATTATTTAAGTTTTTGACACTCTTTTGCATGTTAACATTTAACTAACATCGATTTCCAATAGCTCTTCAAAAAGATCTTGTGTGCTCACAATGCATATGCGTGATATTTTCCAATTAGCTGATTGAGCACTAAAAATACAAAATTAATTACAAGCATATTAGAAATTGTGAACTGGTTAATACAAATTCACATCAAATATCTGCTGGGCATCAAATGTTCCCTTATGTGTTTATGCTGCTAATTAGCTAATTGCGAGCGTTATAATAGTAGTAATATCGATATCAATCTCAAATCTTGTTCTCTGTTATTTTAGCCTTCGTATACCAGTGAGGTATGTGTAGGCATATAAGTTATCAGAAATAGGGTTCGAATCCTACTGAGATCGTATATAATACGATCAATTATCAACTAACTCGCTACAGATGTCCTAACACAACAGTTCCAAACCAAGACCAAAAAAAAAAATATAAAAAAAAAATTTTTATCATTTAATTATAATCTCAGTTCTTATATTTCAATACAATACCGCAATTATTTTTGCGCAAACACACATTGTAATAAAATTTTTACTGAATTCAGCTGTAGATTTGTAAAATTTAAGATAAGTATTTTGTTGAAGAGGTACTTTTGGCAATAAAAAAAAGAAAAAAGATAAAACGAGAATAGATTTTGAAAATATAATATAATTTTTTAATTAATATTTTATTGCGTATGCGTAATGTTATCTTTATAAACTGTAAACTGTAAATATTTATTTTTGTTAATATAAATAAATATTTATTTCCCACTGGGCTTGATATCTGTGAGGCAAAGGCATTTAGTTCGCATGTGTACACAGTGCGTATGCGTGATGCTTGACATATGCTGCTGCAGCTACTTTTACTACAGCTACTGCTGCTAATGATTACCAAACTGTTTCAGGACAAATACTCACACACAATAAAATGAATGCTGCAGCAATTAATAATATTTTGTCTGCTGTGCTGCTGGCAACACATGCACTCAAACAAAATAACAGAGAAAGATACAAACAAAAAAAAAGCGTATCACTAGGCAAACATTTTAAATATTTTTAAGCCTCGATTCATGCAAGCTCACTCACGCCGGAAATTGGCGCACACCTCGCAGCCATGCAGCAATTTTTTGTTGAACCAACTTTTCATTTTTTCCTCATAAGCTTCATGAAACGGGAAATGACCAGGCCAGCCATTGCCCAGCAGCTGAATCCCTGGCCGCACAGGTGTAGGGCACAGCGGGAAAAACAAAAAAAAAACGTATAAATATATATACATATAAAGGAGCCCAGCATGCGGAAATTATAATTTATTGCATAAAGTTGCGGATGCCGGCCGCGACTGCGTTGATTTTTACCTGCACCGGTTTTCCCACACTGGCAAAGCGCCCACAGCAGCTCTTCAAATTTAGCTGTACTTAGAATTAAAGTTTAATAAAAAGCACTTGGGGTTTTGCAGCGCGTGAAAACCGCAAATATTTTGCATATTTGCAGCTGACCAACGCGCGTCTTTACTTGCCTAAGAAAACACTTTATTTGACTTAAATATTCATGGACCGATGTGAAAATGACTTCAGGCATGCAAAGTGCTTTCAATAATTGTTAAGTCCACCTTGCTTTCCTTTATTACGTTCAGAGGGTAGAACAGTATTCATGGAATTTATTCAGCTTAATCATTATATTTTAGGTGTAATGTTTTAAATGTTAAGAAATAATCTTTCTGTTGGAGTTTTTTTTAGCTTATATTGATTTTCGTGTTCTTAGAATAATTTTAATGTTTTTCTTAGAATTTATTGAGCGGCAATTAAAGAAATAGAGTTCACGTATAAATAACACAAAATATTTCATTTAGTATGTTAATGGACAGATATTCCAGATATGGAATACTACGATATAAAGCTTAACAAACATATCCATGGTAAGATTTCAGTGAGAATTCTCACCAAAAACTTGAGAACATCAAATATAATTATTATCGTAAATAGCTTTAATTATGTTTTTTTGACTTTCCAGTCAAGTTTGTCCATAATAACCGTTTTTATGACACGTATAACAAATATTTATAACGCTGTTAATTGTCAGACTGGCCCCTGTAAACATAATTTTTTGATTTTGTACGTAAATATATATATTTTACCTGATTGGCAGACACAAATAAAACTTCTGCTGAATTGTAGTATGCATTTTTCAGGCCATTTGTTTTAAATCAACAATAATTGTCAGGGCCGAAACAAAGCAAACAAATGCAATTTCAAACAAAATAAATATTTATCCACAGGTAAATAATAGCTCGCACACTTAACATATACATATTGTCGAGAGCAAAAGCATAATAACAAGTATTCGATTAAAAAAATATACATACATTTATTTGTATATATATACATTCATATACATGTGTCTAACAAGGTCGTTTGCACGCTTTTGCCAAAAAAAAAGAACAATAAAAAGCAGTTATAAAATATTATTTGACAAATGGCATACTTCCCGTTAACCGATAGGACATACAAACACACACACACGGAGAAACAATCAAGCCTGTTAAATGTGACAATAAAAAACAACATTAAAAACACTAAAAATTTGAATGAGCATTTTTACAGCGATAAGCCACATTTTATTTCATGCACTGTTTGGATTTATTCCTGAGTGGCTGAATAAGCGAAAACAATAGAAAGTAATAAACTATATATATGCTATTTTATATATATTAATAATATTCAATTCAACTCCCATTCAATTTAAGCAACACTTACATTAAATAGCAGCTTAGCATAACAAAGAACTTGCTGTGGCTTGCACAAGTGTTGCATAAAATTGTTGAAAAGTGTTAAGCAAAGGAATGAAAAACCGAGATCTTGCTAATAATTTTAATATTTTAAGTTTAAAAATAAATATGCAAGTGGACTATAGTCGGGAATATCCGACTTGGAACTATCCTGCACCCTGGCTGTGCAAAAATTCTAGTTTTTATAATTTTCAGAAATGTATCGTAATATTACATTTTATATGAAAATAATGCTCAATAAAGGCAATCTCCTCCTAATATTGGCTATATTTGCAACTGTCCTTGAATGTATTTAATTCCGTGCATACCTTGCAAGAAAGCTTAAGCACGTAAAGATATATTCAAATAACCGAAGCTCGATAACGTTTTTTATTGATTTATTGGAGGCGGGGATTGATTAATTGGAACAAACTCAAAATCGACGCGTTCATTCACATAGGCCAAGGCAAAGGGTCGGGCGGACAGTCATATCGATTCGGCTGTTGATCCTGGTCAAAAATAATTTAATCCTTATGCGGTCGCGCCTCCCCCTTCATGTTAAATACATTTCAACAAAAACATTATGCCCAGACTTACCATTTTTAATATGGTATTGAGTATAAAAGACGTATTTAAATTAAATATTAATTTTATATTTATGTATTTAATACGAACAGAGTTTAAAAATCAATTTAAAAAAAAAAACAATGTAAATACAATTTATTTAAAAAGTTTCACATTTTGTTGTTACTTAATTGCAAATATACTTATGTTGGTAATACCTATGTAATATTAAACTAACATATTTAGGTCTGCAATTAAATTGTTTGTGTTGCTATTTAGCAATAACAATCGAATTTATACTATATTGGTTGTCATTAAATAATTTAAACGACTCTTTTGTTTCGGCGGCAGTTGAAAAAACCTAGTTTTAAATAAGTCCAGTTCGGCTCTTGTATGCAGAGGCGGCCACAGCGTTGCATAGGTAAAAAGTCTTGGAAAAGTAGAGGAAACTAAATGCAAATATCATTGTAACCCTATGTCAACTACCTTCTGGTGAAGAACTCCTCGGAAATTCTAGCCTTCTGGGCTATAATGCTTTCCATTTCATCACGTAGGCGTGCATTGTACCTCTCCTTAGCCTCCATATAGAGCAACTCACACTCCAGAGCACTGAGATACAGTTAAATTAAATTTATACAATTCGAACATAAATTGAAATTAGTTTTCGCCTTTACTAGTCAACATTTTTGATGGTATAGCTGGGATGGGTGCTAATATCGAACACATCATTGTATGTCTTTTCGCGCCGCACACAGTCGTCATCGTCCGAGTCGATGTTCCTTAGGTGCATGGAGCGTTTGTTATCCTTCGTTACCTGACCATGTTTATGGCTTTGAATTTTGTTCGATTTCAATGGTTTGTCAGCAATTTCGCCGGCCTTAAGCTCGGCATTCTTGTGTAGCTGCGGGATTGTCCGGCCACGTAATGTATCAGATTCTTTGCTCTTATCGATAGGTTGCTTATGCTGTTGGATACTCATGCGAGAGTGCAGAGATGTCTGTATCGATTCAAAACTATTCTTTGGGTTGTACCCCATTTTATTGAAGATACTATTGTTGGCTAAATCTTCGGCACTTCTGCGACGAGCCATATTACAACAGTACAAAGGTTTAAAATAGAGAATGGGAAGATATTTTGAATTTTGTTTTTAAATATAGTTTGTGAATTTATTTCAATGTTTTCAAACTTTCAACTTCATACTGACTTCTAACTATGATTTCAAAAAATACGTTTACATATAAGAGCTAACGTGTCATGATTATCATTATCAATACCATTATCAATATTATTTCATCACCATTAGTATAGTGATTAGAATTGTGTTTGGCATCATTATTGAGCTGGCATTTTAGGGTAAACAGTTGTAAACTGATATTTTAAGGACGCATCAACATGCGACAGGAAAATCAGTATTAGCAACAGACTTTCTAAGTAGGCTGATTTAAAATGTTTCGAACCGACTGCAGAAAAGCGAAGGCTAGAATAATGGATTCAACGATTGCAATTTTACTATACGGTAGTAATAGAAGAAAAGCAAAGAATGTGAGAAAGCAAACTGTAGCTTCTTCAAAGAAAAAATGGTCAAACCAGAACTACGGACATCGAAAATGATGCCCAAAAAATAACAGTGGCTAATAGACAGTGTGACAATACGTAATTATATTTAACGCAAAATGCTCATGAAATATATCATAAATATTTTCCAAAGTAGTTACATAAGATGGGCGATGTCGAGGACATTTTTTTTTACTGCGAAAGGTGAATTGAAGAAAGGATCGATCCGTTAGGAACTATCGGTCAGCTGATTATGGAAACATCATGGAGCGATATGCAGAGACTTTGCAGTGAAACCTGGACGCAGGAACATCGAGGACAGAGTACATATAAACGCCAAATCTTAAAGGTTAAGGCAAAAGCTGTCCTACACACCGGAAAGAGTAGCAATCGGGCAGACAGTGAAAAAGCGCATTTCACCTACCTCAGCCAAAACAAAAAAAAAGCACTTTCGTTTCTCAGTTATTAATTAATATTATCGTCAATGAAACCTCTCAAAAAAGAAGAAAAAGAGCAAATGCAATTAATGCGAATTATGTGATTGCAATAAAGGGGAAAACGAAAGAAAAGCCAATGCACAAACACACATCATGAATTCTATATTTACGTAATCTACATTTACAGTTACATATACCACATCTTAATGTATATGTATTTCTTTTCGTTTTCATTTGATTTTTCGTATAAGCATACTGCAAAAGTCGACCCACACAAGATGTAACACAATTATGAGCCATCAGCAGGCGCCACGCACAAAGCAAGCTCTTGCTAAAGGACTCTTGGGCAGGATATGGGCCAAATGTATGTGTGTTTGTGTGTGTGTGCGCTCTGTAAAAACATTGCCACAAATGTTGTGCCTATTAAGGACGCATTTAACAACGCCAACGCAGCACGTGAGCCAGTGAAAGCAAACGACCACATTATTATTATAATTTTCCCATAGAGCAGATCGAGGAATCTGGTGCAGAGTGTGGGGCATTAATGAAGTGCTACATGTCTGTTCAATGGCAATGGCAACATTAGGTCTTGCCCCGCCGCCAACGGAACTTGAACCTTTGAATTGAACTCTAATTGCAGCTAATGAATTACACGCATTAGGTCAACGAGCCAACCAAGTATAAGTTATATAATTGGTTGTGGAGTGTGTGCCTAAGTGCCAGCCAGGCTAATGGCAGTCCACTGAAATATTTATGAGTTTGGCTGCCATTTTCGACGAACAATTTATGCTATACAAACTACGGCAGACTAACAAAAAAGTTACAGTTAGGTGTGAGCTAACAGCCAACAAGGTAAAACAAAAGTTTATGTTTTAAAAGACTTTAAATCCAGTTGAAGCTTACATGCAAAAACTACCATATTTGATGGGCCGAAAAATAAGTAAGGACACTACTCGTCAAATGTTAAGAGCCGAGTTAGAGTATTAATGAACTTTGCAAAACTTGCAAATTTAAAATTCTCTTTAACAGCTTGCAAAAATAAATTTGAAAAAAATTCTGTATTGAGCGGGACTCGAACCTCAGTCTACAAGCTTCGAAGCCATCATCTCCACCCGGACGCAACTCTACTTCACTTGACAACGAATACATGCTTTTGAATGTATGTGTGCACGTGTAGAGCAAATTCTTACACTTGGCGATAATTGCCGAGAGCTTTTGCTGATTGAAAAAATGTTTTCTTTAATAACTTCTGTGCTACTTGACATCAAACATCAAATTCTTTGTTGCTAAAATGTGTATTTATTTGAAAGTGAACTTTGATGAAATTGATTTTGTAAAATGTAGATCCGGTATCAAAAACATTAAAACATATCGAAATTGTAAATTGCATACGAAAAACTAAATGAAAAATCTAGTGACTTTAGCTTAAGATATGCTCGAATTCAATCGATAACGATTTTAATCGGTTTCATGCAAATGGAAAAACTCATCGATTTTCTGACGTAAACTTGATCTGCACGTTATATACAATATATGGATCTTGGAACCTATATACTTTATGGGATCTGGCTCATTCTGTTACCTGTTACATACACTGTCACAAAACCATTATGTCCGGAATTCACATTTTTTTGGGGTCGGGGCGTAAAAATATTTAATAAATAGTGAATTTTTTCAGTCACAATCAATGAGATGAGAAAGACGAAGAGCTTAGGGAGTCGAATGTGGAAAAATATTTATCCTCTTGTTTTTTTAATTTAAAGGTTAATAAGAAGCTTTAACAGACTAACTAACCACATTTTATCGAATTTTGCTTGCCCAAAAAGCTGACCACAAGCGAGGTTAACAAATCCCAAATGTCAATTTATTGTGATAAATGCCACGCCCGAAATGTTTGACATTATCAACAAATCCATTTTATTACACGAGCTATTCCAGCATTAATTATAGAGTCCAGCACGTAGCAAGTATTAAGTGCAACCAGACGCCCAGATACCACCAAATGTGGCTAATTTGCCAAGCCAAAACAACAGACAGCAACACAAATGGGCCAACATTTAGATTTGAGCCTAGATTTTGTTGCCGATGCGGCAACAGTTTTATATAGCTTACAATTTGACGACAGCCTGATCAATAATTCGGCTGGCTTTCACATAACATTTTATTTACACTTGAAGATTGGTTTTAAATTAAAACAAGAATAGATAATCAATATATTGATTAGCTTTAATTAAAATTGTTAACATTCAACTTCGTTGCTTTTGTAATTCACAATAAAAGACATTTAAATATTTAATGATGATTGCATTATTATTCAACAATTGTACATTTGCAAATTACAAAAATCTAACAAACAAAATGTAAAGCAAAATATTTAAAACAATACACATTAAAAATTAATTAAAATGTAAATTGTCATATGTTAAAGAAAAATAAACAACCACATGCTGGGTATTATGATTATTAAGAGGCAGATTTTAATTTACATTGA
Organism: Drosophila gaucha; assembly: GCA_035045545.1. Classification (NCBI taxonomy): domain Eukaryota; kingdom Metazoa; phylum Arthropoda; class Insecta; order Diptera; family Drosophilidae; genus Drosophila; species Drosophila gaucha. The sequence continues at coordinate 1,310,181 of JAWNOY010000342.1, forward strand.
AGTGCACACTGTTAAAAGGATTAATTTATTTAAATATATGTTGAATAAAGTACAATTGAGCAATAAACTAAAAACAAATAAGCGCAACTGACTCCTTTACAGTCCACAAAATGCAAATTGATTCAAAAATCGATCATTTCGAACTTGCAACGGGCAACAGTAACAACTTTTTTGCCCAGGAAAATATTGACAGAATCATATCACAGCTTGACGAAATAATTGGCCTATGCTTAAAAACGTTGGGAAATATTGCAAACTTTAGTACCAAAATCAATGCTCATCTTTTTTGGCGAAGATCATTTTTATGGAGATTGTAAAGAAAGCCCGTGATTATCGAAAAATCAATTTCTCAGAGTTGCTTTTTGAGTGGTGCGGATTTTGGAAAATCCTGTCTGAAACTACATTTTGACCAGCTCTGAGCACTGCAGAGACATGATAAACGTTTCTTTAAAGACAAAAATGTAAGACATGAACTTGGACGATCTTTTGGTTCAGCTAGATAATGCATCATGCCACACAGACCAAGCTTAAGATTTAGGGGCTTAACGTTTTAGGGCCTTAAAGCTAGAAAGCATGTACTAGCACCTGATTAACAGGATGATCTACAGCAAAGCCAGACGACGCAGCCTTACAAAAAATTTTGTCTCATAATGGAACTGTTTTCTGCTTTGATTAAACCAATATTCTGAATACATATAGCGGCAGACAGGAGTATAGAGAGCAAACCGGACATTGCATTACTCTTTCCACTTGGTGAACTAAAACAAGCAGGGTATAAGAAGTTGATTTCAACAGTGAACAACTTATATTTTGTTTCCTTTGCCTGGGCCATAACTCCGTTTCAAAAATTCGTAATATGTTTAATTTGGCGTATGCTCATCTATTCCCAGTTTTGGGTCAAAGCCGAGCGATATTATCCGAACAGTTTGCACAAGTTGACCGAAAAGGCAAATGTGTTCTGTGACAGCTTTTTGTCATGGTCAACATTTAATTTATTTGCTAACAACTGAAAAGCTGTTCACCTTGCAGCCAGGATCAAGGCAAGGACTTTGTATTGCTTTGCAAGCAATTAATTTCAACTATTGCAGCCATTACTCAAGTCCGAGCCAACATATTTTATTAAAATGAAGTCCCACAATCTCAACTCAAGCATATGTGATGACTAAGAAAACTTCTTCGGAAAGTTTGCTGTGTAAAAAGCCAGAAATGCAAATGTCGAAGTCCACAACAGCAAAACTTAAACAGCAAATGTTAGTTGGCTTGTCGAAAGTTAGGGTGTTTCAGAAAATAAATAAATTTATATTAAAAGATATCGCAAGATTCAGTGAATTTAAAAAAGTTTACAAAAGAAATATAATATGTGGATAAGAGTTTCTTCAAATGGAATAAGAAGAGTAGCTTCAACAAATCAAAATATCTGTGCAAACATCTTTTTGAAACGTTTTCTAATTTGTGCAAAAGCTTAAAATATGTATAGAACTGTAATAAATACATTGGATTTTGTCAAATACATAAAAGCATTCTCTAAAATGTATATACGAAAGCAAAAGTTAATGAAAAATACTTGATTTTTATCATATTGATTTAGCGACATAGGAACCGAGTTTATATGCATTTTTAAACTTACATATATCAAAAATAATATTTTTAAAAACTGATTGATCAAATTTCAGCAGAATATATAATATTTAATAAAGATATCAGCAGAATAAGCTCAGAAAAATATTTTATATATTTTGGGAAGTATCCAAATTAAATTAAAAATGTAAATGGGAACCTCTTTCTATAAATAATCTTATATCTTACATCTTAAACTTTTCTTCAAAAAGAATTTATTACCAAAGTCCGCTTGATTAAGAGCGAATCTGTAATTGAGAACACCCGTATCATGGCAAAAGTTTTCATCAGGTTAATTCAATTTCGAATCATAAGCAAATTTTGTGCAAATTAAATGCGTAAAGTTTTGCAATTGCAATAAATTCTCACAAATGTCCTTGTGTAAGCGACTTTGATTGTCATTGTAATGTTTATGGAATGTGAATGGCAGATAAAGCTGCCATCTTCTATTCGTGTCCTGTCGTTCTCGTTGTTGTTCTCGCTCTCATTCTCGTCTGGCTGCACTCAGTCATCAGGCAAGCGTAACATAAAGCCGATTTTTTCGGCTGGAAAATGCCGAGTGAGATAATAAATCTTGGGCTGGCGAAACAAATCACAGCAATTCCATTATGTACATTTAATGATGTTGAGCGGCGCCAAAGCCAACCAAAAGCCCGCGTCCAAAATCCAAAATCCAAATCCATATCCAAAGCAACCAAGCAGTGACAATTACTTGCAGGCCGCGAGCAATTTGTATGGCTGCTGCAACACGGGCCCGACTTGTTAAAAATAATCACAAGAAATGGCCAAGCTGCACAAACACTTCTATATACATCGTCGTATATATATTTATATATACTTTATATATATACTTTACTTTAGAAATCTGCAAAGAGGCTTTTGCGCTTTGCCCAGCAGCCAAAGAAGTTGAAACAGTGCAATAGTTGTCGGAGTTCTTACTGTTGCAGTTTGTGTACACTGCTCTGATTGTGAAAAAGAGTATATTGGTGTTGAAAATCAAACTGGTTCGAGTGCGGAATACAAACTTAAATTTTCATATATTACTTGTGTTACTCGTTAGCCAAACTAGCTCCAAAAAACACAATCAAAGCTATATCTGAAGATAAAGATCGATTTATCCAGGAATCAAATATAGATTAAATATTGATTTAAAATTATAAGATATATAAAGAAGATTTAAAGCACAAGGTTTATTGTTATGACAAGCATAGCCAACTAGCCAAATGTCAGCTACTTAGCTTCAAAACCTAAACGGAACCCCGAAAATTTTGTTTAAGCATAGCTCAATATACATATATGTATATATATTATAAGTTTTTCATTGATCTTGAAACTTGAATTATATATATTATAGTATCTATAGTATATTTAAGCATCTGCGTCCCTAAGACGTGATCAAATCACGATCATCTATAACTGCAACGATTTTGAAGACAGGTAATAGATTGATCAACTGAGCTAAATCCAATATCGAATACCCAATATCAGAAATGCTTTTTGTTTTAAAATAAGCTATACTTAAATTGCAAACAGTGTATTGTGCAGTCAGTTAATGCCTTTACCCACATTGTTACTTTGTTTTTTTTTTTTAATTAGCAAAATTTTCTTTGTGCTGTTGTCTGTGTGGCAAAGTCTTCCATTAATTAGAGAGACAGCTTCGCAAATTGTTCGCTCAGCTATACATATCTATACATATATATATATATATATGTTGTTTCTGTGAAAGCATTTCTCCTCTGGCAATCCCAGCTCTCACATGCTGCCATATGGCCAGAGCCGTATGGGCAATAAACTTTCGCCACCTGGCTGATATCATCAGCACGTAGTTTGTGGTTTATGTACATAAAAAAAATATATATATAGATGGTTGGTTTTTTATTTTCGTTTTTTAGCATAAATCTGTCATGAAATATGATACACACAGGGAGGTCTAAGAGGTGGAAGCACGATACTCGCCTGTGGCGCAAAATACTCAAAGAAACTGCTTATTAGCTTTGTCTGCGCGTGTGTGTAAGTGTATGTTTGTGCTGCACTTTATAAAGATACTTGCACTTGTATTTGTGTGTTTTGTGTAGTATTGCAAAAATATAGAGAATATTTTTTCCTTTTTGTTGCCGCCAGCTTTATAATTTATTAGTATATATGCAATTTTTGTTTTATTTCAGGTGTTTTAGATGCTGACCCCAACATGGATGACCTTTTAACTTGCTTTGTCAGCAACAATTTGTGCCTGCATGTGTGTGTGTGTAGAGTTTAAAAGTTTTGGATATACAACATGTCGTATATATATGTAAAATATGCATAATACAGTGAGTTGCAAATGTAATTAGCCAAATTTTAAAATTAGTAGTAATACTTTCAGTTAATTAATAATAAAATTGTTGTTTGAATATAATTGCTAATTTAACCATACTTTAATTAGTTTTATAACAGCTTAAAATGAATGATTTAAAACATATTAAATCTTTATAGAGTAACTTGTTTGCATTTTTTTTATAAATTAAAAATAAATGTATGTATATTTAAAGTTTGCCGTGATAGACAACTTTTTAAGTCTATATTGAAAAATTATTAAAATTATTAAAATACAATTCAATTAAGTGAATATTAAAATTATGTAGTAATATTAAAATTATGTATAATTTAATATTTCTTTTGTAGATCATTAATATTTTATAGTATATAATATGTTTATGTCTACCGAATTGATTTAAAGTATGTGTTTTCATTCTATTATCCTTAAGGTAAATATTTTTTTAAGTTTATAAATATTACTTGTATAAAGGAAGTTAGGACTCTTACATAAACAACACTCATGAAAATATTAAATTTTGTATAGAAAGCACTCACACACACGCGAGTAAACAATTTTCGTTGGCAGCAGAGTGCACCTTAAGAAAGGATATTTGCCGTGCAGCTGAGAAAATGGTTGCCTCGACTACGTTGCTGTGTTATCCATTTACAAAATCAATGCACTGTAAGCAACATACTCTATAGAATATGTGTGTTTTAGGACTGGGGGCAACAAAACCTTCAGAAGGCGAACGCATCAAATAGCTAAAATATCATAAAACTTTTTAACTTTTTCATGTTGGCCAACATGTTATGTCTATATAAAGCGCCGAGTGTGCATGTGTGTTTATGTGTGTGAGTGTGTGTGAGTGTGTGCGTATGAAGTTTGAGTGTGTAATATCAAAAATGGTTTGCTCACGTTGCGTTGTTGACCGCGTCACGCTTCACAGCATAAAGCAATTACTGTGGCGTGAGCAGAAGTTGAATTTTTGGGCTGCGCGGAGTTGCCCTCTCATAGCCCGCAGCCCCTATTACGCGACTCCTCTGCCAGTCTCTTGTAGCTTGACTAGTTGCACTACTTTGATTTATGAAATTTTGCACGCTGACACAGTGCAGCGCACATACATACATATGCCAGAACGTGGGTCGTGGCTGCGACTGCATTGATTTTGTGTCTGACATAAACTTTGACCTCGACTTCAACTTCGACGAGAGTCAAACTTTGTAGCTGGCCATATGCTACCTGCACTTGATTGAAAGCAGCCTGCCACCCCTCAATATATTCCACTATCTGCTACCCTGTTGGCTGGCTGCCTTTGGCCTGACTTGACTTTCTAGCTCTTATCCAGCCTGCATTTTTGACTCTGTAAAGTAGCTTAAAATTTTCAAATGACAAGCGCTGCCTTTGCTGTTGACGCAAAAGTTTTATTTTCGGGTCACTTGACTTAACCCTTGACAATTTTTCTACTACATTTTGTTGTAGTTTAGACACCCTGTATAAATAAAATTGGCCCTAAAAGGTATACGAACACAGATTACTTCTGTATGTAAAGTATTTATATATAAATATTGTCTATAAACTTCAGTACAACAAATTGATAAAGTATTTAAAAAACCAAAAGAATACAACATGAACTCCAGTTAGTATGACTCATTTTGATCTATGTGCATTCTTGGTATACTTCAGTCAATAACCTTCTAGTAAATATTACCAATAACAATTTGTCCCTGACAGTGCTGCTTTTACCAGGTCGAATATAGAATATCTTTAAGGAAATTTAATAGCTAAGTAGTTTTATTAATAGGGTATCCTCTAGTGGTTTACTTCCATTTCAAGATTATTTTTACACATTTTTATTATACCTTGAACCCATTGAAAATGGGAAAGCAGGGTGTAATGATTTTGTTAGAACTATGTAACAGGCAGAAGGTAACAGAAGTCCGTCCGTCCGTCCGTCCGTCTGTCTATACGTATGTATGAAGGCGTCGATCTCAGAACCTGTAAGAGCTAGGGACTAGAAATGTTGCACGAAAGTCCTTGTATGCAGCGCTCAAATAAACTTTGCTTCAGAATTCGATAAAATTTTCATTGATATCGATTAAAAACATTATCGAGATTCAATTTTTTGACCATATCTTTTACATATTTTAAGCTAAGAGCACAAAATTTTGCTTTTAGTTTTTAATATTTAAATTACAATTTTGTTTTTCTTTAATATTTTGGATACCATTTCCAAATTTTTCAAAATCAATTTAATTGAAGTCCAGTTGCAAATATGGACAGAATTTAATTTTTTTTAATATTTTGGGTATTATGCCATATTCAATGAAATAAAACGATTCAATGCTGAAAATTTCATCAAAATCCGTTTAGTAATACAGAAGTTAAAGAAAACATTTTGTCAATCGCCAAAAGCACACGGCAGCAGTGCCAAGCACACACATTGAAGTGAGTGCATTCTTTGCAATGACAGAGTGTGGCGTTGTGGTCGGTAGAGATGGTGGCTTGCAAGCGAGGAGACCCAGGTTCAAATCCCGCTAAGGTCAACATTTTTTTGTTCATTAAGAAATTTGTTTTTCACTGTTGCATTCATATTATTTTATGTCTGTATGTATGAAAAAATGTAAGCTCGAACAAACGTTCAGAGGATCTCGTAGTCGACTAAAGCGATTTTACTTGTTTTGAATACAGTGTTTCATTTAGTCGAGGATCTTTATTATTTTTACAGGGTATCTTCTAGTTGTGTATTTACTAGAGACGATGACATCAATCTGACGTACAGGGTCGAGCTCTCAAAAATAATTATTTCAAAACATTTAATTTACATATTTAGTTTATATGGTTTATTCTGAGTACTTCAAAAATAATTCAAGGGTATCTATTAGTCCACTACCCACGATTAGCACTTTCTTGTTTCCCCTTTTTTGTGTAATGTGACAATGAAGTTTGGAATTACGCGAGCGTGACAACTTTTTGCCATTAGAAAAGTCGAAAACACAAAAAAATCCTTTTAGTTTTTATAGAAAGTACTTTTAGCGGGTGCTAAGAACTATGTTCATAATGAGATTAAGTGTGCTTTGTTTTGGCATCGTTGCAAATTAATGAGACGCCAGCTTGATGTTGATTTAGTGCTCGAAATACCAATGGGTATTTCAATTGGTATACAATTTGATTAGCAAATGGCACAATGGCTGTGAAATGCTTATCGATAATTGCTTTGCCTTGTAGACACGTCAAAGTCTTTGCCAGTCAAAACAGCTGCACTAACAACAAGTGCCCACTCATCTTTATTGCTAGGCACACACACGCTCGCACACACGCATCTATGGGCACACACGTATTCACAGGCAGACTCACTTGTGATTGTTGCCACACGCGTTTCAACCTCAAACACAATGCGCAAATAACAGCATCAAGGACTCCGGCAGGACTCAGCCAGCACAACCGTGAAAGCCGCAGCACACACCCACACCCTCAAACACACGTGTGAATTTCTGGCCAAAAAAAAGTGTAGCGCGCTTTGCGGCGCAAAGGTGCAAAGTAGATGGATAAACGAGGACAAAGCGGCGTTTCAGTAACAAATCGAATATGTAAAACACTTTCCCACTGTTGTTGTAGTTCCTTGTTGTTGCTGTTACGGCATGTCAACATGAACATGTTTATCAAGGCACATATGAGCTGACTTTTCTCAATATGTGTGTGTGTGTGTGTGTGTGCGTAGTGAAAAGTAAAAGCAATTTAAGTATGCTAATCAATTGCCATCACTTGAGTGCGAAATAAATAAATCTGAAAACAGAATCACATAAATCTAAATTGAATTATATATAAATCCAGCACAGTGATTAGGCCTGGGTTAAAATATATATTTATAGAGCTCCTAGTGTTCAAAACCCAAAAATGAAATCGACAATTTATAAAAAGCAATTGCAAATACTCGAAGGATAAGAAAAGTGTATGAATAAAATATGATAAAGCCATGACAGAGCAGTTGATAGATCTACAAAATTAACTTGAGAAGGAATCCAAGAGCTTAATGTATAATAGACTTTTGTTTATGTGACACATTATTAGCAATACCTTGTAGAATTTGTTATAGTAATGCCAGAACTTGTGACTGGTCCAAGAAATAATCATATCTTATAGTGGTCATCAGATAGAATTGATTTTAGACAGTTTCAGAAAGTTGTATCTTCTTAAAAAATGTTTAAAGTAATTTTTATTAATAATTTGTAGATATGTATATAAATATTACTTGATCTTGTACTGTATCTATAAATAAATCATTACCTATTAAAATACTTATTCCATTCACAAACCTGAAAGCAGGGGCTATGATTAAGAAGAAAAATCTTTTGCTCAGCTATTTTAAGATTCACAAATTCTAAATTATATACTCATTATATATTGACATTAAATCATATATTTTCAAAATAACTATTTAATAATCTCATCTTCGATTAATTAGCAATGTTTTAAGATTGTTCTATGCTGAATTTTACTTTGCTTTAACTTCATAGAAAAATTAAAAACTAACAGAAGACTTAATTACAAAATGTATGTTAATTAGTGGAACCATAGTGACTTACCGTATTTACCATAGTCCTGTAGTCCTTATAGTTGTTGCAGACCATGTTTATTCCCTGAAACCATTGAAAATGGGAAATCAAGGTATAATATTTTGCAAAAAGTATGTAACAGGCTGAAGGAGGCGTGGTAGACCCCATAAACTATATATATTCTTGAACAAGACAGCGAGCTGAGTCGATTTGGCCTTATCCGTCTGTCTGTACGTCTGTCCGTATGTATGAACTCGTCGATCTCAGAACATATAAGAGCTAGAGACTTCAAATTTTACACGATGGTCTGTGCATACAGAGCGCATATCGAATTTGTTTCATATATTCGATAAATTTTCACGATTCAGTGATATCGATTTAAAACGTTATTGAGATTCAGTTTTTTGCTATAGTTAAAGTTTAAGCTACTGGTACCAAATTTTGCATATAGCTTTTCGTAAGTAAAATTCATTTTATATTTTTTTATAGTTTGGATATCGGCTCCACATATTACAAAATAAATTTATTAAAAAAAAATTATCAAAGCCACAATTTAATTTTTTTTTTTTTTATTTTTAGACAAAACCATATTGCAATAAAATTAAAGTATTCAATGCTAAGAATTTGATCAAAATCCGTTTAATAATACAGAAGTTATCAAAGAAAACATTGTGTCAATCGGCAAAAGCACGCGGCAGCAGCCTAGCATTTTTTCTATACGTGTGCCCACATACATTCAAATTGACTACGCAGTATTCGACGCTCGGTTGTGTGTGCATGTGTATGTCTATGCGTGTGTATGTTCGCGCAGAGGGTAACATGCATAGATAAAGATGTAAGCTAGGTTGTTTAAAACGTCACCTCGGACTTGGTTCAGGGGATCTCGTAGTCGGGCAGACCCGACTAGAGCGTTTTTACTTGTTTTGATCTGTATGTTCTTCTTATTTAACTTTAAATAACCAAAGCTCTTGCGCTTCTATTAAGCCCTAATATCAAGTCCTTTCATGCGTTTCCCTCTGCTGATTAACATTGTCTATCTATCAGCTTAAACTAAAACTTGCAACACGCAGCACAGCAATTGAGCTTGTTGTAAGTGGCGCTGGAATTGCAACAAGCCGCACGGCAAAACCCACTGCGTTTATTCAGCTTTGGAAGCTGAAACGCCAATTCCGAATGCCAATTACCGCCAAATTCCCATCATGTTAGCTATTTACACGCACTGTGCTGTAGAATTTCGTATCGGAGTTAAACTCGACGTTTACATCTCGGAATCCGAGTCGAAATTCTCTTCCAGTATGTGCGTATCTGTGTGTGTGTGTGTGTGTGTGTGTGTGAGTGAGAGTGTACAGTTGCAAATTGCGTAAGGCCTACGAGTACATTCCCATTACGGCTGCATATTTGGCTAACTGGATTTGGCGCCAACTAAGTGTTGTAACTATGTTCGTAACGTGACTAGAGGCGTTTAACTTTTGCAACTCTCTAACTGGGCAGGGTTACCATGCACTCTCTATTATGTTATGGTTGCCTTGAGTGAGGTTGAATGGGCAGAAGATATGCCTTGCTCATAAATAAAGTATTTTTTTGTTAAAAAAAACGAGAAAACAAATAGTTTAATTTATATGATGCCAGCAGTTACCCTGTACTTCGCACAAAACTAAATTCTTTTGAACAGACTTTATTGATTCCACGCAATTGTCAAAAACGCTTTTCTCTTTGACTTGTAGATATTCTGTGCAAAGTAATTGCAAGTATATTTTTTATTTTATTATTTTAAAGAGTATTCTGAAAACATTTGAAAATTTAGGGATTTTATTTCTAGCAAACTAAATATTTTATGAAGATCTTTTCTGAAAATCAAACGGGTTTTATTTTACTTTAAAATTAGAAATTGAACTATATTCTGATCGACTTGTGGATACCCTGATCTACTGAGTAAACAGGCCTAAGACTTTTGCTGCATAATTTTAATGGAAAAAATGAAAAAACGACTGTTAGATGTTCTGGACTGAGCCATTTCTTTACTCCAGTCCTTAAAAACATTTTTCATTCATAAAACTAACCATTTGTTTTTCGGGTTTGCTAGACTAACAGTATATAATCTCTAAATTTTGAAGATTTTTGCTAATCATTGAATGTACTTTGGCGAAATTCAAGTTTAAAAAATTTCACTCAATAAATTCGTGTAGCCAGTTTAGGTTAGTAGAGTATAGGCATATTATCATATGGCAATTTGCGTAGCTCTTGACTCTTATTCAACTCTGATATCGGCATAAACAACAAACTGTCGTTTAAATGCTTGCACTTCTAATCTCAACAAGCTGATTAAAACTTTTTCAAAAAAAAAAAAGTGGTCCACAACTCATGCAACATTTTGGATTTGCATTTCAGTTTGAGGCATCAGCAATGTGGCTGCCACTGACCGCAGCGCTCAGAAAACACAATACAAGCACAATTCAAAATAAAACACGAAAAAGGATAGAAGCCCCTCCGCAAACAAATTTGAGGACCAACGAGAGACAATTAAACCGCGTCCCAACTGAATATAAATCCTCCCCGTAGTTGAGGTGACAATAAAAACTAAACATGTTGCGAGCTGGCATTTAGTTTATGTATGGGTTGGATCGGGTTAGGGGTTGAGGCTGGGTCTGGGTCTGAGAGCGCACAACAGTTAGTACGTGGCTGGGGCTTAGTCGCAACTTTTATGCTAACCCATGTTGATAATATCAAAGTAGTCTGGGCAGATTAAAACCAAAGCCACAAGCGACGTGCTCGTTATCGTATGTAAGCCAATAGATAATACCCCCAAGACCCTTTGGCACTTAAAGGGTATTCATTAAAGAAGTTCTCAACTTACATGAAACCTAATCAAATTTTTTCATAAAATATAATTAATATTAAATGCTACTTAAATAATGAAACTTAACTAATTATTTTCTTTAGTTGCTTATGTTTTTTAACGAAGCAGTGCATATTATGTGGAATTCATTTCATTTACTTTACATTTGAATTTTGGGACAAGCAGTTCACCTTTCCAGTATAACAACTTTTCCAATGCCTAAATAAATTATCTGTTACTATAAAATATATTTTATACATAATCTTATAGCACTCTTCTACAAACTGACATACATGCAAAACTTATCGAAATATCTAAATTAGCACAGTCTTAACTGTTATACCAGATTGTAATACAAAAACAGTTATACTAATCTGTGCAGCTATAAAACATTTAGTACATTACTTCGCAAAATTTGCAAACTTTTATACTTTTATACTCTTGTTCTAGCTTCTAACCTAACCTTTCGTATCCATAATAGCAACCCCTAAACTGTTCTACAAACACTTAATTTCATACATGTATAACATCATAAAAATGGTTTAAAACTTAGTTTTAACAGTTTTAACCCCTATTGAAGGTGTTATACTTATATCTTCGACATGTCCTACAAGAACGAACAATTTAATATAGTGGGAACAACTTGACGAAACATAAACTGTTATATACAAGCCGTATAACTATTCTGCCATAGCAAAAAGTCAACCCCCGCTTGAACTGTTAGCAGACTTCCAACGCGTGGTGTTATATAGGGTCTGTAGCACAGACGCATTAAGAGATAGCTAAAGCTGTGATACTGTTTTGCACCCCAAAAATCCTGTCAACCACTGCTAAGACAGTTAGCGAGTTGTAAACCCTTTCTGCAAACATACAGACACAAAAAAATTCAACAGTTCTTACTTTATATTTAAATACAAAACCAAAATCTCGAGCTTTATAAACAGCCACAAACCAATAAAGCTCCTTCAAGCTTCCTTTTCAAAGCTTTTATTGATGTAACCGTTGAGCGGAGGAACCGATTGAGGACTTGGAATATCGTAAACGGGATATAAGGGTGCAAATTCATTAACTCCGAAAGCATGCAGCTCTTCCTCGTTGATGTTGCCGCGCAGCGTGTGCTTCGACTCCACAAACGTGGGCAGAGCTTTGGAAGAGAAATTGGATATTGAATTAGGGTAACTTGATGGACTTCATTGAAAAGCTTACCTATATCTGATGTATTGAGCTGGTTCTCGAGATCTGTGATCATCGGCAGCTCATCTGTCTGCGATTCATAGCGTGTGCTGCGCCGAGGCGGCTGCCGCTGCACCACATCATTACCTGAGGAGGTTTTCGGGGCCAGTGGCCAAGTTCCAATTGTAATTGGCATCGTAATCAGCTGCTGCTCCTGCAGGCTCTTAATCAACGCCTCCACCTCCAGCTGATAGGCAATCTGTATCAAATTGCACACGTTGAGGCAGGTGGGCGGAGTGCTGGGCACCTCCATCTCAACGGCCAGGGAAACTGTGCTTCGTCGCAGCACAGAGTCCCCTTTGATCTTGCCAATGACAATGCGATCCACCCGCGAGTGTTCCGGCGTAACGCTGTAGTATCGGACGAGCATTACCAGCGAAAGACGCAGTTCAGAGACAGAGACTCCGCTATTGTTAATCACCACCACGGTGACGGGTATACGCTGCCCGGGCACATAGCCCGACTGTGGCAGATGCAGTTCCATTTTGATGGGAGCCGTCTTGCAGGGTCCGCAGCAGAAGATTCTGTAGTTCTCACTGTGAGCAGCTAACTGAAAGATAGTTCAATCAAATACATTAGAAAGAGAGAGGGCGCGAGGGAGATATGGCGAGAGGGAAATATTGGTAGAGGTAGAGATTGATAAAGGAAGAGAGAAACAGAGAGAAATAGAAGAAAATGGACTACTGTAATACTCACTCTGAGCTGCGGCGTTTCAATATTAAGATCCATCATTTTTAGCACAGTTATGCCATGTGTATAGGCCTGGTCGTATTTCCAGGGCCGAATCAGCAGCACCTTGACTATATAGCGTATGCAGCCATAGCGACCCTCAAAGGACGTAGGACACTGATACGGCAGCTGGCAGGCAAAGTTGTAGCTGTGTACACCCGCCGGTATGGTGTGTCTTTCATTGGCTAATTTGGTATAATCATTATACATAAATTGATTAGGTGACTGATAAATTAGTAATCAATTCGTAGCTCAAACTCTTATATCTAATTGGTGAGTAAAATGGAAGTTGTGTACACCTTGTCAGTACCTATCAGGGTATATCAATACTGAATGATAGATTGACAATATATTAAAGATAAATGCATGGCGCAAACTCTTTAGTGCATAATAGAAAGCATACACACCCAAAGTCTGTGACTGATTGATTGATTGAAGATCAACGCACAGTAAAACCTTTAAAACAGCAGTTGCCTTTTAAAAGACTAAAGAAATATGAAATTTGCAAAAAATTTAAAAATCGAGATATATTCTTTTAGTTGTGAGTCAAAGTTTCTCAATTTTTAAGACAAGTGACAAGACTTAGACGATATATTAGTTAGTTTTTGCTTGCTTTGCATTCATTTCAATTGACTTACAATTCGTATACTTACTTTGCTCAGAGCCAACTAGATATGTTTGCGATGCTAGATAATCCTCTCGACCGGCAAATAGTTTCGTTGTTGCCAGACGTCTTTCGCTCCATTTAGTTACAGAGTAGCCAACGACTTTGACTAACGCAGCTATCGTGAAGATAAATATGATATGTGATATAATAGCAAGATATAATATAATATAAGCCCTCTAAACAGACAGGTGATAAGCTCCCTGTAAAGCCAAATAGACTAGATAATGTTTTTACCCTGTTGCTATAATATATTGACCCATTTACAGTTTCTCTAATTGGTTAATAGCTTTAATTAGTTAATCAATCTGATAAGAAATTGATTCCAGTTGATTCTAGTTGGTATAATAGTTAATAGGAAAAGCCCGCTAAGGTGAGCAAAATTTTAAAATAGCGCTTGGCATTTGTACTTGAGGAAAGTAGCCAGGGAATTTTTGTTTTAATACCTAATGCTTATTTATATACAATTCTTATCTTTCGTTTCACATTCCATACACACAAAAAGTCGGAATCAATGTCGTCATGAACATATATACAAGTCTATATTAATTTGGACTATCAGCCATCGTTATCGCCACAGTCTTTATAATGCCAATATTTGACGGACATTTAAATTCCCGATGCGTAAAAGCCATAGCACTTGACTTTGACTTCATACATTCGATATATATATATATATATATATATATATATCTTGCAGTTATAATACCTTGCACCTCTTTGATTTTATCTGACTTAAGGGTCACACAGCCGCTAACCAGCTGCCCAGCATAGAAGGTGGCATGCTTATTATTATCGAAGCTTATCTCGCACGTAACAACCATTTCGATGGCTGTGAAGCCCGCACTATATGATAGATCCTAAAGTTATCGAACGAACAACTTTCCGACATCAACGCATGTAGGCCGGGCAACGAATAGCAACTAAATTAAATTGAGTGGGTTCTCTTGGTGGACTCAGTTGGTGGTTCAAGTTGAATTAGATAAGCGATAAGACCGGAAAGCAGTATACGTTAGTTACTGTGAACAAGTAAATATCGTACGGTTGCTACGAAATGGAATTGGAACTGGAATTTATAAGAGTTGAGCGCTACCCAAAAGTTTCAGACAAGCTATCACAAGTGGACAGACCTTGACAATGGTCTCATGTTAATGCTGAAGGCTTGATAAGGGCGAATGCCCCTTAGCATAAACACAGAGATTGTGGAGAAGTGGAATGCTTTAGATAAAGCAAAACTTTGTTTAAAATAATAATTTTTGAAATGTAATAAATCATTTTCTTTATCTAAATATATAAGTGCTATTAAACAGTCATATTTTTTAAATATGCTAGTTGACAGCATCTTCTATGTATTCAAAAAATCTAGTATGTTAGTATCTGAGTGAGAAGTATCAAAAATGTTTCACTTAAATTTTTTAATTATTTAGTATTTTTTTAACATTTATTTTTTGCTATTTGTGTATTGCGGAGCCAGATAAGACCTACATATACCAGCTAAGGCATGCAAAACGTAAAATTTAAATAATTAAAATACTATGTAGTTTGTTCAGTTCATGAATATTAAACATTTCTGAAGTCCCATAGCTTTGAAGACATTGGAATATATTTCAATTTATTCTTTCTGTTTTTCTTTTTATGATTATGTTTAAGCTGCTTGATAAATTCGACTTTTCTGTATCCAATGGAATATACTTTATATTAAATATTAAGCTAGTTTAGATTTGAGTTTCCTACTTTAGCCTCTTCTGGTTTATCGTGCACGTATTTTTCATTTCCTTGCTCATCAGTTTTTTTTCTTATCTCCAACCCGAACATTGTTTTTAAGCTCTCAAGTTAAATAGATTAGTTGTTTAAATTAAATTTACTTTTTATTTTCAGCGTGCACACTTAACTTGAATACAGACTAGATTAAGCTTAAGCTATATATTATAATAATAGCCTGTATATGTTGTCTTTAATACTCTACTTAATTCACAGCCAAGTGCCCTTATTGGCATTAATGTCAGTATTAGGAAAGTCTTGCTGATCCGCACTGGCCGAAGGTGCTGTGGGACTTGGTATATTAAATATGGGGTACAGTGGTGCGAACCCGTTTTCATCCAGACTTAATGTATTAGGCGGTGCAGTGGCCAACATATTAGTAGCCCCGTCCAGCTCAGAGCGCATATGAACAGCCTCTTCGTAGTTGGGCGGTGCTAAGGATTCCAATATGATTGAATAATGTTATATCAGAGAGTTTACTGAAGGGAGACAAATAACTTACGAATGCTGCTGTCGACGGCCCACGGTGGAGGTGGCGCACTGGCCGCCGCCATCATCCCTGTATCACCCAAAGATTTGACATCTAGTGCCTGTGGTGACTGTGCCTCAAAGCCACGTGGTTGTGGTTGCATGGGTGGGTGCTGCTGCAACGGCACACTGCCCAGCGTGATTGGCATGGTGACGACCTCGTTGCGATGACAGCCCTTGACGCGAGCCTCCACCTCCACCTGGTAGGCAATCTGTATGATCTTGCACATATTGAAGCAGGTGGGCGCCGTGGCGGGCACGCGCAACCAATAGGTGAACTGTTTCTTGCAGTGATGCGGCACAGGATCACCCATCAGCTTGGTCACGAGTATGCGCTCGTTGCGGGAGTGTGTTCGCGACAAGTGCTGGGCATAATAGGTGACCATCATGGCCAGGTTTACCTGCATCAGCTCCACAGGTATGTGACTGTCGTTAGTTACCAACATGCCCACGGGTATGGTCTGGCCGGAGACGTAGCCTGTTTGAGGCAGCGACAACTGCAGCTGCAACGGTGCCGAAGTGCACGGCCAGCAGCAATAAGTTTTCTGGGTTTCCACTTGGGTGGGCATCTAAAATATATACATAATTATATCTCTACTATAATATATCTACTATCTCTTGAAGTACTCTACCGACTTACCCTCAGCAGTGGACTGTCATAGTTGAGGTCCATGATTTTGAGCACTGTAAAGCAACGCGTATAGTATTGGTCATATTTCCAGGGCTTGACCATCGCCACCTTTATCATATAGCGCACTCGCCCAAAGTGACCCTCTATGGAGGAGGGGCATATGGGAGGTATTTGACATGTAAAATTATAGATGTGGACTCCAGGCTCAATCGAAATTTGTGCTGTTAAAGTATTTCAGAGATTATAATGAAGATATTTGGCATTAGTTGATTTACTAACTGCTTTGGCTGGAGCCCGCCAAGTAGGTCTGGGAGGCTATATAGTCCTCACGGCCGCGATAAGTATCGGATGACTTGTTCTTGCCACTGCCAGTCGATTCCGTCCAGTGTGTTTCAGCAAATCCACTTATGTTTAATGTTAGAGCTGAAAATAGGAATGGAAGGTATATTTTAACGAAAATATTAACAAAATCCATATATATTATTTTCATTTGAATTGAAACAACCATCCCATGTAATATTTTATCATTTTGCAAATCTTTTATACTATGGCGACTAGCACTTCATATATATGCAAACTTTTAATGCTAGCTTTTGCTCAGTTCACTTTAGCATAAAATCCATTATTGTTTAAGTAAGCTATTTACTTTATTTTATGAATTATTAAATATACAAAAAAAATTAAGATAATTGAAAACACATGAACAAGGAAGAGATAAGCGATCTGCTACCAAATTCAAACGAGACAATGCGACTGCCGGTTTTCGTTTCTACAAACTGCAGCTGTCCTAGTATGGTAAAATTGCGCCATGGTGAATTTATTATGTTGAATTTGGTATTACGTAAGGGCAGCGGCGACCAAGTGAACAGTTCAACGTCATTAAGAAGCTTTTCTCCTTTTGTATATTTATTTTCTGCAATGTTCTCATATTTGAATTTCAATTTTCAGTCGTGACGTCACAGTGAAGCGCAAATCAAGTAGCGAGCATTACCAAGCTGAATATATGTACATATACATACTTAATAATTCTTTCATTTCAATTTATAAGCATTTGCTTAGGTATACAGAGGTTGTATGTAAACAGCGGAAACATATATGCACAGAATGCATTTTACAAGATAAACAAATTTTGAGTATCTAAAAAAAATAAGTTTACAAATGTTTTTCATTTACTCAGTTGTAAAGTTTATATTGTTTATAATTTAATTTTAAAATTTGGATGAACTTTCAGCACAACTTTTACATACCGATGGGAATGTAATATTGATAAAGCAAAAAAGAAAAAAAACTAGATATATATCTAAATATACATATATATTTAAATATGCCTACTTTAAGAAATGTAATATATAATATTATTACTAAATTGTATATATAAAATTAAATTAATTTTTAAAATTACTATCAGTAATTTCTTAATAAATCATTCTTCGCAACAAAATATTTATTGTAACTTAAAAACAAAACAAATCCCAGCGTATTTACCTATCAAAATGTTCAAAAGTCTGATAACTAGGCTTCATTCCTTTATTTATAGTTTGAAAACGAAAAGACTGATAATTGCTTGACCACAAGCTGTCTAATATCATCAGCTACCAAATTTAGCGCGTGCCATGTGAGAAAAAATTCGCATGAATCATTTTCTATTGCCTTGGTCTATCCTACAAAATTTACAGCTTTGAACAACTCTTCATATAGCTGCCGATAAGATAAGAATGAGTCATGGGGAAGAACACACTTGACAGTAAATTGTTAACAAATTAAATACGATTTTGCACGAAATATTGTTTAGCCGGATTTGTTGTTACCTTTAACCACTTTAACTTTGTCCAATTTAAGGGTCACTTTCCCCGACACTATTTGACCCGCAAAGTAGGTGCCATGGGGATTGTTATCGAAATCGATTATGCAGGTAACACCCATTATTGGTATATGATTCGCACTATCAGGCCGATAATTAAGAGTGTAAGAATTTATTGCTGCGCCACCGAATCGTTGCGATTCGCACTTGTCGCTATCGGAGTCCAAAACACGACTGATTGGATTGTAATTAAAAACCAAGCGGTTCGCTATTTATTTTCCCCATAACGCCAACAAGTTTGGCAAGTTCCAAAACGTTCCCCATTCCCACGTTTCAAACGATCTGAGAATGGAACAAACTTTGTTTCTTTTTTACCTTTCATTTTAATATTTTTATTTTCGCGTCGACTCTTAAGCGAACCATTGGACAATTTTTATCTTATCGCCGTGACAATTGTAAATTCAACATTTCGCCCAAGTGGAGTGCACACCACACAAAATGGAAGTGTATTCAGTTTCGGGGTAAATTAAATATATATTATCGAGGTGTTGTAGAATTATGTAAGAGTGTGTAAAAGGGGGAATTACCAAGTGAATATATTTTTATCTAATTAAATATTAATTAAACCAATCATAAGCCCATAAGCCAACAGAACCTTTAACGGAATATATTTATACATATAACTCATATATATATTTATACATATAACTCTGCCCGACTACGAGATCCCCACCAAGACCCACGTGATGTTTTAAACAATGTTGCTTACATCTTTTATCTATACATATTATCCTCTGCACGCACACACATGCACACATATACACATGCAAATTAAATTGTTTGTTATATAACTTCGGTTCTAAATCTACATTCTTAATGAAATTTTCAGGACACAATATTGACATCCAAAGGTGTACATATGCGAAATCCCAACACCCTAGTATTTGAAATACCTTTTTTTCAGTTTTGTGGCCATTGAGGAGCGGTATCCCAAATTTGAAATATATATTATGTGTATTATAGATTGGTATCGATAATAAGGAAATAGAATGAGTTATCGGAAAAAAAATAAACTTGCATATTGTATACGAATATATATTTTAAATTTCAAATCTCTAGCTGCGTTCATACGGACGGACATACAGACGGACATGGTTAAATTGACTCAGTTCGTCGTCCTGATCAAGAACATATATATTTTGTGGGGTCTGCCGCAGCTTCCTCTGAGTGTTACATACATTATCGCAAAACCATTATGGCCTGAATTCCCGTTTTCAATGTGTTCTGGGTATAAATATATTGCTATAAAGTTATACAATATATTATTATTATAAAAAGCCATAATTGTCTAATAACACAAAAAAAACTTCTTATATATTTTTAAAGTTGAATACTTTCAAATTCATGAATCAAACAGCATAAATTTTTAGTAAATATGTTTATGTAAAACTAAAAACTGATCATAAAACGATATAGCATAAAAAAAGAAGTTAAGTCAAATTTTTTCTCAGTGCAACCATTTGCCATATGATTTTTATCAATTTTTTATGTTAACGACGCAACAGTAACTTATATTTAGTTTTCTTAATTTCAGTTTATTTAACTTCTCCAAATATTTATTAAAATATAAGAAATAAATTCGTTTCAATTATGCTTTATTTGTTATCTGAAACCTTGGCTTTGTATTCGATATGATATTAAATATGAGATATGTGAAAATGTAAATAAATAAGCATTAAAGCCCCGTGCGTGGAGTTCTAAAGAAAATTGTTAGTTAGTTAAACAAATACCAACAAAAACAAATTTTGTAGGATAAATAAAAATGCATTTTCTTTAAAACTAAAATCTAAACCGATACAATTTTTATTTACAATTCAGTTAGATTTTTTTTGCTTTAAAGAATTCTCTTTCGTACTCAGATCCAGGTGCTACGATCAATATCATCCGGTTTTGCACTCTGTTCATTTTCCACCGGATTGATTGTTTGGAAAACAGCATAGAGCGGGGTAAAGTCGCAATTTTCTTTCGTCTGCGTTGTCGAGGGACTAAACTCTTTGCATTTTTTCATTTGACTGGATGTTAGTTTAGCGGTGGACTTTACGGGCCCAGCGCGTAAGTGCAATGCCTCTGCGTAGCTGGGGGGATCTGCAATTATATTCAAGAGATATTCAAGATATTCAAGACAAATAATATCGGGCTAGTCGGAAGTACTTGTAACTTGTACTTGTCTAACAGATACCCTTAAGTCTTGTCTGCTATAAACGCTTGCTCCAAACCTTTTTATCTATTTTACCATGAGTTCAGGGAATGAAATACTTAAACTTTCACCCACCTATACTAGCATCTGCTGCCCAGGGATTGGCAGTGGGTGTCGCTGCAGCAGTTGCTGCCTCATCCACCAGCACCAGCGCCTTTTCATCCAGCTGCTGGGCCACAACCTCGACTTCGACTGGCATAGAGCGCGGCTGTTGGGTCAGTTGCCTGCTCAAAGGCACATTGCCAATGGTCACGGGCAAGTGCACCCGTTCGTTAATGTGCCAGCCCTTGACTTTGGTCACCACATCCACCTGGTAGGCAATCTGTATGATTCGGCACAAGTCAAAACAGGTGGGCGGCGTTGCAGGGACAGGCAGATCAAAGATGAACTGTTTCTTGCAGTTTCTAGTGACGCCCTCACCCTGTTTCTTGCTGACCACAAATCGCTCGCTGATTGTCTCTACGCTGTGCTGACTGTAGTAGAGCACCATCATCACTAAGCTAGCCTCGATCTGCTCCACTCGTATATGACTCTCATTTGTGATTAAGACGCCCACAGGTATCGTCTGACCGGGCACAAACCCACGCTGCGGCAACGACAATTGCAGCCGCAATGGTTCCGAACGGCAGGGCCAGCAGTTATATGTCTTCTGATCCTCCGACTGGGCAGGTGTCTAAGAAAAATATGAAATACAGGGCAAAAGTTATGCGTACAGGTGTATAATATGGAAAAACCAACATACATATAACTTCCAGATATTAGTACAATGTGTAAGGCTTCCAAAAAAATGTATTTGTAAGTAGAGTATACAATTAGATAACTTAACTTCAAATTTAGAAGTCTCTAGCTTTTATAATCTTCGAGCTAATCCCAAAATTCTAATTTTTTATATCGACTTTTAAAGATATTATGAAAATTGGAGTAGTGTCCAGCTTTGCTTCTTTTCGAAATCAACTTAGTTTGTTATCCCGACCAATAGCATATTAACTTATGAAATTGAAGATTTTCCTTCTTTGTGACCTTTTTCAAAGCCTTTGAATAATACTTATCCACTTACAATTTGTGCATACGCATTTTTCACTTACGTTCAGGAACAGTCCTTCCCTGTTGAGATCCATAACTTTCAGCACTGTAAACGGACGCGAGTAGGTCTGATCAAATTTCCAGGGCCTAATGAGCTTTACATTTACCATATAGCGCACACGTCCGTGAGTGCCCTCAAAGGACGAGGGACACACAGCGGGTATTTGGCATGCAAAATTATATACATGGGTGCCAGGTTCAAGAGAGACATCTAGAGAGTTATATATATAGATCAATATAATATATGTAGAAATAAGCATAATTACTTTTTCCTGCTGCTGCTAAAAGTTCTACATTGGAACGAATGTAGTCCTCGTGTCCACTATAACTTTC
Organism: Drosophila gaucha; assembly: GCA_035045545.1. Taxonomy (NCBI): domain Eukaryota; kingdom Metazoa; phylum Arthropoda; class Insecta; order Diptera; family Drosophilidae; genus Drosophila; species Drosophila gaucha. Next base: position 1,332,503 of record JAWNOY010000342.1, read on the forward strand.
TTCTGTGGTCTTGTTATCTATATCAGTTCCGTCTTCTGTCCAATATGTCATGGCGAAACCTTTTATCTTAAGAATTATAGCTGAAAAATGTTTGTAAGAGGTTACAAGAAGAAATTATTGTTAGCTATGTGTTTGCAAAAATATTATATAGTTTTAATATTTATCATTAAAGTTTATATACAAGATTTACTTTAGAAAAAATTCAAATATTCTACGAAGTTTTTTACTTCAATTTTTTATGTTATATTTTATATTTATGTATAAGAAACATAAAAAAAAGACAATGTTATCTGAAATTTTTTTTAGATAATAAAATATATATTTATAGATAGCCAAAAATAAATGTGATTCATATTTAGCTTTAAGTTTACAAATGGACATAAATTTAACCAAGTTTTTTTTTAATTTAAAACATATTATTTATTTTAATGGATAATATTTGTGGCTCACCCTTTACGACCTTTTCCTTATCCGAATTTAGTGATACACTGCCAGAAATCACTTGACCCGCATAGTAAATGCCAAATGGATTATCTTTAAAGTCAATTTCGCAACTGAGCACCATTTTCGCATTAATTGTTGTTAAGATAAACAATTAATATTTATAATATGTCTTTGACTTCCTCTGCGTTTCGCTTAGCTGGCAAAAATCACACTGAATTTAAAACAACATTTTTTTATTCTGTTGCCCAATCGGAATTGACAACTTTTATCTTATCTATACGAAAATATTGGAATTATGTGCTTATTTATAAAAAAAAAAAAATATATATGTTGGACAAGTGTAGTTACATTTCCCATGTGTAACCGAAGTTCAAGAATAAATTTAGATAAGATTGTGATAAATAAAATAGAGTACATATAATAAATCATATAAAAGTTGATATATGAAAGCTTGACATGTGTAATATAATAAATAAAAGATGGTCTATATCTTATTGTTTACACGAATCTGTTAAAAGATATAGGACTTTGAGTCATCTATAGACTCTCACCAACAAACAGTAATGCCCCAGACTGAGTGCCTAACTCACCCACATCAGAGATTACAGAGAGTTAATACATATATATAAATATATATATATATATATATATATATTCAGTTGATAGATAAGATAGCACACGGCACTTGTTATATCATGTTAGTAGCCGAAAAAAAAACTAGATCAGTTAACGTTTAGCAGCGAGCGGGTTCGGAGAGCTCTCCAGACGTTGAGAACTTAGCCCTCGAGCGTACTCAACTGCAAAAATGTCCAATAATTGCCAAATAACCTTCGATCAGAATGAACATGGAACATATTTTACGGGCCAGGTGGTAACCGGCAAGGTGATAGTTAATTTGAATAAGACCAAAAAACTGCGAGGTATGTCTCACTATTTATTTCTATTTCTAGCCTAACAATTACTTTGAATCTTAACTATACTTACATGTATCTAATCATATGCTTAGTATATGGAGCTCACATCGCAATTGTCTGTCTCTTATCTAATCTATATTTGTATTTATTTCACTTGTTTTTTGTTCTCTGTTTTCGTTTTGTCATTTTGTTCCATTATATTCGTAATTTACTGATAAATCGCACGATAATTGATGCATAACAAAACGCACAAAAGTTTTGTGTATTATTCAATAAAAGTTCGGGGGATCTACCTATTCAGGAAATGCCAACATTTATTAGTCATATTAAATGGGTTTTTAAGATTTTGTAGGGAAAAAATATAAATTTGATTTTTTGCATTTGATTTATTTCAATGAAGTTGAATGTAAATTTTAGTTAACTTTAATAACTCCTTTTTATCACAATAACTATTTTTATACGTATAATAATTGGAAATCATGATTATTTGCTTTAAGAATTTAAGCACCATCACAATCTTCTTAAGCTTGTCTTTAACATTATTTATATCCAATATTTCAGGAATTAAACTACAAATCAGTGGCTATGCCTGTGCTCAGTGGCGTCTTAGGCGTGGTCGTGCGGTACCCACGAACCAGGTCCGACCAGGTCGCAAACGATATTTTATGGGCCGGGAAGATTACATAGCCTCGACGACATATTTGATGGGGTCGGAGCAGGGCCAGACGTTCAGCATTGATGCAGGCACCTATACATATACTTTCGCCTGCCCCATACCCAGTCACTGCCCGTCTTCATTCGAGGGCATCTACGGGCACATACGCTACCTGGCCAAAGTGATGTTTATACGCCCTGGAGCATCCAATCGCACCACAAACGTAGGCTTCACTGTGCTCAAGCTGCTCGATCTCAACCAGGAGAACAAAATGCTGCGCGAGCCAGCCAGTAGCGAGGGCATGGAATACTTTTGCTTCATGCACACCAAGCCGGTCTACATTAAGGTCACGCTGCAGCAGCAGGGCTATGTGCCCGGCCAGTTTATGTTGATCCATGCGGATGTGCGCAACGACTCCAGCAGCGACTGTAAAAAGTTTATGATCATGCTCTATCTGCGTGCCACCTACACAGCAGATATGCCCGCCCTGCGTACCGCTTCCGAGAAGATTATGCTGGCCAAGCGTGAAGCTGGAACCGTGCTCCACAACTCCCAAAAATCCTTTACGGAATCACTGCGTATACCGGCCACGGCGCCCACCTGCGAGCACCTCAGCAAGGTGGTCCGCGTCTCGTACGAAGTGCGCATCGTGGCCGTGATGAACTGGCTGATGGCCAATCCAAAGGTCGTCATACCCATCACCATTGGCAACGTGCCCCTGGCTACGGTTGGGCAAGCTCAACCGTTTGGCATTGCGACCGTGCCACGGGACTTGCCCTGCACCTCAGCCAGGGCCATGGAACTTGCATCGGGCGTTAACAATCCAGGCTACGAACTTACGGAGGAGTTGGAAGACTACGAGCTGCCCGAGGATGGGGACGATGAGTTCGAGATCGATGAGGATCTGGCACCAGACTTGCGTAGGTCACATACATTTCGGCTAAGGCTCATTACTGTACTCTTTCATGAAGTTGGGCAGAGTATATTAGTTTTTGTCCGTCTAACTGAGACTAGATCCTGGGAATACTTATATATATTGATTGCTCATATGCCCTCGTATGTCTGATAAATAGTTATGGTTTTATTGCTATATACAAAATTTTATACTCGCTCACAAAGTCAAAAGGGAATATTGGTTATCTCTAATGTCTGGCTATTGAAGCTCTTTTTTTTAAACTTGGAATATATTTGAGCTAGTAAATATTTTTATGGTTGAGTTTACAGTGCTATGTGTACTAAGGATATGAAAATTCAAAAAAAGAAAACTTACCTTATAATCTGGTCGATGCCATGGCGTCTAAACGTCCGATTGCCTCTTCATCATGGTGAAAATTATATACAAATGTGTTTTAATGTCCTGATAGCTTCCTATATAAATGTATGCAGTCAGCCAAGCTTGACTGCAAGTTTGTCACTTTTTCTAATCATTATCTAACCCACACCTTTTTGCAGCGCCACCCACCTACGAACAGGCCATGTTCATGACTGCCGATATTGCCGATACGGATGCTAATACGGTCAGTGAGGCGGCTCGCTTTACACCACGCTATCCCGTCTTCGATGTGGATACATTCCAGAGTCCACCACCGAATCCGCCGCAAAAGAAACGCCGTCGCCGTCGCCATCGAGCTGAACAGCGTGCAGAGAGCAAGCAGCAAGCAAAGAGGCAGCTAAGCGAAGAGGAAAGGCAGTTCGTGGAATCACCCGTAGAGATTTGATTTCTTATCAAGTGCAATATCTTATCGCGACAGTATTTATACATGCATGTATGTAAATCAGCGTAAAATTGTGTTATGCCCCAAGGGGATTGTTTGCAAAATTCTTAAAGATATTTCTTAAATAAACAAACTATATGATGGAGTCTTGCGGCAAAAGTTCAAGTCATGCAAAATATAATACCTTATCTACTCTTAAACAATACAAGATCACAAGCATTTTTAATTATGTGTGTATTTAGAGTCAAAAGGTTAACTATACTTAAGCTTCATGAATATGAAAAAGCTTAGTATTCTCTTATTTAAAATTAACTTAAAAACGAACATTTTAACAGCTTTATACAAAATTGTGCATTCCATTAATTAACTAAAATATATGATTATGAGATAACTTATCAAACAGCTGATTCCCAAAACTTACATCATCTGTTTTTGTTTACATCAGTTTGTTCGTAAAAGCTAAGCGCTCGCAACAACAAAATGTATAGAGAAACTGACGCGAGCAGCGCTAAAGCTTTTTAGCGCTCACTCAATGTCATTTCTGCTCTCTCTCTCTCTCTCTCTCTCTCTTTCTCTCTCTCTGTCTCTCTCATTTGCACTTTCAGTTTTATACTCCCATTCGCTGTGAGAGAATTGTTCATAAGCTTTCGTTTTCGTTTTTGTTTTGACTCGCTCACTCGATGATGATGTCACATTGGTTCAGCTCTCTGGCGCTCTCAAACATTTTATTTTCATCGCATTTTTAACTATGGCATTTTATTTGTGTTTGGTCTGTTCGGCGCGACGGTTTTTCTGTACAATTTTACTACGTCGCGTGCTGTGTTCCATTAATAGTTGAAATTCCAGTGCCTCAAAATATGTATATTATAAGATTTAATTTGCTTTAAAATTAGTTGTACAGTGCCATATTATTAATATTCGTTTGCAACTATGCCCTCGAGCTGTGTTTTTGAATTTGATCGGCCCAATCCGATATACTATAGTGGCGAGACAGTCAACGGACGCATTATTTTCACAACAACAAGCAACAAGTCTGTTAATGGTAATGCCGAATACTTAGAGTTTCTCTTCTTCTTTTAAGATTATCTTTTAAGGTTAACCTAAAGCTGAGAATAACCTCATTTCTTTCCCTACATATTCTGATAAGAATATATATTTCTAAGAATTTGAGAGTTAAAAACAGTTCATATTACATAATACCAAAACTGAGCTTTTCCGCACTTGACTGGGTTTCATTTCAAGTACATAAGCATTACTTGTATAGTATAGTATAGTTGCTTTATTGCTTTATTAGAAGTCGTGCTCTATATATGAATATACATCAATTTTAATTATACTGCCATATAAGCTAATTGCGATAATGGGGTCTACAAAAAATAAATAAACACAAGAATAAACAAAATTTGTATCCATATGGTTTATTATGCGAAAAACGAGTTTCAAACGATACTCGGTACTCAGAGAATGGCCTGAGCCGCAATAATCGTGTCTGTACAGTGGGCTCTAATTGGTAGGTAAATAAAACTTTGATATCATTAATAAATCATTTAGTATTTTTATATATGATAATAAGTTTATATACATAGAAAAGGGCAGAACTTTTAACTTCTAATAAGGAATATTGCTTAGTGAGAGTTTAAATATATTTGAGTTCGAAAACAGTTGAATACCACTGTGCGCATTGTACAATACAAAGCCCAACCGGTAGAATGACGGCACAAAGCGCAACTTGCAAAGAGATAAGGCCCAATAACTTCATACAAAGCTCACTCATGTTTCATGCTTTGCATCTCTGCAGCCGTCTACATCTTGTTCAAGGGCGAGGCGAAGGTGCACTGGGAGGAGGGTCGCACGCGAACCGTAAACGGTAAAACGCAATCCTATACGGAACATTTTCGAGGCAATGAACAGTATTTGCACACACAAACGAATGTGTTCGGCGAGGGCGAACTACCGGCGGGCACGCACACCTACACCTTCTGCATACCCCTCCCATTGGAATGCCCGACGTCCTGTGTGGAGAAGTATGGGAAGATCGCCTATGAGATTTCGCTCGTGGTGGATCGCTCCTGGCGCTTCAACAACGAATTCAAACAGCCCCTGACCGTGCTGCAGACCTATAATCTCAACATGGATCCCGAGATGCTGGCGAGTACCAGTTGAATCCTTTAGCTAAACCCACATCATATTTATATATAATACTTTCAGGTCCCGCTGAAGAACGAGGACATCAAATACTTTTGCTGCTGGCCCTGCTCCTCGGGCCCCGTCATCTCAACACTCACAATACCCTTTGGCGGTTATGCGCCGGGTCAGCGTATACACTATACCCTGCACATAGATAATCAGTCGCATGGCTATGACCTGGAGGGCATTGAAATATCCCTAATACAGCGCTACGAGTTTATAGCTAGTTCGCCCAACTATAAATCGCGGACACATAAGAATACACTCTGCACGGAGTACCAGGTGGAGCGTGTGCGCCGTTTGTCCAAGCGATTGATTAATGCCAGCCTCGTAATACCACCCGTCCCGCCCTCGTCCCGGCAGCAGTGCATAATCAACGTGTGCTATCAGATCCAAATGGCCATCAAGACCGGGGACTGTCACACGGACTCGGAAATCGAAATGTTCATCATAATAGGGACCATCCCGCTGGTGCAGAGTGCTGAGAACCCGAACAATGTTGCGATCTGGATACCCCAGACTCCAGATACGCCTGCCGGCGCAGCAGCTGATCTGCCACCGAGCTATGACACTTGCAGTATGTAGTTGCTCTATTGACTAGGAATCTTTCAGAATCTAATAAGCTCTCTTGTTTTTGCCTTTTATAGAGCCTCCGTCATTTGAGGAGGCCACTCATATTGGAGATAAGTTTGTGGATACAGATGTGAATGAGCACAATCGCACCGATGATTTTATACCTCGCTATCCCATGTACACCGACTTTGCAATGCCCTCGGCTCCGCCCGTGGAAGCACCTGAAGCACCTATACTGTCAATGCCCACCGCACCTGCCCGGGAGTAAAAAAAGGTTTCTTTTCTAGATATTTAAAAAAAAGTAACATTTTAAGCCATTTATCATGTTTATGGATATTTGGATACCTCATTATTTTGTACGTTCAATATTTTGCTATATTTTAAGCATATACTCAAAGCTTCAGGCTTATTGTGAATGTCATTTAAAGATACATTATACTATGCCAATAAAAAAACTTTTATTTATGTTTTTAAAGCTATAAACTGTCTATATAACCGTAACATACAACATTATAATATTTGTAAACATTATCGATAAGTTGATCAGGGCGACAAGCTGAGTCGATTTGGCTCTGTCCGTCTGTCCGTCCGTCCGTCTGTCCGTCCGTCCGTCCGTCCGTCCGTCCGTCCGTCTGTCCGTATGTATGAACGCGTCGATCTCAGAACATATAAGAGCTAGAGACTTCCAATTTTAACGATGGTATGTATATACAGGGCGCATATAGAGTTTATTTTAGATATTCGATAAATTTTCCCGTTTCAATGATATCGATTTAAAACGTTATCAAGATTTAGTTTTTTGACCATATCTTTTACATATTATTAGCTACAGCTACCAAATTTAGCTTTTAGCTTTCTGTAAATAAAATAGATTTTCTATTTTTTCATATTTTGGATACCAGCTCCACATTTCACAAAACAAATTATATTAAAAAAAAAAATTATCAAGGCTACAATTTAATTTTTTAAAATTTTTAGCGAAAACCGTATTTTCAATAAAATAATAGCATTCAATGCAGAAAATTGCATAAGAATCCGTTCAGTAATACAGAAAGAAAACATTTTGTCAATTGACAAAAACACGCGGCAGCACGATAGCATTTGCTCTATACGTGTGCACACATACATTCAAATCAACTACGCAGTAATCGGCGCACGTGCTTCTGTGTGCATGGTATTTGTGTGCACGTGTATATGTGTGCATGTGTATATGTGTGCATGTGTATATGTGTGCATGTGTATATGTGTGCCTGTGTATAGTATGTGTGCATGTTTATATGTGTGTCTGTGTATATGCGCGCAGAGGGTATTATGTATAGATAAAAGATGTAAGCTAGGTTGTTTAAAACATCCCCTCGGACTTAGTTCAGGGGATCTCGTTGTCGGGCAGACCCGACTAGAGCTTTCTTACTTGTTTTTACTATGTCCGTTCATAAAATCTATACATACTTATACTACACATACATATATTATTTTGAAGACCTTTTACTAATTATACTCGTTCACCTAGTGAAAAGAGTTTATTGGCTTTGCAATATAAAACTTTTCATTGAAAATCGATTTTCGATTGATATTTATAATTTAAATTATCGAAATCTAGTTTTGTTAATTTTTAAATGTTTTTAAATATATTAAAATCTAGCTACTATAAATATTTATATAAAATTTTTTAAATATTTTTGTTTTTGAGCAGGACGCACAGCTCCTGCTGCCCAATTTTAGTATACTTATATAGAATAGTTTATAAATAAAAAATGTTTAGTTAAATATAGTTATGTATAAATCTATAGAACTTTTTCAGTTTCAGCATGATCCATTTCGTAGTAGAGATAACGTGGTCTAAAATCCAGTTGTTCCCCAGACATGGCATGCTTATCCTTGTTCAGATTGGTGCCCACCATAAACTCAGCTTCACGGAAATGGGAAGCTATATAATATTGGAAGATTCATAATTATAAAATATATATATTCTGAGATTCGATTCTTGACTAACCCAGCGAGCACATAGAGACGCTTAGATTGGCAGTTGTGGCAAAGTTGTTTGCTTCTGGTGTTCGATTGGGTGCACTGGCCACGCCCACTGGCTGAGAAATGGCCAGCTCCTGTCTTGGGCTAGGCGTCTGACTTATGATGATTGGCATTCGGGCCGAAATGTATCGCTGCGGATCTTTGGTCTGCACCAGAACATCCAGGTCGTAGCCGAGCTGCAGGCAGGCGCAGACGTTGGCTCCCAGCGAGGGCGGCATCTGTGGCACCTGCAACGTGTGCAGGTGCTGAAAGTTGAGCAGCTCGTTGCGCGGACACGTAACAAGCTGATGGCTACTGCTGATCAGTTGCCGACGGTCCACCTGTCGAGCCGTGCGCTTGGGCTTATCCTGCTGCTGACCTACATAGGTGCTCACCTGATTGAGCTTGTAGGTGATTGCCTGCAGCGGCAGCTGCTGCGCATTGTGCAGCCGCACATGGACTGAGATGCCCATGCCCGGCTCGTAGCTCGATCTGGGAATATCCAACTGCAGCTGCAATGCACGCTGCCAGAACTTCAATGCCGGTGTCTGCTCCACAGCGATCACCTCGCAGGGCTGATCCACCTGCTGCTGCTGGCTCGGCTCACAGCGCTGCACCACCTGCAGCTGTCGCAGATAACTTGGCTCCATTTGCTGCTCAGGGCTGCGCTGCACCTTCACCTGCAGCGTATACCGTATGTGCCCATGCACGCCCTCATAGCTGCTAGGGCAGCTCGGCGGCAGCTGCACACTGAAGTCGTATCGATAGGCACCAGCAGCCTGCAGCTGCGGCAGCGACTCCTCCGAGCCCAGAAAATAGTCCACCTTTGCAAAGTAGTCCTCCCGATGGCCAAAAGTCAAGTACGGCCTGACCTCTGGATTACGTCCAGGCTTATCCTTTTTGCTTGACTTTGGTGTGCACCACGATGTGCAGGCGTATCCATTCGATTCCAGAGAAATGGCTGAAAATAATTATGAGAAAACAAGTCAAATTACTTTAGGAATATTAATCGCCCCAGCGGGCTTGGCTGAAAACTTTTGATTCAATCTGTAAAGCAGCTCATCAGGGCTCGAGCTTTAAATTTTATTCTATCTATAAAAGTGTGGAAGCTAGAGCTCATATATCAATGGGCGTAGCATATAGAATTTTAGTACATTTTCATTTTCATTATATTTCGATCTTTAAGTCGCAGCTTCAATAGACACACAGTGGGATGAATGTTATATAAAGTTAATATACTTTCCACACTTTGTGAGCAAGTTTAAAAATATAGAAATATCTTATTCCGTACATCTCCTTGCCTCGGTAGCGTTAAATGAGGGAATGTAATGCATATTTTTATTTAAATTTACTTTGAGTCTCTAGCTTCAATAGGCGATCATAGCACAAAGCCAATATACTCTCTTCTTTATAAAGGATTACAAAATTCAATATGATTACAATATGCTTTCCAATTATTACCGTTATATTATACGCAGCTATAACAGACTATATATATTTAAATTTTCAAGTAAACAACTTCAACAGGAAAACCAATATACTTTAAATCTCTTCGCGAATGAATAAAAAAATAAGGCTTTAATTCATTCGCCATGGCGTAACGCATTGATCCGTATAACTGGTATACAGCTTCACTATCAAACTAAAATCTTCCCTTCACGAACAACCAGATAGTGCATTTTCTTATCTCTGGATTACTTTCGATCAATTTGATTAGAGCATTGGGTGATTCATGGCTCTGGCGCGGCCTTATCAGTAGACTCCGACGTGACTCACCTTTGATTAGGGCACGGTCTGTCAGGGTGAAGTAGATTTGCCCGTTGACCGTCTCGCCGGCATAGTAGACCCCACTGGGTCTTTCCAATTGGATGTCACAGATTTGGCTCATTTTGGAACTGTTTACCGTTTCGTTCGACTAACGCGCGCTGTCTGCCGTATTGTGGCCAAATGTTTGGTCTATTAAACGGGTCTTATCGGCATTATGCATGTCGGTCCGCCTGTTATTAGTGTGTTTATCTAATCGGGGCTCTCGGTGGCCCTGCTGCGGGTGCAAGCGCCGAGCACTTACTTGTCGTAAACAATTAGCAAATTTAATTAAATAACTTCAACTGTGACTAAACGTTGCATACATTTAGGCGAATCAAAACAGGCCCATAAATACAAATATATAGAATAATAGAATAGTAATTGTATAAATGAGTGTCTATACATATACATTTAGTCCAAGAACCCACTCTGAGTTTGTTATTGATTAAAAGTGAAACATATTTTTCCGATGAAAAAAAACTTCGCAAAGTGGATATTTCGGGCAACTGTTTTTTATATTCCAGTGCTAAAATATTCGAAAAGAAATTTAAAACGACCTCATTAAAGTCTCACTAAGATCTCAAAGGAAACAAATATTTCTGTATTTCACTTCCCAATAAAAAAAATTAAGAAAAAATCAAATAAGTTTATAATCCTTGTCTTTGTATATGTATTTATTGTCCAATTATGAACGCACAAGTCTTAGTTTAAATATATTAGGTATAGCTACACATAGATCTAGAAAGATGTAAAAAGCAATGGAATAATATGCTAAACAACTTTCTGACACACAATAAGTTCGCTTGGATTAAATTTGAGTTTTGGATGGCAGTAAAGTATAGTTAAATATATGTATATATAAATGTAAATATATGAGCTATGAGCGCTTCCAATAAGACGGATAATGATACACTCTAAAAAATATTTGAATTACTTAACTCTGAACACTTATGTCTAGTACAATCTTATATATTATACCACCATGGATTTTAAGACACTTGCATTTAAAATTGATGCTCCGCCTGATGCACCTGGGCCGTGACATCCAGCTCCTGCTCTTGTTCCTGGTGCTCCGATTCGCCCTGCTCAGACAACGGGCCACACAGTGACCCAAAGGTATCCAAGCTGCGACCCGTGTTGTCCGTATCCAGCGAACCATAGGAACGATAGTGATGCATGTCCAGGCCAGAATCCTCTAGGATCTGCTCATGCGCGGGCGCTGTGCCCAAGAATGTGCTAAAGCCAGGAAATTTGGGCAAGTGAATGCGTGGCTGACTCTCCAGCGTCTGCTGACTGCCAGCCAGGGTAGCAAAGCTGAAGGAAGGCGGCACTGCGATGGGAGAACAGAGCACAACATTCAATAATGCGATCCTTCACAATAAATTCCATAGATTCTATCATGTAATTGAACTACTGAACTAGCACAGTGATTTTTGAACTAAATAAGATTTAAGTACTAAATTTTAAATTTTTCTGTGATATGTAATCTAAATGAGTTACTGAATTAGATGAGTTATTCGTTTATTAATGAACTAGCTAATTACGTTAGCCACAGAACGTATCCAGAGATATGTGAACTAAATATAAGAGGGATTTTAATGAAGTACTGAACTTATTCAGTGATATATGAAATAAGTTAGCTAGTGATTGGGATGAAATATTGAAATTTAACTTAATAGAATATTCACTAAGCAAATTCCGTGATAAGAGAACAAAAATTAGTGAATCAGATAAGCTACCGAATTTATTCAGTGGTCTTTGAACTAAATGAACAAATGATAAGAATGAATTAGTTAACTAATTAATGTATCTGTGAGCTAAATGAGTTAGTGAAAAGATGAGATTTTTAACTTTTGAGTGATATATGAACTAAATTAACTAGTAATAGAAGAAAATACTGAATTTATTTATTGATATAGCTACCTTAGTTTTTGAGATATATTTTAGATAAATGGTTACTAAACTAATTGACAGAACTTAACCAGTGATCTCTAAAATATATTGAGAGATTGATCTCTCGGATATGAACAATGGGAGCCAGTGGTTCACTTACAACAACTGTCATACGAGGGCGGCTCGTCGTCCTCGAGCGTCTGATGAATCTCCTCGGCTGCAGCCTCCTGAGGCGTCTCCTCCTCCACGGTTGCAGGTCGAGGCTGAACCCGCTCGATCAGACGCTGTCGCTCCGGCGTGGGTGTGCGTCGAGTAGGCTGCTGGATGCAGGTGGCAGCCTGCAGATGCTGCAGGGGCGTAGTTCCTACCACAATGGGCACGGAGAGATCTGTGTCGTAGTGAAAGTAGCCCGTCTTCAGCTTCACCTGCAGCGAGTAGTGCAGGAACACAATGTAGTTGGGATTCAGCGTGGAGCGGGGCGTGTCCATGGGCACGCAAATGCTCGACTCGTACATCCGCTTGGACAGTCGCAAGGTGCGGTCCGTGACGATCTCCTTGCAGATGGTCTTCGTGTAGAAATTTCGTTTGACCGGCTTTCGCGAGAGGAACACAAAGTGCTGTTTTATGGACACCTCCAAGGCAATGATATCGTAGTGCGGCGATTGGTTGTCAATCTCCACGGTGAAGGGCACCTCCTGAAGCGGGGTAAAGCCGGAGGCTGGCAGCGCCAAGCTGGAACTAATGGGTCCAGAGACACACGGCCAATGGCAGAGGTATTTGATGTTCTCATCCTGGACGGGCAGCTGGGAAAGCGAAATCAAAAGATGAGAGAAGTGTCAATGTTGGAACTATAATGTGGATCATAAAAGACTTTGACATGAATATTGGACTTCTAATATGGATTAATACCTTTTCAAATCTGAGCAGTAACAAAAATTAAATAATATTAATTTACTTATTTTTGAAATATTTTCATATGATATTCTATCAAGCCAAAGAATTTATGCTCAAAATAAAAAAATTTGAATATTTATTAAATACATTTTTTTAATTATTGATATATTTTTAATAAGTTAATTATTATATATTAGTATAGGTATTAGTGGTATCATTAGTATCGATTCATATACACATCACTTAGCATCCATATGAATAACTGGTTCCAAATTGTTATCTTATAAAGTTTCGTTTTTTTCTATTTTCATTCTTTAGATTTTAAAATAGCGACGGAGCAATCTGTCTTATATACATATATATATTATACATTATTCAGTTATATAGCAAATATTAGATAATTGTATTGCTCGAGCTAATATAGAAAAACTGTTTAAATTATTCTCACAGTGAACACAATTTATATTTGAGCTTATTATATTTTAACCACTACACACATACATTTATAAGACACACACAGTCGAGCATCATATAAAATAAAAATATTTTTCTTCCCACGTCACTTTGCCGCAGATTAAAGAGAAAAACCTACCGCAAACTCGGAGTTGTAGTTAAGATCCAACGTTTGGACCACCATAATGGGCTTGCGAAAGATCTCATCGAAGCCCCAGGGCTTATCGATGGTCAGCGATATATTATACGCAATATAGCCATACGGGCCCTTGCAACTGCTTGGGCAATCGGGTGGTATACGCAATGTCAACACATAAACATGCACCCCAGCGCGGAACAGCGAGTTGTCGAAGACATTGGTGCGTGTGTGCAGATACTGCTGATGGCCCGAATAGTTTGAGGTCTCACTCTTGCCGCTCATGGACCACTGCACCTTGGCCTCGCCCTCCAAAGTCACATAGACAGCTGCAAGGCAGAGATTTGAGAGTTTATTTTCTCCAATTGAAATTGAAATTGGGGGCAACACGCACCATTCACGCGCTTCACCTTGTCCGTGCGTAGGAGAATGCGTCCACTGATATATTCGCCGCTGTTGTAGACGGTGTTCAGGCGATCCAGCTGAAAAACACAGGTGGTGGGCATGGCTAACAAATGTCAGGATGCACTTCACATTACACGGCCAACAAACTAGGAACAACGCGACAAGGATAATAAAAACCGAACCGAACTTTCGCACAGCCAGACGCGCACTGAGCTGCGCCTTTGTTGTGCGTCTCTATTGCCCTCTCGCTTGCTCGCAGCATCCTTGTGCCAAAGGGGGTGTAGGAATGAGGGCGCGAATCAATAAGTTGGCGCCATGCGTCTGTGTAACCGTCTACTGTCTGCTTCTGGTCAAATAATTCAGAGCAAAAAAAACATTACCAAACGGAGCAACGCTTTGTTGCTTGCGTCCCTTTCAGTTTCTTTGTTTGTGCGGCGCCCAAAAAAAAAAAAAAGAAAAACAAAAAAAACCGACAATAGCGAGGTCAGATTTGCTCTTTTCTCGCCTCTCAACCCTCAGATTGTATAATTTTTGGCGCCAATATACGCAGGCCTGATTTAAATGAGCTTCACACCATTTCGCTAGCCAACATTGCTGCCACATAATGTGGCAACAACATTTTACAGCCTCATCGAGCACTTGCGTAGCTCCTCTGATAGCCCACTCGCTTTACTCAATTTACTGTAGATAATTGTGGCAATGAGCTCGCCTTGACCCGTTCCCCTCAATATGGCTTCGCGTATTTGATTAGGTCCCAGCAACAACAACAAGGACGATAAATGGAATGAGCTACGGCATATTTATGGGCGTATTAAAATCAATGGCATATCAATTATTGCTCTATAAAACAAAAAGTTATTCCTAAAATATAACTCTTTTTAATTTTATTATTTCATAATTATCATTATCATTATTATTATCATTGTCATTATAGTTATCATTTTTCTTACTATACGCATTGTCATCAACATTATTATGATCATAACAATTAAACAATATTATATCATTATCATTATCATTATGTCCAAAGATCTACGATTCCGAGATTCATAAATATAAATATTTAATATCTGCATGAAAATTATATATACAATTCAACATTTTAATTGGAACTCCTATTAATATTGAGGCCACATCGATCTAAACTTGAATTTCAATAAAATTCAATCAATGAAGTATTATTTGCTTACGTAAATACTTATCAGACCTTGATAAATTGTGTGCAAATATGCAGCTGTTTAATGAATTGACCTAAAAGGGTTGTATGATATAAATATATATAAGTAAAAGTCTATCAAGGCCAGATAGTATTTTATCAGAACAAACCATTCTCAATAATTTCTTTTCATTTCATTAAAATATAAACAATACAAAAAACTAATCAATAGAGCATAGATATTTAAAGACCTGCACGTACTTATTCCAATTAATTAATTAATAACACTTCGAGATTCCAACAATACCGTTAATAAGCGGATAACAGATTTTTATAGAAATACCGCAAAGCAAAGCGCACGTACCATCGTTTCTTCTGGCGCCTCAGCAATTTGAGCTGCTCGCCGTGCCTGGCTATACTCGGGGCATGCAATTCTCTGAAACAGCTGTGGGGCAGCTGTTGGTCGATCGATAAGAACAGTAAATCATTTTCACACAAAGCTGGAATATAGAATGAGGAAAACTTTTAGTATGTAAATGACGAAGCCTGAATGCCTTTATATAAAAGATTTAATTAAGGGTAAATACGTGACATGTAATGAAAGAAAATAATTGGTTAAAACTTAAAAATCTTTCTTTATCAATCTAAAGATGTTATTTGTTTTATATACGTTTATCTACGTTTTTCAAATATTTCATTTATTTTTGGATCTAAAGTGCTATCTATAGATATAATTAAAAGTGATTTTGTAGAATTTTCTTTGGAAAGTAATACAGTTGAAACCCGATAATTCGAAATGGCAAGGGGATCACATTTTTACGAATTATACAGGAATTCGGTTTATCGAACAAGAATTGGAACGAATTTTTGTACCAAATTTTTAGGTTTTTGATTTAGCGGGGGACGAATTATCGGTATTCGACTGTATATAAACTAACTTATACGCTTTTCGAAAGATTAGGAGAAGAAGAGAACGTTAAGTTAAAGAGATTTTTAATTATTCTTGTTATATAACTATTACTTCTAAACGTCTATGCAAGCTTTGACATATTGAGTAAGAAAACTTTAAGACTTTCAGGAAGTGTATAGCAGTTGTGTAAACATCGTACAACCATGCGTCAGTTCCTTTCACACACTTACCCAAGTTGACGAAGCCCAGCGCCGAACCCTCCATTGGACTCGCTATGACGTCAACAGGTGGCGCCACAGTGCCCACCCATAAGGGCAAACGCAGTGGCTGGCTGCAGCTGCTGCCGCCCGCCTCCACATAATAGGCGATCTCAATGGGCTCGCCTGGCAGCTGAGTCATAATCGGCACAGTTAGCGGCAGATGCAGTGCAGCAGCCAAGTTGCAGCTCTCGTCGAGCACGCGTTTCACACGCTTCTCCTTGGCAGCGGGCTGGTCGCTGCGATAGGTAATCGATTGGCAGAGGCGGGTGTGGCAGGTGGCTGGCGCTGTGGCAAGCAACTGGTATTCAACACGCTGGCCAGGCGCATAGACGCTGCGCGGCAAGCAGAGCTGCAATGTGGCACTCGAGCTGGTGGAAGGTTGCAAGTCGAGTAGTTCTATGCGATTTCTGACACACAAACGCTGCTCAAATTGTTTGTCATGCTTGCCACGACGTTGCAAGAGCACTTGCAACGTGTAGCTAGTCGAGCCTAGGGGCAAGCGGCAGCTGCCTGGCAAGTCGCATGGCAGCTCGAACTCAAAACTACAGCGCTTCGTGCCACCCGGAGGCAGGTTGAGTGGATGCAATAGCTGCTGCGACTGCTGCAAGTGTAACTTGTTGCACTCATAGCCAATGTAGACGGGCTGCGTGATCGCTTCGCTGTCATTGTGCTCGATTTGTGGCTGTGTTCTGTCCGGCTCCTGCCAGCTAACTGTGCTGCGGCATCGCAAACTGATGCTGAGCGCTGTTGAAGTTCGCAACCAGGTTATCAAATCTTATCAGTTGCATGTAAAGGCAAACACAGTAAAAGCATTTGGCAATTGAAACCAATTCAACTCACCTTCCAGCTGCAGCAGCTTCTTGCTGGCGGTCAGAGTTATGCAACCTGAAACTTGTTCGCCAGTGTAATAAACCGCTGAAGCGCGCGACAATTTAAATTCACAATTGATGGACATTATCTAAATTACATAGTTTTTTTAATGAAAGACGAAGAACTTAGCTCATTTGCGGCACGCGATCAAATTCAAGTGCGAGCTGCTCAGCAGACGAAGCGCGAGTGACAACAGCGACGACTCGAACAACGAGAAGTCGAACAACGACTACAACTTTGGCAAAGTCTTTGCTTCAAATGTTTATGAAATTATAAAAAGCTAAAGATAAAATTGGGTTTACGACAGCGCCCAAGTTCCTTCAAGTTATTATTTATAAGTATATTATTTTTATTATTGTTTTTATTCCAGTCGAGATTAGCCGCGGTCTCCGACTCAGTTTTTTTCACAACCTGTTGAGTTGGCAACCTGAATGCATTTAAACAAACAGGTTTAAATAGATATTTCGCCTGTTTTTCACTAAACAAGCAAAACGAATTTCTTTGACAACTAACTAAAGGAAAAGAAAATATCTGGTGCTTAAAATTGTTTGTTTAAATTGATATTTAAACCAACCTTTTTAATAACTTTTTTACATTCATAGATGGGTTTACCTCACTTAGCCATGCCCTATAGCTAATATAGGAAGTAATACATTTTCCTACATTTTCAGAAACGGTTATAAAAGTTTTCACACATTTTCTCTTAACTACATCCTGAAAATTATAAAGAAAATGTTTTTTCACATACAAATAATAAAATCAAATGAACTTTCGAATGTTTTTTTTTTAAATACATAGTATGTGAAACATTTTAGGATTTATAATCTAGCTCAAAGAATTGTTCCTGAGACCCTTTTGAAAAGACTTGCTAACTTTCTTTAAGATGTTGTTGTGTTTCGTAAGGAAGTTTTACATACCAAATTAGACAGTTCTAATTTCAGTAACTTCTCAGTTACGATATGCTGCTATGGAGGGGCATAATTACATTTAAAACAGCTGTTTAAGTTATCAAGAAAAAAACTTATAATTATAAAATATATAGAGTCGAGCTGCGTACTAAATACTTTACCTTATGATAGACTTGAAAATACCCTATGTCTAATTTGTACATATGTATGCAACTAAGAACAGCATTTTTTCACTTTTTAAAAAAACTTAAGAAAAAAACTTAATTGCAAAAGCTTTGATCAAAAGTATACAGATTTATATCAAATTTGAGTACGCTGATACCAAATTTCATTGGAACAGCCTCCATAGGATCAAAGGTCCATGGGCTCATATGATAAAGATATCTTTGGAATGTGATTTCATAATGTTATTAAAATTGTTTACAGTGTACTGTAGATCAGTTTTTGGAATATTTTATTTTAATTTGGCTTCAAAGTATTTATATATTGATGATCATTGTTAATTGCTGTGCAATTGTTGCGTTTACTCAAAAGCAAGTCCCTTACTTACCAGAAACCAGAGTCCAGAATCCAGTCTAAACAGGTCATTGAGCTCATGTAAATATGAAAACAAACACCCAAATTTGGATATACATATAATAATATATATTTTTATATATTGCTCCAGTTTGGTTTAAATTTGAATTAATTGAAGACAGAGTAATTCTTAAGCTTAGTTACTGGTTAGACTGGTTACAAATCGGGGGAAGTATACACGAGTTCGGAAACATAGATTTTGAAAAAGTCGTAAAGATAACTAAATTTAGATACTTTTTATGTTCGATGATCATGAGCTAGATAGATTTCAGATAATAATATTTAGCAGTAAATTTAATTAGTTTGGACTTGGACATAAAATCAATTCGAAATTGAAATATAGATTAATTCTTGGCTAATTTTAGTGTAAATTTCTTTAATAGACATTATAAACATTGAAAATGTTAAGTTTGTTTTTGTTGTTGTTGTTTTTGGTAAAATTGTGCAAATTGTTTATATATTTCGCTTAAGCCTAAAAGTTTTGTCTAAGTAAGGTTTAACTACGTTAATTACTTTATATGGTAAGTAGCATCGTATGTTGTTTAGGACTTTTGTTTAAATAAAAAAACAAAAAAAATACAGAATTAAGTGTCTTTCATAGGAAGTAGAATCAAAGTAATTCACAAACATGGAGGAAAAAAAATAAATTTTAATAGATTTTTAGTGTGTTCAATAGATTTTGATTAATTTATGCGCTCTACATGAATATGATTTTTATTCCGGCTTGCAAAATGTATATATCTGACGTACGATTCATAAAACTGATCAGGCTTAAAAACTAGAAACGCGCCATGAAATTTTGCATTTTCTTTTTGAAGATTATTTCGATTTTGATTAAATATGTTGCTTTGTTGTTCTGCTTCGTGTTTCACTTTTTCTCGCAATTCAATAGATCAGTTGTTCCTTGGGCATTCGTTCCATTCTCATCCGTTTCCTGTGTGTTCGGGGTTTCACTGTAGAGCGTCTCTGTTGTTCAAATCAGGCATGTATATGGGGCACGGGGTAGGGGGAAAGCGGTAACAAGAGAATAAATTTACAAATTGAGTATATTTGTGAAACCCTTGGGCTTGGCTTAAAACTAGAAGAAAGTTGTTTGGATATCCAGAATAAAAATGCAAAACGAATTAATTATTGTGAATAAACACTTATTGGCTATTAAATAATGTTAACTTAGTTGCTAAGCACAAATTGAATTTTTTATTAATATCAATATAAATAATTATTATATCAATATAATATATGTTATATATATCATATATGTTTGGTTTATAAATTTTAAAAAGTGTTTTAATGAATAAAATCAAACAACGGAGCATACATACTTATTTTTGATATATGATTAAATACCATCAATTTAACTATAAATACGACGTGCAATTAAAAATATTTATTTTAAGGAATAAAATATTATTCAATATGATCTGCAAAGCATTGAGACTTCACGTTAATGACAGACATGAAAATCGGAACAAACCAGAAAACTCTAGCAATTCTTTCGGAGGTAAGTAAATAAGAGATATATGTATACATATGTAATACATATATACCATTCTCTTATACATCAAAGAGTACAAAATACCAATTAAAATGGCTTGTTATACCATATAATTTATTTAATTTATATGATGTATAAAAAATTATAAAAAAAGTGTTCAATGAGTTTTTGTTTCTGAAACGGACAATTGGACAATTACCTATATCAGGTACATCTTTAAAAGTTAAAGCTATCGGACTTTGATATGGCATCTTTACTTTAACACAAAACCCCAACACCTTGCAGCTCTTAAGTTTATAGATAAATTTGTTCTAACTACTTTGAAAATGGAATGGAATAAAGTAAATAAATTTGAATAAAATGCCACTCAGCCATTCAATTTGTGTAGCTTTGCTTTCGATTTTTGTTTTTTTTTTGTAACAGTTCTTTTTTTTGTTTTTTTTTTTTTTTGTAACAATTTGGGTTTATGTGTCGGATTCAGTGGAATCATCACTACCGGGCGGTATGGTCGGTGTCTCGTATTCGTAATAGACCGGGTAACGCGGTTTAAAGGGCTCACGCTCACTTGTTACATCGCCCTGAGCGGACAAAATGCTGCTCATGCTAACATTTGTCAGGAAGTCGATATCATCGCTAAACTTTTCGCTCAGAGCCATGGCATCTTCGTACGAGGGCGGCACTGCAAAAGGGATAAAAGATATAGATTAGAATACGGGCAAGTATAAAAACTATTTAATTATATTTGATATATCAAAAGTTGCAACATTACACCAAGGTTAGTAATTATCTCTCTATAAAATTAAAATAGAATTGAAGAGAAGATTTTCTTTTTAAGATAATCCATCTATTTATCCGTACTAACCTATGCTAGCCTATATGTTCAGATTTTATTATTTAACAACAGCTATATTCAATCACGCTACGTTCAAACAATCTAGTTAAATTATCCCTGAGTCGATTGCTTAAATCTTGAAATCTTGAATATACAAATACAATAAAAAATATATATATTGATAGTTAAGGTCACTATTCAAAGATATCTTATGCAATTAAAATCAAATGCATCAACCACACATTTAATTTGTTTTTGGCTTTTAGGATTGTCGACTGAACTTAAGAATGACAATTTTCGTGTACATCTTAAAGTATTAATGGACGACTTCAGACTATTGTATTCGATATTTTCAATGAAATAATAGTATATAAACTTGGTCTCTTATATATAAAAAACTTTTTAAAAATAATTAGAACATTGGACACATGTCTTTGCATATGTGAAGGCCTGATAGCTATTCTATGATGTGTGCCTGACTTAAGAGTAGATTATCTGAGGGGTTATAGACTAAAGAAATATAATTATGAACATTTGCTATATATTATATTACTATATATTAGTATATATGGAAATATAAATTATGTTATTACTTAGCTATTCTAATAGGTATTGTAGTGGGCAGCTTTCTAGCGCTAGTTAAGGCATATAAGATATGTTGATTTAACTTATGTATTACAAGCTTTTAAAGGCACCGAATACTTTAAGATTAGAGCTCATACTGGAACTGCTACTCTATATCTTTGAGGATATATGGATGCATATATATATTATTGGATTATATTGTCTTACTCATGGGTATATAATCTGGGGGACTATCGCTATCGCTGGTCACTAATATCGCTGGCATGGTGGCCATTGGCCTCAGGTCGGCAGTCGTTGGCATTGATGAGGGACTCGGTTGGGCCGGCAGTGTTGCACCCGAGCGCTGCATGGCCTGTGTTGCCTGATTGTTGTTGATGTTGTTGTTGCTGCTGCTGTTGTTGCTATTGTTGATGCTGCTGTTTTGCAGGTTGCCGCGCTGCTGTGGCCGTTGTTGCCTTTGGTTCTGCTGCGTTGACAATTGTAAATGTTGACTAACTACTTGATGCTGCTGCTGCTGCCGATTGAAGCGGAGCAACGCATCGGGTCCATCCATGATGGGAATGCTGCCGATGGTCAGCGGAATTTTTAGTTTCAGTTTCCAATGGAACTCGGTTGGATTCACAATTATCTTAATCGAATAGTTAACGCTAATGGGGCAGGTCGGCTTCACCGATGTCGGCGGTATCGAGGGCAGATCCAAATAGCCCCTATACACCTTTCGCGACCATCGCAACACGTTGCCGAACTGCTTTAAGGCAATCAGATGTTTGTCATAACGATACTCATGTTGGGGATCGTGCGATTCATAGCTGACCTCCTGCTTCAGCTTCACCTCGCATTCGGTTATATCAATCGACGACTCGTTGTTGATGTAGAGTACAAAATGGATCTTCTGGCCGGGCGCATACCCGCAGTAGGGTGTTGAGAATTTCACTGTGAGCGGCCCGGTTGGGCAGCAAAAGCTCCAGAAGCGCTTGCGGTCGAGTACCTCCAGCGGCACCTAAAAACTAATTGATGTATCTAACTGAAAATATAGTTAGCCCATTTGTACGCACTCTGTAGATGGCATCGGCGTTCAAGTCCAACGGTTGTATCACGGTAAATGGCAGCTTGAAAACTTTCGGATAGCGACCCGATCGTTCGATCGTCGTTATGATCTCATAGTGTATCTGGCCATACTTGCCGTCAAAGGATGTGGGCAGATTGTCGGGCAGTATGACATGAAACGTGTACGAATATTCGCCGGCCAGCCAATCGATGCACGAGTTGCCCGCACACGAGCCAAGGACGTACGATCTTGATGACAGATACGATCGATAGGCACGGCACATGGCGCGTTCGCTGTCCCGCGGATATCCCTTTTTTATCCAGCGTATCTTGGCATAACCGCTGACAGTGACATGAATGCCTGCAAAAGAGAGAAGCACCAGAAGAGAGAGAGACAGAGAGACAGAGTAAGTTGATCAACAAATGTAATAATTTCGAAAAATCAATATTATAAATGTTACTTGTATTATATAGTATTTCAAAAAATATTTAAAGAATTTTTTATAATAATTTGAAAAATAATAATTGTGAAATATGATTTACCATAAGGGATATGTGCGTTATTTCGAAGAGTAGACGTTTATGAAGATTGTGATAGCTGAGATAGTATGAATTTAATGCACAAAGCTTATATCTCTGTAAAGAATATAGAAAGTGGTAAGAATAATGTTTGTTTCCTCAAAAAAAAAAAAATGAAGAAAACTTTAACGAATTAGAACAAATATTAAAAGGAGCTTAATGATTGTATAAAACTAAAGTAAAAATAATTTTTTAAATAAAAATCTTAACAAGAAAAACTAAGTTCCATCACTATTTTCATAATAACCTAAAGGAAATATCTTTATATTTGTGCATTGCTATCTCGGTGGCTAATATAATTATTTTAAGGTAAATTAAGTTTTCCTAAAGTTCCATTTCCACTCTCTGTCTCACCCTGTGAACCTTTCAGCAAACTAATCAACTGAAATGTCGGACGAAAAAACTTATTACCACAAAATTAAAATGCACACGGACAACTTTATCGTCATCATCTACAACGACAACAACAACCACGAAGGCAACAACAAATGGATTGCACTTACCACGCCTTTAACGAGTTCATGGATAAATAAAAAATGGCGGCATGCCAAAACAGACGCCACACAAACTGGCAACAACATTAAAAATGAAAATAAAAACTAAAACGTATGTCAAAGCGAGACAGAAAGAGAGAGAGAGAGAGAGAGAGAGAGAGAGTGGAAAGCAAACAACTCACTGTGCAGCGGGCAAATAACGGTAACGAGCTGGTCAACTCAGCGGGGACAGCAACAAGAGCAATAACAACAACTATTAATTGCATAGCACATTCAAAATGGCGACAATTATTTACAAGATAAGGTTTGATGTTTAAAAAGGACAACAGCGCGTGTCCTTCGACAATTGAAATGTGTTTTCCGGCGCAAATGTGAAATGTGAATAGTAGACATATTACTCATACGCCGCATGAGTCATGTATGTGTATGTGATATCGAGTGTTAGGTTAGGTTAGGGTAGGGTATTGGCTGTCGGCTTACCTTTAATGCGCTTGGTGGCATCGACGCTAAGATCAACAACGCCAGATAGTTCCTGTCCGGCATAGTAGACACCTTGTGGATTATTATCAAATGATATAAGGCACTCAATGGGCATATATTGCTATATAGTTTGCGTGTCTGCGTGTGTTTGTGTGTGTGTGTGTCCGTGTGCGTGTGTATGTTTGTGTTTTATACTGTGCTAAAAACAGGCCACAGTTGTAAAATATCACGTTCGTTTTTTGGTTATGTTTGAATTGAATCGAAAAATTGTTAAATATTTAGTTGCCTATCAAGCCATTTGCTTTGTTTCGTTTTTGTTTTTGCTACTGCACTGCATTTTTTCACTGCTGCCCCGCCGCATACACACATGCAGCCGACGTCTGCAACGCTTTTTTCACTACTGACAACAACAACAATAACGTCAAAAAAACGCTTTCACGAGCGACCTCAAAAGCAATTAATTTTCTTGAGAAGCTTTCGTTTTTAACCTACTTTGTTGTTGCACAAATTCGCAAAACGATTTTACGCACAATCACAACAACGAGCGCGTTACTATAAATAACTGTTATTTAAGCTTTTTCGTATTCAACTTATTTTTGTATTATTCATTTTCTCTCATGTGTACATGTGTGCTTGTGCGTATGTATCTGTGTATATGTTTGCCCCGCTTTAGCCTTTCTCTATATATTCTCGCTTGCGCTCCGCACTCTATGCGCTTTGCTTTCGCACACGTCCAGCAGCCGCTCGTGTTAAATTTGTTCTGAGTTCTCGGCTCGCATTCGCAAGGCAAGCAGCCAGGACAAAAGCCAACAAAAAGCAAAGCCAACAATGTTATTACATACACAGACATGCTCGCTCTCAATTACTCTCTCTCTATTTGTCGCAAAACATGCACACACATGCGCACTGTTTTCGTTCACAGTTTAGTGTTTGACATATCAATTAAAGTGCGTGAATAAATATATTCTTTTATTATTTATGTAGGTAGTTGATATTAGTAACAATAACATATGAGTATTATAATGGCATACTTTTAGGTTTAGCTCTGCGTAGCAGTTGCATTCACACACAACAGTTGAAGAACAGTGGCTTTATGCTTTTGGTATTTTTTGGTATATTTTAATTAATTGTATTTTCAACAGGCTGGCAACGCTGCGAAAATAAACAGCTGTTTATCTTATCTCTAGATTGCGGCGAACTATAAACAAGACACTTCAGTGTAATAATTTTGTTTTGACCTTCGACAAGTACGTTTCTGCACCTTTAACTAAGACCCTCGTCAAATAATTCTAACCCTCAACTACAGTGAGACTGCTACAGATTGTGCGAAAAATGAGTCAAGCAGCTTCAGTGGAGCAACTTTCAGGTAAGACTTCGATTGGAAGTATACAAGAAATGGAGTTAAATAAGTGATAATATTATTTTAGCGCTGCGCATGAAGTACCACGAGCGCAAGGATGCCTTTCTAGAGGAAAACATTAAGATAAAAGATCCATTTTGCCTATTCCGCGACTGGCTAAATGATGCTCTCAATACTAAAGAGATCCTCGAACCAAATGCAGCCGCTTTAGCCACGGTGGATGCTGCGGGCAAGCCCTCCAATCGCTTTGTCCTGGTCAAGGATGCCAGCGTCGATGGCTTCACGTTCTTCACGAACTATGGCAGTCGCAAGGCCGAGGATATTGCCTGCAATGCCAATGTGGCCATTGCCATCTACTGGATGCCACTGCGTCGCAGCATCCGCATCGAAGGCGTTGCCGAGAAGATCTCCCAGGAAGCATCTCTCAAATATTTCCACGAGCGTCCACGCGCAAGTCAAATTGGAGCCGCTGCCAGTCCGCAAAGCCAGCCTATTCGCTCTCGAAACTACCTGGACGAGTTGGAGGCGAGCATCAAGGCCAAACTGGGAGAAAATGGCGAGGTGCCACTCCCCAATTGGGGCGGCTACCTGGTGCGCCCCTCGCTCATCGAGTTCTGGCAGGGACAAACGGATCGCCTACATGATCGCATACGCTTTCGACGTGGCGCCGACGTTGCAGATGAGATAGATGGAGAGCTGGTCCATAAGGGCGAGAATGGATGGGTCTATGAACGTCTGGCACCCTAAAGAGGAAGGGAGAGAGAGAGATCTAAGAGCCATGTACTGCGCATGAGTTATGTCTTCCAATGAATACGTCTTAATGACGTGTCAAAGATGAAATATTAATATATCTTAGTGAATTATCAAAGATCTACAAATCAAAAAATGTTTAAGAGAAGCTGCTTTATATAGATTATATGTAACGAATTGAAAAGAATTGGATAATAAGAAAGCAACAGCTGAAAAATTGATTAAATATGTATCTTTGAGTGAACGAAGTCTCTGGATCTGATATATCTTTAAAAGTCTTTAAATATTCTTAATACATGTTGTTTACATATACATATGATTATTAGTTAAATATAAATTGAGATGTTAAAGAAGCAATTTTAAAAATTGTATTTTATTATAAGAAAATTGATTTTCTAATGATGCTTAGGTCCAGAGATTAGGTTTTAAATTTCTTCTGTTATATTCATAAATGGGATTTTTACGATTCGGCAAAATGAAGTAAAACTTCCTTCTGTATAAGCCATGTTTATTATCAAGGTTATCTCGAGATGCACTCGTCATCAGATAGATTTGTTCAGTCAATTCTTCAAACTAAAAAGATATCAATATATTAACTACTTCATTTACTTAATTAATACAAATTGGTTTTAGCTTTCAAAATTTTATTTAAAATTTGAAAAATTTACTCGTATGTATTAGAAATGAAGCTAGGGCCGGTTTTGAAGCAGAGGCTTCGGGGTGTCGCAGTTGCGCGGAAATTGCTGTCACCCCGCAGCCGTAGACAAGGTGCGATGCGGAATGCGGCCAGAGCGAAAGTTGATCCACAGTCGAACAGTTGGAACAACAGGATTGCCATACGGGAGCCGTATCGGATACTGCATCATTGGCTGTCGATTGCAGTGGAGACCGAGCCGCAGAGCAAGGCGCGGGTGGCCTGCTTGGCCACTGTTGATGAGGCCGGGCAGCCCGTCACGCGAATGACCAACGTCGAGCAGATAAACGCCTCCGGGCTGACATTCTATACGGCGCTGGGCAGTCGCCTGGCGGGCGAGATCCATTCCAATCCGCACGTGTCCTTGCAGCTGTATTGGCCCCATTTGGAGCGCAGCGTTCACATTGCCGGAATCGTGAGTCCTGTGTCCGCCTTGCAGGCGCAGCTGCAGTTCGCCCGCTATCCGCGTGAAGTGCAGCTCAGCATGCACGGCATACCGCCTAAGAAACGCAGTCTTCTCGGCAAGATCGGGGAGTGTCTTTCCCTGATGCTCAGCCATCATCAGCTGCCAAGAGTGCCGGTGCCTCCCAACTGGGGCGGTTTCCTCTTAAGCCCCACTTTGTATGAGTTCTATCGCACCTGCATTAAGACGCCGGGCAGGCACTGCATGCGTTTTCGACGCTGTCTCACGCTGCCACGAGTAAGTATAAAGATCATGGTACAGAGTGCTCTCCAAATTTTGATTGAATTTCTATTGATTTAGGGCATGAGAAATCAAACTATCAAAGCGGATCGCTATGATTGGGTCTTTGACAGCACCATTAATCATGATTGTTGAGAAACTGTTCTAGTTCAACAATAACAAATAACTTTCTATGTGCGAAAATTAAATATTTAGTGTTTATTACATTTTGAAGTTAATACAGTTGATCTTATGTTTGCATCCGACACTCGCAAGTGGTACCGCAACAAATTAAAAGCAAACAAGGCGTCATTTAAAATTTAATAAAAACGCACAGGTAGCAGCAGCTCACACACATGCACACACACGCATGAAGGACTTCTTCTGAAACTGCAGCCAAGCGCAAAGAGTAATGCCCCACGGGATGTGCAAGCCTCAAAACAGCAACAACAACAAAAACAATATCAACAATGAGCATAGGCAAGTCAACAGCAAAGTAAATAACGAAAGCCCATGCTAAGCGCAATACCGGAAAAGTGAACAACATGAGGAAAAAAGCTTAACCCATAACTGTCTGCCTAGCGGCTTGTGACTTGCAGTTTAGCCGCACCGCACCGCCATTGGTTTATTCAATCGCTATCTCCCTCCAGCACATGGCCTCTACTGTTTACTTTGTTGTCATTTACGCTTGGCATACTATTCGTCTTGTGCATTTTTGTTTTGCTCGCTTCATTTGCATGACTGTAAGCTTTACGTTTTGGCGGCCGCTTTTTAAAGCTTCACACACACGATGGGAGTGAGCAAGAGAGCTGGCGAGTGAGAGCCGAAATTTAACTGGGGCTGGGGCCTGTGCTCACGCAAGGAAAACGCGGTGAAAGCAGAGAGCACAAAAACTTGTTGGTTGAAGGCTATTGTGCTCTCGTCGTATAGAGTTGCCGAATGTTCTTAAAATTTAGATTCTAAGCAGTTTAGAAATTTGAGCGAACTATTTATCGTTCAAACAAATTCTTAATTTTTTCTATTAGCTTAAAATGTTGAATGTTTTTAATAATGTGCAACTTGCAGATTGCTTACGTGCTACAGTTACTTATATGAGTTCATTACTAGATTTTGTGTAATAAGGTGCAGTCTAGCTGCTTGGCAACCCTTTAAGGATAACGGCAGCCGCTGCCCGTACTAGCAAGCTTAAGTCTATGTCGCGTTCGCTGGCCAAAAGCAGTGAGGGTTGCGGACTCGTTCAGTACGCCACGCGACTCAGGCTCAGCACGCAGTTCGCAGCTCATAGACAGGTCACCCAGCGGAATATAAAACAGTTCCGAAACGAAAACTCTAGTGTATTACAAAATTTAACAATAATTTCCTGCAGTTCTTAAACATTTAATAAATATAAAAAAAAAACCAACAACTTTTATTAAACTAAATATGACTGTAAACTGATTTGTGTACGAACGTTTTTGCTGGTGTTATTCTAAGTGTAGCTTAATGAGTGTGCGTTAGATTAATGGCTTTTCCAATTAAAATAAAAATATTTAGTGATGCCTAATTAAATATATATAATACACACATATGTATATATAAAGATATATATTTACCACATATACGTACATGCAAGTTGATGTGCAAGTATTTTTGCTAATTTTATTGTAAATGTATACACTTTAGACTATAATTAATAAAGCTTGTAATTGAAATTAACGTATTTTCAAAGCAGAGCAGCAGCAGCAAAATAACTGTCAAAAAGTAACGGAAGGCGTGACTGTTACTATGTGAGCGTCGCTCTATATGAATGTATGCATAAGTGTGTGTGAGTTGCTTTAACAGACTGTATATGTGTCTGTGTGGATTTTTACATAAGCAGCGCAGCATGGAAAGCAGGAGCAGTGACTGCGTCGACAGCAGCAGCTCAAACGGCCACCTGCGGCTACTTGACGGCTACCCCGCAAAGGGTTCCACTTTTATATAACTGTTAAGCGCTCCGCAACGTGACAGCTAAAACGTTGAGCGTTAAACGTGAAGACGTGCAACG
This sequence comes from Drosophila gaucha, assembly GCA_035045545.1. Lineage (NCBI taxonomy): Eukaryota > Metazoa > Arthropoda > Insecta > Diptera > Drosophilidae > Drosophila > Drosophila gaucha. The sequence goes on from JAWNOY010000342.1 coordinate 1,362,289, forward strand.
TGAAACTTGCCACGCAGCAGCAACAACTACAAAGTGAAAGTCAAGCGACAACCCTGAACAATGGCTAACTTAAAACCCAATACGCTGCACGTGGACAACCTGAGCCCGCGCCAGCGCAGCTTGAGCAGCGGACTGAGCAGCGCCTGCAGCTCGGGCAGCGTGTCCCCCGTGCCCATCATACCGATCATTTCGATTAGTCGGGATGGCGAGGAGTCGGAGACAGAGTCCGAAATTGAGACGGAGCCGGCGCGCATATTTCATCGACGCATGTCCACCAACAACAAGCGCAACAAGAATCTGGTGGGTATCCTATTAAGGTCTTTACATTTTTTTTTCTGCTTCTTCTTCTCGTAGTTTATTATCCTTTGCGCTGCAGTCGAAGCAGCATGTCAGCATTAAAGTTTCTGGAGCGGAAGTTACATGTCCCGCCATGCAGACGCACTTTGACGTGCATGCATACATGAGTGAGAGGAGCACCGGCAGTATAGGGCGCGTGAGGGAGGGGCGCGAAGGGGCAGGCAGGAAACGCTACTTTGGAGTGTTTGTGCTTGTGTTTGTGTTCTAGCTAAAGGTCAGCTTACAGTTGTTGGGTTCAAGTGGTTAGTAAATATTTTAATGGTCGCATAAGCAAACGTGCTTTGGCAGTTAGAGTATACATGTATGTATGGTATGAAGTACTATGGCATATATTGCATTGCCAGCGCAAATGATGAGAACTTAGGTCAAGGGTCACAAAAACCCTTGAATCGAAACGGCAATTGTTTCTACCATATACGAAGTTAAGCCAAAACTTGGCTAAGCAAATGACGGATTAAAAGCGAGGATTAATGAGAACTGACATATATGTAAAAATACAATAGTAAATTTGATGGGACATATTAGTATAGGATATAAACATAAGGAAAAACCGTTAGCACTGGTTATTTTTGGGGGTCTTTATAATGATTTATAATGATTTATATATAATATGTAATATTTACATATATAATGTATTTTATATAATGTACGTTATCAACCTGGCATCGATTATAAACAAATATTTTATATTTCCAGAAATTTTTCCAATTAAAATCTTTTGTAAATCAAGTCTGTATTTTATATATTATTTTATTTAATACTTTTTATTATAATTATTAATTTCCGTATATCTTGTTAAGCATTTTCTTTTGTAATTGCAAAAAAATCTTAATCATCAATTAAACTAATAAATTAGTTATCCTTTTATCTATGTTTCGCCAGAGTTACTTATGTTTTGCTTTAATCAACGTATTTTAATTACATTTTGGTTCTTTTTTCACATAATTAGGAGCCTAAGCACAATAAGAAAGAAAAACGCCGAGCAAATTAATTTTGTGCGTCAAAAAAGCGGACTTAAAATCTGGCCTTTATATATTTTAATTAAAAGTTGGCATAGTTGCAAAGTCAAAAACCGTAAAATAAAAGAATTATAAGCCGAAGCGAAAAATGCGAAAACCTGAAAATGCAACAGGACGGCATTCAAAGCCAAACGAGCGGCTTAATTAAGTTGTGCCTGTTGCCCACTTACAGATACATATATATGTATATATATATATATATATATATATATATATATAGTATATATTCCTTTTTTATTCCTTTATTCATTGCCCTTCGCGTTGGGTGCTCTGGCGGACAACGCGTCGTATGAATAATATGATCATTTTATGTTAATCATACGCATCGTTGCACCCGCCGAAGCGAACTAAGGGTTGCTTTTCAACATATTTATAGCTCGACTTGAACTGAACAGTAGAATATACTGAGTAGACTATATATATATATATATATATTGTATATCTATAGTTGATAATTGGGCTACATGCTCTATATATCGTAGCATAATAAAAAACTTTTATTACATCTCCAATTACTCATACATTTTTCTTGTTTTTCCGACGCAATTTGTTTCGAAATCGAGCGCATTTATCACTTTCGTGAAAAGTAACGTTCGTTATTTATTTGTTTTCATTTTCATTTTCCCTTCTTTTTCTGCTTTTTGTACCCACAAAATACATTAGCCTGATTGTGACAAGCTGCAGTCAAGTGCTTCGCCATAAGCGGGAGGGGCAATGGGATATAGAAGGCATGAAGAGCAAGAGGGTTTCGCGGTATGTCAGGGTTTTACATATGTCAAACCGTAAAACAATAAGTTACGCTCGACAAAAGCTTCTTAATGCCAGTTGGTCGCTAACTCAACAACATAAAACCAAACTCATGTCGGTATATACACATACACATATATGTCTGTATATGTACATATAAATAAATATACAGGAAAACTCATAGGAATAGTAAGGACAATGGAAAATAATTGTGTTCGTAGTTTTCTTAGGTGAGAGAAATTAACGGAACAAAGGTTTCATTCATTTGTCTGACAACTACATGCATAATTAACTTAATTATATTTAAGTTGCTTTTGACTGCTTTTAGAAATGAGAAAAATAGAAATGAAAGCACAATTACTTAAGCTATCTATAATAATATACATTCAAGTAAACACTGTTAAAGTCCTCGCTTAAATGTGTTTAAATTTGTTTTCAGACTGTCTTTAACAAATTTAAATCATGAAGTTAAACATAATTCTTTCATTAAAATGATATCAACATAAGTCAAACCGTACTCAAATTTTTCTTCAGAAATGCGTTGACTGAAATGCAGAAGTCTTAAGACAATTTGAACTACAAAGTATATAGACAGTTTCTAATCTTCACATCTGTCCCACCATATATGCTAAATCCTTTTTTTATCGTAGAGATCAAACATATCTCGTATTGAAGATAGACATTTATTATTGAAATATCTACAAATATATTAAAAATTGAATTGAGAATAATTGAATTCTCACTGATTTGCATAATTGTTTTACAAACGTAAATACTGAAAGTCTTTGAATGCAAACCCATTCACTAATAATACAGTCTTTGTGCTTTTAGTCCTAGCTTTAGCATCTAAGGTTTCTCTTTTTATTTTGGCATTTTTCAAATAAAAGATTATTTATAGCTGTCATCATCTCTGAAGCTAGATTTAATAATAGATAAATTGTTTTCGAAAAGTTCCTATTGATACTTAATAAATTACCCACATCTAAGCAGACAACAAACCTGTGCTGAATTTTAACTCAGCTGCGACGCGTTCGTTCTGCTCTTGGCCCTGGCTTTTAGCCCTCTTTTGGACTGTGATTCACAGCCAAGCATTTAAGGGACAACAAAAAACCAACGGCAGCTCGTTCAACTGCTTTGTTATATTGTACTGTCTGCCACTTGTGGACTTGCCGCAGTATCTTCAAGATTTACACAAGACTCTCAGACACAGTAGCGAAATATATGCCATATGCATGTGTGCGTGTGTGTGTTTGAGTGTATGTGATTGTTGCATGGCAAACTTTGGCGCCGTCTAAAATATTTACGACTATTTACACAGTCAATTGGCTGCGCTTTGCCTCACGTGACAGCAAAAAGCAATTTCATATATATACATATATGTATATATATATATATATATATATATATGTCTATATACAAATTTCACTCAGATGAAATTTAATGTTACGCTTTGTGCTCCACGTTCGTAAATAAAGTAAAAGTCCCGGGAAAGTCACATACAATAAATAACGCAGCAAAGCGTAAGTTGAAATAATCAAAGTGAGCCGCAAAATTCGAGTGAAAAGTTTACGTTATGTTTACGTTTTTCATGTGGGTGTGTGTGTGTGTGTGTGTGTGTCTATGTGTGTAGCAGGAGAATAAACAACCAGAGTTCATTGTATCCGTATATATAGTTGTGTATCTGTATCTGTGTATCTATGGCCTGGACCGGCTTTTATTTAACTTAAAATCAATAACCGGCTAACGAAAATTTCAAATACGTTTATCATCATAAGGCTCGTTGCTCTCGTGGTTATTGTTGTTGCTTTTCCCTTGGCAACTTGACGTATACGTGATATGTTGCCTGATTTGCCAGACGATAGCCGTTGTGTGCGTCTTTGTGTGTGTGTGGGTGTGCGTATGGGCAACGAAAATAATGATTGATTGATGTGAGTTGATCTGAAATGAAAGCCGGAAAACTTTGATTTTTAGTTAAACTAAACAAGGAAAGAGAGGAGGATGAGGCCAGGGAAATTGGACAGCGCAGGAGGAGGAGGAAGGGGAGGATGAGGCTTACATTAATCTCAAATTTTCAATTTTGGTGCTGAAGGCCGCAAGCCTGCAAGTTCATTCAACCCTGTTATAAGTGAGTTCTGGTGACATCCGGATAATAGGAGAGAAGTGAATAATAATTGAAATTCATATTTTTTATTATAAAATTTTGAAATATATCAAGAATTAGTGGCATCAAGTCCCAGGCGAAATGGCTTGAGTAAAATAAAAATATTGTGTCATAAACTTTATAGCAAAATATAAAAAATTTTATTTTAAAGCCACAGCAGTAGGATCTAACTATACCAGAATTAACAAGGTGCAATAAATGTTATGTGCATAAAAATATTACAAATACCAATTTTTTGTGCCATTTACTTCATTTTCTTAAAGCACAACCAAAATTGGAAAAAATTCAAAAATATATTAGTCTAGGTTAAGGAGAATTTATGTAAACTCATTTCCATCTTAATTGTTAAAAGCTATTTAAAACTTTGCCTCATATTTTTCTCATTATCTAAAACTTTAAGCCAACAACTTTTTATGGGAACTATTAAAAACTATTTTCTTTTCTGGTTTGACGCTAAATTACGTTACAGATTAATTATAAAAGAGAACAAAACGAGATAACGATGCTCAGAAAATGTTCGTAAGAGCAAAATGTATTTAAAATCCATAAACAGAAAAATTTCTTAAGTAAAATCAAATAATGTGATCTGAAATTATGTTACAACTAGAGGGACACTGAAGTTTGGTAATACCCTTGTCATTGTAAAGGATATAAGTATTGTTTCTTTTGATTTGCCAACAACACATCAAGATTGACGTATTTACTAATTTTTTAACTATATGTAAAATTTTGGGGCTTTAGCTGTACATTTGGAAAGATTTTGTTTTCTCCCATTTGCCACGCCTCAAAGAGGCGTGAGTTTTGTTTTTGGGTTTCTAGCTGCAAATACATTTTTTACCGATTTGGCATGCCCGTAATGGACGTAGCTATATATACTATATGTTTCTGTATGGGGTGGCTCACACAAATATATGTTTTAAGTTTTAAGACTCTGGCCCAAAATATTAGAGTATTTATTTAGATGTAGAGCACTAGATAGACTTTCCGATTTTCCACGCCACTAGAAAGCGTGACTATATAACTTTTTGATTAATCTTATGGAAAGGTCAACAGTAGCCAACTTGCAACATTTTGATATTCTAGCTCTTAAACTGTAGAAGATATAGTTCTACGAGGTTTACCACGCCCCAATTGACATTGCTCTTTATATATTTTTTTTTGTCTGAGGGTGGAATTCATAGGTATATATTACAAACTTTTTCCTACAAAACATTTCTTTAAACCTATCTATCCTATGGGAGTTATAGGATTTAGTCATCCGATCCGGATGATTCCCAGATATACAATACAATCCAGACAGACGGACAGACGGACAGTGCTATACCAAGTCAGCTCCTTGTGCTGACCAAGAATATATATAATTTGTGTGGTCGGAGATGCTTCCTTCCGGCGTTGCAAGCTTCTGATCAAAAAGAATATAACCTTTTTGCAAGTGTATAATAAAGAACAAACCGAGATAATGAAGCTCACAAAATGATCTTAAGATAAACATGTTTTTTAGAACCCATAAAGAGAAAAAAAATTGCATTTCTAAATTAGCTAACTCGATGCGTTTGGAAGGAGAGACAGACTTGCTGTCCTGAATACCGCTATATGTATATATATAATTAATAGAATCGAAAGTGCTTCCTTCTTTGACTTACCCATTATCAAGAAGTTCAGCGTGTAAAATATAACAACTCTATAATAAATAATAAAATAGGACATAGTCCTGCAGAGTAATACAAACTTTCTCAAGATTAAAGAGCTTTTTAAAGCCATAAAGCTAAGCAAGTGAACAAGTCAGCAGCCCAAGGCCAAGCCAAGAAATCAAATGCAGCTTAGCAAACATTTCCGCTTCCGCATGAAATACAAATAGAATAGGCAGGAAGGGGAGGGGGCGGAAAGCAGAAAAGAAAATGTTGTTAGAGCTGCAAATTGCACAAGTTTCCGCTTAGCCCGGGCCAAATTGCATTGCCTTTTGAACGGGGTCTGCATTGAAGTTCAATTGCAATTTGATTGGCCAACAAAAATTTTAATCATTTGATTTATTTGTCAATGTAATTGAATGCGTTTATTGTGGAATTGCGAAAGCTGTTTGTCCAACGCTTATTCACACTTTCATATTCAGCGAACAAATACAAATTGCAAATATAAGTCCACTCAACGAGGTGTGTCTGTGGGAGCGAGAAGTGTGTCCTTTGTTTGCACAATTGATTGCCGGCCCGAGCCAGCTGCTTTTGTTATCCTGCAGCCAATTAATATTGACACAGCAGTGGGAATTGCAAGCCATGACCGCATGTCCTGTGACATGTCACTGCACTCGTTATCCTTGGCCAATGACTTCGCAGCTGCATTCTAATTGCGTGGCAAATTTAATAGTGTATTTTAATTGCCTGCCAAACTCACTTTGATTATCATTTTCTTTATGTATTTCTCTCTGATCCGCAGGCGGCCATCATTAGAGAGGGCTACTTGCTGAAGCACACTTGGTCCTTTCAACGCTGGCGCCGTCGATATTTTCGTCTGAAGCGCAATCACTTATATTATGCCAAGGATGCGAAGGTAAGACACTCATATATTATAACTCTATATAATTAAATGTGTTGACAGGAATTAAACGGGGAATTATATATATTATATATATTTATATAATTATATCGAATCGAATATAACTACGAAACCCTTCAAAGAGCTTAAAATTAAATTAAATCAGTTTTACCAGTATAATTGGTAGCTATTTGACTTAATTTCATTTAAAAACTTTTTGAAGCGTTTCTAATTTATTACTAAATATAACCCAGAACATTAAAATGTGTGTTTGAAAAAGTTTTATGTTCTCCCTTTTAATGTCAGCATAAAATTAGTTTTATAAAACTTTTTTATCAGAGAAACTAACTAGTTAGCTAAAACTAATAATTTAAATAGCTTGCCATTATAATAAACAAGTTGTTGGGGGACTTAGGCTAATTAGAATTAAAACGGACTGTGATTTAATTACATATCCTTTATTTATATCCCTAACTGAAGTATATGGCTTAAATCGAAATTTAGAGAGATTTTAAAGTATTTTAAAGTCCAATTTATATACCAATTTTAAATATTATATATTACATATTTAAAACTTTATTATATGATTAGATTTCAAGCTTGATTAACAAATAAAATTATTACGCCAATGAAAATTGAGCGATATTTGCAGTGCATTGCGTTAGCAACAAACTGGGTCAAAACTTACTTACTCCGTAGCCAAATGTCCTTAAAAATATAAAACAACAGTGCTTTCCCTTGGTAATGGCGTAGAAAAATAATCAAATTGCAACTTTGCACTCGCATTAATGCTGCCTAATTGACAATCGAACAGCTGCGCTGCGATACGCTGCGTATACGTAACGCAGCAACCGGATGCTAAACAGGAAGTGGGCCAGAGGTCGGGGTACTTAAAATTCGTTATTTACGATTTCCTGGCAATTAAGGGAACGTTGCAAAAACGCGCAGTTAACAAGCGAACTGCTATTGATTAATGCTGCAAAGGCACTGTGAGGGTTGACCTTTTGCATTTGCCAGCTTCAATTTCAGTTTACGCTTTGAATTGACCCGAGTCTACAATTACGAAATGGAATTACCGCGACTTGAAAGCAAACAATGAAAAAAAGCTATAAAGCGGGACAGAAATTAGATTTGGCTTAGGGGCAATGAGCTTGTCAGGTGACAGATGCTCTGGCTGGCAGCCAAATTGTTTTATAGCGTGCACTCTGTGTATATCAATAAGAAATGTTTGACAACACAATTCAATCAGCAGGCAAGCAAGCTGCAGCTCACTAAATAATTTACGTAAAAAAACGGAGACACACACACAAATTACGTTTTCATGCCCTAAACGATTTCATTAGAGGACGCGACTTTCATTTCAATACGAATTGACGCCTAATTGTTAATTTGTTTGCCCAAGACATTAATCAACATAACGAAGCTAATTAGCAGACAAATCTACTGTTGTTAGTAATACCCATTTACCAGTTGAACACAGTTAAGTACAAGTGTTGCCCAAATGGGGTCATCAATGCAATACTCAAGGTCTTTCGGCCTGAGCCTCTGTTAGCATTAGGGCAAGCTTGTTGGGCAGGACATGTCCAGCTAATTGGAGAAGCAGAATTGAGACCACAAAATTTAGCCAGAAAAATGTCAAAGCTGAGAGAAACAGAAAGGCAATTTTAATGGGCTTATATTGAAGGAAAATAAAATGAATTATGCAAAAAATACAACAATCTTTTATAAAATAGTATTTAAAATAAAAGTTCGAATAAATATATACATTTCTTTATTTAACTTACGACAGAGTTATGGATATTTTAGCTAAGTTAAAATTCAATAATAATCACAACACATAGCTTTTATTTTACTAATACAGTCGAATCCCAATAATTCGAAATGGCAAGGGGATCACATTTTTTATCGAACAAGATTTCGACCTCATTTTGTTCAAAGGGCCAGCTTTTTATACCCTGAACCCATTGAAAATGAGAAATATATAAAGGGTATAATTGTTTTGCAAAAAAGTATGTAACAGGCAGAAGGAGGCGTGGCAGACCCCATAGACTATATATATTCCTGATCACGAAGACGAGCTGAGTTGAGTCCGTCTGTCCGTCCACTTGAAATTTTACAGGAATATCGTTGTTTACAGCGTCAATGATTTGGATTAAAAACGTTATAGAGATTTAGTTATTTTTTAATATATTTTAAATCTTTTAAGCTAAAGTCACCAAATTTTGCATTTAGCTTTTTGTTTTTTTTTTATTTTTTAGGTAAAACCGTATTTCAAATAAAATAAAAGGATTCAATGCTGACAATTTAATTAAAATCCGTTTAGTAACACAGAAGTTATTAAAGGAATAATTTTGTGAATCGGCAAAAACACGCGGCAGTAAGCGCCACACATACATTGAGTGCACACAATCATTGAAGTGAGTGCAGTCTTTGCAATGAGAGTGTGGCGTCGCAGTAGAGACGGTGGCTTGCAAGCAATGAGTCGCATTCATATTATTGCATTCATATTATTATCTGTTTGTATATACATTTGCTAAAATGCAAACTGTAACAAAGGTTCAGGGGATCTTGTGAGTCGTCCAGTCTCGACTAGATCGTTTTTACTTGACATATATTATGTATATATTTAAAAATTAAAAATAAATTTATTGTAACACTTAACATTTGTCCTATGTTGATATATGGCAGATTCAGCTACTAAAGTCTGTCTTAAATTAAGATTTGTTTCATAATTTAGTATTCTGACTTTAAGTCTACTTTCATTGTTTCATATATTTTTTTTATGCATCCTTCGATTCGTACTTTAAGCACCATAGCACACCGTAGTCTTTTTTATGAAATGGCTTATCTAGAATTATCTTTAGTAAGTCCTTTGGCAAACTGAAGTAATCTATAAATTTATGATACAAATTTATATTGATTTAGCAAAGCCTTGCTTCCAAGAAATTGATCTGCTTTCAAGTATGCAAGGCACTCAATCTGTCTCACAGTTCATAATTGATTCACCTTTCATGCGAATTGCCAGTGATTGATTTTAATTTGATTGCATTCGATAACAGCAACAACAAAAACAACAACAACTAAAGCAAGCAACTTTTCACAAAGTTGTTCTTAAAATTGCATTGAGCCGAAAATAGATGCACTTTGCTGATGTCAAACATCTGTGCGTCATCGTTTGTAAGCGTTATGAAACTGCAATACAAAATATTGCGCATACGTCATGTGAACAGAACAGCACTGACGTTGGCCAAGTTAAATGCGTACTGCCGTCATGTTATTGACTTAAATGTTATGCAGCCCTATTTACGATGAAAAAAAAGTGAATAGCACTCGGAAAAAAAGAGAATCGCATATGGGACGAATGTCATATTTTCATATAATATTTCAACGGAATGCACATAATTGAAGTGTTTCTTTGCAGCAGTCGCAGCTTTTGTGAATCTAACACCTTTATATTCTTATAGATTAAAAGATCATTTCTTAATGCTATTCATTTAAATTAAATAAGTCTTCAAACAGCTGATCTAAAGGCCTTCTTCAAGTGCCACTTGTCATTTGATTAAAAAGCGTAAGATGAAAGTACTTTCACGGTCGACAAATAGATTTTGGGGCTTTGTTAAAAGGTTAATAACATGTAGCAAACAGCAGCAACAGTTGTTGATGGTCAGGGTAGCTAGGCACTTAGAAACTCATTAAACGTTGGCACGAAATTTTCAATTATAATTACGCATACGCCACGTTGTGCCGAGTGGCTTAAGTGCTCGGTAATTTGTTGCCTAGCGAGCAAAAAAGTGCACAAACAAAGCCGAAAAACGGGCAACTGCCGAGCTGAGCCTAAGCCAAACGCACCACGACCCACATAAAGGCTAAGAAACAGAGCTAAAAGATAACGCGAACAACTCACAAACGATGACAATGATGAGCTATGCCAGATCCCGTTGAAATAATGCCGATGTTAATGATGGCGTTTGCCATCGTAAAAGCGCAAATTTTTGTTTGCATTCTTTTCTTGGTTCCTTTTTTGCACGTTGTTGTGCCTAAAGCTGTGTCCGCTCTTCTTCTTCTTCTTCTCATGGTTCTGTTACTGCTTATCCTTCTGCTTGCTTCTGTTCTTCGCACGCGACACGCGGCCGGAGCTGCAGCAACAACATTTCTTTATTCACCACAGTTGTAAATTGTAGCAATACCCACTGAAGCGGCGTTTACATGTGCTTCCTTCTATGTGTAAGTGTTTACGTGTGTGTGTGCGTTTTTGTTTTGGCACGTAAAAGCTCCGCAATGATGAGAGAGAGAGAGCGCCAGGACCGAGAGCTTTCGTGCAGCGTTGCCAGACTGCGCATGATATGCAATAAAAAAACGAATAACACAAATTAAACTATCACAAATAATAATTTTACAGTTAATATAATAATAGAAATAAATAAATAAAAGAAATAATAAAAAAAATGAATAATTATTCTAAAAATTTAAATTCTGTCAAAGATAACTTTAATTAGACTGTCATTATTGTTAAATGAAATTATTTAAAATTATTATATAAAGAACATTTTAAAACTAGAGTAAAAAGAAATAACATTCTTATAAAAACAAATATATTTAATTACATATTTTCAATTATTATGTAAATATATTGAACGAAATATTTTAAAGTCTCTCTCTCTGGCTTTCTATAGCTTTGTCCTTAGCTTATATCTGTGTCCTTAGCACACACTCTCTCTCTCTCTTATTCTCGATTTCTCCTTTATTCTTTTTTTATGGCAAACTGATCAAAATTTTCAAGCCTTACTTAGTTTTTTTTCTAGTGCACGGCACTTGGGTGGTGCAAGCTTTTTTGGGCTACTTTTAAGCCACCCCGCTGCTTGTCGCTCGCACCTGTAAATATTTGTGTCCTGCCAACACCCTTAGCCTACATTTGGGAGGTGCTCAACCGCTCAGCCAGTCTGTCTGTGGTGAGTTTCGTTTGGCGGCCAATAAAAGCAAGCGCCATGCCGAAGACAAGCTCAGTGCAAACTCAACGAACCAACGTGGAACAACAAAAATCAACTGGCAGCCAAAGGAGAAGTCAAAACAAAAGCAGAAATCATAAAAACAATATAAAATAAACTAGTGAACTACAAAAAATTCTCAAAAAATAATATATGTATATAGAAATCAGTTCTCAAAAATAGGCTCCTTAATATTTAGTGAAACTGTAGAAAACCTTTTTAAATCATCCTAAATGACTTTAAACTCATGTGTGTGTCCCAAAAAAAAGAAAAGTTTTTTTTAGCTTTAAACTTGAACGTTTTTCCTGTGTAAGATGTAAACTCTAAAATCTCTAAAAACTATCCTAACATAAAAAACTTGTATGCATCATAAATTGAAGCAACAGCATTAATCACTGGCTTAAAGTTATAGTCAGCCGCAAAGCCGATTTTGTCATTTTCAGGGTAAGTTCGAAAGGATTTTGTTGTTTTATGCCCATTTAAGTAACATGTTTGTAAAACATTTTAACATACTTTCAACTATTTATGTATGTATTCGGGTCACGGTCTTTAGGCTTTTAATACAAAAGAGATTTAAGTTAATCCTAGTGAAGGCATCAATTTTTTTTCGAGCTTTCCCAAAGTTTTTAATTGATTTATAAAGAAACTTGTTGTGTACTGTTCCCAAAATGTCGCACTTTATTAATGTCCAGATTGTGCTTTTAACATAAAACGTTTTTAACGAATAATTGGCTTACATCGAAATGTTTTCAGGAATTAATTTCATTAATTATGTGTAAAATATTAAAAAAAAAAAATTGAATCAAAGGTTTTTTGTCCCGACGGAATTAATGAACTGAAATAATATAGAAAAATATTTTAGTAGAATTATATAATATAAAAGCAGAATATATGAAATAACAATAGTATACACAAGAAGTCAGTACTATATTTGGCAATATTGTAGTAGAATAAAATAAAATAACAAAATAGTACTATATTAGCAAGTTCTGATTTGCTGAGTTCAGCTGTTAAGTGCAGAGCCTAGATGGATACTTTGCAAGACAGAAAAACTTGCTATGCAACAACACTATTTTCGATCATACGTTTTTCCCGTTTTTCCCATATTGATAGGAATTTTCTTTTACAGTAGTTTGCTGTAGACAGCAATGAATATCATACTTTGAAAATCAAAATAGAATTTTACCCAAAATTTTAGTTTATAGTTTTATTTCCAGTTAAATGAACAATAAAGACTTCTACAAAATTTAACAATCAATGAGGAATAGGTGTTTTCTTAATAAAATGGTAAGAGTAATACCAAGTTCCCGTAATTCGTTTCAAAAGTGATTATTTGCGCAGTTGATTAAATTAAAAAAAAAAATTGAACATGTTCAAAAATGTCTTATGTATTTGCGAGGAACTAAAAACACTAAAATAATTTTTACAGTTTCCAGTTAAGTCAGGTTCAATAATTAATATTCAGGGTAAAAAGATAGTTGCGATTCGCAGACAATAAAAAGGAAATAAAAGTAATTATTCGAACGGGTTGCACATACTCAGGCATTATCCTAATAAATTGTGTCTGGGCTGTCAATAGTCGTCTCTCTAATAACAGCAGCAGCATTCTGTGGCTAATTACAACAGCAAACATATAGAGATAGATATAGAGGACGAGATGGAGAATGAGAGGGAAAGAGCGCGACAGTCTAGTTAGGATACGTTTGTCTGGCTGAAAAAAGCGATGGGCGTAGCTGCCAAACAATCAGCTAAAGTGACATTTATACCGAGATAATTACCCGAAATTGTATGCACATACACACACAAGCACAAGCACACACATACGCACGCACACAAAGAAATGGAAGAATAGCAAGATATACAAAGCACACACATTGCGAAGATGAGCAAGTGTTAAAGGGCAAAAAAGGGAATTTGAGCGAAACATGTGTTTGAGTAGCAGGTGCAACTAACAGACAGCAATGCATTAGCTGTGTGTCCTGCATGTCCTGTGTGTATGCTGATAATAGACTACAGCGCTAACACCTGATGTCCTTTCCATATGTGCGATACTCTATATGTGCAATTGTTGCGTGCTTTGAATAGGCAACGGCGTGGCTTGTTGTTCTTGTGTTGTCCAGACATACACATTTTGTTATCCAGCGCATGTTTACTGTGTTTACATTGCCTGTAGAAATTTAAATGACACTCACATATACACACAATGCAGTGTGTCCATTAACATATCCGTGCGAAGGTATTTTGTCTGTTTGTTTTTTTTTCAGCCTTTGTTCCCTTTTTGCAAAAGCGATTAAGCGCTCATTTTATGGCTGCTCCTTTTGTTGTGCCTGTGTGTGTGTATGTAGCTAATATGGCTCTCGTCTGGATAATGCCCAATAAAATTACCAACACATATAAATAATATATTCGCTGCCGCTTCCATTTTTATTGTTATCCTGCGCGCAGCGCGTAGCTTTAACTAAAGCTGAGCTGAAAGTCATCGGCCAGGACACACGTAAAACGTCGGCAAGGACATTAAACAATTGCAGATTTGAGCTAAAAAAATAAAGTAATTCTTAAAGCCACTTTTCGATTGTAGCTGCGGCGCACAGAGATTAACCTGAAATATGCAAAACTTAACATTTAAATTTGATGTTTTCATTCACATATTTATACATTTTGTAATATTAGCATCCTACTTTCAATTTATTTTATTAAAATAAGTATTTATCTTTTAATCACAAATCGGTTAATTAAATTATATATATATACAAATTTCGACTGTATTTATTTTTCCTGCGGACCTTCAACTAATTGAAACACAAATGTACACATATCAGTTGCCACACATAATCATCAATAATTCCGCAAATTAAAATTATAATTATCATGGCATGAAAGGATAATATAAACACAATTCTCTTAATTGATATTTGATATGCAAACGCATTTAAACGGACTTAAACTGATTTAACTGACGCGCAATGCTAGCCCTGACATCATATTTTAATTATTGAATTATTGAAAAACATAAGCGGATGCCAAGGATGAAATATTATCAAATTATAAATATATATATATATATATATATATATATATATATATTTATATATATACATACATATTTATCAAATCCAATTACAATATATGTTTGACATATGTGATTCTATTTAATTCCCATTTTTTGTGGGTCTTGAAGAAATTTTTAACTTGTTTTATTATTACTATAAGCTTTTGAAATTACTGCTTTCTTTTGGGTACAAAATTTGATGCAAGTTCCTGTGTGTATTTGCCTATACCCTATACCATTAAGAATTTTCTCTTTTACATTTAATTTACATTTACAATTTTACTAAGATTAGAATTTTTTCAAAAACTGTCCCCGATATTATATAATTTTATCATTGCACATGACAGCCAACACCTTTGATTTGAAAAGAAGAAAAGAGTCCAACTTTTCACACACTCGTTAAACCATCCAGCGACTAAAGTTTTATATATGCAACCGAAAATTGGTTTGATTATTCTATAAAGGTCAAATTAGAGTTTATTTTGACAGGCAAGGTCAACATTCTAAATTAATGCACAAGGAACAAAAGAACAACAACTTAATTGAAGATAAATATGACTACAAGGTCTGAGAGAAAATGGTTTAAGCTTATATATCATATATCATATATAGATAATGACAGAATCGTTTAGATTAAAGATGAAAAATTCATTTAAAAACAACACTCATAGTTTGGTAGATGAGAGATAGAGGGATGGATAGATATATGTATATAGATAGCTAGAAAGATAGATAGATAGAAATTAGATATATATGTAGATATATACATATATATTATATATATATAGATTACTAGATTGATCAATTATATATATATGTAGATATAAATAAATATATATATTATATATATATATATAGATTAATAGATTGATCAAAGGCTAAATAGTAAGATAGTTAGACAGACAGATTGCCAGAAAGACAGATAGATAATAGCTAGGTAAATAGCTCTATACCTACATATATATAGATAAATAATAGATAGATATTAGCTATATAGATATATCATAGCTCGATAGATAGATATAGAACCAGATATAATAAATATAAATAATTGAGAGATAGATTGATAGATATAATTTAAATAAATAGATAGACCGATAGATACATAGACGTTAACTAGATAGATAGATAATAGCTAGATAGATATATACCTAAATATATAGATGAATTGGTAGATAGATATATTGACAGATTAATAGTGAGTTAGATGATAGCGAGATAGATAGGTAGATATTAAGATAAATAAATAGGCAGACATATTGATAATTAAAAAGAGAGAGAAATATTTAAAAAAAACAATTAAAATAAAAAGACAACGTAGGAGGACATCATATGCTTGCAAATTTTAGTTACCAATTAAGTAAAATGAATATAAAAAAAACATAAGACTGTTGAACTTATATTATTAACATATATTTTGTTAAATGTATTAATTTATATAAATTGTAACTCAGATTTAACTTTATATTAACATTTTGTCTAATGGCCAAAGACTTTCATGCAAATTATATTCAATTATTTATCAGATATATTAATAAAACATCATGTGAGTACAGCTAAGTCTAGTCTCCAGTCAATTGTGGTGATTGCATCAACCTAAATTCCTAATTCTAAGGCTGTTTTTATTGCATAAGTCGAGTCGTAATTGTATTACATAAAAACCAGAGCAAACACGCACACACGCACGTGAACAAGCACACGGACTGGCAGGCACGCGGCACACAGTGCGTATGAGCAACGTGCCTTAGTGCTTAACTAGCAGCAGGCGCAGTCAACTGTGAAACAAAACTTAGTCAAACAGTTGACTTGCTGACATTGCATTTTGCAAGTGTGTGTGATAATATTTACAAGAGACTTTAAATATTTTACCAAGCAAATTGCAAATTCGAGAATTGCTCAAGCTGCCTAATTTATGAGCCCATATACAAATAGAAATTTATATAAATATATATATATATGTATATATATTTGCACATTGTGACTCAAAGTCTCAGTTGTATAATTTTTTGGCTACTTTCACTTTTGTGTGCTGGGGCTTTTCCGTCCTAATTTATGGGCCACAATGCCACATGAGGTCGCTGCCACAAGAGTCACGTGCCACAAAAAGGGCTCAACATTTTGTTGATTTCCTTTCCTATTTCGTTTTTTTTCGGCTGTGGGTAAAATCGATGGCTGAGCCTTGACGTAGGTGCCAGGTCAGTTGGCAGCAGATGCATTGATTTGAAACAAAACAGTAAAACCACACGCAGACAGCAATTTATGTATATAAGTATATATGAATATATATAAATACATTCACAACGATTATTCAGGCCAATTGATGAGTTTTCCTTCTGTTTGCATATTCAGAAATTGGAAATTGTTGGAATTTGTAACTAACAAAATTGTTTAACTTAATATAATAAATAATATATTTATAGTTCAAGAAAGCTTAGCTGTGAGCCGGATTTACTATGAACATTAAGAAAAATTATAATGTATGTATGCACAAAGTAAAGATCATAAGCTTAAAGCCCAAAAGTGGGGATACAAATAAAAATAAATCTTTACAAGTATTTCAATGCAATGGCATTTAGAAATAGTGTATTTAATAATAATATGAAAGTAGAGAAAATGTCATCTTAAATGTAGCTGTAACTGTAATCAAAAGCTGAGTCATTATCCACACTGCAGCCAACCGCCAGCTGGCTCTGCCCAAGTTTTTGGAACTCATTTTGGTTTTTGTAAATATAGGTAAAATTATCTTTGTATATGTTTTTCGAGAACATATTACCAAAAATTCACTATGTAAAACTCAGTAAATGTTTTAACCCAGTTGTATTTGCACATAAACACATTTTATAGCTTATTATCTATGCTACTGGCCGACAGATGGCGCTATCATAAATAAGTGATTGGTTCAGTCTATTGAAAATGTAATATTACTAAAATAGAATAATATATTAATAATAATAATAATAGACTACCCCAGAGATTGCTTTACAGGACCCAACTAATTTTCGACGTCGCCAGCCAACAGATGGCGCTAGTTTAATCAGCATAAACATTGACAACACATGTTGTCTGCTAGGCTGCTTTGCATATGCCTTGTTGTCTCTTTATTAACTTTTAGTGGCAAACATGGGCATAATTTGGGCCTAAACTGTACGCCCCTTGACTCGCCTAATGAACTTGTTTATTTGCAGCACGTGTGCTGAATGAAAAGCCTTGAGAGTGCGTTTGGCACTACGAATATCTTCACACAGATATGTGTATATAGTAAACTTGTCTGTATGCGTGACAGTTTCAACTCATATTTCTATATAGCTGCAGCTATTGAATGCGACGTGACGGGTCTGAGACAGCCCTATGAAAAATACACACACACCGTCACACAAACACAAGACAAGATGATGTTGTTCAAGAGAGATGAGCACGTAACTGACATTGAAAACAATTTTTTCATTTTTCCCATTCCACAGCTTACTTTGTTTTTTCTATAAATTTTCATATTTTTTTGTCTGAATACAAGATAATTATTTTGTGGCTTTGAAGAGAACATGGACCTGTATAAATTAATCTTGCCTTAAGGTATGTGAATATATTCTTTCTTTGAGTATTACTCATTGGGCACAACTAAGTCTTCGTTCAAGATATAAATAGAGACAGCAACATATTTAATTAACATAATTCATCATTCTTATATAAATGGTACTCTATTATTAAATTTAATACCTCCAATTCGCTTCTAAGATAGATTTACTCTCATTTGATAGAAGAAAAGAATGATGTACATTCTATTTAGTTTAGCTGCAGGCATGTTGATAGCAAGATATATCCAAGTGTCCTCGTCATTGTCACATCACACACACATACACAGAGAGCAAGAGGAGACACGTTGGCAGCTAGCATGTTCCGCTTTATGCTTCCGCCTGTCTAGGCAAAAAAAAAACAGAAGAGAAAAGAAGCTACGTTTTCTTTTACTTTTCTTGCATCGAACTGTATTGCGTGCTGCATACAAACGACAGATTAGTTAGGTGCCCCAACCGTTAACAAGACGGGGTGATTGTGGCAGGAGCTGTGGCTAAGACCGTATACATATTATCGTGGGCGTAGGTTAAGCAGGGGCGTGGCCCGGCCAGGGCAATTGACCAGCTGTGTGCGTGTGTGTGTGTGTGCGTCCCATTGTGATATATATCAATAAGTATACTTATTCGGTTATTGACAGTTGACAACGCGTGGTATGCGTAGTATTTCGTTTCAGCTATTAAATTGCTGTCAGAGTCGTCCTCAGGAAACTTTGCATTGTTTGCGTGTTTTTTCATATCGGTTTGTTACGTTTATTGTGCGCAATTATTTATCTGATGCCAATCACATTTAAGCATATGACAACTGTGAGCCTGACATCTTCAGACTGAGTCTTGCCTTTAGCTTTTATTAACATCGCATTTCATTTCTGTCATTCGAGCTGGGACAAACACATGTCCAGACCTAACACAGATCCTTAGAAACAAGACCGAGCTCTTGGAAATAGTAGTTGAGTATTTCTTTTAAGCTTATTTGACACTTCATCGCTTGGACTTTCCTTTGGCATTTTTTACTGCAAATTGAATAATTGAAATAAAACTGCTTAGAATGCCATGGCACGTGTTTGTTTTACACACTTGCTTATAAACAGTTTCACACATTATGCAGCACTTTGCTTATCACAATTTGCATTTTGATTGCAGCTTATATTGAATATACTGACGGAGGGTATTGCTTGTATCTTGATGCATCTGTGAGGGAAGCTGATAAATCTATATATAGCAGCCTCTTATGCTTACTTATATACCAATATATTGTAGTACATCTGCTATATGTGTAGCTGCTCGGGTATTTCCTATGCAAATGCAAAGCTGACAATCAACTAAATAAACTAACGCTCAGAGTTGATCTAAATTAATTTCATAAATTATATATGCGACATGAGCTGCAGATCAGCCGCAGCTCGACTGCAGTATCAGTTCGCAACTTGAATATATATAAATCATATAAGTATTTACTTATATAAGTGCTTTACGCATATAGAAAGGAAAGCGAAAAGCCATTTCACATGCATGCATAGCCTCAAGGGTACATTTGGCTAACAAGCGTACTAAATGTACTACAAAACGTTGACGGTTTACGGTTGACGGCTGACGTTGACAGTTGAAGTGTTGCCAACACACGAGCAGCATGCATGTGTATGTGTGTGTCAACTTGTGCAACATCCAGCTGACATAGAATCGAAATGTCAACATTTGGCATTCCAAATTACTATTTCCACCTTAATTTCGACCTTAAGAAATTTATAAAGAAACTACTTAAAAAACAGTCGAAATTTGTAAAAAAATTTCCTTATTGTAGGCATTAAATATAATTTTATCATATATTTCAAATTTGAAATCCAGTTTTATTTCTAGTTTTTCCATTGCAATTGATTTTAACATTCATATTTATTTTGCAGAGCACCTCAAGTAGTTGTCAAGCCATTGGACCAGTTTCCAATTATCCAGTTTTCTCAGAGCCCCTTTCTGCTCACCGGTGGGCATGTGCTTTTTAATGGTAATGTCGTGTGTGCATTGGGAAACCGCATGCAGGAAATGAAAATGCGCCGCTGCAATTGAGGCATGTCGCAACATCCGACAGACCAGAGGCTCACATTCACGGCCATTTCTGTAGCATACTTTTGTGCGCAGAAAAAAAAATTCAACGTGGCGCATTCATGTGACCACAACCAATCTAATTGTGAGTTATGGGCAACCAAACTGACATTTTATCTTGATGAATGGGCGACAAGAGCAGAAGAAAGTAAAACAAATAAATACACAGACACACACACACCCTCAATCATTCAGCCTTAAATTTGTTGCAGCTGAACACAACCAAAATGTCATTTTCTATTAAACACATTTTCTTGTACTTTTATAAATATTTCTACGAAATGCATTTACCAACTGTGTAGGGAAAATCTTCCTAGTATAGTACAGACAACAATAGCTGAATAGAGTTTTGTAAAAGCAATTCCAAGCAGCACAGGAATTATAACGACAACAATAGCTGGACGGCCTGCCACAAATTTGAGGTGGAATTTTACCTTTGTGCTGGCATTGTGGCCTTAATGGAGGCTTCGGCTCGGAGGCCAATCAAAGAAATTCCCTTGCTTTATTTATTTCTGCATGTACTAAAACTATTGTCAAGCTGAATTGGTCTTTAACTAAAATTTTTGCAAGTGCTATAACTAACAAGTAAAAACACTCTAGTCGAGACTGCCCGACTACGAGACCCTCTGAACTTTCTTTCGAGTTTTCATTTTTACAAACATACAGACAGATAATAATATAAATTCAGCATTAAAAAAACCAGAGCAATGCGCTAACTTCGGCCAATCCGAAGTTTGGTCATACCCTTGCAATTGTAGAGGGTGTATATGTAGTTCCTTCTGGTTTGCCATGAATAGTTAAAGATTGACGTATTTGAAAAATTTTGGATATCTAAGTTTACATGTGTAGAATATAAAGTTTTTACCGATTTTCCACTCCCTTGAAATGCAGATATATTTTGAGCAGGGCAACAGTAATCTACAATATATGTCCAATTTTTGGGTCTCTAACTATTAAACTTCGGATAACTATTTAACTTTGAATAGCGGTTAAGCTTAAAGTGTTTGTCAATTTAAGGATCTCTAGATGTAAAATTTTAGTTCGACGCTATTGAAGTCTCAGACTTAAAGCTTGGAATATATACTAGTATATCCCATCCCCAAACAAAAGAAATAGTATATATCGCCATCGTTCGCCTTTTGGGGGTGTGGAAAATCAGGTAAAACTATATCTTCCAAAGTTTTATAGCTGGAGCTCGAAAATTGTACATATATTAAATATTTTTTTAGCTAAATATCTCAGGTTTTTTTTATTTATATACATTTTTATATTTATTTATGGATATACATTTATGGTATGTATATATTATTGCATTATTCAAATTTCTTTTTATACAAAATACTTTTTCTCTGCTCAATGTAGTAATTTATTTGAAAACTTTTGAAATTCACTCAAGCCCAAAAGAGATTCAAAAGACAAAGCAAAATACGCACAAAATGCAAAGAAGCAGAAATTTTCTTTAAGCGCCTACAAAGGAAAAAGGTTGAAATAACTTTGTAGCCTTAATTTGTTTTACCTGGGCCAAATGAGTCGCTCGTGCGACATGAGAATGTTTAAGCGTCGAGTGAAAGGCAAATGCAGGCCATTGAATTTAGCTAATGGAAAATGCTTGCTTTATATTCGCATTATCACGTTCGATAGGTAATAAGGCAAATGGGAAATGACAGAAAACCTTTTTGAAGAGGCGAGCAAGGAAACGAAACTTGAATCATTGACAGCCCGGAATGGGTGTCGAGTGACGCAGTTGGAGGGTGCTGAACGGTCAGCTTTCAATTATACGGCCATTTAGTACAGGTCTGTGTCACGACAAGCGCGTTGACAAGGCAAACATCCCCTAGCTATATAATTGATTTATTTACTAAAGTATGTTCTCCATATCCAAGTGTTCCTTATTTTTTATGAAGCTGCGTAAATCAATCAAAATTGTTTTTGAACTGAAAATTTGATAAGTGTTTCTTTTATTTTCTTTTTCTCTTGTTGAATTTATATGTGTTTAATCATATTTCAAGTGTTTCACATCAATTTATATCAACGGCACAAGCTTTTTAAATGATATTTACTAAACCACTTCAGTACTCCACAATAACAACAGTTTATTAGAGACTAAAATTTAATAAAACTCATTTGGTGTACGTCATAAAATTAGAAAAGTTTTTGTAGCAAGTCAAGGAAAAAAAAAATAGAAACAAATAGAAACAAAATAGAACCTTGCAAACTTTTGCATTTTGCATGCAAAACAAAAAGTGAACAGCATTTATTAGAAAACCTCGAAAACTTGAGTGGAGGTGTGCAGAAGGCGTAGTCGTAGCTGACCGTAAAAACTAAAATAACATTGGCGTCAGAACTTAATTAAATTGTTTTTATACCTTGCTTTTGCGGATAACATAAAAAATTTGCATTTCAGTTAAGCAACATTATATAAATAGTTCGTGTATTTATTCTAAGAAAAGGAGAAAAGAGAAAAATGCATAAAGAGCAGTCTATAGAAATAGATTTCCAACTTAGCTTTTGAGAACTGAAAATTAAAAAATAAGAGTATTGCAATTATGTTTTATATTTAATCTTTCAAAACAAATAAAATTCAATAATAAAACTAAGTTCTTTGTTCTTATATATTATGTATGGTATCCAACAGCGCCTGGGCCTGTACTTTTTCAACAGTTCTAAATTGAATTTATTAATTTTCAATTTTTATTCCAGATTCCTATCCACTTTGCCTAGGTCTTTCGACGACTGTCGACTGTTAAGCCTATTAATTATAGATACAGGGCATTTTCTAGTTCAGAACATCTTAATTGAAATTTGTTTAATTTCCATGCTGAATAATAAATATTTTCGAACCGCTTAGCAAAAGTTTGTACAGCTTCACCGCACAGAAAAAATAAGAGCTTGGGAAAAACCTCTCCTAGCTATAGCCAACGCGTAATCATTAACACCTCGTTGATCCGGCTTAGGACCCGAAAATTCAAATGCTTTTCAAACTGTTTGCACAGCCCGCACAGTTCTACCGCAGCACGAACTCAACCCCAGGCCTAAAGGACCTGCATTTACCCTTCACTACTTGGCCAACAAGGTGTTGGCAGGCAGGCTTTGGCTAAAGGCGCGTGAGGCTCCCATTGATGTGTTACGCTAAGGTTTACGTCTCTTACGTCGCTGTGGCCTGTAACGTGGCCTTAAATTTTATGCACGGCTTTATGTTAAATATAAATCTTTCCCACGCATTAAGATGATGCGTGTCGGTTACAGCTTTTTAACCATTAGTTGAAGGCCTTAAAGGATTTGTATCTGATTTGGTTTATGTAGTTTTGATGAGGTGACTTTTATGAATATTAATTTTGTAGCCAGTGTAAACAGAAAACTGTTAAACGATTTATGACCAGGCTAAACATATTTTACGCAGGCTAGAAATGGCTTACAGCTTAGTCAGCTTTTATACAGGAAATATACTACATGTGATACATGGTATATATATAATTATATGCGACCTAAATTTCAGGATAAGAATCTTGTCAATCATATCAATAATTTACTTTTAACGACTCGTGACTGGGCAGAAACTATTTTAATAGCATATGGTATTGTACATGAGTTAATTGACTAAAGATCAAGAAGTTCAATTTAGATACTTGTGAAAGAAATAGATAATAAAACTAGACTTTCATTTGCTATTTATCGATAGTAGGCAATAAAAATAATACAATGTTATTTTATCAACAGATGTCCATCCATTTTACCTCTATGAAAGAAAGACTATCTACTATAATTGAGTAGCATAAATTATTATCTTATTATTATTATTACTTTTTGTAAGAAATATTTATATAGCATATATTATCTTTAAATATAAAATTGCCTTGAAGTTTTCCGCTTACATTTTTTAATAGATGTAAAAAGTTAAGCGTGTCGCTCAAACTATAAATGTTAAAGTTTTTTTTAGAAGAAAGCAGCCAAAAGCTTTTTATGAATGCATGTAATTATGCTCATATTTTATTAAATTGCTATATAACTTTTAGATTGTGCACTTTATCTGCGGGCCAAAAAAAGGAACACGTACCTTCAACGTGAATGTTGAATTTATAATGTGCTGGTTGAGATAGCAGGCCTACAAGGCAGCAACTTTTACCCTTTATGCAAAATTAATGGGCATGTTTCAGGCATCTGGCAGCGCCAAGCAGAGCACAACTTGCCAGACAGTCAAAAAAATATATGAAGAGAGCGAAGAGACGGCGCTGTGTGGATTGGACTGAGACACACATGGCCAAGTTTTGCGGGCTGTCAGCTGCCATTGTGGCCTGATCGCTCCTGGGCGGATTTCCGGCATCGCTTTCTGCCTTTTATCAGGCTGCGCAGACAGGCAGAGGGCTGTTGCTGGCGAATGATGAGGAAAAGTACCGGCAGGATAGATGTATAGGGGCTAAAACATCATTTTATCAAACGCAAAACGAGGTCATGTGTATTTTGTGTCGCTGCTCTGAAAATGTTATTTGAAAAATTGTTGTACTACGAGAAGGGAAACTCGTTTTCACTTCGTTCGCTGCCACAAAATGAGACTCATAAATTATGTTTCATAAATCACGGTGCAGACGTCTCTGTGTTGGTTTTTTTTAGGTTTGCAAATATATACGTTTTCTTGGAATAAGATTAAGTAATTAAGGTTACTTGGTTAGATGGGCGTAAATGGACGAATTTATGCAATTTATTGGGCTTATATATATCTACATTGTTTTTATGATGCGATCCTTATGAAAATCTTGTTGGAACAGCCAAAAAGAATATAAAGCAAAATAAATATGACAAACATAATAACACGACTTCCGATTTTTTTATTATATGAAGGAGAGTTAGAGCAGAGATTAAGAATAAAGTCGGATGTAGAGAAAAAACTTCATATAACGTTTTAGCTCAGAGTCATACCAGAGAACATTGTCCTACATTTGTGAACTCTCTGCAAAATGAAAAGAGAAACAGAAAGTTATCTCAAAACATTTTTGGGCAATATAAAATACGTGTTTCTATCCAACCCACATTCAAAATTAAAAAATAAAAAAAATTTTGTCTGTTTCACAAAGCTTTTTAACGCATTTAGTGTATTTGATTGACCTAACTTTTTTAGTGACTGAAAAAGACATTTCGAGTGCTTAAAATGAAAAATCTAAAATGCCATTCAAATGGCGTCAAAATAAAAACTTCAAAGCAACGAGGGGCAAGGCAAGGCAAGGCCACTTCCATTTCACAGAGCAAAGCACTGAAAGCTAAAAATCATCGACCACACTTTGGCCCAATCAAACTTGGCTTTAAAGCGTTCGGTATGGCCCAAAGTTGTTGTTAATGTTGAACCCGAGGGCTGAAAACATGCGAGTAGGCGAGAGCAAGAGCATATTTCGTTGTTAGCTGCCACTACTTAAGTGTTATTTATGGATTTTTATTCGCTGACAAATACACATGCAAACACACACGCACACACACTCACAAACACTTTCCGTGTAAAGGGTAAAGTTGAATGTACGCCAGCTTTATGTGAATGGTCCTTTAGACAAGAGCATACACACACTCGACCCGCATAATGCCCAGTGCATAAAGTCGGCCGAGGGCGACTGTAGCAGGACTTTACATCATTTGTAGCATACTTTTTTGAGGCCATCAGAAAATTACTTATACAAAAAAAAACAATACACATTTACAAAGTCACATTCAATGTGGGCAAGTTCCGTCTGCCGCTTATTTTCACACATTCATTTCGATATTCGCTGCAAAGCGCCACATGGCGTATACTTAATATTGCATTTGTCTCTGACAATCAATTTGTGTCACGGCATGCTTGCAACGGCGTGCCACAAAAGTGTACAGCAATTTATCACAATTATTGTCAGCAAATCGGCCTGAATGTCGCCAGCCAGATGTGCCCCCAAAACTGGCACAGACCTCGGGGTCGCCGTACTCAAAACTCCTGCCGCTTTGCTGCCTACTAATTGACATCGTGTTTCTTTCTTTATGTCAGTTTCCATTTTATTGTACGTATTTTATTTGTGCCAACACATGAGCATGCAATTACTGGAATAATTGACATATTATTAATATATTTATACATTTCATTTCACTTTTTAATTAGTTTAATGTCAGGTTCATATTAATATAAATAAAAGCAGACAAATTAAAAATTTTTAAATCCTTAGCAATTTTTATTTATATTTTCTCTATTTATACAAGAATCGGTCATTAACTACTTTATAAATAAAACATTTAAAATAGCTTTTTTGAAGTCATCCTTTCACCATAATTTTCTACTTGAATGTCAGTCCCTTCTATATTTGAATTCGCTTTTAACATTAATTAATGTCTTCGAAAAGTTTCAATTATATTCTTTATTTTAAGCTTATTCTTAAAGCAATACACTTAGTATATTTGTCTTGTCTTTTATATATTAAAAGAAACTCTTTCAAGCAGCCCAATTTGGCATCAGTCGCTTTTCTAGGCGACCCTCTTTTCATAAATTGTGCTTAATATAGAAATTATAATTTGAAATGGTATTCAAAAGGTGCACAGTCATTATAATTTTGTGTGGGCATTTAAATTGAACGCACATTCAATGCAAAGCCAGGGGTAGGCACAGGGTGTTCACGGCAAACAGGGTGCGACAAACATATATAAATATAAATATTATGGCACATTAATAACTGGCTTGAGGGCCATGCTTAAGTGCTGGCCATTATAATGTAATGCCATTAAAATGCCAACAATTTCTAGCCACGCGATTTTCGACACGCCAAACGAAATGTGACACGCCCAGCGGGCACCTCCCCTTAACCGCCTCGCCGCCCTCAACTTCAATCAGTTTTTGGCAACTCTTGCTATCTGGTTCTTACAAATTAGACCCGAAATGCTCGACAATTCCTTGAGGTGTGCTGCCTCCGCATCTATTTCTTCCTCTTCTACTGCTGGGTTGTTATGCCATTTTAAATTTTCCACTCGAGCTTTTCTTTTTGGTAAGCTGCTTAATGGCACAATTGTACAACTTCTATGGCACATCTCAAGTAACATGCTTCTCTGTTAGTTTTCACAAAGTTGCTGTTGGCAACTTTCTCTTGCAGTAAGGAAATATGAAAATATCAGCATGAAAAGGGAAAAAATCATTACAAAGAATGTTTTTAAACGTTTTCTATTTTCATTTTAGTTTTCTTCATGTCTGCATTGACAACAATTTCAAAAAGAAATAAACTATAAGGTAGATATAGAAGTTTCAGTTGAGTGCTTTATAGCTGGCATGCTGCTATCGAACTGTAAACAAATATTTTTATTTTTGGTGGATTATAAAAAAAAATGGAAAAGCTTTAAGTATATTTATGGAAATGTAGAGTGCTTAGAGTAATGCTTGCTATCAGAAAACCTGAGCTTAGTATGTAAACGTTTTTTTTTGACTCACACCAGTTAATAGAATTGGAATGGGAAGGAAATTTGATCAACTTTCGCTTGAATTTAAGTAAGGTAAGGTATTTAAAGGTAGTTCGACTTTTTATATTCTGCTTCATTTTGAATACATTATGCTCAATTAGTTTGCTCGCACCACTCAACTGACGGGTCAGCACTTTTCTTTCATTTCGACTCAATTCAAGTAGCTTCTTGGCCATTTTTTTCGTTTTTTTTTTGCCTACCTTTCCATGCGTATTTTCCGCTAAAATGTGAGCGCCATTAAGTGATTTCGCAAAAAAAAAAAGAAAAGAAAACAAAAAAATTAAAAAGAAAAAAAGTCAGCCCGAAAAGTAATGCAAAGAAATTGATATGAATGAGCCAAAGTTTTCTGCAAGCTGTGGCAAAAGCGACGCTAACAAAACAGGACGAAAATAAGTGGAAACTGCTTTTTCTTCTTCTTGTATAATTCCACATCTGGGCCAGCTGGCGGAGTGGACGTCGAAAAGTGCGCAAATTAATGATTATGCCACACAGTTTAGCCCTCGCCCGAGGTGTGTGTATGTGTCTATGTGTGTGTGAGGAAATCTCGGCATAATGCAATCAAAGTTTTTCACCTCCAGGGCTTATTGCCCTGGCAAAAAAAAAAAAGTAATGTACCAATTTGCTTAATGTGTTTGTGATTGACCTGCGAGCAAATCCCAAACAATTTCGAAGAAATTTCTAACATTCAGTTCATGTCCAGTTCCCAAAGGTCAAAAGGGATCCGCCAATCGAAACGAAGGGAAAAAGAAAATACCAAAAATGAACAAAGTTTGACTAGTTCATACCCTTGAGACTGATGAATCGCATATCAATGGAATGCTGTTAAATTATATTTTATAATACGTTTTTTTCGACTTGAAATTCTGTTAAAGTAAGCAATTTGATTGTCGGAAGACCAGTTACTACTATCTTAAAGGACCAATACTGCGTTGCTCACTTTATCTATATAAGTCTACAGAGTATAAGCGATGATCAAAAAAAAGTTTTGATAGCTTTAACCAATTTAAAAAGTTGGAGTTTTAAAATACATAATAATTAAAATGCACAATAAAGAGTACACTGTTTTTGCTCTATGAAGTATACTGCCATCAACCATATATTATGTTAAAGGGTATAAAATACGCTCAATGGCTTCTGGAGTCTATTAATGATACCTCGTAGTATTTTTTATTCTTTCCTATTTAATAGGCTACAGGACATAAAATAGGGCTCAATAGGGCTAAAAATATTTTTAGTATAAAATTTGTTAGGTAACATAACATATTCAATCATGATAGCAGTACAAGTATATATATATATATATAAGCAATTTGAAGCTCTGCCAACTAAGTTTTATATTGGCAGAGTAATGAGTGCATTGAATATTTTTAATAATAACTTTGATTACTGGGTGCAAATAAAAACATTCACTGAGCTTTCTCCAAACCAATTTCAGTGTGTAAAGAGATAAAATAATTTTGATAGGGTATGCAAATGTTGGATTCCATAAATGTATAACAATCCTTAGAATACTCTCAACTCTTACAGGGTATAAAAGTGTGGTTTCTCTTATTTCAATTGGCATTTCATGCCTGCGTCTGGGATGCTCAAACAGTTCGTTTACTTTTTTAATTAAGCGTATTTATTTATTGATTTCTTTTGCATTTAGCGCTTGTGCCACAGCTGCCGCAAACACAACAACAACAGCAAACACATACACACATACAGAATATTTGTGGTGGGCTTTCATAATGATGCCAGCGAGAACTCCAATAAAACCTGGCAAAGATTTATGTAAACCGTTCGAGCGGAAAATGCCTGGGCTCAAGGCAACGCTCCGGGCAAACAGCTATCAAAATATTGTTGAAGAAAAATATATGGATGAAAACTGCGAGCAGAAATTAAAGCTGCAATCATGCCAATGGAAAAGAGGAAAAGCAAACTTTACCACTTCGCACAATGCATGTGAAGCGCCCTGGAAATCCTTGCTGACTTTTAACGATTTTCCCTCAACATCCGAAGCGTTTAACGATTCACTCAGCCAACTTCTTGCTGACTGCTGCTTGACTGACACTGACATTTTGCTGCTTCGCATTTTCTCTGCAATTTTCCAAATTGCTGTCTATTACACACACACAAACACATGCACACTCATACATGCACACATACACACTCACATACGTATTCGTATAATTATTATAATGCTCACTCTTTTGGATTAAGCTGCTGCTTCTGTGTTTTGGCCCGAGGGCATTCAGTCATCTACGGTTTGAGCGATTGCCGAGTTTTCAATCAATTATGTTTCATTAGGATATCCATTTTCATTGCCATTTATTGATGATGCGCATTTGATGTTAGTCAAGCTTATAGCTTAAAAGCAATATTAGGTTGTCTGAATATACAAATATTCTATATGAATAATATAAAAGTTGATTTACCTTACTTTTCTGTATTCAATCGAGAGTTAAAAACTGGGTCAAAAGAAAAACTATAAATGAATCTGCGATATTTTTTTTGGATGTACATCAAAAAGAATACTGAAAGACGGGAAAAGCTTTTTTAAAAATATTTTTATACAATTTCCTGCTTTTGACACCTTGATTAAACGTTTATTCAGTACTGTATAACACGCTGATTAAACGGAACTGTGTTACGCCAAAGCAACAAAGAAAGCAAATACTGTTCAGCTCAGACTAAAGCAAAAGAGAGTACGAAAAAATGTCAATAAATAACTCAAGGTTCAATTTGCAAGTTCACTGTAATTACTTTAGTTCCAGCTAAAAACTGCAGGCAACTTCTAGCTATGGAACAAGCGGACCATTAAAAAAAGGTCACTTGTGAATGTGTGCAAAAATGTAAAGCCTCAAAGTCACAAATTCTTTG
Source organism: Drosophila gaucha (assembly GCA_035045545.1). Classification (NCBI taxonomy): domain Eukaryota; kingdom Metazoa; phylum Arthropoda; class Insecta; order Diptera; family Drosophilidae; genus Drosophila; species Drosophila gaucha. The sequence goes on from JAWNOY010000342.1 coordinate 1,393,110, forward strand.
AAAATTCCATTAAGTTTACAATATCAAATACCAATCTGAATAAATGATGCAAAGCCTGCGAGCTGTAACTGAAAAGTTAAAGCAAAAGAGACAAATTCATGACATTAATTTAAAAAGATACGCACATAAATATATATATATATATATGTATATATTTATTAGGTTGAAATATACGGTGTGTGTGTTACACCGTATGCGCAATATGCAATTCAACCAACCAAAGTTGTCAAACCAAATACTCCAAGCAAATAAATGTGAATAGATTGCAAAACTTTAATTTAGACAAGTTAAAAAGCAAACAACACTCAAATATTAATCAAAAAAAGGAAAAAATGGAATTCCTGTCATGGCAAAAGTTGGCGTGCTCTGCTATTGTTGTTGTCGTTGATATTATTGTAGAGGTATGGAAAACTTTGTGAAGAAAACCAATTTCCAATGGCAAGCTGTTTTGAGTATGTAAGCCTTGGCATAAGTTGTTCGATTCAGTTTTCCATTGTCACACTTCCTCTATTATATGGCAAAAGAGTTGTTGTTGGCTTTTGTTGTCGCGTAAATACGTGTGTGTATATTTGTGTGTTTGCAAAACATTTCAATTTCCGTAAGGACTGCCAAGTATGCGTATCCTTCATATATATATATATATATATATATATACATATACAACAAGGCCAACAAGAGAGAAAAAATAACAAACCATTTGCCGCTGGCTCCTCTTTTGTGTATTTCATTAAGCAACAAAGAAAGGTCCAGAAAGCAAAAGAAAACCAAAGAACAGTGCAAAAAATTAAGTAACAACGCTCTAGTCGGTTCTGCCCGACTAGGAGATCCCCTGAACCAATTTCGAGGTGATGTTTTAAACAATCTAGCTTACATCTATTATCTATACATTGCACACACAAGCACTCGCGCCGATTACTGCGTAGTTTATTTAGCTGCTGCGATTGAGCTGTATTCTGGGCAGCACTATGAGAAATTTATTGTTACATTTTCCGAACATAATATTGACATCCAAATCTCTATATATGAAAAATTTTAAATCCCTACTATTTGAAATATGTTTTTTCACATTTGGGGTTCATGGGTGGAGATATCCACTGTTTCTAGATTTTATAGTATTTAAGTTATGGTTTAAAAACATAGTAAAAATTTCCATTTGTATCGATAAAAAGAAAAAATATGAGTTATCAAAAAAAAACTCGTACTGTTTATGGTATACAAGAATATATACTTAAAATTTCTAAATTCTAGCTTTTGTAGTCTACGAAATCGTTGCGATTATATGGAAGGACAGATAGATGGACATGCCTAGATCGACTTAGCTCGTCGTTCTGATCAAGAACATATATTCTTTTTGGGGTCTGCCACCTGCCGTGCTGATCAAGAACATATATACTTTTTGGGGTCTGTCACATTGTCACAAAACCATTATACCCTAAAATCCAATTTTCAATGGGTTCAGGGTATAAAAACAACAATAAAGAAAAGAGAATGGAAAAAAGTAAAGCTTGGCACGTTGCCCTGTAACATTTACGCGGCGACATCCCCAGCATTTTCCATGACAGAGCGAAATGCACAAAAAATGTGAAAGACTTAAGAATATGTTTCATATTTTATTTACATTTGGTTTTATTTATTATCGTCATTTTCACATCATTTCGTTCAATTAATTTATCTTTCACATAAGAGATATCAATTAACTAATTACATTTTAATCCTCTTATGGTTTTTGTTTTCTGATATTTGCAGTGCGATGTATTCGATGAGATTGACCTTTCGGAACTGTGTTATTTCGAGTGCAGCATCAAGAACGTAAATCACAGCTTTCAGGTAAATTCTATACAAAACACAACTGATAAAAAACTGTATAGACAAAAAGCAGACTTTAATTGTAGCTTATTATATTCTAAAGAACTAATAGGTAAAAATACCCTTTTTAAATATATCATATTCTTACGCTCTACTGCAAAATATGCTCTACTTGACTAAATCTCGAACGATTTTACAGTAACAGGAAAAGTTTCCAGTGTCTGCTTTCAATAAGGTAAACATTATGAACAGATCACTGTATCTATATCATGTAGTTAAAATTATAAGCAATTCAAATTTAAAATAAAGCTAAGGTTATAATTTGCCCGACAAAAGTAGAGAGCTCCAAGAATTGTCTTAAATTCATTCTCAACATATATAGCAGCTATAAATTGATTTACATTCCAACTTGTTATAGGTACTTGGGTCGGTAATTAAACAACACCTGTATTTGGTATTTAGTAGAAATTTTATGTGCAAACTTTTCGTACTTTCACGTCACATAAATATTGTATATAGCATGAAACTTCTGTCGCAATTAAACGTTGGACCTATTTGTATTAAACCAACTGTTGCAGATATAACAGGAATCAAATCAAGAGTCGTTTGCGTGATTCTCACAAAATATAAAATATCTACTTAATGCTATGAAGTGTCAAAAGATGAAAAGCAAAAGTAAATAAAGCAACTCCTTACACACACACACACCTTGTTTAGTCTATAGACTGGCTTTGGAGCCAGCTGCCTTGTCAAACATAACATAACCGAACTCATTTCCTGTTTGCCATTGTCTGGCCTCATGTAAATATTGGATGCCTGCTTCTTTTTTTTGTAGCAACCCCGAGCGCCATTTTATCCTTTTATACGCCCAATTACAGACGCAGCAGCTGAGAAAAGGGACCCTTATTTCGACACTAATACCAGTACAGCAGCAAATACAAATACAAAAATACCATCGATATTAGTTGTCAGAAACAAAGCAAAATGTTTACATTTGACGCGGTCTGAATGCCAAATTAGCATAAGCAGTCGAATTTCCTGTATACATCTACATATATTATATATAGATCTAACCTCTATGCGACCCAAGCTTAAGCAGCGTGTCGAGCCTAAATATTCAAATTTATATTACTTTATACACGAATGCGCAGCTTTTGATGCGCAAAATTAGCGCATTTATTTGCCGAGCGTTCAGCAAATACCTTTTACATATGCATCCAGACATCAGATACCCTATAAAAATATAAATTATGAGATGACATTTCTGATATTATAGCATAAGTATCTGTATACTTTCAATATACATATGCATATAACACAAACAAAATCTTAATTTTGCTTTAGGCTGGTATATAAAATGAAGTTTGGATACATATTTGTGTTTATATATACCCTACAATAATTAAATATTCTAGATGGAAACATTATAGACTATATAAAATGTATCCATAATTGATTGAAAATATATTAAATTATTACTGTCAAAATTATTAAGATAAGCTCAATATACTTGTTAAAAAAAAATATAACTTATTCAATTCTGAATTTTCTGTATATCTGATAATCTGATTATGAATATGTTATTATTTACCCACAGGGTATTTGCTAGTCATGCCTACTCGTCCATACCTGTGCCGCTTTTATGTTCCCGTTGCGTGCATGAGTGCCATAATAAAAGTACACATAAGCACACACTTATATTTTTTCAATATTAATCATAAATTTTCCAAACTGCGTTCAGAATATATAGCCGCAAGCCTTTCCGCCAGAAAATGGCATTAGTTGAAGGCGGAGCAGCAACAGTTTGTTATTGTCTTTCAGCGGCTGAATAGCAAAGTAGCTTTACCGTAACAAATGCCCTCGCCAAGGAATAAAGGTGTTATTCAAGAGATGGAGCTACGACTCCAAAGATTTTCCGAATTGGCCGATAGCAAAAAGTTCAATGCTTATATCTATATACAGCTACCATTTTAGAAAAGGAAATAAAGTGAGCTTTAGTAGCAGTGAGCTTTATATATATGTATATACAATATATATGCGGTGTTCCTGTTACTTTAAATGTAGAAAAAATAAATGTTTCGCAATTGAAAACAAAAACTAAAGGGATGCGCTAACTTCGACCATGCCGAAGTTCGGTAATAAAAAAATTGTTGAAGATATAGTTTTACGCGATTTGCCACTCCCCCAATGGGCAGAGCACTTTATACGATATATTTTTATTATTTATTATTATATTATTTATTATTTGAGGACTTCAATAGCGTCAAACTTTTCGTTACTAAAACAAATCGTTCCTATGGGAGCTATAGGATATAGTCGTCCGATCCGGATGATTCCGAGATATACAATGCATGCAACAGAAAGACTGCTGTGTGCAAATTCAGCTCTGTAGCTCTAATAGTCTCGGAGGAGATAGCGTTGATCCAGACAGACACATATGCACAGACGGACAGTGCTACACCAACTCAGCTCGTCATGCTGAACAAGAATATATATACTTCCTATAATCGGGGATGCAAAATTAATATACAATTTTTACAAGGGTATATAAATGCCAGTCTCTAGCTTTTACCTGCAAAAAATCGGAAGACTTTTATTAAATGCGGGTTGCAAATTCAAGTTCCTAGCTTTTATAGAAATGCGAAATGCTTCCTTCTTTAGTTTGTGAGCGAGTGTAAAAATTAAAGCTTCAGATAACTTTCAAAGACTACAACTCGGGTAAAAAGTCAGATGTTCTAATGCTTTATTTTTGTTGTTTCTTACTAACGATTGGCAATCAAATTACCGAATTCTAGCCTAAGTCCATATTTGATAAAAATAAGAAGGAGTTGCTTTCCTTCTTTAGCAAAAAAAATGTATTAGTTCCGAAATCAACCTGATTTCTAATCTTCGAGTGGCCACAAAGTTTTCGAATTCGCTGCAATTCCTGTTATCGACTATCATTCAAAACAATGGATCCCAATTTTATTTTCCATCTTAAAATGTGAAAATGTTCTAACTCGCCCAAATGATTACCGACCCTTTAAAACTACACGTTTTCAATCGTTATAAGTTCATACAGACGGACGGGTGAATAAATGAACTGACAACCAGACGGGCATTGCACGAAAGCTATATACGCTTTTGACTGAGTCAACAAGTGTTAAGGTAACATATTCTCGATATATTTAATAAATATCTGTCCAGTCAATATGATAAACAGATTTATTTATTTTCAGCTACTGCTATTTACTAAAGCACAGTTTTTAAATAAAAAATATTCTGTCACACAACATTTGGACAGCTATCAATAAATATAAAATATTTTTTTATCAAAGAGCAAAAATTCGTACTCAATTAATACTTTTTTGATGCCATCAACTTGTAATGAAAACCATTTCATACAAAAACAAATAGAGAAAACCAAATAGATTGTTGCCAAAAAATATTCAGAACTTTTATTGGCCATGTTGAAATTCGAAATTGTAACACGTATGTAAACAGCCAACATGCGAACAGCTTTAAGCTATGCCACGAGCCGTTAAATTCGAGATACAAACACACGCACACACACACACAATATATATATATATATATATATATATATATATATATATATGTATTCCATACATATACTCACCTGCAAATGTCGCACTTTAAGCTGTTCGCCATAGAGTTGCATATTGTGTTTCTGTGTTTGCGTGCGTGTGTGTGTGTTGTTGTTGTGGTAAGAGCCCTGTTAACAAGCACTTTGCGGCCTCTGAATGCCAGCCGTTTAAATGAGAGACTCTGTATAATGCCACCTAAGACCCTGCAAAAGGTTGCCAACAGCTTGCATTTGCTGAATACAGTTTTGCCTCCTTGTCTGCATTTGTGTGTGCCTGTGTGACTGCATATGTGTGCTTGCAATTCCTTGTGCACTCTGTCAAAAAAACACAACAGTTTTGTAGATCTTATGAAATGGCCGTCACTTAAGCAAGTGTTTTTGCAGAAGTCTTCACATGTTAGATTTCTGCCAGAGTTTTATAGCAAATGTTTGTATGTATTAAATTCCACGTTAACAATGAAAACATCTAGACACTGGTCTAAAAAAGAGGATAACAGTAACATATAGATATGTATATTTATTTGGCAGCTCTCGCTCTTAAACTGTAGAAGATGCAGTCTTACCAGATTTTCCACGCGCATAGTGGGCGTAGTTATATATCCTATATCTTTTTGTCTAGGTGAGGTATACATGAGTATATATTTCAAACCCCTATTCTTACACGACAATATAGTCGAAAATAATAACGTTTACGTCTGAGACGACATACCTATTTCCGATTCGCCACGCCCCCAGTGGACATGGTTGTATACATTTTTGCTCGATCTTTAAAAAAGGAAAACAGTAAACTTCTTTAACAATTTGTAAAATATATAGTTTTATCAGATTTACCATATACAAGTATATATATCAAACCCCAACTCTTAGACGGCAATAGTGCCACACATAACATTGTCTTAGCAAAAGATATAGAAACTCCCAATTTGCCGAATTGATATATAACTTTTTGATTTATCTTAAGGAGACGTCTACAGTAACCCACACGCCATTCGATGTGACCCAGTGACTGGCGTGTCAAAGGTGTTCAAATGCTGTGCGTTCATACAGACAGACGGATTATGCACAAAACCAATATACTCTTTTCACTTGTTGAACAAGTATAAAAATGGTCAACATTCCTAGCTCTAACACTTTGGAAGAAATAAGGTCTGGTTGTAATCCATTTCAGTTGATGTACACAAGAAAAATAATGAAAGTATACAAGTATAACTTGAAGTATCTAGTTGCCACTGCAACGAAGAAATTAGAGTTTATGTTGTAAAGATAAAGTAATTCCCGAATTGCCAGGCCTCCACTGGACGTAGTCAAAAAATGTGAACTAGGGTACAATTGACTATAAATATATGTTCCAAATGATAAGCCTCTAGTTTTGAAGGAACGGACGTAAACTCATTTATTTTTTTCTTCATAATTAATTTGCAATCTGTTTAATACTAAACAATAATCTAATTGAATAGTTATCACCATTAAGCGGAAAAGTCTATATGGCTTTTGATTATCTCAACGGATTCAACGGACTCAATTGTTAGTCTACAGTAAATGTAAGCTGTTTTAAATAAAATGGGAAGCTTGAAATATTGCTTTTGTATTGTTATTAGTAATTTCATTTATTTTTTCCATTTCTCTTATAAAAATCTAATAGGCTTGTACATTCAGCTGTTGCCGGTTGCACGTTATTCATTTTAAATTTTAATTTGAGCGTTAAAATAAAATTGGTAATAAAATTCGAATGATTCAAACAATATTTTATGGCTATAAAACAGTCTCTTTTTAAAACATAATCCCTATACATATAGAGTGAAGCCACAATAGAGACACACAGATGAACTGCATTTATTCACTAAAAGCATTAAACAAAATAAAACAAAAATTCGCAAATAATCTAATCCAAGCTTAGTGCTTCAACAACTGTCCACGTTTAACGACAAATATGGAATTTATTAAATAAATCCAATCAGCACAATTAAATTATTGCAAGTGACTGGCTGTGTGACATTTGACATGCATTTGACTATTCGAAGCAAAGCATAAGCCAATTAGCAAATGTTTCTTGAAATTCTTAACAACATTTTTATCGTATTCAAGAGCTGCGTAATTAACAAAAGCTCAGTTTTGACAGGGCTTAGGGTAAACTTTGAGCCTTGAATGTTGTCTGCTTTTACTGTTGTTGTTGACTTTAACTTTTTGGCAAGTTTGTTGTTGCTGCTGACGCTCAATTAGAATTTAAACAAATATTGCCCATTACGCATACGACATATTGTGCGGCGGCGCAATTAACAGACGTTGCTGTTATTGTATTGTTACCCAACAACTCCCACCGCCCTGCATAATTGATATAGGCCCTCCTTAACAGACACACACAACACACCCACACACGTGCTTGAATTTTGTATGCAAAGGCAATCAATCAACTTGATTGACTCTGACAAATTCACGCAGTACTTCAGTGCGGCGCATGTATGTGCTTGTACTTGAAAACTGCGCATTAAATGCTGCATGTAAATTATATTTTAACCAAAGGTTCTCAAGAGCTGCTTCTTACCGCTGATTGACAGCTAAATGCAAATAGTTGAACTCGCAAATATTTTGAAATTAAATCTAAATGTAGTTAATTCATAAGATATTCCTTTCAACATATTAGCTGGATTATATCTTGGCATAATGTAGCTGACAGGCCATAATTATAATGCCCTTCAAATAATTTAATTGAACAAAGCAAACAATAAGCAACGAACAGGCAATGGAGGCCAAGGGAAAGTCAATTTCCAGCAGCTGAGCACAGTTTGGGGCCTTTTTCGCCTTTTCTAGATGGATGTAGAAAAGTGCAAAAGTTGTGCACAATGAAAGATTTGACAGCTTGATAAGTGAAAGAGAACAGTAGACACAGAGGAAAGGAGAGCACGGGGCTGCTGAAAAAGGTTTAGAAATTCGATTCATAAATGCGAATGCTCAAGTTTTGTAAAAGCTTTTAGCCTAATAAATAATTTATTTAAGCACAAACGTATACAAAAATATACAAATTCTTTACAAAATAATTAAATGAAATGGTTTCTAGTTTATTAAATTAAAAAAACAAAAGACGTTGAACTTTGCTTAAAGTACAGAAAATGTAAGCTTAACATTTTGCGCATCAAAATCGATTGAAGCAAAAAGCTTAAGTTTATTAAGACTATTTTTACAAATATATATTATTTAAACTAAAAGTGAGAAGACTCTTGTGATTTTATTTTGTGGCATACAATATTATACAATTTGTAAACCCTCAAAAAAAAAATTTTTATATTTTGAAATAAGCCTGCATTGAAAATTTTTCTTTACAACATTTATATGTTTCGTCAATTCATAAACTTTTTTTTACACCCCGAACCCATCGAAATAGGAATTTAAGGCTATGCAGTAATATACAAAATTAGCGGCGCGCGTGCTTATATGTGTATGTATAAGTGTGCGTGTGCGTGTCCGCGCAGAGGGCAATATGTATAGATATAGAACCTCGGACTTGGTTCAGGGAATCTCCAGTCGGGCAGACTCGGCTGATAGCACGGAAATGTCTCCCGCTCACATAAACACTGAAACTTATTTTTTTTTTTCAATTTATTATGTTATAAATTTCATTTTCGATGTGCCCAAGTTCAAACACCTATATATAAATATAGGCGTGTTCACATGCTGATTTCCAAGAAAACCGTTGAGTACAAAGCGCAAGAATTGTTAGTTCCTTAAACGCTTGGCTTGGGGCAATCGCCCTGCGGCGCTGACAGCAGCTGGCGTATTTGAAATTTGAAACAATAATAACAAGCGGAACGTAGACACTTCTACTTTATGAGTTTAGCCCGGTGCCAGGTAACACGCACACACACACAAACACTCGTGTCCTTGAACCTTTGAAATTTAGCTGAAACTCAAAAAAATCGCTTTCTTGCACTTGAGAACGCTGTGGATGTTGAAGCACAAGGACTTACAGGATTTCTTTTTCTGTTTTAAACTTGGTCTGGTCTTTGATATTTACCTCAACTTGAGCTTTTAAAATTCGTTTATGTTGCTTTTAAAATCTTAAGCTGCCAAATGCAAATCAAGCTTTCAGTTGGCGAAACTTATAAATATTTATGCATGTAACTCATACGCCACGTGAAACATTTTGACAGCCTCTTTCGTTGCGTCATAAAAAGTTTTTATACATCAATATGAGTGTATGTGTGTGTGTATATGTCGCTCGGCGAAATAGCCGACGGCCATTAAAATTTCAAAAGTAATTTCGACATTGCGCTGGGCGGCTCACAGTGATAATGAAAAAAATATGATATATATGTATATATGTATATACAGGAAACGTGCGCGTGCACTTGGGAATACACAGAACAGATACTGAGAAATGTGCCCAGAAATGCTCAGATGTGGGCTAAAGTATCCCAAAATGATTTCGTTTGGCCTTCCCATCCGCCTACCCCTCCTTCTTGTCAGGCTGTGTTAGGGGATAACGCGTCGTATGCGTAATGCGGCTGTTGCTTCTGCTGCTACTTCTTCGGCTGCTGCTGCTGCTGTTGCGACTTCTCCAACTCATGAATATTTTGGGGCACAATGATGCGTGGCAGCCACGACCAATGCCAATGTACTCTTGCCTTCAGACTAATGAATTCTGGCAGGAGCTCCGGCTTCGGCTCCGACTCCGCCTTGTTTTGTTTGTTTTTTTGATTGGAGTGCACAGCGAGTGGAGCTTACTACAGCTTGTGTCTGTAGCCGGAAGCCAAATACAGTTATACTAACATTTACTGCCACAGAGGGGATATACACACATATACACACTCGATTTTAATGGTCCACAGTCTGAGTAGTCGCAAAGCAAAGCGAATTTTGCCCGAATCGAAATTCTTTTAAAGCACAAATGAGTTTTAATTCAGCTGTGAACAAGAATAATATATAAATAAATGTTTAAAAACGGTGTATTTTTTAATCTTATATAAGTATCCAGCTATAGATATTTTTAATTGCTAATTTGTAATTCAATGCATTAAAGTCCATTTAAGTACTTTATCCGTATTATCTGCTTTATGCTCGGCAAATTCTCATAAATATTCCAGTAAAAAGTCATTAAAAATAAACATTTCCCGTAACTTTATGCATAAATTGTTACAGTATTTGTAAATTATAAAACTGACTTTTTGCTCTCGTTCATAACTTTTGTTTGCAATTCAGAAGAATCTTTTATTACGTTGACCAATTGCTTAATTTATCTCAATTGTTATACAATTTTTAAATATATTTTTTTCCAAATTTTTTTATACTTATACATTTTATTTATATATGTATATATATATTCAATTAATATTTTATATTAACTCGATTTCTCTCATATTTATATTTTTATGAAAAAATTTCTTAAAAAATATTAATGCATTTATGGAGTACCACCTGCATTTATTAAATATTCTTTGTTAACTATTTGCTTGTCCTCACACTCATAAAATCACTCCTCATTCCATTTACAAGAGCTTTGACTGCATTACAGTCACCATCACCTGTTCGCGCCTCCTTCAATCCATTGGTCGTGTGCCCACAAATTCTGAAATTCGAGAAAAATACAACGCAGAAAATGGCACAAAACTCAGTTAGTGGCAAATTATAAATACATATATAAGTAAAAGCCACATGCAAGCCGTGTGGCATTGTGGTCTGACTAAACTAATTAAAACTTGATACCGTACATTTTGAAAGTTTTGAAAAATTTGTAATAATTAGATTGCTTTATATATTGATTATTTTTCCATTAACATCAAAGATTACCAAATGGCAAACTTGTTACTATTTGAGGTTAAAATAATTAAAAGCACTTTGTTCGGATTTTTATTTTTAATTTTGGTTTCGAAAGGATGAAATCATATAAAAAGTGAAAAATTCTGAATACAACCGACTAGAGTTATGAGATATACTCAAAAACTAAATGTTAAAATTGGACTCTACTCTTAAAATCTCCAGCTACAACAGTTCCCGTAATCAAATAATTTGTATGGACGGATGAACTTTATATAATCTATGGAGTCGAAAAAAGATCTTTAGCTTTGCAACATGCACTTTAATAAAAATCCGAATATAGAAATTTCAATATTTTTGGAGTATGAAAAAATCTTAAAATTTTATTATTTTAAGATAAAGTCAATAATTAAACTGAGCCCTTCGAATGTTTCGATCTTAATTTATTGCAATCTATATAACACGTATCCATATATCCAATTATATATCTATATATTTTTATATTTGTATATATGTACATGTATATATACTTTACTCGATTTATTTTATTTGGTTTTTGACTTTCGTTTAGACAACTTGAGCCAATATGTTAAAGCCATAGCAACAATGGCCTTCGGCTTTACTAAAATAAATTAAGTTTACTATTTTAAAGTTCAAGTGTTGTCAAAGTTCAAGTGGGTTTCAATTTCAACATTAATTTGAAAATGTTCTGAAAATGAAACGAAATGCAACTTCAAAGTGGACAGACGAAAGTCTAAAGGTAATCAATTGCCGTCCAACCTTGCAGTCCTGTCAACTTATGGTCAGTGCCCAAAAACCAAATAATTTCCGCTTTATTGAAAGGCGAGCTGGCCATAGCTCTAAGAGCGCTGCAGGCAGCCGACCATGCAGACAGTGTAAATGTGAGTGAGTGACGAGTAAACCGCACGCGCCAGCCAAGCTTAAAAGCATATTCATGTTGCAAATGCCACAGACAGGTGGCAAGAGTGAAGGCACGTGCAATGTGGCACTAATTGAATAGCAAGAGCCCACAGGCAGAGTCAAATGGAGACTGAACCACAAAAGGTCACTGAGAAAAGCGAATCAGTTGCGGTTAAATTGTGGCATTGGTTGCATTAATTACAACATTGCAACATTTCAGACAAACATCAAGCAGTCAAAGCTATTTCCCATTCTTGATCTGTAATTAAAGCTTCGGAATGTAATTAGTGATGAGGTCTGCTTGTGGCAGGCTCTTCAAAGCAAGTTGAGCTCTGTAATTGCATTGTAATACAGTTATCAAAATTCACACCTAACCACAACACCTGAGACTGCCAACAATGCTAAAGATGGACTCGTGTCGTTGAATTTCGTATAAGATATACGAGTATTAAGTTAGTTGAATATAGTGTTGAATCATGTTAAGGTAGTGCATAGTCGTGTTTCATCATGTTTGGTCAGTTTTAGTCGATATCAGATAGGTGTTTAGTCTTAATAAGCGTGTCGAGCTTTAATTTGATAAAAAAAAAATTAAAATTATTATATTGAAGCTTAATTTGTATTTATAAAAAGTAATGATTATGGTCTAAGTTGTAAAAGTTATTGAAAAATGATGATTATCACCAAAGAATAGCGTAAAAAAAACATAAATTTAAAAAACATGACGGAAATGCTGAGATTGAACAAATATATATATTTTTTGGTGGTTATCTTTTTTCTACGTCCATTATCTGTGTGTGGTATCTTAAGACATTTCCTTACTTATTAAATTTGAAGCAAGCTGCATAGTAAATCGTGTTAGGTCTTACTTTCTTACTACTTTTTTAGCTAATGCATATTAAACCTTGACGAACCACTAAACATCGCATTTACTAATACCCATTTTTATACTCGTTCACGAAGTGAAAAGAGTATATTGGTTTTGTACAATGTCCGACTTGGTGTCCGTCCGTCTGACCGCCTTTTAAAATCCTGAACCCATTGAAAATGGGAATTTAGGGTACAACGTCCTTGGGACAATGTATGTAACAGGCAGAAGGCGGCGTGGCAGACCCCATAAAGTATATATATTCTTGACCAGGACAGCGAACTGATAGATTTGAAATTTAGATATATATTCTTGTATACTATACGCAGTACAAGTTTTTTTTTCATTCCATTTTCTTATTATTGATAGCAATCGATATTTTGTCTTTGTTTTTAATCTGAAACTTAAAGACCATAATAGCTAGAGACACCAAATTGACTATGTAGTTTTCTGTGAGGAAAATACAGATAGTTAATTTTTTAGATTCTGAATACATCCACCCATTACCCCAAAAGTTAAAAAAACATATTTAAAATACTAGGTAGTCGCATATATATATTTGGATGCCAATATTATGAACTGAAAATTTCATTAAGAAAGTACATCTAGAACCGAAGTTATTTAACAATTAATTTCTCATAGTACTGCAAAGAATGCAGCCCAAGCGCACCTGTTAAATCATCTACACAGTAAGCGCATCTTATCCATGTATAGATAAAATATGTAAGCTATATTGTTTAAAACACCACCTCGGACTTGGTTCAGAGGATCTTCTAGCCGGGTAGCGCTGCCTAGAGCGTTCTTACTTGTTTGTATATGTCTCTCTCATCTTTGATATTTATCTGGAAAACATGCAGCTGGGCTCTTCTAGCTCAATGAGCTTTTGAGGTAAATTATACAGCTTGCAGTCGAGCTTGGGATTAGCCCCTACTATGTTCCTCTTTTGTCATCAGCTTGGCTTCCGGCGTTGACGGGCAGCGGCTTATTTCACTTTTGCTTTTTAGTTCAACGACAGACGGGCACTGGCCGAGCCATGCAAGTAGATTATAATGTTGACGTGGTCATAACCTTTTGCTCCTTTTCATTTTGCTCTGCATTCAGTGTGGCATTGTTATGTCGTCTATGGAATGTCAACTGCCGTTAAATGGGTCAACTGCACGTACACATTGAATTGTGGGAGCTGATAGGCGCATTATTGTTACACATAAGTCATATTGTTTACTGATTTCTCTATATATATATAGCAGTAAAAGGAAGTTCCCTTCAGTTTTGTGTACTCTTTTCTCATTCCTTCATTAGTAAATAAAATATGGTTATAGTTAGCTCGCAGGCCAAGGTTTGGTCAAGGTCCGCGGCTAGACACCATGTTAACTCATTAATATAATAATTCAAAAAATAGATATATAAGCGAAATATTCTGGACACAAAATGTGCGCAGCAAGAACTTTTGCCGCCGGTCAAGGATATGTTCGGTGAAGGACATGTCCGCCATAAATTAGGCAATATGACAAGCAAATCATAATCAGGTAGCCGACGTGCTTTAGGTAGCATTATTATTACCTTTACCGTTACGTATGCTGGCACCGACCAGATCCCACATTAATTATGGCTGTAACGAGGCGGAGGCGGTGGCGGGGGCGAGTGCACGACAGGGACGTGGCCAAGGCTTCTAATATGCCCTCATACAACGCTTTGTTTCATTTGAGGGCTTGGCGCATTGTTTTGCGCATTCCATTCCATTCCATTGAAAAGGCGTGGCGGGCGCTCCTGTCTGCATATTAACATAAATATGAGAGTTATTTGCATGTTAATGAGGCCATAGAAACTAATAGACCCATCTTTGATTACACAACTAATAAGCACGCTTCGCATGTGGTAAATATCTATATGTATGGGTGGGTATGGGTGGTTCTTATTATAAGCATATGTGTACACATACGCTTAGCTTAACATTTCCAATTGTTCTTTAGTATATAAGCTCTATGAAAATTAAGCACAATCATCAACTAATCTTTAGTTCATAACTAAACAAGTAAGAACAGTCTAGTCGGGACTGCTCGACTACGAGATCCCCTGAACTTTTTTGGAGCTTACATCTTCTCACACAGACGCATGCACGCATAAATGATGATGCCAACGTCTTATACTATACAACCACACTCTTCATACTGATCTCGGTGACAGAGACTAAAATAGCAGCGGCCAGAATTACAATTTAATTTAAATTGCGATAAAATTCAAAGAAGAATACACGTGTGCATACAGTCTATACATGTGCACACGTGTATTCGCTGGTTGCCGTGTGCTTTTGTTGATTGACAAAATGTTTTCTTTAATAACTTCTGTGTTACTAAACGGGATAAAAAAATTAAAAAAAAAATTTATTTGTTGCTATATTTGCAACTGAACTGGTATCAAAAATATAAGAAAAATCGAAATTGTATTTTATATACAAAATGCTAATGGTCAAAAAACTGAATCACAATATCTTGGAAACCGGAAAAATTATTGAAATCGACTCAGCTCGTCCCCCTGAGCAAGAATAAATATACTTTAAGGGGTCTACCACGTCTGCTTCTTCCTGTTACATACTTTTCGCAAAACCATTATACCCTGATTTTCCATTTTCAATGTTTTAGGGTATAAAAAAAAGATAGTCGAGTTTCATAAATCGAAACGCAAAGCAGCTGGAACCATGACCAATAATTTATCATATTAATATATAATCTCAATTTATCTTTTAGATAATCACACCCACTCGCTCTCTGGTGCTGTGCGCCGACTCCAGACGCGACATGGAGGATTGGCTGGGCTCGCTGAAGACGGCAACGGCACCGCAGCGTCCGCGAGGGGATAGCTTTCTGATCGATCAGCATGACATACTCTCCAATCACCATCACTGGTATGCAACCTCCCACGCACGGCCCACCTACTGCAATGTGTGCCGGGACGCGCTCTCCGGCGTCACGTCGCACGGGCTCAGCTGCGAGGTGTGCAAGTGCAAGGTGCACAAACGGTGTGCGGCCAAAGCGATTGCCAACTGCAAGTGGACAACGTTGGCAACGGTGGGCAAGGATATAATCGAACAGCCAGATGGCAGCATCATTATGCCCCATCAGTGGATGGAGGGCAATCTGCCCGTTTCGGCGATGTGTGCCGTTTGCAAAAAGACATGCGGTTCGGTGTTGCGACTGCAGGATTGGCGTTGTCTCTGGTGCAGAGATACGGTGCATGTGGCGTGTCGACCGCAAATGACCATTGCATGTCCAATTGGACCCGCCAAGCTGTCCGTGGTGCCTCCCACAAGCGTGCATTCGATAAGTACGGATGATGCCTGGGATGTGGTCAGTCCGAAGGGCAACTTTTCACCGCTGCTTGTCTTTGTCAACTCGAAGTCTGGCGACAATCAGGGCGTCAAGTTTTTGCGACGTTTCAAGCAGCTGCTGAATCCTGCGCAGGTCTTTGATCTGATCTCAACGGGGCCCAGCTTGGGTCTTCGTCTGTTTCGGCACTTTGAAATATTTCGCATACTGGTATGCTCCGGCGATGGCTCCGTTGGCTGGGTACTCAGCGAGATCGATCGCTTCAATATGCACGTAAGCTATATCTGTCATATAAATATCAATTGTATCCGATGTAAATCCTTTACAGAAACAATGCCAGGTGGCTGTCATGCCTCTAGGCACGGGCAACGATCTGGCACGTGTATTGGGCTGGGGTTCCAGTTGCGATGATGACACCCATCTGCCCCAAATATTGGAGCGCTACGAGTCGGCCAGCACCAAAATGCTGGATCGCTGGAGTATTATGGTGTTCGAGAAGGCCATCACTGTGCCTAAGATACCAAAGATGTCCATTACCACGGAACAAGAGGCCCTGCTCACGGGCATGGTTACGTCGGCCAATCATCATCTGCGCTTCATAGTCGAGACGAACGATACGCAAACGTTAATATCCTCTACGCGCACCTTGTGTGACACCGTTGATGAGCTGGTCTCACGCCTCTGTGAGCACCACAAGGACGACGAGCAGTTGACCATGAAATGTGACATCCTACGGCAGAAGTTGGCAATGCTGCTGGACGCCTTGCAGGAAGAGGAGCTGGGCACGCACAGTGGCGACGATTTGGTGGCCACCATAAGAAGTTTAATATCACGCAGTATGCCCTTAACATCGGGGCGTCCATCCTTTCTGTAAGTCCACAATACACATTCTGGCATGATATGCAAGTAATTTTAGTTAAACTTTAAAGAGGCTATGCAGAAGTTGCATATTAAAGAGTAGCGTAAAGCTATTAGTCGACGCAACACATTAGTAATCATTTTATTTAAATATACAGACTTTTCCATTTGCTGCTCGTCAGTTTGGCAAACTTTAAAGACAATTCAATTAAATCCGTAAAATAATATGCAGAGAAAATATCGTCAGCTCAAAAGCATGCTACATTTTTATTTTTATGTCAAACACTGCTTGCGTTTAAATGCACTGCTTGCCTTTCAGCTGCACTTCTTGAAATGCAAGCAGTTGCATACTGCGTACGTTTTCTTCTGCTTGGCGCGGATGAATTCAAATTTAAACTTTTGTACAACTGGGTAACTTTTGAAAATGAAAGTATTTAATATTTTTGAGATACAAAAAGTAATACTACTAATTTAACTAAAAATATGTAATATTGTATATCAATACACATTTTTATATACTAACTATGGAATATTTTTCTAGCAATCCAAACATGTCTATTGAAAAAACCGAAAAGGATAATATAAACTCAAAAGAGCGTCGTAATAGCCGTTCACTGCGCTCAAGCGAGAAGGAAGCGCTGCAGAGCCGGGCGAATAGTGTAAAGCGCGCAATTTACAATGTCGTGGAGCACTCGGAACCGGGTCGCCCCAAGCGCTATCAGCGCAAGCTCTCAATTACACCGTTTGAGGCACTGAAGATACCCGTTAACCATTCAGGGGAATCGACGCCATGCAGCTCTCCGCTGCCCATAATACCTCCCATCAATATTATCTCGCCAACAATGGAGACATCTCGTCTCACCTGCATCTCACCCCTTCCGGACACACGTCGCGATTCAGTGGATGAGAATTTCTTTAACAGCATCAATTTGCCAGCACCGCGACAATTTGCAGACAGTCGTCGCAGCTCGGGCGTGCCGGAGGTCATACAGGAGATCGAGGAGGGTGCTAACGGGGAGACAATATATCGAATTGGCCGCCTCTCACTAAGCGGAGGAGCCAACATCGACGATGCGGGCAATCGCCTGTCACCGTGCAGCGATGGAGGCGACAATACGCCCACCGAGCGCAAGGTGGATTTTCTGCGTGTGCCGATCATTACGAGCGAACCGATTGTCGACCCGTTGTCCGACTATCGACCCATTGAGGTGTTCGAGCGCACCTACTACATGACTCGTGAACTGGACAAGGACAAGGAGCGCAATGCGAGCAGTCAGATCGACTGCGAGAAGGAGGATGCCGTCATCAATGAGAAATGCGAATCACCGCAGCCGCATCAAGCTCTGGTACACACTTGTAACCTGCAGGTACCCGGCATTGTCGTAAGCCCCCAATCCCAAAATGTGTATACGAGTGCAAGCCTCACAATCATTGACACCGATGCCCAGACCAATACTGTATGGCATTATTGAACTACCAATCGAAAAGGAACTTTAATTGGTTCTTTTTTGCATTCGCAGGAACAATCCTCGTCAGAGGAGCTGGGCGGTGAGGCAAGCGATGTGCTGTCCGCCATTAGCAATGAGGAATGTAGCGTGGCCTCCGAGATCTTCGACAAGCCCGAACCGGGTCACAGCCTAGGCGACATTATACAGGTAACTGGAGGCAGTTGACTTAAATTGTGAAATATGATTAAGATTAATCCTCTTTTGAGTAGAACCTGGACGCGAGCAACTTTACGCACATTGATTCGCCGGAGACGAGCGACGAGACGGAGGCCATGCCCGGCGAGAGTCTGATGGATGACATCAGCTCAGTACTGGGTCATGATATAACCAATGCGCTGCAAGATAACACCATTACGGATGACACCACCACCCTCTGCTCGGAGCATGCCGGGCCTCCGAAGCCGCCACGCAAGAAATCACTGAGCGCATTGACCCACAGCAAAACGCATCCGCGTCGACGCAACTCCTCGCCGCCTCGCATGGCACGGCTCGCACGCATGGACAGCGATGATAATCCTCAGCAGTTCGGATTTGAGAATATTGTATTCGAGATCGATAATCGCTGTGATGATCAGAAGATGCGCGAGCCGCCACGCTACTGCAGCCTGGCGCAGTTCGTGGAAGGTAACGATATAGCGCGTCAGAGTTTCAAGGTATGTGTTAAACGCCGATCTGGCCTAAAGTAGGTAAATTGTATATACTTATATACATATATATAAATATATATGTATATATAGAGCTATAGCTATGTTACGTTTATCGAAAGTGCTCAGACATGGCCACTTATGGTAAAACAAATCTTTGTTGCTCTCCGTTTGCTTCTTTCTTCAAACTTTTCTTTTCGTGTGTATTTAACAACCCGAATACGTTCACTTGCTTGCCTCAATCCAAATCTAAATATAATAATATAAACAAAAATATACATAAAATACCGAAATAAAATCGAACGAAACAAATATCAAATATGTATAACTCCTGCTCCTGTCGACTCTCTAACGTGAAGCGTCCCAAAAAGCGCATCTCACTCAAGAAATTGAATACAACTACAACAACAACAATCGTATCTCAACAGCAACTAATGCTTGATTGCAATAGCAACGACAGCAACAACAGCAACAACGAAGAGGCGGACACGCCCACAAATACAGCCCCAACTAGAACGTATCGAAATCTAACAACGACTACGACTAGCGACGAACTAGATGAACTGTCCACGCAAACTGCAATTAAAATTGAAATAAACAGTGCTGAACAATGCACCACAATGAATACCACAACAACAACAGCAACGACAACGAAACCGCTTGAATCGGCAATGGCCTCATCGACATCGCCCACGAAGAAATCGGGCCATGGACAAGAAGTAAAACGCATTACCTTTGATGAGTCGTGTAAGAAAGAATCGTTTGATGATGTAAATCCCAACTATCCACAGATAAGTGTTGTTGTAAGGCCGCCAACACCATTGCGCGGTGATTCCGTAAAGCCCACAGCATCTTTATCATCATCATCCATATTGGCGACCTCGTCGTCTTTGCTTGGTGTACGCACGTTGAACTCCTCGGAGATTCGACGACACTCGAGCCATGCGCCCAGCTTGGCTGTCCGTGAATTTGACAAGGATAAAGATCGTCGGCATTCCGGCTTTAATCCAAATTTCCTAACATTGGATCCGGAACATGCGCGCTTCCTAAGCAGTTCTCCAGCGGCTAGTCGTAGAATTAGCTGTGGCAGTCTCTTCAAGGTAAGTCCCGACCCAAAACAGTTAACCCCAATACCATTATATATATACACATATATATGTTCATTAATACATATATATATATATATATATATATATATGATTTACGTTGGCACTACTGCATCAGCAAGTGAAAATATATAAATGTGTCAGCCGAGCAATGAGAATGCAGAAATCCAATCAAAAATACTCGTACACACAAATGCGATTTTAGGTAATTGTTTCTGTTTTACTTGTCGCGATATTACAAAATTATTCAAATACGGATTACAGGGGTATTCCAGCTGCAAATTGACATTTGGGCTTACACGATATTTTTTACATTTTTTTGTTGTAGCTTTTTGTGCGATTCACATGGTAAACTTAGGAGTTAAAATTATTTTGAAAAAATTACACCTTAAATATTTTTTAAAATTATTACAAATTTTATTTACAATAATAAAATTGATGTAAACTTATATTGAAAGGGATTACAACTCAATGAGCTGTCAGAAATGCATGATATTTGAATTAAAGTGAAAATACTTGCACCGCGTACTAAATTGTAGAGAAAGAGTAATCCAATTTCAAAACAAAATATTCCAACATTGGTAAAATAATAAAAATATTTATTCATTAATATAGATATTCTAAAGCAAAGTCGCCTCTAAATCGCCATGTGAATTAAACAAAAAATGCCATATATATATTCCATAACGTTTTTACTATCATTTGCCACATTAACTATAATTTAGCTAGTTGCGTTTGAGTTCTTAAAACCAGACTTTAATTAAATTATAAAAAAAACACCACAAAATCAATAAAAAAAACTACAAATGATACCATATATATAGAGTTATATATATGTATACATATAAAAAAAATACAATATATGTTTTATACAAAGCACAAATAAATTGGTACGTATTTCAAAATTATGTCAACTACTTGTATGAATTTCATTTATAGTTTCAAAACTCTGAAAAGCTTTCAACACACATACTCACACATCCATTCTATAAACAAATAAATTTATATTTATATATAATCACACATTCACATGATATTTTTTTTTGTGAATACTAAATGCATTTTCTTAGAAGAAAAACCAAAAATATAACACTAAACGCACGTACGGACTGTTCAGTGTGCGTTTCTTTGTGGTCGCCGAACCAGACATACGCCTGGCAACCTTGGCGCTTATTAGGCCGCTGATACCGCTGGTAAGCCCGTTAACCAGAGGTCCGGGTCCCTCCTTTCTACTGCGTTCCTGAGTTCGTTCGTTCCATACGCTCACTCGTTCGTTCGCTCGTTCGTTCGTTCGCTCGATGAGTATCCGTAATCCCAGCAAATGAACTAACTATATCGATACATATATATGCAATATATTCTCGTAATTTCCCCTGTACAAAGTGCCAGTTGAAGTCTCAGCTTTCGTTTCAGTTTGTGGTTACAGCACACGCGTCAGTTTGATTTGATTTTCTTGATTTACACACGTGTTGTCGTCTTGAACAGTAGTGTTGCCTAATACCTAGTAATATAAGCTATATTAACCCAATACTAAATACTAAACAATTTCCGTAACAACAGCTATTATAAAACACGCTCTACCTTCTTTAAGATTATCATTTTCATTTTCAAGTAGTGTCCTGTCTCTCTCTGTCTTTCTCTCCCTTTCTCTCCACTTATAAAACCTGCGTCCGTTATTACACAATACTGGCACACGCATATAACCTCACACTCCAAACGCTCACACACTCACTCAGCCACATCCACATGTTTCTTTGTATCGTAGTTAGTGCTGACTTTCCAGTTGCTCTTTGACACCATCGACCCGGTGATCCCAGCCCCATCTAATCGCTGACTCTTTCTTGCAGCCGAACGAAGCTTTGCCCAATCTACAGACGCTCAAGGGCTCCAAGTCGAGCCTATTTATGGGATCTACACTCTTCGGCTTTGAACACTTTAGCGCTGGCGATAAAGATGAGAAGCTTGCCAAAGACAAAGAGAGAACACCCACAGAGGAGGCTAGTCGCAAGCTGCCCATTATTAATCCTCTAGTGCGCTTGCCCAATTGGCCCAGTAAGTAGAATTGTTAATTATCATACTAGTATAAGCGAAGTTCGTTTTCCTAAAATCATTAGAATTTAACTCAAAACCAAGATCAAGAGTATCTTGTACTCAGATATCTGTGTAGCTCCTTAAAAACAGAACCAATTGTAAAAATCTGCATTTTACCTTAATTTATTTGAAAATTAATTTCTTCAATTTCTCGGTGAAATAATCATGGGTACACGATTATACCCATCATATCATAATACTTTACTTTATTAAAAAAAAAAATTATTTTTTAATCAAGACTCCAAATGGTGCGCTATATTTAATTAAAAGCTCTGGAAAGAGGAAAACTTTAAGGAAATTTCTTGTACAAAACCTTAAAAATTTTGACAACTGAACCATTTTATATCGCTGCTTGCAAAGAGCTCCGTGAAGACTGAGCCGATTTCGCCAGCATTTAACTAGAGTAATTCTGCATTTGAATATAATTCACATTTGATTTATTGAGTTCTTTCTACCGTTCTTACGAACTACCGTTACCTTTGCAGATCTAGCCAATGGCACTGGCTTCATATCAAAATGTTTGCTGGCCAATGCGGATACTCTGTGCGCCGCTGTTAGCCCCTTGATGGATCCGGATGAAACTCTGCTTGCTGGCTACCATGAGAAGTGTGTGATGAACAATTACTTTGGCATTGGCATCGATGCCAAGATCTCGCTGGACTTTCACAACAAGCGCGAGGAGCATCCAGAGAAATGTCGCTCCCGGGCACGCAACTATATGTGGTACGGGGTGCTCGGCTCCAAGCAGCTGCTGCAGAAGACCTGCAAGAATCTAGAGCAGCGCGTGCAGCTGGAGTGCGATGGCCAGCGCATACCTTTGCCAGAGCTCCAGGGTATTGTCATACTGAACATACCCAGCTTCATGGGCGGCACCAATTTCTGGGGTAACAGCAGCAAGAAGGAGGACATCTTTCTGCCGCCCAGCTTCGATGATCGTGTGCTGGAGGTGGTAGCTGTCTTTGGATCGGTACAGATGGCTGCCTCGCGTTTGATCAATTTGCAGCATCATCGCATTGCCCAATGCCAGAGCGTGCAGATTAATATATTGGGCGACGAGGAGATACCCATTCAGGTCGATGGCGAGGCCTGGCTGCAGCCTCCGGGCATGATACGCATTCTGCACAAGAATCGTGTTCAGATGCTCTGTCGCAATCGCAGCCTGGAGGTGTCCCTCAAGAGCTGGCAGGAGAAGCAGCGCCAGCACAGCATATCCATACAGCGCGACACCTCCTCGACCGCTTCCGAGCATGCCATATCCACGGACGAGGTCATATCGGAGCGTGAATGCTATGTACTACTGAATTTCATCGAGGCAGTCAGTTCGCTGGTCAAGTGGGTTAAGTTCTTGATCATCTCACATCCGGCACTGCAGCATGATCTATATGAGGTGGCCTGTCGTGCCAGCGAAGCCTTGGAGTCTATACATCCGCAGGGCAAGCTGCTAGAGGGTCCATCATTGCGCACCAAGCTAGTGGAGGTGATCGACTCCTCACGTCAGCTCTACGATGATGCGTGCACACTGTTGCGTGATCGTGGTCATAGCCTCATCCTGCGCGAGGATCTGGAGACAAAGCTGAGCGCAGCGCTGGCCAACATGGAAATGGAGCTGAAGAAGTGCTCTGTACAGAAGTGCATCGATGGCAAACTGCGCGCCTACTTCAATGTGCTGGCGCCCAACGAGGAGGTAAGAGCTACTTGGTTGAGAAAGAGACTGCATTGGTCTTACACTTTTTTTCCAATTTGCTCAGCCCGATGGACGTCGCAAATCGCGTCCATTCTGGGTGCGTTTGCGCTCCGGCTCCACCGCCGGCCAGCAGCAGTTCAAACCTCCGATGACAAACACCCGCGAGGCGGCCAACAATTGGAGCGTCAACGAGGTGGTCACCTGGCTGGAGACGATGCAGCTTTCGGAGTATGTGGACAGCTTCCTCAAGAACGATATTCGCGGCAAGGAGCTGCTTACGTTGGGCAGGCGGGATCTGAAGGATCTGGGCGTAGTCAAGGTGGGTCATGTAAAGCGTATACTGCAGGCCATCAAGGATCTCAGCGAGAACTAATGTAGCATAGTACAAAAGCTAAGATAAAAGTGAATTTTGTTGTGTTTGAATGTAGTTTATGCGGGTTGAAGGGGGCGTGGTTAATTTTATATGGGAAAATGCATACAACAATCACTATTTATAGACTAGCTTAGCTAAAATGGAATAAAACCCTAAAATACTTTTTTTTCTGTATTTTGGGGGCTGCAAGACGCCTAACAAACATTTATCTATATTTAATTACATAACAAAAACCAAAAGATAACCTAAATTAATAATACTCTATATACATATAGCAATAGTTAATTTATTTTTCCACTAAAACATATATATATATATATAAATATCCATATATATGTATATATATATATATATATATATATATGTATATTAATATAACTATGGTTTGATAAGACTTATCATTTTCTGTTCTAGTTATGTAAGCGAACTGAATTTCATTTTTGGATATGTACCTTAATATATATATACACATATTATATATATATATATGTCAAAATGGAAAATTATTTAATTGGCAGTTAAACGAATTTAAACGTAGTGGCACATTCTAAACCTAAAAACAAAAACTAATTAAGCAAAGTGCATTTAGTTTTAAGTACAGTTTGGAATTCAATTAACGCTTAGCAAAGTTGAAACACAAAGCAAAATCCCCTAATAATAACCATTATTCTAAATTTAAAAGCAATTTTCGATTTTACAATTGTAAAAGCAAAAAAATACTATCTCTCTACAAAAAGACAAAAATCAACCTTGACATATTCTTAATTCTAGTTAAATACAATTAAATTTAAATGTTTACCTACTCTTATAACTAACCATGCAAATATTTTAAGTAACAAAGAAAAGTCTGTTAAATGTGTCATTTTTTGTGTATAGCCAAAAAAAAAAAACAAAACGAACTTTTAATATGTTTATTTAAATTAATTCAAAAGTTAGCTCTTAAGTTTAAGATTAAGTCAAATGGGATTTGTTCTGGTGCGGGGCGCCAGCGCCCAACATTTATTTGAATACAAAAAAAAAGAAAATTAGCTAGCATTGAAGCTCATAATATTGTGTTTCAGTACTTTTTTGGTATATATTTTAATTGTTTACTCGGTCCTAACTGTTTAATGTTTAAGAAATTGTGCTAAATTTTGATAGTTACCTATTTTCAATTAAGCATATGTACGAATACTACATACCATATACCTTTATATACATATATATATATGTATTTGTATATATATACATATATACATATATACATAGCTGCATATATGTAAATGTGTTTTTTGTGTGTTATCAATCATCAGTCAATCATTTCTATACATACATCTTCCATATATATCTACTTACGTTGCTTTCAAAATCTTTGCTCATTCTGTCTCAAATTGAGTGAATTTTTTTTTAAGAAACTAAGGTATCTGGCACCTACTTCTATATCTATATCTTTATACAATTATGTATACACAACAAATCTCTTGAGTGACGTCTATATATTATATTTTTGATATCGAAGTATAAATGAGCCCAGACCAACTCGATTGATTTGTTGTACAACTGTTGTCCACTAACTAATTTCCATTGTTTACGTGTAGCACCCCTTGAAATTTGACACATATTTGTGCAACTATTTACGCTTACAAATACCCTTCGTATAACAAGGCAAATAAAACCCCAAACTAATTTAAGAATGTCATAAATACAAATACAACTCTTTAAAAAAAAACTAATTGTAATAACAATCAAACACAAAACTAACTCAAACACAATTTAAACATTTTTTCGACACATGTATTTTCGAGGAAACTTTAAGAAAACTAAACAACCAAATTAAAATTATAAAAATTATCGGTTTACTTTTTAAGTTATAAACCTCAACTATTTTTAATATATGTTCATTGCAACAATCGAAAGGTAACCTAATGCATTTTTAGTTCATTTTAACAATACTGTGATAACAGCTTTCTAAAAAAACTCCCTTTAAACTAAATTTAACATTAAAAATTAAAACACAGAAAAACACTAAATTTAAATGTTTTTGAAAATTCATAATAGTATAAAAATATAATAAAAGGTAAATAAAAAATGAATACAATAATGAAAACGAACCTCAAATTAAATGAATAATTTAACTAAACCCAAAAAATAATTTGCATTGCTGTTCTCTGTAAATTTATGCAATTTGCCAAGACAAATCTAACTATAAAGAACTTAAACTCAAAATCTACAAGCTACGCAAGTAAAAAATAAATATGCTAACTACCCCAAACAGCAAATCTTTTACCTATAATACGCAAGTTATAATAAACAGAAATTTTCTTGATGAAAATTATAATAATAGCAAAAATAATAATAAAAACAAAACACAAAACAAAAAAACTGTTGTTTTTCTATCTTTGGACATACTTACTGTAACAATTCTCCATTGCAAATAAAATACCAGGAAACATTGTT
The DNA here is from genome assembly GCA_035045545.1 of Drosophila gaucha. NCBI lineage: Eukaryota > Metazoa > Arthropoda > Insecta > Diptera > Drosophilidae > Drosophila > Drosophila gaucha. The sequence goes on from JAWNOY010000342.1 coordinate 1,420,059, forward strand.
TAAAACGTTTATATGCACTTTTCATTTATTTGATTCATACAGTTTTAATTTTTTTTTTAACCATCACTTGACTTGTTTTTATTTGTATTTTTATAAGTTTCAGTTACACTTTCTGTAGGTATTTTCTTTTTTAAGTTGGTACATAGGGTTTTATGTCCTTTTATAAATCGTTTAAATCTTTGCAAGGCTATTTGGTGTGCCTTAGGTTTTTCATTTAATGTATGACAATTGGGCAAAATTATTGAGTATTTTTCTTTAGATAGATTCATTGCGTTAATTTTTTATTTTCATTTTAAAATGCATTCGCATTCTGGCGTGAAAGTTAATTTTAAAAATGTATTTTTTCGATTTAGAAACAAATATTATGCAAATGTTTTTGTCTTTTTGGAAAATTCATGCTTGAACCTCACTATATATATATAGATATATAGCACACCAATCAGATCGTACTGTACGTCGTATATATATTTATTATGTTTTTATTTGTATACATTTTATTTTGTAAACAAGCTAGAATATATGTCGAGTTTGTTCTTAAGTAGATTCATATTAAAGTTGCCTAAAATTTGTTAAGTACGATAGTTAAAACTAAATGAGTTCCAAATGTTAATTTTTTCTTATTTTTTTGCTCTTCTGTTATATCGAACTGTAACTGGAAAGAGAGTTTGGAGACTGTGTGTGTGTGGGTGTGTGAGAGAGAATTCCATCAAGGCTATATATTTAGTTAAGTTCTTGATTATAATCGTGTCTAACTAATGCAGTATAGAGTATGGGTTTAGGTTTTCTTTGAAATCTCATAGATTGCGCTTAATAAACAAATGTTTTGTTGAGTTCTTTCATGGATAACATGGATTCCTTTTATAACTGGGGTTTTGTTTTCTTTTTTAACTATAAGACTTAGTTTTCAACTCAACAGTTTTCAACTAACAGACAAGCTTTTCAATGAAAAACATATAAAAATACATACTTTAACTGTTTTTATAAATACCACTGAAGCTTTGTTTTTAAGTATTTTATGTATTTATGTATTTGTTTTTTTTTTTTGTTTTTAATAAAAATATGTTTATGCAAGCAACAATTAAGCTCAATACTGAAGTTAATCACAAGTGAAATTTTAACTTCAGTTATATTTCTTTTATATAAATACTATATATTAAGCAGTAAATTCTTATTTGTGAAATTATAAACATAATGCTTGAACTTAAAATTCGCTTGTAAAGACTAATGCAAATTTAATTTAAATATGTTTTTGTTTTGTACTCAGAAATAAATCAATACGCTGTTAGCGCTTTCAAGCAAATAACTCTTCAGTGTTGACAAATGTTTGCTTTTCTTTTCTCATTTCTTTTGGGAAGCATTATTTAGTGAGGTTAGCAAACACAACGTTTCTCTTCTTTACTTTTGTTTTTTTTTTGTTTACTAACACATTTTTCGCTTCTTTTATTTTTATATTTCTATTACATAATGCCATATATGTAAGTATTTGAAATGTATGTCGCAAAAACTAGTTTCACAGTTTGTCGCAAAATCGTAAACGTATAACATTTCGCTTCTTTTTTGTGTAGTACAGTACGTTTGTGTGGGTGTGTGTGTGTTTTAACCATCATTGCCAAAAAGTGTACTTAAAATATCATTAATATCATTTACTTTGTTGTTGTATTTGTAGCTCATGTGCAAAATCTATTTTTTTCCAAGTTTTTTGTGTTCTATTTGCCGGATCAGCTTAGTTCACCCTATATGCATTACCCAATATACTCAGCATAAGTATTTTGCCATTGGATTTTCTTTCTTAATGAAAATTACAAAAAATTGAGGTTTTCGTTTGACCTAAAACACGTTTGTTCTTAATTGTTGTTCATCATTTATATTTTTGTTGGACGGGTCTCTGCGGTGATGTTGTCCTTGCTTTAATGTTATTATAATTCGATTTCTTTTTTCTTGTAGAATTTTTATTTTTATATTTGTTCCAGCTTGTGTTTTTTGGGTGTTTGCAAAATTCTTGTTATTTCTTTGGGAGATTATAGGCAGTGAAAGTGTTTTATTTTTTAGGGAATAATGCACGTGCAGCGCTTTAAATTATATATTCGACTGATTTCCCTGACTAATATTATAAACTAATTTAAATTCAGTTGAAATCCTAGTACACTTCTAATGGAAACTTAATGGAGTTTTTATCATGAATCATTTTTTTGGATCTAGTCAAAATATTTTTGCTTGGTAGTTTTCGAATTAACTTCTAAAGCTGAAATAGTTTTAGGGTTCAGTGCTGCAAAACTATGATGACACGCTCGCCTGCTAAAAGATAGCGATTTCTGGCTGTCTTCATCGATAATTATCGAATACACTGTTGATGTTACTGTTTAATGTTGCAAAAATATGCAATGTTTTTAAAAGTAAAGTACGTGAATAATAATTAAAGAAAGTAGAACATTTCAAATATATATAATATATGTATTATATATAAGGAACTGAACATATGTTAAAGTACCTATCGACTTTCATAGAGATCGATTTGTGTCACAATCGATAGTTTGCACAGCACTGAATTTGCAGGAGGTTAGAGTATGGCTTTTGTGGCTTTTGCATGCTTGAGGCGGACATTACGTGTCAAAAACTTTAATTGAATTTCGCTAATTGCTTTTTCATTTTAATGCCAAATACATTTTGCACTTTAAGCACTTACGACCCACATTTTTCGGTCCTTAGACACTCTCCTCCTTGTTGGCGCTGCTGGTGCTGCTGCCGCCCCAGAAGCGATCGAAACGGTCCCGGGCCTTCTCCAGAACATCGACGGCAGCGGAACGGGCCGTCGAGCCAGTCGCTGTCGATGAGGACGATGACAGAGCCGGTTCTGGCTTGCTGCTGACATCGCAGCGTACCGCCCCGCCCGGCTGGGTGGTGGGAGTCAGCGTTTTGCCGTAGACAGCGCCGGACGAGCTGCTGGCTGTGGGGCTGCCGATCGACTTCCAGGCTGTGTGTGTTTGTGGATGTGAAGGCATTGGAGGGGGGAAATAGTTGTGGAAATAGTGTTTTGTAATGTTACGCAAAGGAACTACGCATTTGATACGCTATGTGGAAATACGCCTTTTGGCTTAACGATTGTTTTTTTGGTTTTTGTTTTTTTTTTTTATATATTTTTGATTTGCGATATATTGGCTTAATACTGAGAGAGAGAGAGAGGGGAAAGTTGTTGCATTATATTTACGCTTGGTTTTTGAGTTTGGCTTTGGCTGGTGTTGCGATTTTTTGTATTTTGAAGATTGCTTAACGATGATTGGATTTTTGGATGATGGTTGTGAGTAGCGATACATACATATACATATACAGATACATATATTTAAATACGAGTTAATATATAAATATTTGTAAAAGCGATTTCTTATTTTGTTGTTCTTGTGTTTACTTATGTCGACTTCATATTGGTTTTTGGTTGGATTTTTTGTATGGAAGTTGCGTTTATTGAAGCGTGCTTAAAGGCTTACCGTCCATTTTAGCCTGTTCGGTTAGTTGTGGCGGTGCCGATTGTGGTGGCGGTGGTGGCTTTTCCACCGGTGTTGACGCTTTTATCTCGCTCTGAGGTCGGCTATAGTTTTCGCCTGAAAAATGCAAAAATTTTTATAAATTAAAAAGATTTCTTCAATTATTTTAATATACTTTGTTACCCTCTTTGACATTTTGTGTGACGGTAAATGTCTTGCCAGTGTCCAAGGGCACCGTCCAGTTGACTGGATCGGGAGAGCGCATTATAATCTGCTCTGGAGACTTAACCCTTGTGGGCTCCGGTGGCGATTTAACCAATGGCTCATCGGGCACCTCGGGCACTGGCTGTGGACTGCAGCTGGAAATTGAAATTGCAGTCTCTCTACCATCTTCGGCATCGTCTGTTGGCATTAAAAATATTAATAAGAAATTAAAAAAAGAAATTTTCTTTGATTAACATGATTTACACACATATTTTATTTAAGGCGCTTTATTTCTTGGTTTTTATTTTATGCTGCTGCAGCTGTTAAATTTGTATTTTTATTTTCTTTAAGCAAACTTTGTGATCGAGTTATATAGTAGGTTAGTAGTTGTAACTTAAAATGTAAAGATTTATATTTTTTAAATTTATTTTTCTGTTTTCTGAAAATTAAAATAAAAACTTAGTCTTAACTTAAACTTAATGAAACTTAGTCAAAATAAAGCACGTATTAAGCATTAAGCTTAAAAGGCAAACCAAATTTGTTAGTAAAAATTGAATTTAAATTATAAACAAATTTTTGCTTTTGATGTACATAATTGTTTTTTTTTTTTTTTTTGTTTTATACAAAGCGTACAAGAGGGCAAAGGTAGCATGCCACATCCAAGAGACATTTAACATAGAAAGGCAGCAGAAAGTACAATTTAAATATTATCAAATATTTAAGCTACTTATAGCACGCATTTGAAATTAGGAGCAAAGTAATTTTGAGTTTATAAAAATGATAGTTTTTTTATGTTTTAGTTTTTGGTTTAGCTAAGCAGAAGCTTGTGAAAGTGTGGCAGGCAACGATGACAGCGCGGCAATAACATCGATAAATTGATGTAGAGATCGTTATCATTTCACTTGACTAACAGTTGCCCTATGTACACCTGTTTAAGTATATTAAAATCTTATTAAATTTGATTTATTTATTACTTATTTCTTAAGTATATAATCAATCAAATGATTTATATGATTTCCTGGCCTATCTCTCCATTAACCTTACCTTACATTGAAGAACTTTTTTTAAGGTAGTTTAAAACAAATCAAAAATATTAAAAAATACTTTGTAAGCAAAATTTCAATTTAACCAAACATAAGTACCCCAATTACGTTAATTTAGAAAACAACAGTTCTCTTTCATTTATTTACCTATTTCTTATTTTATTTTTCGGTTTTAAAGGTGAATACTTTGAAGTATACAACCTAAGCACAGCCCAATTTGTTTCATTGTATATGTAGTGTTTAATTGTTAAATATATATAATATTATTTAAAACCAAAAAACAAAATACTTATCTAAAAATACTAGACAGGCTCACTACTATAACTATTAGACACATAACACAGAGAATACTCTATATATATAAGATAAATGAAACTAGTGTTGTAAAAATATAAGTAGATTTGAAATACTACAAATGATATGAGGCATAGATGAAAACGATATTTGGGCTGACTTAGACACACGGCTGCAAAGACAACAAGTACAAACATTGATCACAACAACAACTAACATTTAAATAACACGTAACGCTTGTTGGTTTTAACGCAACTTTGCAACAAATACAAGAATTTTTGGAATCAATTTCAGTACAGCCCTGTGGAATAACGGGACGCAAACAGAATACCAGAATTTTTGCCAATCTCTAAAAGAAATACCAATTAACTAACACATACACACACACATAATTTTGATTCCACATGGCTGATAGAACAGTTACAAATAATATATAGGTAGGTGCCGCCCAATTTCAATATGCCAATTCGTAAATCATAATTCTAATTTCATTACTCAACACTAGTTTGTTATACAACACAGTTTTCGACAAGGTGTAAAATGCGCAATTATTTGTAATTAAATTCAGTATTTTTTTTTTGATTTTGTTTTTGTTTACAAAAGTTGCAACACAAACATTTCGCGCATCAGATGTCATTTTACAGCATTTCCATTTTAGATAAGATTTTTTTTTTTATGGGTGTATCAAATTTTTTGTTTATTGCAGAGAATTTTTTGTTTTTGTTTTTCAAGTTTTGCGGACAAACTTTACTCACTTTCAGCCAATTTACTATCCTGACCTGGTACCGTTAGCCGTTTGATGTTGATGGTGACAGGTCGGGTGGGTGCCATTGCTGTTGTTGCTGATGTTGCTGAGGTTGCTGTTGTTGTTGTTGGTGGTGCGCCAGCTTGTGCTGGCTGCTGCTGTTGTTGTAACTGTTGTTGTAGCTGTTGTTGTCTCTGTTTGTTTTGCTGATGCTTCGCACTATTTGCACTACTCTCGCTACCAGCACCAACTTGACTAATGCAACTAATATTCGATCTATCTTTGTCTCTCTTACGCATTTGCAGTTGTTGCTGTTGCTGTTTGGCTGCTGGCTTCCTGTTGTTGCCTTTGTTGTAGCTCTTGCATTGTGATATATGTGATTGATTAGCATGATTAGCATGGGCTGTGGCTGCTGTACGGGCTGTTGCTGTTGTTGCTGCTGCTGCTGCTGCGACGGTTGCTGCTGTTGACGCTGCGGCTACTTTACCGTTAGGCGGTGGTAGGGAACTACTTTTAATGCGGGATTGGAATGTTGTGGATAGGGTGGCTATAAAAACGTAAGCAGTTTTTTGCGTTTTTTTTTTTGTTTTTACGATTTTTTGACGTCGGTTTTGGTTTTTTGGTTGTCATATTTTTTTTTGTTTTTAGACCAAAACAAAAGGCACATGAAAAAACAAATTTGAATATGAATTTCTGTTTAAAATGTATATTTAAATTATTTTTTAACGGCGAATCAAAAATGCAACACAAATAAAGGCAAAAAATTATTATATTATAAAAAAATTAAGTTGAAAAATAATATTCGCGCTTTCATTATCTTGTTTTGTTAGTTTATGTTGAGAGGTACAAAATTGGGTTAGTCTACTTAGAAGAAAACTACCATTCAACATTTTTTTGTTAGTTAACAGAAACATAGTTTTAATAATTGCGTTAACCTAAGTTAGCTTACTTATTAAGTGAAGTAAAGATGTCATAGTTCTTAAAATAATAATTAACCTCTTTAATTATAATAATAAATAAAACCTTTTTAATAGTTTGCTGAAATATAAATACCAGTATACTTATTTCCAGTTTATTACTATCCCAAATTATGATTTCTCTAAATTTAATTTGAATGCAATATATTTCTATATATTTCTATATGTAACGCTTTTTTAATAATAATATATAAATATATCAATCGAATTAATAGCGCTTAGTAGGACTATAACATCTGCATCTTCGGCATGTCAAAGATTAATTTATATTTTCTTCATATCCACAAATAATAAATATAATATATTGTACACAAACATAATTTTCACATACATCAAAGCCAACAACATCTTGTTATTAGCGCACACAGTTGTAGCAAAATTGATAAACGATTATTATTCTAAAACCAAGTGAGTTAGATTCACAACACGCAAAACCAAATGAATTTTTTCCGGCGTTCAACACTGACTTTGTTAGTATTTACTTACAGTTTGGTATTAGTATGTAGAATTATTTAAATTATTAGTATGTATTTGTTTATGGTATTTAATTTTTGTTAGTATTTTGTTCACTCAACATGCTAAACTATAGAATGTTTATTCGAAAGACCAATCAAACGCTTCATTACAGAACAATAAATAATAATCGGAGTAAAAATCATAGATAAGTTGAAAAATATAATATCAAAAAGAAACCGCAAGACCAGAGACTAAACTAACAGTGATTATGAACGTACCTTATACGTAATTGTATTTTTTTTTTTGGTATTATTTAACTATTAATTTTGTTTTGTATTTAGACACTTAACTATGTAAATATCCAGTTGAAGTATGTTTCGAAATGAACGTACAAACTTGCGGTGTGTGATTAAATACTAAAACTATAGTTAAATTAATTGCAAATGAAACTAAATCAAGAAAATCTAAACAAATCTAATCTTAACTAATGATATATATAGTATAAATATATGCAAACTAGGAATAAATTAATTTAAAATCAAAATCAAATCAAGATAAAACACAAGGCAATGAACGAACGCACGCAACTAGATTGTGCGTGCGTATTGTAGTATATTTTTTGTATTTTTCATAATTTTTTTTAGTTGTGGATGGTTCTGCGCAACGTTTGGCTACTTACATGGGCGTGGCTTACGTTCAGTTCCAGCCGATGCTGTCGGTACCTTTTTGCGGTTCGTCGGCGCCTGACTCGCCGAGCGTATCTGACGCTTGGGTGACACATTCTCAGTGAGGACCGCGCCAGGACCCACAGACTGGGAGCGTGCTGAAGCACGCAACACGAGGATGAAGAGATGTGGTTTTTGGTATTGATACGGTATTTTGTTTTTTTTTTTTTGATTGTTTCGATGACAAAAGTATGAATTGTTTAATTTGGCATTGAAACAGTTTGCTTAAGTAATGAATGTGAATGTGAAATCTGACTACTAGTTTGTATAAATATTCTGTACAAAACACTACAAAGTATGTTTAATATTGTTAACTATTCTTAGCTATACGACACATATATATGTATAAATTACCCATCATGTTTCAAACTAAATCAGAGTTTGATTTGATGTAATTTTCTAATATATTTACAGCATAGTATTAATAAATACTGTAATATTTATATATATAATAACATTCTAGCCTTTCCGAATCTATAGGATCTCTTTAACACTTTTTATTTCAACTAGAAGTTTGGTAATTTTCTTCTTATTCTTAATCTTTTGTTTTATTCGGGTAATTATTTACTTCAATAACAGCTTTGAGCTTATCAAGAGCTGCGTAATATTTTCTTCTGCAGTCCCTTATTGGTTTTTGATAACAAAAGTTTCACATTTGTTACATAATCTTTAAAAGTATTTCCTTTCAAAAATTACCTCAGCATTAAAATCACTTTTTTAGGATAAAATGTATATGTATGTATGTATATATGTACAGACATTCTATACAAAAAAAAACATATATTTTTCAAAATAAACATCGCAATAAACAAACTCTTTTTAAAATCAAAACTTGCTTCTAAAGCAAGCTACATTTAAATAAAATCTTGTGCACAAATCCCATCAATCAAAACGTTTGCTTAGTGCATTTCAAGATTAGTCTGAAAATTCGTTTGCAAACAAAAAAATTATAACGGGAAATCCCTTGAGTTAAAAGCAAATCAAATACTTTAAGCATTAAGGCAAAATATTTGGTAAATAAATAAATAAAAATGTTTAACTGGGCGTATACTTATTTTTGGGAGTGTACGATTGAGACCTGTATAGTTTTGTAGGTACTAAAAAGTGCTTTGTGTTAACTATGTATCAAATTTTTGCTTAAAAATAAATTGTTCTATTAAAGTGTTATCGTGTAGACCTTTTGCTACAGTCATATAAAAAAAATACGACTTAGGTAAGCTACTTACTTTTAAGAACCTTCTTGGGGCTTCCCTTCTGGGGGCTACCCTTCTGCGGTGAACCGTGGCGCGAGAGAGCCGTTTTCTTGGGACTGCCGCGTTGAGATTCTGACTCACGTTTGGTCATAGCTGGCATCAGTTTCTCCCGCGTGGGTGAAGGCAGCAAGGCGCCCTCCTCAACATCTGCTAAAAATTAATGGAAATGGAATTAGGGAACTGCAGCTAAAAACTAAAGTTGATGGAGTATCGATTGAAAATGAGTTTAATATACTAATATACTGCAATGTACAAGTACTTTTTATATAAAACTCATTTTCTAATATACTCAGCGATTTTCAATAAATATTTTCCGATAATGGTTCGGTAAAATTATTGATACTCTTGTAATTTATAGCACAACATTTGACGATGAGTAGTATTGAGATTTACTCCGAAGAAATAATAATTTTGTATACCCTTGCAAAAGGGGATAAATGTATAATTTTTATCAGAATTTTGCGATACATAAAAAAAGCATCTCTGGCTTTAAAAAGTATATATATTCTCAATCAGCACAAGAAAAGAGAAAATTTGATATAGCCTACTGGTCTGTCTGTATGTCTGTCGGTCTGTCTGTCTGTATGTCCGTCTGTCTGGATCAACGCAATCTCCTCCTAGAGTCTTGGAATCATCCGAATCGGACTACTATATCCTATAGCTATTACTGGACAGATCGGATAAAAATATTGTTTTAATAGGGGAAACCTCGATGCTATTAAAGTCCAAGACTTATAATTTGGAATATATACTCGTGTATCCCAACCCATACAAAAAGATACAGCATATATATAGCTAAGCCCATTGGCGTGGCAAATCAATAACAACTGTATCTATGTTCATTAAATTTGCAAGGGTATTAAAAAACATCGGCAAAAGGAGGAAGTTAAACCATTCCACTAGTTAAACTTATACTTTTTATCAGTCTTAATGTTATCCATATGTGATGCATACTTTCGAGAATGTTATCTGAATAATACTAATTCCAGACAATAATTTCTCTTAAAGACATTTGTCGCAACAAATCGCCGCAAGTAGCCTCTGCGCTGATGCAATCGTATCTAAATGATTTCAATCGCTGGATTAAGCTCTGGAGCATCGGCATAAATGCTCAGAAATCAGCGAATATTACCTTTGCGATCAGAAGAGGAGACTGTCCTCAAGTGGCTCTTGGAACCCAGAATTCCAACAGTCAAAAAATAAATTATCTGGGTGTCACATTGGACAGAAGACTCACCTACGGAGCGCACATAACTCAAATAGATAAAAAAAATAAAACTAAAGAAACTGGACTGGAGAGAAGCATTTATAACGTTATCGTGGCACCAGTGTTCATCTATACTATGCTTCTATGGGGTACTGCTGCACGAACTCAGATTGATACTTCAAAATAAAGCTTTAAGGAGATGGACTGGAGCTGACTGATTCGTTAGAAACGAAACAGTACAGCCGACCTGAAAATACCAACAATAGGTGAGCTCATTGGGAGACACAGCTCACGGTACGCGGATAGAATATCCGCCCATCCTAACCAACTAGCAGCCAGCCTAATTACAAACACAAGTGACAGAAGACTGAAAAGACTACATCCTTCAGATATTAGAGCATAACATAAATAACAAAGGCAAATAAGCTATCCTAGTTAAGGTATTACACAAACATGTGCTGCAACAAAAATGAAATTTAATAAAAAAAAAAAAAAAAAAAAAACCCAATTTTAGTAAGCTTACCCGGACCTGTGGTGCGCTCCAAGTGATGGCGTATATTGCTGAAACGTGCTGGCAGTGCTGAAATCTCATCCTTATTATCAATCAAATAGGCTTGGCCAGGAACTCGTGGCTTTTGTGGCTGTGTCGTTTTTTGCAATGGCGTTGATTTCTTATTATTCTCCTGCTCCTTCTCTTCCTTGGTAATAGGTCTGCATAATACATAAATTAGCTAAAGATTATAGCATATGAATATTCTATAAGTTTACCTATGCACAGTCGATGCTAAGGACAGTGCGGATAGTGAGCTGCGCTTGGAAACCTGATCCCAAAGATCACGTTGCTTCTTATACAACTCGGGATCTATCTCTATGCCCCAGCCGCGACACTGTATAGTGCGAGATTGTTTAGTTTTCCATTTAGGACATGGTTCTGTTTATATTCTATATACCTTATATTCGCCGGCCTTCTTGCGCAGCTCCACCATATCCCTGACCCACAAATCCAAATTCGGTTTCGATGCTGGCGGTGCACTGCCATTCATGACCACCAGCTGGCCCTGCTTGTTGTCATCCTTGACAACTGCTGCGACATCAGCAAAACCAAAGTTCTCCCTTTTCGTAATGAAGTGATTGAGACGCTCCTGATCGATTGTTTGCGAAAACGGACGTGTTGTTTTGCGCTCCACAAAATTCACTTGTCTGTATGTTGGAAAACACATGGAGAATCAGAATATATGATCGAAAATTATAATAATATTGAGATGAATGTTAGTGGCAAGTGCGGCACGTTTTGCAGCTGGGTTATTTGTTGCTTGGGTGGATATAGTATTTGGGTGGGTCTATGATGTCTGGCCTGGATGATATATTTTTGGTTGATGGCGTCTCTGGTATGATACAAGCTCATGAGCATATGAGAGATATTGATATTGAGACATTAAAAACGAAATGTATTAAATTGTTATCATACTTCTCGTGTGTTTTTCTATCATCCGTATCGCTAACCAAAGGCTCCAGCTCATGCAGTTTAGCTGAAAGCACACAGATAAAAGATTTCAACAACTCTGTACCATCTAAATTAGAACGCAATTGAATTGATATTTTATTATTTTTTTTTTTTGTTTCATCATTTACATAGAGATAGGAAAAATAAATATACGAGTAATAATTTGCTTCAAGTGTTAACTAAAGGACAAAGGTATTCTTTAAGGAAAATAAAATAAAATATTGGTAAACTTTGCAAGTGTTTCGCTAAGAAAAAAAAAAAACATTTTTAACTGAGGTTCTGGTGAGTCTTTGTACAGCAAATCAAATGAGCCGCAAATATGCGCTGGGTTCGCGGTGGTTCGGTGGGTTGTGAGTTTAGTAGTGGTTAGTCGTGATTCTGTTAAGACTAGCGCAAAATTCTGAATTCTCAATAAATAAATATAAATAAAACAAAAATTAATTCAAATTTTCATATTTTGCTAAAAATAAAAAAAATAATTAGTTTAAAATTTGCTTGCATGTTTTGAAGCGTGTATGTTTTATATGGGGTTGGGGTCACTTTTTGGAATATAGAACGAAATTCGAACCAATTTTTGTTTTTGAATATACATACAAAAATATAAACATTTCGAGTTAAATTCAGCGCAGTGTATATGAATATTATATTTAAATCTTTTTTTATTTATATTTATATAAAAGTTTCGTTTTTGTTTTTCTTTAAGCACTACGGCCAATCAGTTTTCAGGCTGCACTAAAAAGCTTTTCAAGCTCAAGGTATAAAGGCAAGACTTAAAAGCTTTGCAATGGAAGCCACTTGATCATTGTTGCAAATGATATATATATATATACAATATATATATAGATATATATATATAATAGCTATATAGATTATGTTAAATTTTTCTTATGGGTATACAATTCGATTTTGGCTTACGTTTTTGGATTGTCTTACCTACGCACTTGGCTTTTACTGTAAATTTGAGTTATGTTAAATATGTCTGTGTTTTCTTTTAATAAAAATTTTAATTTCGATATACATATGTGAAATGAAAATTAAAAATATATATGTGATTCAATAAGATTTTGTCTATTTTTCATATTTTATATCTCTAATAATGCTCTTCTATTTGTAAGTAAAGCTGCAGAGGTTGACCTTAGAAAAAAAAATAATTTAAAATTAAAATAAATTAAATTATAAACTATACAAATATTAGAATGTTTTCAAGTACTTAAACCTTAAACACTTGCTAGAAGCAAGTCTTTTAAGCTGGCTGCTATATTATAAGTATCTCTTGATTGTACGATTAATGCTGATATAATGAATATGATGAATAATGCATAATGCTAATTTCAGTTTATCGATTCTCGCATGCAACTTAAATAAAGTCAACGGAAGTCCTACGCTTTATACAAAAAAAAAAACTAAAAAAAGATAAAAATAAGATATTAAAAAAAAATAACATAACACACAACCTGCGTCAGCATGCTCCGACTACACTTAGCTATCTTTTGCGTAAAATTGCATTGATTCGTGCGGAACATGTACGTCCCAGTTTTTTATAGTGTATTTTTAGTGAGCCAAAGCAGTTTGGGTTCTTTTTCATTAAATTAACTATCGATCAATGGAATTTTACGGCTTGGCATCAACAGAAATGAATATGTCAGGTAATTTACCATGTATTTGATGTTGTTGTATTTTATATTTTTATTTTGTTTTTGTTTTTATTTAGAACTAATAAAAATGAATTTAGTTCAACACTTACGTCAGCTTTTTTTTTTTTGCTATAAAGATATTCTTGTGTGTGATTCGTTTATTTTTCTTTTGGAAAGGAATTTAGCATAATTTCGTTCTATATAAAAATAGATATAAAGACTTCCAAAGAGAGAGAAAGAGTAAAGATTGCTAACTGCTTGAAAACATATAATTAGTAATGACAAAAGCGTTAAATGAAAATATGCCTTAAAAAAAGTTTTAAAAAAAGATTTGTGTGTACCTATGTAAAATTTAAGACTAAAATTAACAAAATTATTTGTACTTTAAAAAGGTTTATTTTAAGGGTGACTTAAGCTTAAAAATTTGTTACGCAAATGCGTTATATGTATGTATATATTTATATATATATATACGATATACAACTAGTGATAAATGTTTTTTTGTTAGATGAAAAGCAAAAATGTACGACGACGTATACATAAAAAACTTGAAAATCGTTTGAAATTTGTATTCAAAATTTTTGCAAATTTATAGCATTTTTATTTATTTAATTTTTTTGGCAGTGTTGTAAATAGAAATATTTTTGAACTACATGTAATTTACCAACACTAGTCAACGCATCAAAAATTTAGGCATGAAATATTTGTAAATTTTTTTTTTTGAGAAAATTGATTTATTTTGGTTTGATCTTTGAAAATAAAGAAATGAATAGATATATATTTAGAATTCTATGAAAACTGCGCGCTCAACAATTACTTTTTAATTAATGTTATTTCAAATTTAGTTTGATATAAATTTTTCTTTTTGGTATTCGAAAATTAGTATAATCAAATCAAATGTAAAATTATTTGTTTTTAGTACGCTCGATTGGTTAATTTGTTGTTGTAGTTGTTGTTGTTGTTTTTAGTAAGTAGATACATATACGAGATATTGAAAGAAACTATGCGCTAATAGGATATATATATATATATGTATTTTGTAGTATAAGTATGTAAATGCTTAGCGACGACATATTGCTGTCGCACCTTCTTTCTGATTTGTTGTACGTTTTTTATGCACCGTTGGCATGCCGATTGCACCTATCGTTTGATATTGATGTGTGTGTTGTGGCTGTTGACCCGATCGGATCGCCCCCAATGATATTGACTTTCTTGGATAATCGCCGGCCGCGGCTCGGGCCGCTGTCGTCGAATCTTTGCCCTTAATGCGTCGGTCATTGGGCCAAACGAATTGCAGGCGATACTCAGTGCTCAATTTTGTGATGGTCTTTTTCAATAGGCCATTTGACTCACCCGCCTGCGAAAGAGAAGAGCAGAATCACAAGAGACGAGAAGACCAAACAAACAAATGAGAGGGAAAAAAGAGAAAACGAGAGAAAGAAAGAGAAAGAAAGAGAGACCAATTGCATTGACGCATTGAGTGTTCAATTCAATTCAGTTATTAGCATTAGCATTAGTATTAATCGGTTTAGTTATGTGTAATTAGGGAACGATCAGAGCACAGTTAACATAGAGAAAGATACAGAGAAAGAGAGCGTGTTAGTTGGAACAAGAGAGAAAGAGAGGAAGAGAAAGAGAAAAATACACATAGTACAAGTATAATTTGTAAATTTTGATATTTAACACTAATTGCTTTTAACTATTCAAAAGTTAGACTTAAGACTTAAATAAAATATATATCATAATATTTCATAAATTTAAAAATAGGCAGTTTATACAGTACAAGAATCCTATTCCCTACTTGCTTAAAGATAAATAAAATAGATAAAAATAATAATTTATTTTAAAAATGTCTTTAACTTTGCTTTAAGTCCCTCCCTGTATCCAAGACGAAAAAATATAAAACATTTTCCTCCAAGATTCTCAGATTCGGTCATAGCTGTTACAAAACGGAAACAAAATCACGAAATATTTACTGATTCTGAGAAACTAGATTTAAAATTCAAACTTTAAAGGACTTTTCTTGTACTCAATCTTGAGAATATGTTATAAAAACCCACATGCACTACAAATCACAGAACACGAATGACATATACTTAAATATAATACGAAACAGTTATCAAGGATAAAAAGAAGTAGTTATATGGCGGAAAAATAAAAATCGATAAACAGCAGTAAAGGCAACTTATGCAAATGTTGAAGAGTTTTGCAGATTAAAAATTTACATTCAGGTCGAGTGTATGTGTGTGTGTCTATCTGTCTGTCTGTCTGACTATCTGGCTGACTAACTGACGCCCTGAGAGTCAACTCATTGGCGCACACACACAGATAGACATGTATCTGTGTTAGCTGTTGCCACATAAATTTACCATAGCTGCAATGGCGAGTCAGAAACAAGTTACAAATGTAACGACATATGTTAGACACACACTCGCACATACACATAATAGAACTAGCCTGTAATAGAAAACATGTGAAGGCTTAGCAGGAAATGGGGGAGGTGGTGCGAGGGGCAGCTCGATAGACAGCGGCAGTGAAAAAAAACTAATAGAAATTGTTGCGCGTCGCTTGGTACTCGGTTCCAATGGCTGGTCCATTGGACCATTGAATCGCACCCTATCTCAGATCGGTATTGGCGACAGTTCCTTTTCATACATATATATTTTCTTTCTTTTATATCGTGTGGCGCCATGACAAGGCATAAAATCATGCTGGTTAGCAATTTTGTCGGCTGACAACTTTGAGGACGTGTCGCAATTGAGATAGGGCGTTGCCATTGCAGCTTATCGCAGTTACATATATGTATGTATGGATATATAAATAGCCATATGCGAAAGACATATGTACAGCACATGCAGTATCATAGTACATATTTAAAGAAGAGAATTTAAGAACAGACAATTGCTGAGAGGAGTTTATGCTAAACTTAGTTAAGCTGTAGTGCATAGGTAAGGAGAGATTTAATATTAAAGCCAATGACAACAGCTGAAAAAAGTTGTAATTATATTTATTTGGGAACAATAAATTCTAGTTATTCTAGCTTAAAGTAGTCATTTAAATTTAATTTCATTCATTAATATCTTATTTCGTTGATATGTATATAAAATAAAATATATACTTTAATGTGGTTTCTGATATTTTACTCCTCACATATATCTTTTATGCTATTTTCGGCTATCGTCATTGGGTTTAAGGCACGTATATGCAGCGAAACATGCACTACATAAGTTCAAATCATATTTTATAGCATATATGCACGCGTACAGAGGAAGATTTAGAAAAAGGTAAATGTATATATACGTATAGAGGGTGTAGAATATTGATCGCTCATTCTTAAATGATTATGACATTAGCTATAGCATCTAAATGACAATTGTGTACCTGTTTACTTGTAGTTCCATCGACCTCCGATGCAATGGGATAGGCGCGTCCATTGGGCACAACGGGCGGTCCTTCCGATTTGCTGCGGCGCGAAGGTGTGCCACGCTCCTCCGACTGCAAAATGGAAAGAGAAAGAGAGGACACACACACAGGGTGTCGTTGTATGTGTGTGTGTATTTGAGTTAATTAGTAGCTCATTAATATTACGCATACGCCATGCTGACGAACATGATCAGGTAGCACAACAGCAGCAATGCCTGGTGCCCACGTAAGACTCAATTAATTATTTATTGTCAGGGTGTGTAATAAAACACACACACCCATACACACATAGACACATAATCAAATGGATATATACATATATATATAATTATTTATACATATAGAGTGTGTCCTTGTGTGCAACATGTGCGCATTTTTAATTAGCATTGGCAGAGCGACCAACCGCACAACCACCAAGCCACATTCGGGCTTTTTGTGTGGTATTAGAAACCACTGAGTATGGCCTTTTGCCACATCCCCACATATTCACACACGCATACATACACAAAGAGGTATTTGTGCATAAACGAATTAACCCCAATGTCAAACTAAGCAAAAAGCCAAACCTGCGAGCATATAGCATTTTTTCAATAGATGCTTTATCAAATGCGCATAATGCATTAACAAAAAGGAAAAAATATGTCAAATTGGAGTCACTGACTAGAAGATGCCCTGGAACTTAGATTGAAGTGAACTAGAGAAAACGATAGATATACCCAATAAGTTATTTATCGATTTTTAATTAATTATACAGAAACAGAGTAAGTTCTCAATGATTCAAATAAAAGAATAGGAGAAGCTTTGCTCCAAATCTATATCTAAGAATTTTCTAAAATCTTTTACATAATGTAGCATAATCGGTGTGACAAATTTGTGGTAGTGCTAAGAGCTCTCTTGCTATAAGCTATAAAATGCATAATCTGTTAATATTTTGTTTATTTAATATTTATTTATTGACCACGCAAAAATAACACTAGCTATCGATAACTTTAATATTGCAATGGGAAAACTTACACATGAAGCTTTTCTAGTTTCTTAGAGAATGGGGGCATTGGAGGTTCTCGAAATGTAATGTTTATAGCTCGTAGACTCAGCTCTAAAACGTTTTACAAAAATCTACTTATTTCGATCATATAAGTTGTGAATAGAGATGCAGCCCAGCTCTTATCGGTTCTGAGATCATTTTTTGACTTTAAACATATCTACTCTATGAATTCGTAGCTTTCTTCTGGCTTTTACATAAATTTGCGCAAAAGCATTTTACCCCTAATTCATGTGTAGAACAAAAAACGCTGCAAACTTTTATATTTCCCACACTTTTCATTCTTCTTGTAGGCCCCACTTAAAGTTTCAACAGCGCATGAATTTTTATGGTGGCAACTTCTCAATTTTGCAAGAGCCCACAAATGTGAGCATAACCACTTAGACTTTATTTTATTTTATACTTTTTATTCAGGTATTTCTCAACAGCGCGCATATGAGCATTAAATATGCGTACAGAACGTGACGACGTTGAATAAAAATACATGCTTATATCTGTGTAGCTGGGCATTTTTACCGCACTCTTTATAAAATAATCATTTTTTACCTAAGCTTACAGTTTGTATAATTTAATCGAATTTCTTTTTCTTATTGATAAAGATGGAAATTTTTCATATAAATTTGTGTTGAAATTTCCAAGTCCGCAAATGTCTTAAATCTAAAGGTGGTTCTTATCATTGTAAAATTAATATTGCACAATTCTTTGGTCTAACATTTTATTTAACTTCTTAAAAAATCAATACGATTCAAAGGTTTCCTCTGAAGACCCCTAAAGTAAAATTTATTGCATCAACAACTGGCGCCAAAACAGCTGCTGTAACTGTTCGCAATACTTGTACTCGCATCTAGCATCTCGCAAGGTCAAATCAAAGGTGAATTGTAAATATTGGTACTATATACACATATATATATTATATATAAAGAACTCACCCTCGCCGAACGGTGCGCACTGGCATCTCGACGTGCATCTGTATATTCGGATCCTATAATAAACTCGTGCGATTTATATGCTAATTCAGGGCATTTTTTCCGGCGTGGCAATGGCGGCTCATTTGTTGGACCTGTTAGGAGAAGGGTACACAACACAATGACAAATGGTTGGAATAGATAATATATTGGAATAGATTAATCGCCATGACAAAGCCAGATAAGTGGACAATGCTGCTAGGCTGAAACGGATAAGGATTTGCACAATACGCACCAACAAATTGACTTGGATTTGGCGCTGGCGCCCGGCGCACAACCTCCGGCCGCGAATTGCCCGTAAATTCATGCCAACGGTAAGTGCTCCTATACTCCGAGTGGAGCTGCTGGTAAATAAAAGAAGAAAATGCAATCAATAATTGAAGTGAGTGTTCTGATGTAATGTATATATACACTCGTATACTAACACACCTCATTAAAAATAACAAGATTTTTACAACTAGTCATTTGTCACAAAACAATAAGCCTACTTGAATTTTTAAGAATCGCGGAGAAGGGCAACATATTACCCTTTCTTAACATTACCTACTTATTTGAATTTGACCTGTCGTTGGTTTGGTATACATATATGTTTATATAACATTTAAAATTTTACATACATATATATATACGTTAATATACGCCCCCCCCTCTTCCCCACACACATACACAAACTTATAAAGAAGAAAATTTGAATATAATCGCAAACTATATATTTAATTTATTTTTATTTCTTTATTGAAAACGAGAGAACCACATTTTAGCCTCAGTTGAATTAATGAGAATTGCCGAAGGGATATTCTAAAATTTATTTGCTGAATGCCCATAACACATTCCACTCACATTCCCTTTGCCTATTAAAATATCATGACTTTTCAACAGCTTTTCGCAAAATAAAACAATTAGTCAAGCGCAACGCCCACAAACAATTAAGTCGAACTGAAAAAAAAATATATGTATGTACACACAAACGATTTAATTAAATGTGAACATTTTTGGACCAGAATGAGACCAGAAAAATATACATATATGCATATATAGAGATATATATTTCGCAATTGGACAGTTTGGCTGGCGATTTGGGCGCTTGCCCAAAATGCGGTTGTCGCATTTACAATGCTGCATTGGTAATCGTTGGGTTATGTCCTTTTCAACTCGTGCTAAAACATTTGATAATTGCAGCTGGAAGAGAAAAGTAGAAGAGTAGAAGAAGCTAGTAAAAAATCCATAGCTATGGCCAATTCGTACCGTCAATTCTAGAGGTTTATGGCTATGACAAAAGCCAAACGCGTTCGTAGCTTTTGTATCGATTGAAGCGCAGTAACTGCAGCAAGGACTAAGCACATTTTCGATTATATACTAGCTGTAAATTGTGTTAAGCTCTACAAAAGTTACAAATGGCAGACAGAAAGACGGACATAGAGACAGACAGACACACAGCCAGACAGTCAGTCGGTTAGTTGGACAGTTTGTAGAGTTAATTATGGCGTCAGTTTGGTATTGTTTTTATTTTTCTTTTTCGTAGCAACTTGGCCAAAAGTCCTGTCTAGCTATCTGTGTTGGCAGTTGCTTATGGAATGCGCATTGCTTCTTGACGGTCTTTTATCGTTCCATTTTTGTGGCACAATACAAATAATTACCACTCGGCACGCAAAGCCAAAGACATCTGTGGGACATTATTTATGCAACACCCAGGCGAGGACCTTCCATTCTTTAATTTTAATTTTTAAGTAGGTCTCGACGCTTAACAGCTAATCGTGCCATTACAAATGATTACCCAAAAAGCCACTCAATCAATTTGGCAAACAGCTTTAAAATTAACTCAATTTATTTTTGCATTAACTATTCCATTTAAAAGGGGATAATGGCATATTCCTTGAATACTAAACATGTTTGAATTATAAAACGATTATTTAACATTAGAGCAAATGCTTAAAAATACAATATATAGAAATTATATAGTTTTATAAGCAGAATGGTTTGTAACAAACTAAAACTAATTTCACAATGACACTACCTAGATTTTTACACATCGATTCATAAACCAATCTTGATTCTATATATGGTAGAACGTTAAGAAAAGTAAAGAATAATAGGACTAAAGATACACTTTTGTATTTTATTAAAATAATCGCTTAGTAAACAAAGGTACTTATAATAATTATAAAATTTGACGCAGTTTAATAGAAGGTTAATGGATCGAATGTATGCTAATCTTAGTTATTAGCAGAGTATTTATATTTGAAGAAACTTCTTACTACCTTCACATCTCTTCTCTTACCAACAATTGTTACCTTCTTTTACAGATTTTCATTACCCTAATTATGTATACGACCTATTAAACCGAAAGTCAATAAGGAACCTCAATCAAGATTGAACCCGCTTTTAATCAACACGTAACGTCGACCAATTAACCTATTTTGCCGGCAAGCCTCTAAAAACCCGTCTAGACGGGCTTGACATAAATTGTATTCGAGCAACCATTAAAAAGTTCATATAAAATCAATTCGTTAGACAATAAATAACTTTAACAAACAATTTTCCAAGCATTTCCATTTACCAACTAACCACAAGGGAATTGCTCGGGTGCCTGGGAAAAGCCGACCCCAACTAAAGTATTTTTGTAAAACCGCAACTCATGCATAATTGAAGGGCTGAACACTTTAATCGATTAATTGAAGGTGTGTGAGTGTGTGTGCTACCGCTAAGCTACCTTTGTCATCTGAATTGGCAGCGGTTGTGTTTCAGCTGGGTGGGTTGAGTGCCTGTTGGCACGTGGCAGCAACAGCTGGCCCTACTTATTGCACATGTTTTTTATGCTGCAGCCATTTATCATGTCAAGGATGAGGGAAAGCTGCGGTAGGCAGCTCATAAATTTTCCAACTGATTTATGTGCGTTGCGCCAAATTGATTGCATCCCCAAAATGCAAAACGTGTTTTTCATTATTATTGCATATATATTTGAAAACATTTTTTTTTTTTTTTTGTGGCTGACCAAAAGTGTATTTAAAATGTAGTTTCTGAGGTTTTTCACATTGAGTATTTTTGGTCAGCGCAATAAATTTGTTTTTCAATTATGGTTCAACGCACTTTTTCATAAATACCTCATTTTCCAGCTACTCTACATATTTTACACTAAAGACCACGCCGAGGTTTGGTAATACCCTTGTAATTGTAAGAGATATGAGTAGAGATAAGAGATATGACGTATTTACTAATTTTCTCAGGTGTAAAATTGTAAAATACACCGTTTTTAAAAATTTGACACACCTCTAATGAGCGTAGCCACATGTACCATATGTTTTTTGTATTGGGATGGTTCATACAAATATATGTTTTAAGTTTCAAGACTCTGGGCCTAACAGCGCCCAAAATATTAGAGGATTTATGTTGAACACTAGATACTCTTCCCGATTTCTTGTATCTTGTATTTGAATGTTCTAGCTCATGAACTGTAGAAGATATACTTTTACGCGATTTGCCAAGCCCCCAATGGACATTTCAAGTCTTTGGCTTTGGCGTTGAAATTTTCCCACTAAAAGATTTCTTAAAACCGATCTGTCCTATTGGAGCTATAGGATATAGTCGTCCTATCCGGATAATTCCGAGATATGCAATGCCTGCAGGAGAAAGACGCCTGTGTGCAAAATTTCAGTATTTCTAATACTCTAGAAGGAGATTGCGTTGATCCAGGCAGACATACAGACGGACAGTGCTATACCAACTTCTTCTTCTGTGCTCTCCAAACTTCTGACCAAAATAATATACCCTTTTTACAAGAATATAATAAATGCATTTCACTTCACTTTGTCTTTAAAATCCTGAAAAGCCTGCTGGTAGCGAACTTCAACCAGACAACTACAGACTTCGCTCTCACGGATTGAAAATTTTAATAATTTTAATTAAAATTGCACTCAAGGCTGACACTTATTGAGCTCGCTGAATATTTGCATATGAGATTGCTAATTAAGATAGTTCATTGAATTGTGAGTGCATGAACGTTAATTGAAGACTTGCATATAAGAAAATTAATATTAGCTTCATGGTTAATGTAGAGTATCAACAAATTGATATCAGATAAAACTCTTTTAAAAGTCATTTTTTGATTAAATGGTACAGTTTGAAGCTTAAGTGAAAAACCTAACACAAATATATTGTGTTGTAATATATCCTTTCATACATAAGGTATTTAATGCACACGACATAAATACTTTTTATTTTCAAATATAAAAAAGTTTATATACGAATATTTTTTAAAACACAGAGTATCTTCTAGTCGTAGGCACTCAACTGAAACTTGTTTGCTGTTTACAATGTTTTAGGGGCTTCCCCAGATAAACGCACTTGATCATTGAAATTTGTTATAGTCCATACAACATTTTAATAGCCAACACTTTTGGCAACACCATATTTCATGGCTCTATAAATGCCCAATTTACTAAAAATAAAATAGCATAAGCCACACAATTTATTGATGTTAGTACATATATACATATGTATACATATACATATGTACATACAGCTAAGTCATTGCTTGAATCTAGTGCCATAATTTTCATAGCATACTTGCAGGCGTCAGTTTACACTGCGCCATAATCCCCGGACAACAATTGCACTAAGCTACACGTGTTAGATAACTAAAACCGCAAACTTTGTATATGTGTGTATACAAACAGTGCATATATATAGACAATATTGTGTGCGTGTTTAATCTACCCAAAGGGACCTTTTAAGTTTTATGCGAACGTAGGACACCTCGCAGCAAACACAGCTCTTGTAGTTATCGCCTGGCTGACTGCCTGAGGTTCTTCGCATTGCATGAAGTGCACGGAAAATGAAGAACAAACGTGCGCATAAAATTTCATAGTCCAAAAGGGGTTTCTTTTGTCTTGGTTTGTACAATAGGTTTGTGAGTTACCATAAGATTATATAAGTAGGGTAGGTATATTCTGTGATTAAAAATAATAACTCCTTTATATACATATAAGAATTTAAAGCGAACAAAAAATCGGAATAAAACTCAGCATTTTTTAAAGGAAACGAAATAAAGATCAAAACTCTTTGCTATAAATCAATACAATTATTTTTTATCTCATTTACCATTAAAAATATATATAAATTTATAGATCGGTCGATAAAAATCAATATTGATTCTAAATACTTTTTTCTTATACATAAAACAATTTATTCACCTATATTTTGTGTGCTTTTTAAAATTAAATTCAAATAATTATTTGCGCAAGAAAACTGATCATGCAGCCCACGTTTGCATGTTTTTCTCCTTTTCCTTTACCATTTTCATTTTCAATTTTTTCCATTTTTGTTTTATTTTACGATGCATTTTGTCATTTGACACCATTTTGTCTGGCGCAGACGACGACACGGCAGGTGGCAGTGGATAGTTGCTTTTATGGTTTCCACTGGCACAGACCAAAAACCAAACCAAACCAAACACAAACATCTGGCGAACAGTTCAACCCCCTCCAGACCAATACCTCTCAACCCTACCCTAAATAGGAGACAGCCATGCTGTCTGCCATGTTGCATGCACAATGCGTGCCTTTGGGCCGCTGCTGCGGTTTAGTTTGCTCGATTGCTCAACTAACCGCGCAATACAATCAGACTATGTATGTGTGCATGCATATGTGTGTGTGTTTGTGGGCTGCACCAGCAATTAATTTACCCAACATGGCCCCAGACATGTCGGAATGAAAATTCCATTTTTTTTTCTTCAGTGCAATTCGATTGCCTAAATTTAAGTGCTCGGCTTCAAGATGACAGCTACGAGCCACACCCCTTAGCTCGGTCACAGACAGATTGACCTGTAACTGGGCTATCCTCCTTGCACCTCCAAAGCTCGCCTAATAAATTGCCCAGCTGTTGTCCATGAGTCGTCCCTTAATGAGGCTGTCAGCGGACCCGCAACAGCACCACTGCACATTAGCCGCGAGACAATGTGCCCGGTGGGTCAGTGGGGTCAACATCATTTAATTATGTAATGCTTCTCATTTGCATTAGCACATTACAATGAGTACTATGACTATGTCATCAAATATGGTATTCTTGATTGGGGAAATATATTGTAATATGAAGTGAATACTATAGTATTAAAATAATTTTTTCTTACTTAATTCAAAGTCTTGTTTATTGCATTTTATTTAGTTTGTCGATGAGTAGTAATAATCACAACATAAATATTTTAGTTCTGTCTATACTCTAGATTATTAATACTAAGTTCCCTGCTAAAGATCCACTTATTTATTATTATTTTATTATAAATTTAAATTTATAAATTTATTTAGCTTTATATCATACATTTTTAGCTAGAAAGAGTATACAATATTCATTACAGGGGCTCCGATTTTTTTTTCTATAATAAGCCCATATTGTTTGTGGCCATAAATATGGATTAAAGTGCAAAAGGCAAGAAACGCGAAGCAGCCACGATTTAATTTCAGAGCATATAAAATTGGTAGCAATCATATTGCAATTGATGTGGTACTTAATGAAGCCCTTAATTATATTAAGTGAGATTTTCATGGGATTAAAGAAAATATAATATTATGAGCTGATGGAAGGTTACTTGGAATATTTATAAATTATATGTTTTTTGAATATGGATATGGATAGTTTTAGTTTTGACAAATATTCTTTTCGTACAAAGAGTGTGTAGAAACTTGCATAAAGTTCAATTTAAAAACTTTTTAAAAAGAATTCAACAAACAGACAGCTGATTATTGCAAACGCTTGAGGACAACTCTTTGAAAAATGTAAGCTAAAAGTTGTTGACAGGTAAATTGCGCAACTTTCAGCAGTGGAGAAAATGTCAATAGACAGAAACAGGACACACAGACATATACACACAGACCATGTCATCAAGTCGAAACTCATTTGTATGTGACCGCAAATCGGGGGACATTAAACTTTTAAGACGCTTTTATTGCACATGAGCTCAACTCCCTAACTCCCGTACTCTCGACTTCACTCAAGCTGTCAGGAGACGTCCTGCTCTATTCAATTTGTATCCTTTTTGGCTTACGGCTTTGCTTGGCTTTGATTTGATGGCTTTGCGTTGACATTGCCGCTGACGGCTGATTTATTGAAAAGACTCAAAGCTACCAAAGTTACGTCTACAGCTGCGAGCAACGTGGCGTATGCATAATATCCTCTGCATTTACCGAGTTCATTCACCAACAACAACAACAATGGTCTAGCTGTTTTTCCTTTTTGTCCAGTGCTCCCAGCACGTTTTGTTTTAACACCCAGCCACGTAAATTTCTACAGCACTTCAGGCTTTTCGCATGCTAAGTGCATTCAGAGGGGTCTTTTCTTTTGGAAAATTCAAATACATGTAAATAATTTTCTTTCGCTATTCACAATTTGTCACTTGTTGTTGTAATCTGATTTTTTTCAGCGTTTACACATGTTTTGCAAGCTTTTAGCAGTCGCTACATGTAAATGCGACAGTTCGATGGACTGTGTACAGGAAAAATGTAAATTGAACTAACTTAACTCACATTAAATCAAAGATTTTTATTTTAAATTTAAACAGATTTTTTTAAGTAACAATTGTATGGATAATAACGAGCTTAAAAGAGATTTCATACAAAGCTGCATATGTCTGACTCTTATAGTTTTCGAGCTGTGCTCAAAAAAGACTGAAAATCAATTTTTGACGATGTTATGAAAACTTCAAGATAAGCAGCTTAAACACTTAAAATGAATTTGTCGCCACCATGTTGCTATGAAGTTAAACTTTTACCATGGCTTCAAACTTTTATTATGTTTTATTTATTTCCCAGGAATGGCGAAACAAATAATTTGCAAATTAAAAACCACTTAAGTTATTAAATTTGTATGTGGCGAAACTTTCAACTCGATAGTTTTAGACATCATGCCAAACAGAAGACGTCAGGAAAACTTTTCTACACACAAACACGAAGAGAGAAAATGCAACACTTCCGGTGCAAAATGCCAGACAGCCCGGAAAACTTTTACATAGACAAGTGGCACAAGCCATAAAACATTCTTTGGCCATATTTTAACGCATAATGTAACTTAAATTATTCCTCAACAACATTAACAATAGAAACAAAAAACAGCTGCATTTAATTGCATTTTCCTGTCACTCTCTCTGCAGCTTTGGATGAGAAGCTGTCACTGTCATTGCCAGCTTTCGCATCAATCTGAATAAGACTATATATATTTCAATATGACTAGTAGCATGAGTTGTTAATACATTATTTGAATACTTGAATGTTATTTAAAACTTAACAATTATCATGAAATGCTGTGCTTTTATGATGCAGCCTTCAGAAGCACTTGGCGTTGAGTGCAGCCAACGCGTTATATTTCCATCTATTTGTCGCACGAGTGCATTTGCTGTGTGTGTGGGTGAGTGTGCATGTAGGTATTTATGAGTGGATGAGTAACTTTTTGTGTGTTGGACTTGGTGCGCTCATGTGCATAACGACTTTGATGCTAGTTCGATCGATTGCACGCTCTAAGTTTAGATCATCTTAAGTCTCTGTTGCTTTAAGATAGTTTAGTAAAATATATGTCCACCCTCATAAATATTCCATACGTCCATAAAATGTATATATATGTGAACTCTTTAATAACTACACACTCTCCATACATTTCATAATTCCCTATGATTTTCAAAATATATTGAATTATTAATGGTCACATTTACTCATATAGTCCCCTATACTATATTCAACTAAATAGATTATTAACCAAAATGGATGCTTAGTAAGCTGTTTAAAAATTTGGATTTTAGTTTTAAACATACACAAAACTGTTTAAAAAATTTTTTGATTTAAAAAAATTATTTTGAAAGAAAATATGGTGTGTTTTATTTTGCTCGGTGTTACCATCTTTATGGTATGAAAACAGTAAACAGCTGCGTTGAAATACATAAAAAAATCATATTAAAAAATATCTTTACAAATTTAGAATACTTTTTACAATCAAGGCACATTTTACATTTGAATTTGCTGAACAGTAAACATTTGTAACACATGTACAAACATGATACACACTTTCTAAAACAATAAATACATTTTTTTTTACTTTTTAATTTTACAATTTTCTCGCTGGTTTTATCTTTTACAAGCTCGCCCCTCTATTGTCAAGAAATGGCTCAAGGTGATGCGATACCATCATTTAAGATGGT
This sequence comes from Drosophila gaucha, assembly GCA_035045545.1. NCBI lineage: Eukaryota > Metazoa > Arthropoda > Insecta > Diptera > Drosophilidae > Drosophila > Drosophila gaucha. Next base: position 1,448,185 of record JAWNOY010000342.1, read on the forward strand.
ACTAATTGGCGATGGGGGCACTGGAAAGACAACGTTCATCAAGCGCCATTTGACCGGAGAGTTCGAGAAGCGTTACCTGACCACTATGGGCGTAGAGGTGCATTCATTAAAGTTTCATACAAGTCGTGGTGAAATTCGGTTTTATGTTTGGGACACGGCCGGACAAGAGAAGTTTGGTGGGCTGCGCGAAGGCTACTATATTCAGGCACAATGCGCCATTATCTTCTTCGATGTGACATCTCGAGCAACCTATAAAAATGTGCCCACGTGGTATCGGGATTTGATTCGCATCTGTGGCCCTATACCCGTTGTGCTATGCGGTAATAAGGTCGACATAGAGGAATGCAGGGTCATACCAAAGTGTATCCATTTTTGTCGCAAAAAAGATCTGCAGATGAGCAGAATGACACAGGTAAAGGTACAATTTGTATAATGTGAGAGATAAATGTGAGATATGCTATCAAGATTAACTTTATATAATTTTTTTGGCCATTTCCACAAAATACTTTACTATTCTAATAATTCGCAATCAATGTTATTTTCAAATAAGAATGCTCCATTTATTCGGACAAGTATCAAGACAAATTCGAATTTATTTCTCAATTTAATCTGAACTGAACAGAACTTAAACTTAAATTCTTAGCAAAAGAACGATCGAATCTGAACCATATTTTGCTTCAAAATTTAAAACTTTTGAGGGAGGAGCATAAATAACTTGAGCCCTAAAGAGTGTTCCAAATCTTAAGCAATAAAGTTAATATTTAAAACTTCAAGACATTAACCGATAACTACTATAGATAAGAACTATAATAATTTTTTTTTTTTTATTTTCTAGTACTTTTCGATATCGGCCAAATCACATCAAAATTTGGTGAAACCCTTTCACTGGCTGGCACGCGTTCTGGTTGGTGATCCGCAATTGGAGTTCATCGAGATGCCTGCCTTACAGCCACCAGATGTCCACATATCCAAGAGCTGCCTGCTGCAAATGGAACTTGAGCTAGAGCAGGCAAGTGATTTACCCGAAGAAGACGATGATGACTTATGGACTTAGATGGAACACAATAAAATTCTGTATGTTTGACAAATTATCATTTACCAACTAAAATTAAGTAAATATATCAGAAAGAGTATTAAGATTTTTTTTATTTTGCTAAGCCGGAAACTAATATTACGCATACGTATCGTTGGCGGCAAATTAGCTGACTTATATAACAGAAACTGACGTAAGCGTGCAAAATGAGAACGAGACCAACATTTGCAAATGACGCCATTTCAGCAATCTCCCTCTCTTACTATTTCTCTAAGTCTCTCTGCTTTTCTCTGTCAGCATCCTCGACTTGAGTTTAGTCATCCTTGTTTTCGGCATTTTATGCCAATTCATATTTGTTTTTTTATTTACAAGTTTGTTTCATAGAGCAAATCATAAAAAAAAGTGTGTAAGAAATGTTTTTTTAGTTTTTTTCCTTTTTTGGCTTTGACAAACGATTTGTGGAGCTCGCTGAAGAAAATCGCACTAAGAATTCGCATGTGCCTGGCTATAATGCCATTAGCTTATTTGATTAATGACCAAATTCTAATCCCAGCTGTGACACAAGCCAAACTTCAGCAAACCTTAAAATAAATGCAGTAAAGTCCTTCAAAAGTCTTCTACTTATATATATTTATATTAATGAGCAATTTATGTTATATTTCATATATATCGATATATGTATATATAAATATTAAGAGCTCAAATATATTTAAGTACTTAAAGCTCTAAAGACAATAATATTTTACATCAACACTTCTTGTGCAAATGCTATAAACTGTGAACAAAATTGCAAAATCTTTTTTATTTTTTTAAAAACCCCTTCAGAGTTTCCATGCAAATTCACAGATATAAATTTACGTGGGTAAACAACAAATCGAGCACTGCAGCTTGAAAAAAATATTCAAATTGATTTTCAAGTTTTCTTTTACGCAATTCTTGACTGGTGTTTGCATCCATGCAGGAAATGCGCAATCGGAAACGTTTATTTACCGCTGATTTACTTGAAATGTATTCCAAAAAAAAAGGAGAAGATAGAAGGTTGTAATAGAAACTGCAGGTTCTATATGAAATTTATAGTGTTCACTCGTTACAGTAAATAAAAGTAGAAATTAAGAGATAAGTAAAAAAAGCAAGGTTTCTCAGTACACAATCACGAGTTCATTTTCAGCAGAGATGTGATGACAAATTAGAGAGATTTTTTAACCTATTAATTATCTAAAGCTTGCTTAAAATATCTATTAACACCAACTACTGATTTATAAATCCTAATAATATCAGTGATTACATTAAGCTGTTATCTAGGGCATAGCTGCGCGGTCGGGCAAATAAGATACACCCAACGTACTTGCTTATCTTTTTTGTAATTTTATATAAGCTATCTAATTAAACCTTGATTTAGTTCATAATTTTTAAATTTTTTTTGCTTTGCTGATATTTGTGAAGAATTCATATAAATAAATAATTTACTTTGAGTAACCCAAGGTAATTTCCCGAATTTTATATAACATAAATTTATCTATTCTAACCTATCCTATCCTAGCCAAATATATAATCAAACTTAACTTCATGCCAACAACCGTGACCTGATCTAACCTAAACTACCCTTCGCCCCTGTTAATGACCTATCCTTTATTTGTCTACTAACCTAACTTTATCTAACCTGACCTTACCTGGCCAACTTAACTTTACTAAGCCTAATATTCAACCTCATCTTACCAAACTTATCTATCTATCTATATTATAAGTCTTGCATTGTGTTACATAATCCGCCGACTTTTTGGCTTGACTTCACTGAAATAGAGTTGAACTCGTTGAGGCAAAAGTAAATCCTTCAATGGCAGCAATTGAGAACTTCGGTTGAATGCCATTGAGACAATGCAGCATCAAATAGTCGTGCAGCCACATACTACTCAACAACTATGACTACACAACTAGTTATGTAAGTATATAGATGTATAAATAGATGTATATATATACACGTATATACTATATACATACCTATACTTGAGCAAAATAATTGTCCATTGTGTGCTCTTATTTCGTCTTTATATCTATTTCTATTTCGTTGCTTTGTATCAAATTGCCATTGCCAAGCAACATATATATTTTCTACACATATATATAAAAATATATACATATAAGTATAGTCATTTGTGGATACCGCAGGCTAAGTACAACTACTGCAAATAATCGCAATGCTGCATTGTGCCCAACAATAACAAAAGTCGTATGAAATTATATCCTAAAGTGCAATGACAAATTATAACAACGAAAAAATTTAAGACAATGTGAACTATTTTGTTTAGGCTGCAGCATAAATGTTGACTAAACATATCTTTAAAATCTGATACTTTAGGCTTCACAGACTTTAAGAAGAAAAGAAGATGAGATACATTTAAGATAAGTCTTGTGTTATTTACTTTTCTACTCTAATCTGATTTAGGGAGATTTCTAGAATATAATTGCAATAATAAACAAATAGGTTTTTCTTTAACAACAGTTATTATAGTTAGTGAAAATATGTAAACTAATATTCTTTCCATAAGAGTTTAATATATTAATTTCTTGAATACATTTGAATTGATTATCTTAACATAAGAAGTGGTCAACAATTATTCAACTATTTCCTTTAACAATTTTGTATATTTGTCATCTATTTTATTTAATACTAAATAGAATTCTATAAGCTTAGCCCAAAACCGTAAACCTTAAATACACATAGGAATTAAATATGTCTTATCTGCAAAATAAATGTACAGCCATAAGTCTTACCCTGGCATTTACACGAATGAAACTGGAATGAAATGTTAAATGTTCAACGCTTTACATGCTCAAGTGTCTGTTCAAGCCGAGCCATTGTAGCCTTATGCACATTTTTTTTTAACCAAACACATACATATTATACACTTTGAAAAATTATATAACCTTTTCTCTGCTGCGTTTGCATTTTTCATGCGAAAAGAAGAACTTTTGCTTAACAATACAAAAGCGTAAAATATTTAAGTGGCATATGGAGCAAAGGAACTGTAGACGGGGCATTGTGGAAGCTTGGCATTGTGCGCGAGTAGCTCGCATATATGACCTTATTTGCGTATACGTAATATTCGCAGATTTTTTACTTGGCAAATGCACGAACCGCTGTTGGCAACTGCCATCAAATAAAGCATGTTGCAATTGTTGAGAGGGGGTGAGGGCTTAATGGATTTGCAGTATACCACAAACTGTACAATATTTAGAATGCAATAAACAAAGTTTTCCTAAAAGGAAGCCAAAATTGGCATATTGACAGGCTAAAACAGGGATGCAAAAGCTGCAATTGCAAATACTATAGTACAGAGTATAAACTAAACATTTACAACACAACATTTTATATTATTATGAGATGTATTCTTAAATTACATAAAAAGCATGCAACTATATCCTTAACAACACTCGCAGACCACCTTAAAATCTCACTTAGCTACTTAACATGTTCAGCTTGATTTCAACTTTGGGCTAAGCCAACATCATTTCCGCTTCAAGCCTTCCATTTGAAATCTTTCGAGCGAATTCAAAGTCCTCAAATTATTGCCACAAACCATCCACGTTGCAGCATTTTGCAGCGCTGAAAAATATCTCATAAAATTGCTATCAGCGCTGACAGCGAGAGCAAGCAGAAAGCTGGTCGCCAGCCAACCCACACGTTTCGGGGCAAGTAAGGACACCTGCCCTATAATCCATTCACTTACGTGCGGAAATTATTATAATTGCATTAGTTCAGAGGCAGAAAATTGAAATTGAAATAGGTTAGACGTTAGCCACGGCGAAAGCCAGCACAAGCCAGGACGCGACAGGATGTTGACGGATGCGCCACGTCAGCTTCACTTGACGTAATATGCGCCAGGAACTCCAAGTCGGGGGACCTGAACACATGGTATGCTAAGGACGACTTTTTTGCTCTGCTTTTTAAAGATTACAATTTCATTAAAAAGTAATTAAATTTTGCATGCATTTTTTTATTGCAAAAGTCAATTGCTTATAATTTTCGTTAGCGAAACTAAAAAAGCAAAAAGAACTCGTCATGTTAATGGGAAATATTGAGTGTATGTGTAGTTCTAAACAGCTGACTTTGCTGTGTGTTTTTCAGGTATTCGTGTGTGTTGTTAAAGTTTTGACAGACATTTCGTGTTCGTGCAAAAACTCACTGGGAATTCGTGTTGGTCTTAATAACTGGCACAAAAATCAATAAAGCAATTGGCTTTGATTCGCACGCCAATCGCTAGTCATGAAACAAAACAGTTGTCCATAGTTAATTTCTGGTTTGAGCAGTTCAAAACGTTTAAGTAAATGAGTCAAAGTCGGGGATTAATGATGTTCTGGCTTAGACAATTTCTAGAAAAAGCTGCTTAAGAAACTTAAAGTATATTTATAATTTAAAGTATTAACATCTAAAATAACTTTCTATTTGAAAAACTTAAAATATTCTCACATTTTTTATAAAAATTCAATGTTTCTTTTTTTTTTTCTGATATCTATTTCCTCGTAGTTTTTAAATATTTATTATTTTTCTTTACATATATTCTTTTTACAAATCTGAGGCAATTATATAATAATCTCGCTCTAGCAACTCATGCTTTTATTACATCACAAACAATTTTATCACTGATTGCGATCATAAAAAGCAAACATTTAAGAGAATATTAAAGACTCGTAAAGTCAACAAACAAATATATATACAAATTCAACGTAAAAATGCACTTAAAACACGACAAATGCAGATAAAATAAACCAAAAACTCTTCAATATGGTAAAAATGTTATATGCGGTCTGCATGCGATTGCTAGATTTGTGCGCAAAATATGCAAATATTTAAATGGCAGAAACGAAAAACTGTGCTACTCAAAACTAGTAGGGGATTTATCTAGAGTTTTGAACGAATGAATACCCTAATTTGAGTAATTCATATAGATGATATTATCTTATTATATGTTATAAATTCATATCATATCAATAAATCAAGTAGACTGAAAATTTATAGAAATATTAGTAAAAAAAAAATAATCTAAAAATATATATCTTTTTGAAGTTGCTATGCTTTAGCTGCTTATTCACAAATTACTACGTTTTCTAATAAAATTAATTATATAAAATTCTGAATTTGTAAGCGTAGATTCAAAGTCAAATTTGTTGTATATTTCTCATCATATAAAATAATTACATAGTTTTTGAGTTAAACTAACAAACGTCTTGTCAAATTCGTAATACCTTTCGTGAGCGTATAAAAATGAATACCCAGCAGTCAAAAGTCAGTTGGCATGCAACCCCGTGCAGCCAATCAGCAAAATACAAATTTTCACAGTTAAATTCTTACCGAGTCACCAAAAAATGTACACAATGTAGTTTTTTCTGCTATGTTTGCATAGACATGTACAAATAAATAAAAAAATTAAAGGGCCAACATTTTTTTAATAAAAAGTAATTTTTAGCTTTATTTCGATAGAAGTTTAAGACTGTCAAGTTGTTGCCAGAAATTTTAAAATATAATGATTCTTCTAGAAAAAGAACTATCGAACAAAGATTTTTCAATTCAAAAAGTTAAGCAAAAGATACAAATCTAAATTTTCTCATATAATATAAGATCACTTCATAAATATTATTTAAGCTGTGGAACTATAATACCACTTTCTTGACTCGTAACTTTACAAGAGTATCGCTTGGATGAGCACGCTTTAGACTTCAGTATAGAAACAACTAGACCACATATAATTAGAAAAGTTTCGTATTGCACTCGACGCAGTGCTGTGCTCCATTGAGATTGGTCACATAGAATTCGAGAAAAACTTCAATGTTTCCCTTAGTCGTTATTGTCTGTGGCTCTTGTGAATTTGCCTTGGGTTGGTGCCTTTTAGGTTTTGGCGAACAGCTAGCTGCAGATTAGAGAGCTGCTGGACGTGGGAGAAGGGCGAGAGCGAGAAAAATTTGCAAATTGCTTTGGTCAATGGGAGTGCAAACTACTTGGTTCGACGCGCTTTAAATGCACAATGGAAATGCGAATAGAAATGTCTGCTGAAATGCAAAGATTTCAATTAATGTGCGAAAACGTTATTTGGAAGTAATCAGTGAAGTATGAAAGAGTAGAGTATAAAAGAGAGGAAACTTAATGGATATTATTTAGGTCAGGAGGGAAATTGCAAATATTAAAACGGATATTATGTTCAAATAAATATATTTACAAAAAAGCCAAATACTAAGATTCGAATCAGTTGTTTTTATGATCTCTAAGTATCAGAACGTTCCTGTTTACACTTAAAAGTAAATAGAGAATGAACATATTTAAAATACAACCTCTAACATTTATTTTAACAGCCAGCTACAGCAAAACAACTTAATCAAGCTGCCAGCTTAACATGGTCGCAGCAACTGGGACAAATTTAGAATACAAATGTGTTTTTTTTCTCAGTACAATTACGTGTGGTAAATGCCCGAAAAGAGTTTTAGTTAAAAATCTACAGATACCCTACATTTAACAATGGTCAGCTTGCATATTGATGAGGTGCTTGTGATAGAGTACACGGCATGCAGCACAGGACAATGGACACGTGCTGCCAACAATAACAACAAGTGTGTCTGTATGTGTTTGTACAAATGTAAGTATGTGTGTGCCATTAGATAAGTGCAACAATGGCAATGCATTTGGACTGGGCGTCGCCAGCTGACTTGGCTTCGAGTGTGTGGCTAAGTGCAATAACAACATGTGAGGCGAGCGAATCGATAGGACCAGCCACGACACGGAGTACGCCGCAATGCCTCCCCACTCATAGCCAAGCCCGTTGATGTTATTTTTGTTGTTGCCATTAAAGTGACGCTTGAGGTGGAAGGTGGCGCAATAAAAGTTCTGACTGCTCTGCGCTGATGTAATACCGCAAGACAATCTGCCTTTGCACGTCATATAGCACACACCAACAACAATTGAAGATACTAAAAGCCGGCAGAAGACAAAACTCTCGTAATCGCTCTCGCTGTCTGCCACTCTCTTTGCAGCGAGAAAGCACGCTCCTGAAGCGCATGTGCGCGCGCTCTCTCTCGGTCTCGCTCTCCTTCTTTCCAACAGCTGTAACAGGAAACGTCAGCAAAAAAAGCATAGCGAACTTTTCAGTGCTTGTAATTTGATGAATCAGCTGTTCTGCAAAGCACCTCTCCACTAAACCCTTACCTTCCTCTTGCAAAACCGTAACTGGAAAGCCAGGCGACGTTTTTGTATTTCGTACTTCAATTGTATTCGCTGCCTTGTCGCCGGTTCGCTCTGCCCGGCCGGTCCCGCTAGCTAACGGTGCTTCGTCGTGGCATGCTTCCTTCAGGCCACATACACTACACCACATGGCTATTGATTTTTTTTTCCTTTTTGTCCGTCTGTCTGTCCCATTGCTAACGCGTCTGGTGTTGAGCGTAATGTACATTAATTTATTGTATGCCAAGCAAAATTTCTATATATTTTTTTTCGTTCCACATTTGCATTGCATGTTTACTTACAGCTAACTCCAAGTTTATGGCGCTCCCAAGAATTGTCACAAAAAGCTGGCAAAATTATATATGGTGCATATAAATTCAAATTTGTGGCGATTTGTGTGCACTCAAGGGCAACTTTAGCAATAAGAAATAATTCAAATATGTTAATACTGTTTGGTTTTATTTTCATAAAATCTATTAGTTTGTCACCCGTTTCTGCAAGTGGAATTGAATGTGTATATTTGAGCACTCATAACTTTTGACTCATAAGACTATCTTATGTATATTCGTTGAAACTTATAATTTTTATTTATTGAAAATTATGAGTTGTTGATATGATATTAGTGAAGTAAATACCGTATTAGATGCTTCCAATCGACAGTAATACACAAAAACGAAAATAAGGATTTTATATAATATATAATAGATTTTATTTCTCTCCCCAGCAATTTGTTGACTGCAATTTCATTAAATCAAAAATATTTTGCACCCATAATCCCATGATATAATCCCCCAGCAGTGCAACACCCTCTCAAGCAAAGCCATAAATTCAGTCACCCCCATTTGGTATGCACCCTTCTCATTGCACCCTTCACCCCAAGTCGCGCCTGTGAGTATGCAATAAAAATCTGTCGCACATAAATCAAGCGATTTGCACCACAATATGAATAAATAAAAACCACTCTCTATGAAAGTGGGTTAAGAAACTGCAAATTATGATCAGCTTTTAGCTAGCCGGACATTCTACTTAATAGGAATGGAAATGAATCAGAATATATTTTTTTTAAATTTTTTCGTAATCACAAAGAATTTATTAATTAGAAAGTTAACGGACTCTTTAGAGGGAGAGAATGGCAGAATCTCCTCTTCTACAACCTGCTGTTAAATTGTGTTTTTAAGAGATATATTGGCATAAATCACACCCTATTTCATATATTTCTTTCAACTGAAAATAGATTTTACAGAAAATACAATTTTTTAGAAAATGTCTACAGTCTTAAAAATTATTTCATGTTGCGAGTGAACATAATATGAACCTGCGAAAAATGTATTATAAGCTCCCTTATCCGTGAACTATAAACGTGAAATTTATAAAGGTATTCTTTAATTACTACAAAATTCGAAGTTATTAAAAACGCAAAACATCGAGAAAAAAAAGACACAAAAAAGGAGAATCAACTGTATATATTTATATATGTTCATAAAGATATATTTACCTTGTCAACCGGCATTGATGGGCACGCTCTGCACAGATTCCAGAATGAGCCAATCATAGGGAAATGCTTTTATTGTTGTCGAACCCAATGATCAAAATACAAATTAAATAAACACGCACGCGTTTACTTGTTATAATTTTGTATATTTATTTTTATTTTTATTGTTCGCGTTGTCAACTTTTGGAGGAGCAACAACCGCAACTAACACATACACATAAACACACGCGTAACGGTCACACACTCTATCTCTCTTTCTCTTACTCTCGCTATCGCTATCGCTCTCGCTCACTCTCTATACGCACACGCACCTGGTAAATGCGTTGCGAAGAAAGTGCGTTTGTATTTGTCATAGACCAGCCAAGTTTTCGATTTTGATTGCTGTCTTTCTTTTTTAAATGTATAGCCCGCAGCTGTGGGAGGGAGAAGTAGGAAAAAATTGAAGTGGAGCGTGCGTTAGAAGAAGTATTGCATACCAGCAGGCGACGGCAAGTGCCGTTATAATGATGATCTCATACAAAAGCAAACAGGCGCACACAAGCACACACAAGCACACACACACACTCACACAACGCTGTATACGCCTATATACACACACACAACTGTCACACGATTGAGCCAATTAATGCATAATTTACAAAGTTCGCAAGTCTGTGTGTGTGTTGCTTTTCCGGACAACTTTAGCAATTTGATATTACATTTTTCATTTAACACAGAAATAGCTTTGTAAACCCCGTCTCCCCAACTCAAGCCGTCAACCACCAAATCGATATCTATTTTTCATGACAGCCGTGCGCTATGCAATACTCTTCTTTTGCCGCTTGTTTTACTTTTCTTTTTTTTTTTAATTTGTTTTTGCTGCACTAATTTGCCGTTAGCAGGCAGTGAAGCGCAACATTTGCCGTTTACTTCAGTTGGCACTACAAAGATTTACTTAACACTGAACACACTTTTTTGCTTTCAATGCAACGTTGCTGCCGCTGCTGCTACTGCTTCTAGTGGGCCAAATAAAAATTTTTTCGTTTTACCGCTAACGTTTGCAACTCGACGACGTTACATACACGACTGAGCGGAAAGTGCGCTGCTAACTGCCGTCGGCTGTGTACGAAAAGCGGTAGAAGAACGCCGTCAAGCCACCCAATTGAAGCCAAAGCGTCGGCGTTGGAGTTGACGCAGCGCTTGGAAGTTGTGCAGCAACGCGACCGGGGGCAGAGTCTTTAGGGCATGTGTTGTGTAGACTGCTTACTGGAAAGCTGCTAAGCATTTTTAAGGTGAAACATATGTTCAACAACCAGAGGCGTCTTTAAATTAATAATACATTTTATTAATTGGTCAAAACAATTAAATATTACTTATTTATCGCAAATATTTACCTCTTTTGCTCACACGTTAATAAACACAATAATTCGAACAATATTTTTTACTGTCTGGCAACACTACTCAATTCGGTCTTAAGTACAGACGTAACAGCTGACTATGGTGCAGCAGCAAGTACCAATATTTAAACAGCATAAATCGCTCATTTCTGTAGTAGCGGTACAAAAAGACTATTGAACGAAATTGGGAAGTCATTTTATTACTTGTTATTACATATTGTAACGCCAATAATAATAATTGTAGACCGTCACGTAGAGTACCGCTGGATCGGTGGCTTCGGTCTTTGAACGGCCATCAAATGCGCCATGAAAGGGACAATGTTACAAATTCGTTCGCGGTTACGTGCACCAAACGTAACAGCTGACTATCGTGCTGCATCAACTATCGATATTTGACCATCATATATCGCGCATTCCCCTATTATCAGCACAACAAATTATGGAGCTGAACTGGGAAGTTGTGTTTTGTGTAGGCATTGCGGTGTTAATACATATTCTGATAATAATATTTGTCATGGGGAAGCGACCAAGGAGCATTCTAGGCCGTCACGTGGTAATTACCGGCGGTTCCAAGGGCATTGGCCTATGCTTAGCCGTCGAATGCGCCATGAAAGGAGCCAATGTCACAGTCATCGCCCGCGACGAGAAACTGTTGAGTAAGTGTCAAACCAGAAAAACAAGCTATCTAAATTTCACTGTCCAACAACTCTCTCTCTCCACAGGCGGCGCTGTTGCCTTAATGGAGGTTATACGCCAGCGACCGGATCAAAAATTCCAATATCGCAGCCTGGACATTGGGGGTGACTACGAGCAGGTGGCCAAAACGCTGAGCGAACTGGAGGAGAATGCTGGCAACATTTATGCGCTGATCAATTGTGCCGGCATGGCCATATGCGGTCTTTTCGAGGAGCTGCCCGTGGAGGATGTGCACAAGCTGATGAATGTGAATTTCTTTGGCAGCTATAATTGCACACGCTATGTTCTGCCCAAAATGAAAAAAGCAGGCGAGGGCATCATTGTGCTTACCTCCTCGCAGGCGGCACTGTTCGGTATCTATGGCTACGGACCCTACTCGGCCAGCAAATATGCGCTGCGCGCCATGGCCGAAACTATTGCCATGGAGTCGCGTGTGCATGGTGTTTCGGTTACGTTGGCTTTGCCTTGCGATACGAATACGCCTGGTTTCGAGCAGGAGGAAAAGTCTAAGCCGCGCGAAACAAAAATCATTTCCGGGGGCGGCGGTCTACTTGAACCTGAGGTTATGGCCAAGGCCATACTAAGAGATGCACTGGTAAGCTCTGGCTAGTATCTATTATTAATACAATAGTAATATATCTATTATTTGTAATCCACAGCTAGGCAACTTTATATCTACGGTAGGCGCTGAGAGCTGGCTGCTCACCATGTTGGGGGGCGGTTTGTTGCCTTGGGATGGTTTCTTTACGAATCTGCTGCACGCTTTGGTCATTGGACCAGTCCGTTTCTTTGGCTACGGCCTGCACAAGTACTTCAATAGCATTATACGCAAATGTGCCCGAGAGAATTCTGCTCAGAAAACGGCGGACAATGTTAAAGTCGGAGAGTAGTAATATCCTAGAAGTTCACGAGAGGAAGAACTTATTGACTAGCTGCATCTTGTATTCCATATTCAACAGTACAGAAAAATTGTCTTATGTGCTAACATATGATTCCAAAAATTTAAAACCATGTAGCTTATATTATTATCTATTTCCACTTAATTTTTATCTAAGATAAAATTTTTTACTTAGTTATGTATTTGTTGTGGTTTGTTAAGTGTATTTTTTCATTCAATAAACTTTAAATTTTTAATTTTTAGAAATCTACATTCAATATGATTAACAAATTTCTTACGTTGTTAGTAATTATTCCATTTGGACATGAAAATACTTAAGACTTTAGATAAGATAACAAATATATGAAAGTAGGCTGCTTGCTCTAGCATATTAATGAATTATTTAAAAGTGACACAATACCTTATCAATTAATATGCATGTACAAGAAAAAAGGCTTGATCATAATTCCGTGGCTTCATTATAGCCATTTATTAACTAGTTATAAAAAACTTTAAATTCTTCAAGTTTATAAAAGACGCGCGCCTTTTTTCTCTTTATGCGTCACTTTCGATTAATTTTGCGTTTGTCAGCAATTGGCGCACTCTAAGCAACTCAGAAAGTACATTAAATCGATATATTTTTCTTATCGAATTAGTGTCATCACTAAATAAAAGAGTTCTGGCGATGTAAGGACGTGTTTTATATTGATTAGTGTAAAGTCACTGTAATTTAATTATTGGTCACTATAATGAAGATGTGTATATAGAAAATAGTATGCTTACTTGTGTGGCGACAAGTGTGTTTACTTGATATTTGCGTAATTGTCTTGTAAAACAAGCAAAGAAATATTGCTATCGTCAGCGCCGCAGTGTTAGTGATGCCACAAGTGGTGTGATAAAAAGAGAATTTTTTAAAAGGCTAAATAATTAAATTGTATATAAAATCTAAATAATATATTCGTAAGCAGTTAAAAACGTTATACATTTCAATAGCTATTACGATACAATGTGGCTAATAACTCAAATAAGATGCCACGTATATATATGTACATATATCTTTAGCTGAAAAATGGCCAACAACGCAGCACAGTTAATGCCGTTGTTTGTGCGGAAAAATAAGACAAGTGGCAATATATATTTATATATATATATATATATATATATATATATATATATATATATATATATATATATATATATATATATATATATATCTGCATATATATAGAGATATCTGTTAATACATGTTCATAAATATGTAAATGAAAATCAATGCCAGCAAGTGGAAATATTTTCAAACAAATTAAAATAATTTTGCTAAATTGTTTATGTTGATAGTGCTGCAATTAATACCCTCTTGAAAAATTGTATAAATAATTGATTGAAATGAGCTGATAGTGTGTGCGTGGCTATCAAATACCCTGTTCGATTGTAAACAATAAAATTATCGTGTGTGCCATTTTTTTTCAAACTAATTGGCAACAATTATTTACAAATTGAATAATTGATTGAAAGTTATGTTCGACATATGCATAGGCTGCATGACAACGGTTACAGGGTATTAACAACTGCGAAACGTACGCAATGAAACGGTCAATTGATTTGTCGGTCGTTCTGTCGATCAGCCGCACACTTGCCTTTCATTTATTATTGTTCTCCCTGTTACTTTTGCAAAACAATTATATAAGTAATACGAGTTCTTGTCCGTCTATATGAATGGGTAGTGTAATACGAGTATTCTCTCAAATATTATTATATGCTTAATTAATGTTAAAAAGAATGTTTAAAGCTGTCGTTGACGTTGTTTGTTTTGCGCTTCGCTTATCATTTTGTTACGTTCTGCAATTTACATAAGGCGTAACGTCATCAACAACTACTATTACGTCAGGTACAGCTGCCATCCCTGTGTCCCACTTACTGGGTTTGCTTACGTAGTTACAGTTACATCTACCGTTAAATATGTTTAGCTGCGTTTTTTAATGCACAAAATGTAGCATATGTATACAAATACATATACATTTATTTTTATTCATTGTACAATAACAAATATTTATAAACTGGTTAAGAAATAGCGACAAAACGAGAATGACTGTAATAAAATCCAGGGGAAGATGATTTATATTAAAAAAAAAAGTGAAGAACTGAGAGTAAAGTACACTAGAATTATAAATTAAATATACATATATTTAAGAATAACCAGAATTTTAATGAGCCATGCCTGGTGTTCTTTTTTGAGTAAGCTAAACAAAATAGATAAGAAATGCTCTAAAATGATATCTTTTTATACCCTGAACCCATTGAAAATGGGAAATCAGGGTATAATGGTTTTGCAAAAAGTATGTAACAGGCAGAAGGAGGCGTGGCAGACCCCATAAAGTGTATATATTCTTGATCAGGGCGACGAGCTGAGTCGATTTGGCCCTGTCCGTCTGTCTGTCCGTCCGTCCGTCCGTCTGTCCGTATGTATGAACGCGTCGATCTCAGAACATATAAGAGCTAGAGAGTTCAAATTTTGCATGATGGTCTGTGTATACAGCGCGCATATCGAGTTTGTTTTAGATATTCGATAAATTTATTCGTTTCAATGATATCGATTTAAAACGTTATCAAGATTCAGTTTTTTTACCATATCTTTTACACATTTTTAGCTACAGCTACCAAATTTTGTTTTAGCTTTTTGTAAATAAAATACATTTTCTATTTTTTCATATTTTGGATACCAGCTCCACATTTCACAAAAAAAAATTTATTATAAAAAAAAATTATCAAGGCCACAATTTAATTTTTTAAAATTTTTTAGTGAAAACCGTATTTTTAATAAATTAATAGCATTCAATGCAGAAAATTGCATTCAAATCCGTTAAGTAATACAGAAGTTATTAAAGTTATTAATTGTAAAAGCGCGCGGCAGCAGCCTGTACGTGTGCACACATACATTCAAATCAACTACGCATAATCGGCGAGCGTGCTTCTGTGTGCATGGTATGTATATGTGTTCATGTGTATACAAATGTGTGCATGTGTATATGCGTGCCTGTGTGTATGTGTGCATGTGTATATGAGCGCAGAGGTAATTTGTTTAGATAAAAGATGTAAGCTAGGTTGTTTTAATCAGCTCGGACTTGGTTCAGGGGATCTCGTAGTCGGGCAGACCCGACTAGAGGTTTCTTACTTGTTATAAATTAAGAATTGCGTTTAATGTATATAAGATAATGAAACATTCAACTTTGCAACCAATAAAATAAAATATGTGTTAAAAAGTTATTTTTTGCAATTATTAATAATAAAACGTAATTGTACACTTGAGATTTACATAAAATAAAGTGAGTCTTGTTCTAGTTGTTCAAACAACTATGCAAATACGATAAAATTATCTCCCGACTGTAAGCAAACGATCTGACTTTCATATCAAAGGGCACAGCAAATGCCTGTTCATAAACATTGAATTTTAAAAATAGCATATACACACATTAATACATGTCTATATGCTATAAAAATGTTAAAGATATTTCGTATGTCAGGCAGTTGGTCACGTATGGGTTCTAAGTGGCTTCCCATACTCTATGTACAATGGGGTCATATAGACATATAAATATATTTTAATCTTTACACATTAAGATTTTTGAAAATCGAAGTATAAAATGTTTGCCTTTAATGATTTTGTGTTGTAAACTCTTTATAATAATAAATAATTAACATAACTCGTGAATGGTAATACGGAAACTCGTCTTTGCCAATAATATTATTACAAACACAAATCATAGCATATATTCCAAATATATAAGATTGACAAAAATAGAGAAACTGAGGTTATTATACGCCAGGATTGGGGCAAGTTTCAAATTAAAAGCTTAAAATGGATATGTTGACACTTAACAAACCTAAAACATTAACAGCATAATATACACATACTATAATGGCTTTGTTTTTCTAAGAGTATGTTCGTTTCGGGTAGACAAACATTTGCCAATTTCTGGCACTTATTTTTATCTAATCAATAGTTTCGGCAGTCGCTACTGACGTCGACGTGGCCATTATACAATGTATACATATATGTACATATGCTCACTATATTTGTAGATACTCTCGTGTTTTAGTGAACAATGTTGTATTACCTTTATGTTTGAGCTTTTCTGATCTGCCTTGGGCTGACCATATCAGCGGCACTTGACGCAGTTTGTCCGCTTATCTAGACATCCCACTTTTGTATACTGATTTTGTGGTTTGTTCCGCTAGATTTGAAAATCCAGCGCAGACTTGGAGCTGATATCGTTTGTGTGTGTTTGCCATATACAAATAGTGCGGCGAGAACACTTGTTGACTGGTTGACTTTTGTTTCAAGCGTTTCCAACTCATTTCTTTGCAGCAAGCCGGACGAAACGGACACGTTTAAAAACTAATATATTTGTATGCAACTGAAGTAGAAGATACAAACCCAACTCTACACAGACACACATAAAGATGTCACAAAATCAATCATATTTCTGGCAAACGACCAGACATAATGTATATTTAAAGCGATCCGCCAAATGGCATATAGCAATGGCCTTGATGGTGGTGCTTACATTCTCGACCATATGTGCGGCCGAATCGAATCCAGATGGGGATGATAATGCTGCCATAATTGCCGACATACAGCAGGTAAGTGAACTTGAATTGTCTTAATTAAAAAATAATAAATATCAATAAATCCTTATCAACTTTTGATTAATATATAGAATGTGGAACAACAATCGATAGTTAAATTGGCAACGGAATCAAATGGAATACAAGAGAAAGAACTGGAACCGGAAAGGGAAACGAAAACAAAGGGCACTTTTGTCGATGCGTTTACCGCATCGATCTCTGTTATATTATTAACAGAGTTAGGCGATAAGACTTTCTTTATTGCTGCCATAATGGCAATGCGCCATCCTCGTTTGATTGTCTTTGGCGGCGCCATAGCCGCCTTGGCCCTTATGACGGTTCTCTCGTGCGTATTTGGCATGGCAGCAAACTTTATTCCTAAGGTACATATATATGAAGCTTATCTAAACTGAGATAAATAGATCTACTTATGGCTTATCTTTCGACAGATTTATACGTATTATATATCTACTGCATTATTTTTAATATTTGGTATAAAAATGTTGTACGATGGTTACAAAATGAAACCAACCGATGCCCAAGAGGAGCTAGAGGAGGTGCAAAGCGATTTGCGTAAGCGTGAGGATGAGGTAAGTGCAATTAAATACTATAACTTATTTCAATTGTAGTTGTAGTTTGTAAATGCAAAATGTTTTTTCTTTTTAACCACCTACGCTTTGTTAACAAATGATAGTAGTTGTACTTGCGCTTATTGTAAATAGCTACGCTTAATTGGTTGTTCATAATTCTAGGCAATATTTGAGCTTTTTTTAATTTTTACGAAAAAATAATATGATGAAGAAGAAGAGACGATCACTTCATTTGCTCGTTTGACACGTTTGCATGTAAAAAGCTTTAGTATTATTAGTTAACATGTTTGTAATCTTAACTCATTTTGCTCTTTCTCACAACAACAACAACAACAAGCAAACATTTTGAAGAAAATGTAGCAACTAATTGAATGCGAAGTTCCCATGTGTTGTATTGTTAATATAGCAAAATTGCATGCTAATTGTGCGACCTAATCATAATTTATTAACTAATTTGATTTCGAAAAACCCCCAAACTAACAACGATATACATATGTATCTAAGTCCGTCAAGTTACTGGCGTGATTGAAACGCTGGCATTTTTTGTTTATAATGGAAAAATCGATTGTTTTCGATTAATCGATAATTCACATGCAGTTTTTACTTAACTTTAAATCTAAACTTGTCGAGCTTTATATATATTTATTATTTTATATAAAATATGTTAAGTATACACACCCAAGCACACACATACGCCTATGTGACTAATTGCACGTCGCAGTGTAAAGAAGATATAAAGCAAAAAACGAACAAAATTAACAAATTTTCAAGTTTAAAAACGAGCTGCTTAACCGCAAAAACCAATTTACCAGAAAACCCAAAAAAAAACAATTTTGCCTGCGATTTGTATACAAAAACTTAGCTAATGTCAAATTTAATTATTCTTTCTTTCAAAAACCCAATAAAAAAAAATTGAACAATTAACGTGTGTTAAACCTCGAAATATTATCCCGAAATAAACAACAACAAAAAAACTCTCAGCTAATGCGCAGAGCATCACGCAAATATGAAGATGCGGATGGAAAGCGTAAGAATAGCAACTCGGACAAGGAGGATGCCAGCGAGCAGGCCCTCATCCATGGGCGCACTGAGAATCTGTTGCCCAAATCGAATTCGAGCAACAGCTCCGAGATGCAGCATCGCCAACGTAAACCCACCAATAACAACAACAACAATAACAATACCACCAATAACTCAACTAATGTTAAGCAAACGAGCTGTGATAAAACTGGCAACGATGTGGACTATCACAACACCGAGGTGCTACTCAAGGATGGGGGACGTGTGGTCGAACAGCTAAAAATGACCACGTTCCACAACAGTCCAACGCACTCGGCATCGATCGCCTCATCGAACCAGACCGAACAAACCCATTGTGATAGCCCCCGTAACAACAATGCATCTAATGCATCCGTTGAGCCCAATTCGGAACAGGAAGCGGCTGAGCCGCGTGCTCCACTAGCCGGACACGATAGCATGCATAGCTTGAATGAGAGCGTTGGCGGCGAGGAGATCGCACTTAAAGCACGGGTTAGAGATCGAGCAACAATGTTAACAACCGTTGTTTCATCTACGTTTCACCTGCTTTTTTAAACAATCAGCAACCAACCAAAAACCCCAAAACAAATAAATTATACACACACACACACAATCATTGAACATTTTTTATAATTGCATATTATTTTTAAGTGAATAACTCATGCCAAGTTGCAATCGGTTAACGGTATTTGTTAGTCGATATTTTGCTATGTTCCTATTGTCATCCCATTTCGTACATTGTTGCAATTAGGTTATGCCCATTGCCAAAACGTTCCAACTCACGCACACTTGCACACACACACACACACACACATACAGACAAATATAAATGCATGTGTTGTTCTTTATTCCGTTTGGTTTTGAAGTGATCGTTTGTAATAATTTCTCTCTGATATATACATTAATATTTTTTAAAAAAAACTCTCTATTAATTGTGCAAGTTTGTTTTTCGTTGATTCCTTTTTTGTTTATTCTTTGCACACATACGCATCATTCAATTTAGAGAGATTTGAACTAAGTTCTAACATTCCATTTTACATTTTGGCTTGCAGCTGGATCGTGATGTTAATACTGCGCTGGTGCATGATCCCGAGAGCGGACGTCGCAGCAAGGTGCAGCGCCGTGGCGCCACCTATTTTACCATGCGCATCTTTGCCCAGGCCTTTACGATGACCTTTCTTGCCGAATGGGGCGATCGTTCGCAATTGACAACTATCATTCTGGCTGCTAGCAAGGTGAGTGTTTCGCTTCCAAATGTTTCCATTTGGTTACTAATTACCCCTGCTTTCAAACCACGTGTTCCACTTCCAAAAGTTACATTACGTTACTAATTTCGCTTTTCCCAAATACAAATTTTCCAACTTTTAAAATTACATCAAAAGTAAATGCTTTAACTTTGTTCTTTACTTTACCTTTCTTTACTTTTTACAGGACGTCTATGGCGTGATTGCTGGCGGCATTCTTGGCCACTGCATTTGCACTGGTCTGGCTGTGATTGGCGGTCGCCTGGTCGCCTCCAAAATCTCGGTGCGCACTGTCACCATTGTGGGTGGCATTGTATTTATTGGCTTTGCCATCTATGCGGTGCTCATGCCACCAAATGACCTATAAATCAACTCAAATAATCTATACTGATTGCGCACTTAGCCTGTTGTTTGTTGATGACCCCCACTTCCCGTAACAAAAAGGATATATGAATTTAAGCTGTAGTTTTGGAGGAGCATCAGGCACTATCTATTAGTATTTCTGTTTAATTTGTAAATTGTTGCACTTTATAAAAACAGAGAGTGAGAGAGAACGGTTGGAGAGAGCGCCGCCAGCTAACCCAAAGTGCCTTCAGTGCTTTTCGCTTTAGCCATGACAAATAACAAAAAAAAAATTAAGTTTCCGCCAAATTAACAATTTCTTTGCTGTAAGTATTAAAGTTTTCCTTTGTATATACGCGTGCTTGTTAACTAGGTTGCCTAAGCTCCTCTTTATTAGCTCATTTAAATTCCTAATTTATGTAGCAATGTTTACTTAACAGAAACGAAAGAAACAAAGAATTAACTATGTATATTGATTTACGCAATCTTTTTTTAAAGAAAATAGTAAAAGAGCAAAACTGAATGTTTAACTAAAAATTTTTAATTTGAATGGGAAAATGAAGAGTACTGTTAAAAATATCTTAGCCAAAATGTTGTTTGCATTGATGACCGATGTTTTTTAAAGCTCTGGGCAACATAATTTAAACTGAATATAGATAGGATTTGTTCATATAATTTATTTTACAAATACGATTTCACGTTTTAAAGGTACTTGTGCTTATTCGAGACAAAATTTGGTTATAGTTTATAAGATAACAAGAGTCGACCACACACACACGCAAATCTTTGCACTGGCATATTTGACACGAGCCTTAAATGGATGGGCGGGGCATTTCACTTCATTGTCTTGGGATCACGATAGATGCCCGTAAACAGAACAGCGCTAGCCTTATGATCGTAGATCAGGAAGACAAACGGATGATTGCACTCGAACTTGCTTGGCTCCACAGGCCGGGCCGAACGGAAGCTGACCAAAACGGTGGCTGCCGCCGCTGTGCTGCCCTCCTCATCGACTTTAATCTTGGCCATGTGCTTGGCATCGCCAAAGGAGATGTGCTGCTCGGTGCTAAAGTCGCTGAAGCTGGCGTTAGCATCGAATATCTGATTAACACCCATTTCACGCAGGATCTGAAAAGGGATAACAACAGTTTCAAACAGTTCTAGAACATGCGGCGCAGGTATGTACACTTACCGGCAAGAGTTCCAGACGCTGCTCGAATTCAAACTTAGGCAGCGAAACCTCAATTTCGCGCATCGAAGCTTCTTTGAGCGACGCGTCTAACGTGTCGGCATTTAGCTTGGACAGCACCTGTTCCAGTGCATCATTATTGAAGGCTGGCAATATGATGACCATAGATATATCAGAACCCTCATCGGTGTCCTTCATCGATGTCTTATAGGGCAGTTGGAGAACGTGGGCGCCTAGACGCTCATCCGGATGCAGCAGGAAGTTGCCCTTCTGCTTCATCATGGGCACAAAGGAGTACTTTTCGCTGGACGTATAGAAAGGCATCTGTTGGGTCTTGTCCGCATTGAATCGGCTGGACCACTGGCCCTTGAAATAGGCAGCATTGGCCAGTACCAGTTGAGTACGTGAATCGATATCACCGGAGGCAATCATATCTTTGATTTGATCGTGTGTGACATTGGCAATCCATCCGTTGATCTGTTCACGCGACTGCTCCACATTGTCCTTGATGTTCAGCTGCACAATTTCGTCGTGCAGGCGCGCATCCAGGCAATCAGCCAGCTTCACCCGTTCATCGAAGTACAGACGATCAGCAGAAGCGAACTCCAGTGGCATTGAATTGGTGCGCATCTCACGGTACTTCTTCTCCAAGCGATAGGCACTACGCACAGCCTCCTTAGTTGGCGCCCAGTTTAAACGCAGCACCTTGGTTAGCTCCTGTTCCGATTCTCCGGTGGCACCGAAATATGCCAATAACAGGGCATGGTAGGTGCTGTAGGGTGAGAAAAATACATTCTCATTGGGCGTCGCTTTCCGTATGGCGTCCAGCATGGCCACCGAGAACTCCTGCTGGCCACGATACAAATTGGGACGCAGGCTCGACATGCCGGGATCGGTTGGTGTGCCACACAGCTCGGCGCTAATCAGCGCCGGCAGCAGCAGCATCATCAGTGATAAATACACCTTCATTCTCTGTCAAGATACGAGTTCAGAAAGTTTGGAATTAGTAACCTTCGCATTGCCAAATATTACGTGAGTGGAATTCAGTGTTGTGGCCTTGACGGCCATTATATTATTATTATTATTGGTATTATAAATTTGATGGAATGTGTATAATGCCGTGAAGGAGGTACATTGACACGAAAAGCATTTAAGAAAATATTTAAATATTTTGTTTATTACCTATAAATGTAAATTAAGCTGTATAAATAACTTTGCCATGAGAACAATTTTGTGTTATATTCACTTAAGAATTATTTCAGCTTTTGTTTCAAATTACACAAATTAGTCCAGATTTCTATCAAACGAACGAAATGAAAATAAATAATTTTTTTTAGGGAGATATGTAATGATTATTGAAGATTCACAGCTTTACCCAAAAGACTCATTCGTTTTCCTTGTAAAGTTCATTAAAAATGACGTTGAGAACACTTTAGCAAGTGGCAACGCTGCAACTTAATGTCATTGCAAATATTTACAAAGCAGATAAAGTGACTTGCTAACATGATCATGGGAAAAACGTGTCTCTATAAAGCTATTAAGTATTCGTCACGTATGAAGATCGTTTGCCTATTTTATTGTGTGTGTGCTTTAATTTATTCAAACAGATATAAGCCGGCAAATTTATGCAGCGCAAGATTGCTAGGTCATTAAAAAAACCCTATAAGCTGATTCATCGCTACGATGCTCCCAAAGCTGTCGCAGCTAATTTATCTCAATCACAATTTCAACCAATTGCAACATCTCGCTCTTAAGCTGACGGCGAAAAGTGAAAGTTTATCAGTTTGTCTGCACTCGAATTCGCAACAACAAAGCTGAATGTGCTGCCTTTGTAGTTGTTGCATTCGGCTGAGCATGAAAAAGAGAACGACTTTGTCTTTTCGCCGCGCTTTCGCAGCTGACTGCGCGACGTCACAGTTGCGTGATTTGCCGACGCAATGAAAACGATTTGTTAAAAAAAGCAAATAAAAACATGAAATTTACATTTTGAAAAACCAGTTTAGAGTCCACACAGAGCTGTGTGCAGTTTAAAATATGTGCGTGATTCATAAATTGTTCACATTTCAACGCTTACGCGCTCTTCTTTGACCCTGTATTGGCGATTTTGTAATTGGTTTTTTTTTCTCTCCCTCTCTCTCTTCTTCATACTCGTATTTGTGTTTGGCTTTTGCCCACAGTTTACCAACACAGCTGTAGCCTCCATTCGCGCCTGCGCTGCCCACTGGCAAAAAAGAAACAAAAGCAATCAATAACAACTTGTTTGCAGGGAATTTCCAACTGAAGTTGACGCAAAATATCGAACGTGCCTATGCATAATGTTTGTCTGTGTATGTAAGTAATTGTTGTCAATGGAGCAACAGCTAAAAATATAATTTATATTAAGTGCTTAAGAAATAGCTGTACATAAGTGAGATCAGCTTATATTGTGATTTTTAGTATTCACTGATAAGGTTATTCTATTTTAATAATCATCAGGGGAAAACCATTCACTGACGTACATATACATATACATATATATATTTATACATTTATATATATGAATATATTTACATACTCTATATTCATTGGAACAAATAACACATATGTACATATCTACGAAATTTCATTAAAATCGGATTGGAGCGGTCGAACATTGTGACTCGAGATTTATATATATATATTTATATATATGTACATATAAAAGAGTGTGTGTGTATGTGTGTATCTTTGCAAGACATCAACGTCAATAACAATGATATTGTAAAAAAATTACACTTTAATACAACTTCATAATTATGTCTCTATAACAATAGCAAATTGTGGTTGCATGTGACAACAAAAAATTATTTCGAAATCACTTATTTAGTGGAGCAGACAAGATTGATTGAGCCCACATAAATCATCATAGAAATAGTAATTGAGAAAAATTTATGATTATCATATGTGAAGAGCATACGATTTGGAAAAACCGGTCGCATATGAGATATTTATAATTTTGCAATTGACTTTTACCTTTTTTTAGTTGATAAGCTTATTCACTCGATTTGCACCCACCTGAAATACGACTTAATACAACGGCCTAAACTTTCGTACTGAACTTATTGCAGAGCGCGGCTCGAGTAATATTTTGATCCGGTGAACGATATACTCACAGTCGATAGCACTTATCGATATATTGTATGGTACGTAACTGATAACAATTAAAATTACTCTGAAAAGAAAACTCAAAATATAAAGTTACTAAATGCATAAAATTAAGCGTTTTACAAATATGAAAGCTGATTTAAATACAGAAGTAAATTATTTATTTTCTATGCGAGTCACAGTCGAAGATATTTTAATAGTCACTGTGACTTCGAAACAACTTATCGATAGCCACCAAAGCAACACTGCGCCACAATGTTTATCAACACTGATTGACCCACGCAGCAATAGCAACAA
This sequence comes from Drosophila gaucha, assembly GCA_035045545.1. Classification (NCBI taxonomy): domain Eukaryota; kingdom Metazoa; phylum Arthropoda; class Insecta; order Diptera; family Drosophilidae; genus Drosophila; species Drosophila gaucha. Next base: position 1,473,315 of record JAWNOY010000342.1, read on the forward strand.
AAACAACAAAATTACGCGATAAACAAAACGAAGCCGATTTCCCAGCAATTTAACACCATGAGTGTAGTAAACACAACAGCGGCATCACAGGATGCCTGCTATATATCGCTACTCGGACTTGCTGAATACTTTCGTACCTCACAGCCGCCAAACATAAAGAAGTGCATACAATGTTTACAGGCGCTCTTCACTTTTCAGCCGCCTTCAAAGGTAAGCGTTTACCAGTGAAAGTAACTAACAAATATAATTTATGTACAAATCAATGCAATTGTATTTCTCCTATTTAGGTGGAGGCGCGCACACATCTGCAAATGGGCCAAGTGCTTATGGCCTACACGTGCAACATAGATTTGGCGCGTCGGCACTTGGAGCAGGCGTGGAGCATCGCAGAGCCACTGATGAATTTCGATGATGTTAAATTTGATACTGCCTCACTGCTCGCCCAGTTGCATCTGCAAACGGAGCAGAGTTCGCATGCCAAGGCGATGCTGCGACGCGCCGTCGAATTATCACAGAACAATGTCTATTGGCATTGTAAGCTGCTACTGCAACTGTCCCAGATTCATGCCAACGATCGTGAATACTCACTGGCCAGCGATCTGCTAGCCGTGGGCGCCGAATCGGCCGAGGAGGCGGGCGCCACTTACCTGAAGGTGCTCTTTCTGCTCTCACGAGCTATGATTCTAATGATTGAACGAAAAACGAACGATGTGCTGGCACTGCTCAATTCGGCGGGTCAGATCATCGACAATAACATACCGAATCCACATCAAAAGGAGTATCTGAAAGTGTTCTTCCTGGTGCTTCAAGTGTGCTACTATCTGGCCCTCGGCCAGGTCAAGACTGTGAAGCCCAGCTTAAAGCAGCTACAAATGTCCATACAAACGATTATGGCACCAAATTGGCCAACTGATGAGTCCATTTTTGGTTCCAATCAGCTGGAGATGTTTGTTTGGCTGCCCAAGGAGCAACTGTATGTGCTCGTCTATCTGGTCACCGTCTCGCACTCCATGATGGCCGGCTACATGGACAAGGCGCAAAAGTATACGGAAAAAGCGCTCACACAAATCGAGAAACTGAAACTGCAGGAGGACAAATCCATATTATCCGTCTTCAAGGTCATCCTGCTGGAGCACATCGTTATGTGCCGCATGGTCATGGGCAACCGGGAGCTGGCCATACGTGAGATAGCCGCTGCGCGAGATGTTTGCCTCGCTGTGCCACATCGAAACCTGCTAAAGCGTCATTCGGCGCAGCTGCATTGCCTTATCGGTTTGTATTCCATGTCCACGAGCTTCTTCGAGCACGCGGAGCGTCAATTTCTGGTGTGCGTGAACGAGACGAGCGAACGGGATTTGAAGCTCTTCGCCAATCTCAATCTGGCCATCATTTATCTGCGCACCAAACGCGACGCAGACCTCAAGCAAATACTAGACGCCGTGTCCACGGAGAATACGCACACGTACAGCAGTCAAGCCTTGATGGGTGGCTTTTACTATGTTCAAGGATTACATGCCTTCCACAAGAGCAGTTTTCATGAGGCAAAGTAAGTAGAGAGTAACATCATTTTGCATATTCGAAATTCACTAAACTCCTCACTTTCCCAGACGATTTCTTCGTGAAACGTTAAAAATGGCCAACGCCGAGGACCTGAATCGCCTGACCAGTTGCTCTCTGGTGCTGCTGTCACATGTCTTCCTTAGCATTGGCAACTCCAAGGAGAGCATGAATATGGTGACGCCAGCCATGCAATTGGCAAGTAAAATACCTGATATCCATGTACAGTTATGGGGCTCGGCGATACTGAAGGATCTGCATCGCATGTCCAAGGACGCGCAGCACGAGAAAGAGGCGTATGCCAACCATGTGAAATACTCAGAGAACCTGATTGCCGACCAGCGCAAATGCGTGCAGAGTGCGCATCATGAGCTGGTCAATTGGTTTCAAGGCAATCCGCCTGTCACCAGCAACACATCACTCAATCCTCCCGTCGCTGTCGCCGCGACGGAGGCGTCCACATCAGCACTTCAACAGCCGCAGCAGCCGGCGACGCAGTTCGGACAGTTCTACTAGACGACCAAGTGCAGAAATCGAATCATAAGCATTTTAATAACTACTGTTGTAAGTTAAAAAGTAAACACTAAGGAAATTCTACAAAAACCTGTTATCATTTACAATAGAGCTGGAAAACGATTGAACTATCGTCAAATTATCGATAAAGCAGCAACTATTTAATATATGATAATCATTTTACTTATCATCAAAAACACTGTCGAGAGCAATTTAGAGTCTAAATTGTTTAAAATTTTAATTTATCGATACCACGAGAAGCTGCAACTGTCGATAACTATCTAGCTTAGATAATCGATAATTGGCTTTAATAACTGCTGCGGGGATCCCTTAAGTGTTACAGTTATTGACCCTTTGCTGATTATCGATAGCCAAGTCAAACAATCGATCAACTAATTAGCTTTAAGTCATTATCACCTTTAATTTGTCTATTTTTACCATATAATATTAGGATGATATTAATCGATATTTTTATGCTTAAGCACTGAATATCCTTTGAGCTACTATCGGTAATTACAATCGACAGCTCGAACTGAATACAGATTTCCCTGCTCTAGAGCATAAAGCCCCCTCCCTATAGGGTATATCAGCTCAGTCGAATATTATCCAGCTCTAATCTATGGAATATCCCCAGCATATTTATGAATTCCCCTTTTTGGGAAAACTAGTCTACAACAAGTCTGTTGCATCCGACTCATCCTCGTCAGCCTCATCTATTGTCGCCGCATTCCCGTTCTCTTTGTTGCTCAGCAGGGTGAAGTGGACCAGACGCTTGTCATCCTGCTCGTGCAGGGTCAGATGCGTGCGCATGTCGTTCATCGTCTTGAACTCCTCGCTGCACACCGGACAAATGTAGATCTTGTCGCCCTGATGCGTTCGCTGATGCATCTGGCAGTCGCCACGCTGGGTAAAGCTTTTCGAGCAGAAGGGACAAACGTAGGGTCGTTCGCCCGTGTGCGTGCGCCGATGATTCTTCAGCACGTTGAGCGCTGTAAAGCGCATGGGACACAGATCACACGCATAAGGTCGTTCGCCTGTGTGCTTGCGCTTGTGCTTGGCCAGGGAACAGCTCGTCGTGAATCTGGAGGAGCAGACCTCACACTGATACGGCTTGACGCCAGTGTGGGTACGCCCGTGGGAGGTTAGTTCCGCTTTGGTCACAAACGAATGATCGCACAGTGCGCACTTGAATCGCTTTATGTCTGAGTGTCGCATCTTGTGCTGGCGCAGATTCGCATTTTGCGTGAAGCCCTTGCCACAGACATTGCACACAAATGGCTTCTCGCCGGTGTGGATGCGCATGTGATCCCGCAGCGTGGACAGCATTGTGAAAACTGCAAAGAGGCAAAAGTTAAATCAGCATTCCTCCAGCCGCTCCATTACTTACCCTTCTGGCACACGTTGCACTGATTGCGCAGATTCCGCTTGTGCGTCTGCACCATGTGCCTGCCTAGTTGCTCCATTGATTCGCAGCGCAGCCCGCACTCCTGGCATATGAACGCTCCATGCGTGGCCTGATGCTCGGTTAGATGATCGAGCGAGACGAACACTCGCTCACATTCGTTGCACTTGAAGTTGCGATGGGTGCAGCTGTTCTGCCTTCGATGTATTATCAGGGACTTCTCCAGCGCAAAGCCCGCATTGCAACGATCACAATGGAACTTCACCTTGAGCTCATCCAAGTCTGCAGTAGGAGTGGGCTTTGATTTCTTTGCTTCCAGCTGCTCCTCCAGCTGACTGCGCTTGGACGTTGTCTGTGACTCCGTCTGTGGCTGCGTCGATTGCTTTTCCTTCGTCGCCGGCTCAGGTGAGATGTATGTGTCACCATTACCATTGCTGACAAGCCGGTATTTGTATTCCTTCTGCTTGGCAAGCGTTTCCACAGTCTGTTCTAGTAGCTCGCCCGTATTCTTATTGTACACCATTTCCGTTTCGAACTTGATGTTGTCTTTTTCCACATGAAGTATTATATTCTCAGCGCTGGCCTTGGACGGTGTCTCATCTGTTTCCTGCTCTTCTGTAAATTCGTAATCATACTCTTCTTCCTCTTGGCCCTCTTCCTCCTCCTCTTCTATCAGAGGCGTTGGTTGCTGCTGCTCGATGCTTGTGTTTTGCGCAGCATCTGTTTTTGCCACCTCATCTGTTTGTGCCTCACTGGTGGCTGTTGCCACCACAGTCGTTTGCACTGAGCTGTCGGATGTAGAGACTGCGGATTTGGCTGCTGCTGGGACCAGCTGATCGGACTCTTCTGGCAGCGCTTCTGGCAGCAGCTGTCGCAGCGTTCGATTGGAGCTCTCACATTTGAGCTTAAACGAGTAGCAATGGTTTATTTCGCTGATGCAGCTAAGGCAAACTCTGGCTGGCAGATTATCCTCGCGACGCGGCTGTGAACAGCAGAGACAGAAATTCAGTTTGGGGCGTCTGCTCTTTCAAAAGTTCGACTTACCTTTGTTCTTGTGAATTCGCGCAGCATATCGACCAAGCAGCTGCCTGGGCCTCCATCGTAAATTGATAGAAATGGACCCGAGAGACTTAGGCAAGTGCGACAAATCTTCTCCACATCCATTTTGCAGCAAATCTTAAGAAAACGCCACAAACAACAACTAAATGAAATGTCGTTGCCAGATTGGCTGACATTAGTATCAGAAAGTGCTGCCACTCATATTAGTTTATTTGAGTAAGTGTGCATATCATGCCAAATGCCACAAACAATAATTAAACTGCACCACGTTGCCAGACTGGCAGAAACAGCAGTCACTCATAAGAATTTCATCGTGTGCGATGTTTCTCTGCGATAGTGCTGCCCATCAAAAGTGAAGCACAGCACAACAAAATACAGCCGGTTGGTCTACTTTATTTGCTCGAGCTCAATTTGATGCGTAAATAAATAATTATTATGAACGATATTAAGCGTTTGAAAGAACAGCAACGCGATAAACATCCTGGCTTTGACGGCTATCTGGATTGCATGACCCGAGCTCTTTTTACAGGCTTGGCATCGTTTTGTTTGGGTAGGCATTTCGTCGCTGCTCAAAATAATTGCATAATAATTATTGTTTTTCTAGGATTTGCTGGCACATATTTCGTTCAAAAGGCAGTTCAAAGCAAAATACACTATCCAGCCAAGTACAACATATTAATTTCCTCCTTGGTAGCAACGGGCGTGGCATACCAAACGACAACAACACGCACCAAATCCTGTCAAGCTGCTTGGATGGCCTTCGAGGACAAACACACGGTGCTCAAAGAGGAAACTTACTAAACAACCAAATTTCTAATAGTATAGCTTAAGTCATGAATTCGGTGCGTGCGGTGCTGCGCGTGGTCCAACTGCGTCCAGCAATCCTTCAGATACCAACGCGTTTTCGATACACACAACACCAAGGAGTCAAGGGAATACGCAATCGCAAGAGCTTCTACGAGTCTCAAATACAGGCGGGGCTGCAGGAGCAAGATGAGCCATGTGCAGTAAATGCAGTAGACATGCGTTTCCTGGATGATCGGTGAGTGGAAATGAGTGCCATATGGTATTTTCCTTTATTAAACTATGCTCATACAGTGCATACGATGAAGTCGCCGGGGGAGCTATGCGCATCAGCCGGGATGTGGCCTTGGCTCAGCACGTGTTCATCTTGCAGCCCTACGTCAAGTGGTCCGCCAAGCGCACCACGCCCAACGATGTCACGCCTGATGATCAGCTGGCCGAGGCCACGGCGCTGATACACTCGCTGCCCAACTGGCAGGTGGCTCGATCCCTCAAGGTGCCACTGGAGAGTCTGGAGCGGAAGACGCTCTTCGGCAGCGGCAAGCTGGTTGAAATTAAGCAACTGTTAACCCAACTGCGTCAGGAGCGGCAAGTTAGCTGCCTGTTTGTCAGCAAGGGCACTCTCTCATTTGCCCAAAAGCAATTCCTCGAGGCAGAGTTCCAGCTGCCTGTGCTGGATCGCTACTCGGTGGTCATACAGATACTGCGACTGCATGCGACCAGTGCCGAGGCTCGTCTGCAGGTGGCCATGGCGGAGTTGCCTTATATATGGGCGCAGGCCAAGGATGCCGGTGCCACGCAAACTCGCCGCCAGGGCTACTCTCTAAGTGATCTGCAAAAGGAAATACTGCGCACTAGGGAGCGTAAATTGCGAGCGGAATTGGATGACGTGCGTCGCCAGCGACAGCTGCTGCGCCAGAAACGCAAACAGCTCAACTATCCCATTGCAGCGGTCGTTGGCTATACGAATGCGGGCAAGACTTCGTTGATTAAGGCACTCACGGTGGAGGATTCACTGCAGCCGCGTAATCAGCTATTTGCCACGTTGGATGTGACAGCGCATGCGGGCCAGTTGCCCTGCAATCTGGAGCTCATCTATATGGACACGGTGGGCTTTATGTCCGATCTGCCGACGGGCTTGTTTGAGTGCTTCGTGGCCACCTTGGAGGATGTCATGCTGGCGGTGAGTATAGACTTTTATTAGAATGGGCACAGATATTATAACATCAATCTTTTAGGATATTATCATACATGTACAGGATCTGTCGCATCCCTGTCATGCGGCACAGCGCGCTCATGTGGAGGCGACGCTGCGCTCCTTGGCCTTCAGCGTAGCCAGCGGCAATCCAAGTGGCGGACAATTGCCCCCGATCATTAATGTTTATAACAAATGCGATTTGCTGAAACCGAATGCCCAGCTGGACGGAGTGGCTCAAGGAAATAATGCGGCTGGGGGTCATCTAATTTCGGCACGCACTCAGACCGGCCTCGATTCCCTGCTTAAGGATGTGGAGCAGCAAATTCTGGCTGTCACCGGTCGTCGGAAGCTGCAGGTGCGCGTGCCCAGCGGCGGACCAGAGATGGCCTGGCTCTACAAAAATGCCGCCGTTGTGGACACCAAAGCGGATGAGCAAAATGCGGAGAAAATCCTCATGCGTGTTGTCATCAGTCAGCGCACCTTGGACCAATTCAAGCGCCAGTTTTGCTAGCAGAAAAGAATACTTCCCTTTCTTGCCTAAGCTTCAAAAAATATATAATTTTTGTAATTACAGTTTTGGTTTTCATTTTATTTCTTTGTTAATTTATTGCAAGGGCGCAACTGGCACCAATTTAATATATTTTATTTTTGCTGTTAGTGTAGTGTATAATTTAGTGTATTGGTGTTCGGTTTCTCTAGTATACATAAATATAAAATTAGCTACAAAACACATTTACCACAAAAATATGTATTTTTAAAAATGTTTAAACAAAGAATAAAATATATAATTATTTGTTGCTAGACTTGTTTGCGTTTGTGTTTGTGCAGTTGTTCACTTTGTTTTGTGTTGATTTTAGGAAATTCCTGTTTATATGCATTATAAAAATATTGAGAATATATCAAACTATATATAAATATATATATAATTGCTCTACGCAGACTCTAGTTATACTAAAATTCATTTGCTTATTAAAATTTCAAGTGCATTTTAATTGGCACTTTTATACTTAATGTCACAAAATACCTTCAGGAATTAAATATTCTAAAAAAACAAGAAACGAGATGCCACAAAGAATTAGAAATACCCTTTCCTTGAATAAATAACTGACATAAATAAAAGCTTCAATACCATGGAGAGTAATTGTATATACCTTTGTAGAGGTAGTCAAAGGTATAAAAGAGAGAAATTGATCTAAAATAAAATTTTGTGTGTGAAAAAACTTTTATGAAAACTATAAATCCATTATCAACATAGTGCAATGTAAAGAATATGTCAAACTGTGATATTCTGTTATGTTATGCGAACATTATGAATCGCTATTAACATATCTATGTTATGTTAGCACATTAGCAACATGTTATAACGCTGTTAATTACATAATTTTGTTTTGTTAGCAGTTCTCTTACATTAAACTAACAGTAAAAGTTCGCTTTTACAAAACAGTTCGAAACATTACTATGCTAGCTAAAGAACTTTTGCTCATATTTTTAAACTTAACTTAAATGACTTTCAATTTTATTTAAATGAAAGAAGCTTTTTCGGCTCAACAGACAAACATAAAAATTGACATAAACATATAACATTTGTTTGTTAAAAATAAAACACCCGGCCATTAGACATATACATGTAAATAACTAAAAACTATACTAATAAAACATAATATGTAAATATATAACATAACATTAAATTGCAATAAATTCATTTAAAAAGTGGTACGGAGGAATGCTTAGAAGTCTAAAAGTTAGTTAAATAGTTATTAAATTAAAACGAAAGTTAGGAACTAGTACATGAACTTTAAATGGATCTCACTGTATATATGTTTGCTGTCGTTGGGATCTCTATTTAAAAAAAAACCGACGTCCTTGAACAATGTAAATATTAAAGCACTTTTTTATGGCAACAGATTAAAATTAAAAAAATGTTAATTATAATTTAATGCTTAGGGACTAAAACAGAATTCCCTCGTATACACAAATGCCATATACCCACATACACACTCACTCACTCACTCACTCACACATGCTCACTCCGTCCCTCCCACACACACACACACACACACACACAGACTACGCGGCTGAGCAGAGGGTCGCCAACAGCCAACGTAGTAATTGCCAAATGGGCGCCACGAGTACAATAACAAAGAGTATGCAGATGATGCGACAATTCTTGAGCAGGCTGACAATGAATTGAATGAATTGTGATATTGTAGAATGATCCTGCGTCGAGGACATCGTTGCGGGCAGCGGAGTGGAGGCAGTGGCCATCCGCTTGCCATTTGTCAGTTATAATTTGGCCATATGCGATTGCGCCTGCTCGTTGGCAGCCATCGAGTATTGAGTAAATGGCATCAGCTGACAATACTCGAGCAGCTGCAGCTCCAGCTGTCGGAGGCACTTCATCGGCGTCGCTACAGCGATGCTCATCAGACCCGTCTCTCGGGACTTGTGCAGATAACCGGACTGTATCAGCGCATAGATGGCAATGTTCAGATTATCCAGGGCCAGGCAATAAGGATGCACATGGGAAGCGGTGCCACCGGGCTGCTGCAGCAGCTGCTCCACATGCTCTTGCACGCGCACCAACAGTTCCTTCGAGCTGAATTCGCCAGACATCTGGAAGACCAAGAGGAAATTTAACATGGCATTTCTTGATTGTAACCAATTTGCTCACCTGTCGCAGCGTCACCGCCAACTGATAGTAGAGGCAGAGAAATGGAGCCAGTGCAGCCAATATGACCCTTGTGCATTCATTATCCTCCACACTGATCCGGCCCGTGTGCTCGTGCAGCTGCAGCGCACGCTCCTCTAGCAGCAGCTGCAAATGCGTCTCAAACTCAGCCTGCTCGCGATTCGATTCGATGATAAACTCATGCTGGAACAGCGCATCCATGCTGCTCACATGATTGTGAAGCGCCACCAGTGTCTCCTCGTAAGTGCCCATGCTGTCCAGCTGCTGTTGGCGTCGCTGCTCCTTGAGCGCAGCGAGCAGCAGATAGGCAGGTCGGGCCAGCCAAAACATGCACGGGTTTATATAGAGCTGAAGCGCCAGCATCGGTACCGCCACCGCCATCGTTTGTGGGCAGAGGGCGTGTGCCTTCAGACGTCTCACGTCGATCTGTGCCGCCAGCTGCTCCGCGGCCAGCGGTGTGAATTGCAGTTTGCCGACGCGAAATTGCAAAATATTTCCGTGTATTTCGACTGCATCGATGACGTCCGGTTTGATGCTGTTCGCGCTGGTGCTGACATGGGCGCCCAGCTGCTCGAACATGCGCTTCAGATGCAAAATGCCACTGGATAGCTCATCCAGATTGACGCTGCACTGTCCATATAGCTTGCTGGCATAGTACAGGCTCAGCAAATTGAATGTGCTGATAACAATGCGTCGCTGCTGCTGATATATAATCTCGTTTGCCAACTGCTTGACCAGCTCAATCTCCTGCCGATTGAGCTTCTGCAGTGATCCAGCCAATCCGGCGCGGTGAATCCGCTGTGTGCTATCATGGCCGAAGAATTCCCTCACCGAGATGGGCTCCCCAAAGTCCAGAAACATTTTGCCAAAACGTTCGTCGATAATTTTCAAGGCCTTGAAGAAACCCTTAGTCGACTCCTTGGGCTTGGGCACGCCCAGCAGCTCATAGACAAAGAGCTGCTCCTCCAGCACACGTTCGTACGCCACGCTAACTGGCACAATCATGACATCCGGCACCTCGCCCGTAAAATACGGCAACAGAGCCATGGACAAGAGTCCCACCTTGGGCACCAAAGCTTTGAAATTGCGGGAACGTGTGCCCTCTATAAAGAACTCGACGCCTATGTGATAGTTGGCGACCAGGGCGTACATATACTCGCGAAAGATGTCCCAGTAGAGCTCATCGTTGGAGAAGCTGCGACGCATGAAGAAGGCGCCCGTCTTCCGCAGCATTGTGCCCATGCCGAACATGGAGTGAAAATCTATCCAAGATTAAGATTAGCAATGGATATTGAATGGGTATTTAAGACTCACCCATGCCCGCTGCAATGCCTGGTATTTCGATATCATAGTAATAGCATATATAGCTCATCAGTATGAAATCCATGTAGCTGCGATGGCTGGGCAAATAGAGAACCGGACAATGGCCCATGTCCTTGCGCACTTTGGCCATGCTGGCCGAATTGACATAGAAGCCATCACAGATGCGTTTACCTATAGCTGTTATGGCAATGCCACACCATCGTATTATTGCCATGTTTCGATCCAGGCCGATCTCATCGATAATGGCACGCGCCTGCTGCTCCAGCTGCTTGATCGGCTGATCCGTCTGCCTTGCATAATGTTCCAGCAGAGAGCGCAGCTTGTCGCTGCGGAGCACATGTTGCTTGAGCTTTTGGGGATTCAGGTACCGTTCGAATTCATAGGCCACCTGTGGCTTGAACTCCCGGGTCATAGACGCCTCATTTCCCGATGCTATAATATTCTCAAATTGTCGCATATATGCGGCGGCGGCTGCCTCGGCCGTTGCGGATGATGATTCATCGCTAGCCGGGGCCGTTGCTCTGTTTACCTGGCGGGCGGCTGACTTCATTTCCATGGAACGCTTGACTCTTAACTGTAAAGTGTGTAATATGTGAATTTATAAATATATATATATACGTAGTACATACATACATATATGTATAAATATATTTTGACTATAATGCTAGCTCGTTCAACTCTGTTTGTCGAATTGTTTGCCTAGCAATTGGCCGTATAGCCGGCTCGCACAGCTGGCACACGCCCTCGCTTCTATATAAGATTTCGTTTACTACTTTCTTATCGGCCAGGTTCTAGTCTAGATAGTCTTTGGTCGAGCCAGCTTATGGACAATCAGAGGGCAATCGTGATCGACCACTATTCATCACCATCAAGTTTCTAGTAAGCTAATTGTGGACTATCACGTGCGAATGAAACAGCATTAGGGGAGATTGCAGCAGTTGTTATCTTTCCCAAGAAGTTCCAACCATATGCCCTACTGCATATGGTAGGGTATAAGGAAGGCAGGTATGCAGCTCCTAGGTTTTGCTCAAAAGAAACCAAACTCTCATCATTGCTTTGTCAAATATTATATTCATACATAGGTAAGTATATAGTCAATTCTATACTTTGTGCAGTTATTAAAAGACTGAGCTGCGTATCAGAAAGCAAAATTCTACTATTACGTACGAATATAATAAAGATTGCGGTAGCCGTTATCTCTGCTAAGATGCCTTATTGCGACTAGAGTAGTGTATACATAAGACAGGTATGCAGGTCATTGGTTTTGCTTGGGAATAACAGCAAATAATACTCAAGTCTTTTTCGTTTTGCCCATTTTATACAAATAAACAAGTTGAGCTACGTATAAGCTATTAAGTTAAAAACTTTCTCATTAATTTTAGCTATATATGAATTTTTAGTTGTTTTTATATAATACAAGACTGTTTAAAAACTTTTCTTATCAGCGCCAACTCGTCTCTAATTTCAGAAAAGTTCCATTTAATGAAAGTTTATCCAATTTCACATATGGTGAGCTGCGTACCAGCTTATGAGAAAAGATAGGACTTTATTGTTTATAGCATTACTTGCTTATGGAGCACCATTTAACTAAGCTCACAATCAACTAATAAATATATTTTGACATATTTAATTTAAATAAATATTCTATATTCTTAACAATTGTATGTATATAAAATAAGCTGCATACTAGCCTGCTAGTTGCACTGGCTTGGAATTTAAAATTAGCAACAAAAACGCGGAATTGTTTGTTTATCAATTAACTTACGAAACACAAGGAAAAATATAAGCGGCGATTGTTTTTTTTTCCTTTTTCTTTTCTATGTTTGAATGCGACAAGTAAACAAAAACACAAACACACGCTAAGCAAACAAATTGCAGTTAATCATAAAGAGCACGTTTCGAGCTGAGAGATTTCGTAGATATAGACAAGTGCACTATGGGTGCAGTTCCTTGAATGATAAATGAATCTAATATGCAATTTAAACAGTTGCTGCGTTTCTCAGCTAAACCTACACACACACATGCGAACACACGTTTGTATATGCACTCAATACACTGTTATACAAAAACATAAGAGAGGTCGTTGCAGCTGATGTACGGTTTTAATGTGATTTCGTACAGTTTTAAGCATTTAATTTAAACAAATTTGCATTAAAATGAGTTGACTTTCTATTTTGGAAGTCGTTTTGTTTAAACATACAACGAAAATTCGATACAGGTACTGTGACAGCGAATTGGCGACGCTTTAGCAGCGCGACGGCAAAGCAACTACCACTCCACAGCTGCGGCGACGACGGCAGCGACGGGTCGATATTTATTTTTGTTGCTGCTGTTGGTGGTGGCGTGTTTCGTGCTGGAGGGTGGTCACGCACGTTACGATGTTAGTATTCGCATGTCATGCAGCGTATGACCTGTTAGATTCTTTCTTATATAATAAAGTTATTTATTATTATTTCTGCTCATTTTATCCTTAATATATAAGGTAGCAAGAATACTGTTACGTTATGTTTTTTTTTAATTATAAATAAATAGCAATTGTCACGTTGTAGACCCCTAAAGCTTAACGGCTGGTGTGGTATTTAAAATTTCATTATTGGTTTTGCCCTGCTTTTAAATTTTATTAGATGTGGCAACGCCAATAGCAGTCTTAAGTTTAAGAGTGGACTTACAAACAAAATGTGCATTACATATTTAATTGGACAACTGCTGACGTTAAAGTTGCCGCGTTTTGTCCAATTAGATAAAATGTTGATAACTTTAAACATAAATTCAATGTGGAATTTTAGACCGTAACTTTGAAGGCGCAGATAACGCTGATTGGCGTGATAACCGGTCGTCGCTACGCTTATCTATCATATGCAATCGTAACGTTATAGACCCCACCAACGACTGTTGTGGCATTTAAAAACGAAGCTTTTCAATCTGGTTTTTGCAGCGCTTTTAAACTTTTGTTGAGGTGGCAACGCCAGCATCAGACCCCACTATTAAAAACAACATTTTCATTACATATCTAATTGGATAGTTGCTGACTTTGCAGTCGCCGCGTTTCGTGCAAAAAGATAAAATAAAGATAAAAAGATAAAAATTCAACATGGCATTTTGGCCCATATTTCTGGAGGCGCTGATAACGCTGGTCCACATCATGACAGATCGATTATTGGAGTTTGCACTGGGCTGGTATCTGGGTCCACACAAACGTGTCGCAACACCATCCACTGTGGATCAACAGGTCATATTGACCAAGAGCGCCGTCGAGTTGGCAACAGCGATACGCGCTGGCAAGTTGAAAAGTTACGACATCGTCAAAGCCTACTGCGAACGTATCGAAATTGTTAATCGTGAACTGAACGCCGTTGTCGATGGACCGTTCGAGACGGAGGCGCTGGATGAGGCGCGTGCAATTGACGAGCGCCTAGCCTCGGGCAAGTACAGCGAGGAGGAGTTGCTGGCGCTGCCGTTTCTGGGCGTGCCCTTCACCACCAAGGACAGCACCTCGGTGGCTGGCAAGCTGCACACACTGGGCCTGGTGGCGCGCAAGGATGTGAAGTCGAAGGAGGATGCGGAGTGCGTGCGTCTGATGAAGGAGAGCGGTGCCATTATCATTGCCACCAGTAATGTGCCGGAGGTGAACAAGTGGATTGAGTCACGTAATATGCTCACTGGGTGCACCAATAATCCATACGACTTGAGGCGATCCGTGGGCGGCTCTTCGGGAGGCGAGGGCGCTTTGATCTCGGCCTGCTGCACAGGCTTTGGTCTGGGCACCGACATCGGCGGCTCCATACGCATTCCAGCCTTCAATTGTGGCATCTTTGGGCACAAGCCAAGCTCGGGCGCCGTCAACATGGCCGGCTGCACCTTTCGCACCGGCAAGGAGCAGAACACGATGGTCTGCGCAGGTCCCATGTCGCGCTATGCTACCGACTTGCGACCCATTATGAAGGTGCTGGTGGAGCCATCGCTGCAGAGTGTGCTCCAGCTGGATAAACAGGTAGATATTAAGAATTTGCGCTACTTCTATGTGCCAAGTCTTGGAATGCGTCAGTGTAATCCCATCAATCGGGAGACAGAGCGCATCATGTATAATGTGCGCAAGCATCTGGAGCAACTGACCGGTCAAGAGGTGCGTCTGGCCAAGGTGCCGGAAACCCAACTGACGGGCAAAATGTGGCGCTATTGGATGACACAGGAGCCGGCTAATTTCAATCAGCTTCTTGGCAATGGCGTCCAGCTGAATCCGTTTGTGGAACTCTTCAAAAAGCTGCTGGGTCAGAGCGAGTACAGCATGGCGGCCATTTACTCTCTACTGGATGGTGTCCTGCCCAAGGAGAATGAGAAGCTGATACGCGCAGCGACCAAAAAGTGCAAGGCAGCACTGCAAGAGCTGCTCGGGGAGAAGGGAGTCCTGATCTTTCACAGCTCTCCACGTACGGCCCCCTTCCATTACTATCCATTGTTAAAGTTCCTGGACTTTAGCTACTTTAGTCTGTTCAATGTGCTTGGGCTGCCGGCGACGCAGGTGCCCATGGGGCTGGATGCGCAGGGCATGCCACAAGGTATTCAGGTGGTATCCAATCACAACAACGATCGTCTCTGTCTTGCTGTGGCCGAGGAGCTGGAGCGTGCGTTTGGCGGCTGGGTGCCGCCGTTTCCATTAAAATCTAAATAAATTGTTGCTGGTAGTTTTTTTTTCTAAATAATACTCATCCAGGTGGTGGTGATCCCTATGACTGTTTATCGAACAATAATCATATTAAACAAAATGATTTGACTTAAATCTGTCTTTTGAACTTGGCGGCAATGCGGTGTTACCTTACGTTAAAATTTACAGCTTTTATCTGGCAGCGCAATGAAGCTATTAGAACTGTGTGGCAACACTTGCGAGTTTGTGATGGGACACACTTTTCTTGCGTTGCCTGTATGTGCGGGCAATTTTTAAAACTTGTGTTTGCTAGTGAAAAATTGTGTAATTAAGTGCGTAAACATTTCATATTTATAAGAAATGGAGCAGTATAAGAGAGCTTTTGAAGTTAAACGTGAGCGGCAGCCAAACAAAAGGTAAGTGCAAGCATTTGTAAGTACCTAATTGAAACGTATGTAAGAAGTTGGCGACATCCTTCGAACTTTGACCAAGCAGGTGATAAATGAATATTTAAGCCCCACAAGCAGCAGCAGCTCAACGTTGTGCACAATTAATTTGCAGTGTCTGCGACCTACACACAACACACACACACATACATACATATGTATGTACGTACGTTGACGACATGGTTTTGCGAATGTGCGTGCGATGCTCGAGCCAAACGTAACCTAACCTTACATTGGCTTTAGCCATAAATTACGTGCAACGAGCATCTTCCGTTTGTCTCATTTGCTGTTGCTTGCCATTTCAATTGTGCCCCCTGTTTCACCTATTGTCTTGTTGCTGACCAAGCGACAAATATGCCGTTTAATATTTTTGCATAGCACAAGTCAAGAATGGACACGTGCAATTGTCTAAAGTGTTTTTATTGTGGTTGTTGCTTTTATTGTAATTTGCCGGTATGCTTGTGTTATTTCTGTGTGTGTTTTTGTATTTCTGTTCCGTTTTGTTTGGCTGTTTCTGTTTCTGAAATATTAACGACGCCCTTTTGCTGTTTTTGTCTTTGTGCATAACTTTTGGGTTTGTAGTGTTTTTGCCTGCATTTTATGTGCACCATCAACATCACACATACATTTATATTTGTGTGTGTGTGTGTGTGTCGTGTGTAAATAATGCGTAGTAAGCAATTCACTCTTAAAGCGTTGTTATTTTTTTCTCAGTAGGACTTAGCGATGTGCAATTGCTGAGCAATTAGCGATGTATTGAATCGCTAAGTACTTTAAAGTTATTTAATGCTTATTGGAATAACTATCGAGACTTTAGGAATGAATGGAGTCCAGGTGAAGGCACAGACACACGCTCCCTTTCATCTGCCCTTGCCGCAGGCTAGCAAATGTAAAATAATGAAAATTGCCCAGCCGCGACGGACTTTGTACGGCATTGTGCGCGCTCCTTTGACAAATCCCAAATCCAGACACTAAACAGTCAGGTTTCATTGCCAGCGCCGAAAAAAAACACATTTGCCTATGTGCCAAACAAAACGAAAAAAAATAGTTGAGAGTTCTTTATTTTTTTAGCGCAACTGCTTTTGCTTTTGCCGCTGGCCCCAAACTGTTGTAAAAACGTCTACATTGTTGAAATTCCTTTTGCGAAATTGCCACGTGACACAAAGGCGTCTGGAGCACATATATAGAGTGAACGCCTTTTATTAGCCTTACCGAGGGCCGACCCTAGCCGAACTAACCGAACACAATAGGCCCGAAAATGACGTTGCAACAATTAATGTGAACATTTTCGCAGTCGTCGTCGACGTCGTTGTCGCCATCGTCGTTGTCGTGATTTATAACGTGCATAAAATTTGCGGTCCTGGCGAAGCACCTAAAATGGTGGGGGCCAAAAATTAGTCAGTTGCTATTTCCTGTTTGGTTTGTCTGTATCAAGTGGGAGGCGTTGTCAACGGCTTTATAATTTATCGATAGTTGCGTACGTTTGAACCTTAAACACCCTGTGCGCCTGCTGTCTGCATATTTGAAAACTATTTTCATTGCGTGATAATTTATGTGACACATACAAATTACACAACCACTGGCCAGTTATGCAAATTAATTGCAAAAATGTACTGCTATTCACGCTCTTCTGTTCTCTTTCTTATGATATATACAGAATATATACATATATAAAAGTAGTATTCCTGTTATTTTCGTTCAATTTTCTAGCAAAGCTGACTTTCATTGTTTTATTTTTTTTTTTTAAATTTCGCTCGTGTCTTTGTTTTGGCATTTTGCAGTTTGCAGTTGCTTTTTTCAATTTACAATAAAATTCAATAAGGTGTTGACTTAATGGAAATTGACTGACAGCAGCTGCCAAATGTGTACGTGTATACGTGTGTGTGTGTGACGCCCTCAGGTGTAGGGGAGTGTGTGTAAATCTAAGGCCTGGTCTTAGTTCCTTGTTTTGTTGTTTGCTTTGGCCATAAAATGCATTTGGGAGCCAAAAATCTGCTTGCCATGTGCAAAATTCAAATATTGAAAAAAGACTTGAAAAAATGTATTGAAGCTTAGTTGCGAAATATACGAAAAATATTGATATTAAAAAGCAGCATTTTTGATCAAATTTAAAGCACAGTTAGGTGTTATTTTATAAAATAAAAGAAATGCTAAAACTAAATAAGAAACTCGCCTCTTAATATATTTTTAGCTTTTACCGATTTGCCACGCCCCCAACATGCGGATACATATAATTTTTGTATTTCATACTACCTTTTATCAACATGTTAAAATTTCAATGCAAATCATCATCGGTCATGTTAGGTACACTATTTATATAATTTACTTATTGTCCCCTGTGGATTGATCGGAAATAAATACCTATAAAAATAAATCTATTGTGTAGGGGAACAGTAATATATATGTCAAATTTTGAGGTAGCCCATACAAACATGTGTTTTAAGTTTCAAAACTCTGACTCTAGCAGCGTCCAAAATGTGTGAGTATTTATGTTAAATACCGATTTGCCACGCCCCAAATAGTATAACATTAGCTTACTTTCTAAATTTGAGTGTTCTAGCTTAAAGCTGTAGAAGATATATTTTCACCCGATTAGCCACTTCTCCAAAAGGCGTAGCTAATTATACTATATTTTTATACCCTGAACCCATTGAAAATGAGAATTCTGGGTATAATGGTTTTGCAAAAAGTATGTAACAGGCAGAAGGAGGCGTGGCAGACCCCATAAAGTATATATATTCTTGATCAGAGCGACGAGCTGAGTCGATTTGACCCTGTCCGTCTGTCTGTCCGTCTGTCCTTATGTATGAACGCGTCGATCTCAGAACATATAAGAGCTAGAGACTTGAAAGGTCCATGTATATACAGCGCATATCGAGTTTGTTTTTGATATTCGATAACTTTCTTTGTTTCACTGATATCGATTAAAAACGTTATCAAAATTCAGTTTTCGGACCATATCTTTTACATCTTTTTAGCTACAGTCACCAAATTTTGCACTCAACTTCTTGTAAATAAAATAAACTTTCTATTTCTTTATATTATGGATACCTGCTCCACATTTAACAAAATCAATTTTTTCAAGCAAAAAATTATCAAAGCCACAATTTATTTTTTGTACATTTTAGTAAAATGAAAGAATTCAATGTTGAAAATCATATTTAAATCCGTTTAGTAACATAGAAGTTATTTAACAAAACATTTTGTCAATCGGCAAAAACACGCGGCAGCGAGCGCCAATACGTGTGCAGTGCACACTGTGCACACAGTCTATACGTGTGCACACATACATTCAAATGAATGCGTTATTCTTTGAATTTTGTTTGTTCAATCGCAATTTCAGTTTCATTGTAATTCTCGCCACTGCTACCTTAGTGGCGTCTTTGTCACTAATAGCAATATGAAGAGTGTGGTGTAATGGTTAGAGATGGCGGCTTGCAAGCGAGCAGGTTCAAATTCCGCTGCTGTCAACATTTTTTGTTCAAAAACAATAATTTTTATATGATGCATTTATATCAATCTGTATGTATGTAAAAATGCAAATTCGAACAAATGTTCAATGGAGCGTTTTTACTTGTTTTGTATGGGGTGGGATACACAATTATATATTGTAAATTTTAAGTCTTAGATTTCAATGGCGATGAACTTTTCGCTCCTAAAACATTTCGTAGAATCGATCTGTCCTCTGGGAGCTATAGGATATACTCGTGCGATCCGAATATTTCGGAGATATACAATGCCTGCAGTAGAATGGAGCCTATGTGCAAAATGTTAGCTCTGTAGCTCCAGTACTCTAGGAGAAGATTGTGTTGATCCAGACAGACGAAGTGCTATACCAACTCAGTTGCTTCGTGCTGATCAAGAATATATATACTTTATATGGTCGGAGATGCTTCCTTCTGTGCGTTGCAAACTTCTGACCAAAATGAATATACCCTTCTTACAAGAGTATAAAAAACTTGGAAAAGAGACTTGCCTCTAAATGAATAAGTCAAATATTCGCAGTTGATCTTTTTTTTCTGTTTCATTAGGTCTTACCCTGAAACGTTCTATCAAACACTTTACTTGACAAACTTTGAAGCTTCTTAACTTGAATTAAATTATTGATAAATGCTGACATCTCTATTTAATATGAATGTAATCATTATATCTAAATTACATCTTTATAATACCTAGTTTCTAAATTAAAAAGAACATATATTTGATACCCCGCTGAAGGATTGCTTACACTTGTGCAACGTTTATTTGTAAAGATGCACATTTTCAGCAACTTCATTAGACTTATGAAGCCGCATGCTCATTACAGTTAAACACTTGGTTAACAAGTATACGCACTGCTGCACATAAAATATTACGTATGCGCCCATTATGCATAACCTTGCGCTGAGCACGGATTTTAATGTTCAAAACTAACAAAAATATACAAAATAAATTGCAAGTGCGAATGTAATGGGAGGTGGAGGACGGAGCGTTACGGGCTGGTTGAGGCGTGGCAGGGATCTACAGAGGTTCCATCCAACACCTACAGCTTGTTGCAGTTTGACGCTGGGTTCTTTCCACTGTTGCACAATCAGCAAAAGTCAGCGAGCTATGAACAAAAGTTAAACAGACAAAACAAAGTGCAAAGTCAGTTGGGGGCGGGTGGGTAAAGGGCGTGCCAGGGTGCCACAGGGTGTTGTAGCTGTTGACGCTATAAATTTCGCACGCAGAGCGCGTAAAGAGGCGACGCCATTTTAAAGTTAAAACATTTGCGTAATTAGCATCAGGAAAAGGTAAAAACAAGTGAACAGCCCAGCCAAAAAGGCGACTACCAAAAACTACTTTAAGTGCCAGCGCAAATTGCGCACCAAAAAGTTAATTAAATTGTTAGCAGTTCGCGTTTTTTTCCCTTTACGGCTCACCGATTTATCGCGCGTTGTCGTGTTGGCCGTGTTGGCTTTTGGCCAACTGCATGTTTGCTAGCCGAAAACCTCCAAGCTGACAATTAACAAATGTCAACGGGCCAAAACTTGTGCCAAAGATGCGGGTGTCGCAGCCAATGGCAACCTTCGAGGAAGCTTCCTCTTATGACATTAGTTCTTCGTTTGTGTTGGTAACAAACGGTCTCTGTTTCATGTTTGCTCACTATTTGAACTACTTTTCCAATTACTTTTTACATGAGTTTTACACGTGCTGTTGGAGTCGTTTTAACTGCGCTTATCTTTGCTTTTTATTTCTGTATCAAATGTCACAAAGGAGGAAAGTATACGATTTGGTTGATAAATCAAATTTTTAATTGAACTCTGATCTAATTGTTAATCTCAATTTAAATTTTTTTTAACAGAATTTTTACAGCTTGATTTCTGTGGAAAGTTTTTATTTGAATTCTGGATTTCTTATGAGCGATTCGTTAATTGATGTTGAGCAGAAGTTAATATTTAATTTATGGCAAAGACAGAAATGTACAAAAATAAATCAACTTCATTTAAATTAATATATATTTGTCGTTTGGTAGGAAACTTTTTAAAGCAAACTTATATACTATATTTATGTATATGTACATAAATATAGTACTCTGCTTTTTTCTGCCACTTACTTTTATATAATACAAATAATACAAATTTTATATAATATAAATAAAAAGACCATTGTTGAAAAAAAAGGAGAGGGCAAACATTTTTAAAAAGAGGATAACAATTTTTAAGTTTATAAATTAAACTTCTACTATACATATATACATTATTATTTAAGTGATTTCGACACATTATCAATAGTTTCGTCATAATTCAATATAAACTTGATCTGTGCCCACTTGTTTTAAATATTTTTCTGGCACCTTGTAAAAATGCCAGCCGGCGCGGTCAAATTATTGGGATTCCCTGTATCACAAATCGATAACCTACGATCACAATTCTAAAACATTTTAAGTGGTGGTACAATGA
This sequence comes from Drosophila gaucha, assembly GCA_035045545.1. Taxonomy (NCBI): domain Eukaryota; kingdom Metazoa; phylum Arthropoda; class Insecta; order Diptera; family Drosophilidae; genus Drosophila; species Drosophila gaucha. The sequence goes on from JAWNOY010000342.1 coordinate 1,494,869, forward strand.
TTAATAGGCCGATTCATCGTTATAAAAAAATGTTGCAATTAAAAAAATTACAGATTTCCGGACAACATTTTTTAAAATAATTTAAGTTCTAATTAATTAAAAAAAAGGACAGATCTGTGCGACAAAATGCTGAAATGGCAACAGGGACAGACAGGGAGAGCAGGTCGAATATTGCATACAACCAATATACTCATTTGCACTCGGTAAACAAGTATAAAGCCGAGGCGTTTTAAGCATTCATCTTTCAAATATTAAAATGTTGTTCATTAACTATGGGCGCCTTGTCGACATCATTTAACATTGCCAGCTGGCTGGCCTGCTATATTGTGCGTAAAGTTCAGAGATAAGCGTGTTGCCACCTTTTTTTTTGTTTCTTTTTTGGGCTATGCCTCGCCCCGTACTCCAGCTCAACATTCATCAGTCATTGATGTTGACTGCGACACAGTTCACATTAAGCATTATCAATTGCGAATCGCGAATTGTCGTCGTCCTCGCCGACATCATCGACATTCGAGCCCCGGCACGTTTGTCGTTTTGTCTGCCGCATATCACATTATATCTGCATTGTCACCTTGTTGGCCATTTAACGTGGAACGCCCCTCTTTACTTCCTCCAAGCTTGGGGAGCGTTAACAGCAGGTCCTCTGACTGCTTCCTTTCCACTACAGGATTAAAGCTTGGCCCTGCCCTTAGCTGACTTTATGTTGGAGGCCAACTGAAGGCAATTCTTTTGTTGTTTTCGGTTTATTTGCGGTCTCGTTACACTGTCCTTTCTTCTCCCTTGAAGCTTAGTGTTATTCAATTAGTGGCTTTGACATTGGTTTGAATTTGTTAGCCTTTAAGATAAATTTTAGTGGTAAATTGTGGAAATATTTTAAATCTAGCTAAATTGTATTGTTGCTGTCAAAATACAAAGGTGCTTTTTAGTTTTTCATTTAACGTTAACGCAATCCTTAACGTAAATAGAAGAACTTAAATCTAATCTTACTGAAAACATTATATTTAACTTCTAGAAACCCTAAGCCACATATTTTCCCTAGGCGTATCTTTTGCCCATTGCCATTTAGCATTACAGAAAAATCGCGCACCTTTAAAATCGGCAACGCCTTAAAGCAGACAGCGAAAATGTTGATTCCAGAGAAACAAAAAAAAAAAGAAGGAAGAAGCAGCGTCACATTTATCCCAACGTGCTCATTTAAGTGGAATCACTTAATGGTTTTATACGCTTATCATTATCATCCCAGCACCGACTGCCCCGCCTTCTCCTTCTCCATCTCCTTCTTCTTCCTAATGCCATTTCGGGCAGCCTTCCGTGTCCAAAAGCGAGAGCCACGCACAATGACAAAGCGTATAACAGTAGATAGCACCACCCGCTGCCATTGGATCCACGAATCCTCGTGCCGTTGATTCAATCAAATTTCGAAGTGTGGAGCATTTTTATCTGGCGGATGTTTGGCTCGCTGTCAGCGCGAAATGTTGGCGTCCAGTCATTGTTTTAACGCGCATGTTTGCCAGGCACACACACACACATCAGCAACAACAACAACAACACACACACCCACACAAACAAACATCTTCGTTGTTAAATGCATAATTTTTAGTGGAAATTGCGGCACGAAATGTTTCACTTTTTGACTGCGTGACGGTTCGCGTTGAGTGTGTGTGTGTGTAGTGTGTGGTGTGTGAGTTTGGTGTGTGCTTAGGGGGTTGCTTGGGTGTGCCGCTGTTCCCAGCCAAAGGTCGTTTGTATAGCCCACAAATAAGGAAGTAATATGTCGCCGCTGCATGGCCATCAAAGCCAGACGCGTTGAATACTTCACTGGGCTTGTAAATGACAGAAGCTGCCCCGCTCCAAGCACCCCCATAGCCTATCCTTCTTCCCCTCCATCTGGATTGTGTATGGAAGGGAATGCTCTTTTTTTGTCACATGGCTCCTTCCATTGTCAATGATTTGACTACACTGCAAAATAGAGGGTATATATGCAAGTGACGTTTGCTTAACAAAAGTAAAAACTTTGAATATGAACTGCAAAAAAATATATATTTAATATATACACATATATTATTTTATATTATTCCTATATATTAACGAGCTTTATTTTATTTAATATGATTTTCCTTAAGTATTTCAATTTTCACATTCCACAAAAAAAAAGGAGAAATTGCATTTTTATTGTTTCAAAAAATATAGACAGCTTTAAAATATAGAATAGGTCCAAAAACACTTATTCCTATATATTATTATTGACATATTTTATAAAAAAACTATTATTAGAATTATTATTGTTTATAACATATTATTTTTTCTGCTCCTATTAGACCTTTTTGCAAGTTTCCGTAAAAGTAAACTATATTGATTCCATATTCGCAAATCAGTTTCACTAGGTTACTATTAAGAAAATTTGTAAGCCACTTCTAAACGACATAATTTTCATTTTTAGTTTTATAATTTTTTAATAATTTTATTTATTTATTATATTTAAAAAAATTTTGGGCTAATGTGAATATTTCCATATTTCTAAGAAAAACCATTCAAGAGAAATTCGTGTGAAATTTGCAAAATATGGATAGAAACAAAATTTAACATAAGAATTTAATTATATGTGCTAGTTTCTCTCTTAATAATTAATAAATTTGATATTTAATTGTTTACTATTTACTGCATATAAAAATAATACAGAATTGCTTAAGCTTGGCCTGCAGAGTATTTTAAAGCTTACCACCCTTACAAATCACAATCTGTTCATGTCATTCTATACACCTTTTTTTGCTGGCTATTTTCTACCCCGCTGTCAAAAACATTGAACCGCATTTGTATTGAAAGATTAATGACCCACAATTGGTAGCATCATCGTGATGTCTGTGGCTATTGTTATGTGAATTGTTTTTGTTGTTGTTGCTTTCGATGATTTGCGCATATTTATGATCCAGAGTAGGTTGTCACATTTTAAGTTTGAAAGAAGATCTCGAGCGATAAAAAGGTTGGAGCACCGGCAAATCATTTCATTAACTTAATGTACCAGAATGTGACTTGTCGGTTGTCAACTTTATGTCGCCCGCTTGAAGGATGTGTGTGTGTTTGTTCCTGGCAGGATGTTGTTCACTTTAGTTTAATACCAAGTGCCGGCTGCCGAGGACGACAAGTCAGTTAGTGCAGAAAAACTTTGTCAACTTTGGTGCTGCTACAAGGCACTGATTTTATTTACAGGCTAACAACAAGGATACTTGTGACGACATGGCAAGTCAAGTCGAGTCGAGTCGAGTCAAGTCAATGCGAGTTGCTCACCCAGAGGGAGAAGAACGCCAACCCTCAGGGCAGCTGCCTGGGATGCAGCGTGGCTGTCAGTAACACTTAGTTGACATTTAACTTGTGTCATTTGCAAAGAACAGGCCAAAGGCAACACTAAGCGCCAAGAATGACAATACATGCGTGTCTGTTGGTATTTCCTCGATCAGAACGAATAAGGAGGTGCCAGAAATTAGTACAAAAGCATGATTATTAATGTATTGGTATGAAACAAAATCAAATGAAATGGTTGGGAAAATATATTTTAAATGATTAAAAAAAACTATTAAAGTAACTTAAGAGGAAGAAACATTTTTCTATGCGTATAGAAATTCTTGCACAATAATTTTAATCAAAGTAACAAAAAAACCGATTAGCTCACTTAATTTTATGACAATTGCATATTAAGGTTATATTTTTGAGAAATTACTTGTTATATTTTCGACATATCTCTTTAGGAATAAGTTGCGACTGTTTCACATTTTAGAACAGTTCTGATGAAAGTCAAATATTCATTTGTTTAAGTAGCAGTCGAAAGGATCTTTTCGCCTTGGCTTCAATATATAATATCAAGTGGGAAGGCAGCAACAGAAGGAAACAATTAAACAGCTACACACAGCATGGCGCTTGCCAAACAACAAACTATACACACACACACAGCGCTACACACCCATCAAAAAGGAGCAAAGCCTTAACTTCCTTCCCCCCCAAAAAAGCATGATGGCTACTTCATCATGGACAGCAACTGCATTAGAGATTCATCCATTTATTCACACCACAAGGCAGAGCGAGAGCAGAAAAACTAGAAGAAGGAGAAAGACGCAAAACAGGACATTTAGCAAAGAGGACAATTCGGACCCGAGGCGTAAACTTATTCCGAACAGACATTCTTTTCTGGCTATACACAATAAGCCGCGGCACTTTTCATTAGCAGCCACACTTTGGCAACAGCTATGGGACAGGGGTCAGGAGGTACACTGAGAGAAGAAAATTAGTTACAGGGTATAAAATTCGTTTGTCTTTTTCACATTTGAACTAGTCAATTATTGAATTTTATATATATTTAATATTTTTTTTATCAAATAGAAAATGATTTATTGAATCAAAATATTTTCGATGTTTTTATAAAATTTAAACGGTAATTCCTAAATTAAAAAATTTTTTTTAAGAAAACAGGTGATACCAATTTCTTTAACTGAACCTTACTTTCTACTTTTCTTTGAGTGTATGCATATTGGTAGTTAGTTATTAAAATTGGAATTAAAATTTTGTTTGTTTTATAAAAATTTGTATATTTGACTTAAGCAAGTTTTCTGCTACCGTTAGTTTCAACTTAATCTAGTGTTACATATAAATACACAACACTTCAAGTTGTGCTTGCTTTCTAAATTAAAAATATAGCATTTATACCAAATTTTAGCAAAGTTTCAATTTCAAGCTTAACTTTGAGTACATTTATCAAAATTAAAAAGAAAATTATCAAAGTTGCTTTACTTGGACGAATTGCCATAAAATTTCAGTCGATTTTCATTACCAACCTGTTACCTTTTTCGCTAAGTGTATGTTTTGTGGCATATCTATAAAATGTCTTGGCCTTGTCGAGCTTTACTTCTTACTTTTTGTGGCGCCTTTGTTGCAGTTATTAACCCTTAACCGCACATAACATTTATTACCCACATTGTTCCTCACTCACACACACATACACATATATATATACCAATACATTCATATACCAGGGCCAAACAAAGTCGCCTGCGTTAAGCTGACAATGACATTTTCTCCCCCCTTTCTTCACTTGATTGTATTCTGGGAAGGCGACTTTTGTCTGTGGTTTATCGCTTTTAATTTGTCGTCGCGTCTTTGGGGCTCGTTAAGTCGCCCTTTTTCCAATGCTTTTCCTTTCATTTCTTTTTTCGCTTCTCGCTGAGTGAATTTTCGTGGCGATAATTGGCTCTGTGCACAAGGCCAACAAAATTAGAGATTTGTTGCTCGGTAATTCGTTACAACATGTTGAATGCCGCGTACTGAGAGCAACACTCTTCTCTCTGCCTTTGCTTCTTCTGTTCCTTGTGCTTTAAATGTAACCAGATTTCCCATAAGTAATCAAATTCGTTTTTCTGTCGCAACTTAGCTGTGGGCACTTTTTTCTTTCTGCTTGGCAATTGAAATATTCAAATATTTAAAGTATTAGCTTTAAATCTTGATCAGGTTTTATATTTTTTAAATCAGCAACTCTTGTTTTACCACGGACTCCGATTTGTTTATTTACTGAATGCTTTATTTTAATATGAAACTAGAATCTTTTCCGATCTTAAACGTAGTATGCCAGTTGAATTTCAATATATATACAACATAACACTCAATAGCTGTACGTATCGTAATTTTAAACATTCAGGAACGGTATTAGAAATGTCCGATATAGAGAACAATCTGATACAGTTACGTGCACGCCTTCATGAGCGCGGTGTCAAATTGTGGGAGTCGCCCTATTATGTGGAAAATGTGGGGAGTAGCGACTCGGCTGTGGAGGTGCTTGCCCAGGAGCTAAGTCGGGAGATGCACATAACCGCCGCAAGCTGTAAAAGCTCGCTGCTGGAGCTACAGGAGCACGCGCTGCGCAAATTGAGCGCTCGACGGGAGTTCGATGAGACGGGCCTGGCCACCTTCCATGTCCGTTGCGTGGACAGCCAAGGAGGCACAGCCCATACGCTGGAGGTAAAATGCCCTCTCGGCGAACTGGGCGCCATGCTGCAGCGTAAGATCGCAGATGAACTACAGCTAAGCGAAGCGGACCATGTGAAGTGCATCTCGGCGGGCAGGATGGTGGCGCCGCAGTCGACGCTGCAGGCGCAAGGCCTGAAGAACAATCAGCAGCTGCTCGTGATTGTGGGTCAGGCGGATGCGCAGGGCGAGGCGCTGTACGAACGCATACGCCAAATTCAGCGGGATGTCGAATTGGTTATCGATTCGGATCATCATTTTGTTGAGCTAGAGGATCAGGATGGCAATGCTATGTTCTTGCCACCGCACGATAATCGAGCTTTACTTCTCGGTATGGCGCTGTGTGAGAAGGCACGCGCAGCCATGCGACGGGAGCATTTCGATGAGGCCCTGCTGCTTTTCCTGGAGGCGGACGAGAAGTTCAACAATTGTGATTCGAAATTTCTGGAATGTGTGGACAACTATGCGCTGCTCAATCTCGATATAGTCTGGTGCTATCTGTGCCTGAAGAATATAACCCAGCTGCCGGATGCACAGCGTCGACTCGATGTCTGCGAGCGCATTCTGCAGCGCAGCTACGGGCCGAACTTTAGCCGCTTGTATGCCTTGAAGGGCCCCAAATGTCCGGAGCGTGCACTAATTGTGCGGCTGCAGTTGCTCCAGGGCGTCATATTTTTCCATTCAAATCGACGCGATGAGGCGCGAACGCGTTTGCAGACAGCGGCCACAGCTCTGGCCGAGCTAAAGGTGAATGCCGAGCAGCTGGAGCTGCTTGTGGAAATGGGCTTCGATGCCCCAGCAGCTCGTTTGGCATTGCGCTCCAGCAACGGCGGTGTGGAGGAGGCGGTGGAGTTCATCCAACAGCGAAGGCAGCGAGTGCAGCAGGCCCGTCTCAACTCCGACTCGGAGCGCGAGCTGAGCCGTCGACTGGCCCAGCTACAGGTGGGCAGCGATGATCGCAATTGGGTGCATCCGCGCAGCGTATGTCGCCTCGTGGAGTTGGGCTATGAGCGTTCGCTCGTTGTGGAGGCACTACGTCGCACCAGTAACGACGTGGACCAGAGTCTGGAGCTACTGCAATCCCATTCGGATGAGCTGCGACGTAATCTACCCGCCACCCAAACAGCCGATGAGCAAATGCTGTATACACTACGCGAACTAGGCTTCAAGTTGCCTGCGGCTCGTGCCGCTCTAGAAACTACTACCAATAATCTAGATAGTGCCATAGACTTTCTACTCAAGAGCTTTGCCACCGAGGCTGAGTTATACAGCGTCATAGAGCACATGTCCACATTGACCGCACAGGCAGTTAATAATGCTGCGGCAGCTGCTGGAGGCGCCTCCGCCTCTGCCTCTGCCGCCTCTACCTCATCCTCGAAGTGTACTGCACTGACGCCCAGCAAACTGGCTCTGGTCCAATCGGTGTTGGGCAAAGCCAAAACGGAAATCGAATCGTATAGCGCCTATAAGCGTTTCAATGAGGATATACCAGATATCGATCAGGACTATTTGGATTTACCTTTGGAACAGGAGGAGCAAATACTAAATGAGTACAGACAGCTATTGGATCATTAGAGTTTGCTTTCATAGCCCTTATATTCCCTGTTCTTAAAATGCTCTTGTCATTTGTGTTTAGTTATTTTTCTTATTTTGCATACTACCGATTGGATTCTAACGAAATTTTATTCGTCTACTAGATCTCTTAAAACGTTTCAAGTTTACAGCATTCTTTGCAATTGTTAGATATGATAATATAATTTATATTTGTGTACACTATTCAAACCCACGTATGAAATTGTTTGTTTAACTACCTCATGCTCATCCGTAAATCGAAGCTGGAAATTGATAATTATCGAATCAGTCTTCGCCTTGACATAAATTCATTTAAAATTCTCCGAACTGTAATAGAGAAATAGCCTTTCTGTACTTTTTTATACTCTGTTCCCAATGGGAAAAAAAGTATATTGGATTTGTGCAATATCCGTCTTGCTGTCTGTCCGTCTGTCTGTATGAACGCGCAGCATTTGGACACCATAGAAGCTAGAGACTTGTAATTTGGAATATATACTCGTGTGTATCCGCGTCAGATCAAGTTTGAGTATTTTTCCGATACGCCCACAGGGGGCGTGGCAAATCGGGAAATGCTATATCTATTAAGACTAAAACAGTGTTATTTTAGTCAATATTGCTGTCCAAGAACTGGGATTTAGAATATATACTCGTGTACACCACGCGGACGTTAAAAGATATAGTTTATATATATACGCCCATCGTGGGCTCGCCAAATCGGATAAAACTGTATTTCCTACAGTTTTGGAGCTAGAGCGTCCAAATTTTGCATGTGGGATACTGTTGACCTCCTCTTAAGATAATTCAAAATGTCAAAAAAATTATGTATCCACTTCCTTTGGCAGCGTGGCAAATCGGGAAATACTATATCTTTTATTAAAACCATGTTAATTTAGAAACTGGGTCTTCTCTACCACAATGCAAGTCTGTTTCACCAAATCACACATATATTCAATTTCGCATATAAAAGAGACGCAGTAGTGTAGTAGTAAAGTCGGTGGCATGCGAAGCGTGTGACCCATGTTCGATTCCAATCGCTGCCGCGTGATATTGCCAACTGACAAAATGTTTTTTATATTTTTTTTTAAATCCTTAAATTTAATTAAAATTACGGTTTTACTAAAAAATTAAAAAAAATGTAAATGTGGCTTTATATGCAACTAAACTTAGATTAAATTGATTTCCAAAATATAAAAAAACCGAAATTGTATTTTATTCAAAAAAAGCTAAATTGTAAAATTCGATGACTGTAGCTAAATTGATGTAAAAGATATGCTCAAAAACGGAATGTCGATAATCTTGCGTTCAAACATACGGACAGACTTACGGACTGTCTACATATTAATTGAGCCTACACTCCCTTAACAGGAACAGCGTATCACGCAGTCGGTGTCGCCCAACTACAACGTTCTTACTTGTTTTATCTTATCTTGTAATCTTTTTGTCGCGCTTCGACTCTTCTCTGTCTTATTCTTTTTCGTTAATTCTAGGGATGGTCAACTGACTTAACATCAGTGATGATACATAACTTAACATTAGTTATCGTAATTAACATCAGGGGTAGCAAGCTTATGTTTATCGACTTGTCCTACTTCAGAATTTGCATAGTTTTTAAAGAAAATCTATTTAAGCACCATTTTCTTAAAAAAAAAAACAAGAATGTTTTCCCAACTCTTGAAAGTCTTTATAAGATGAAATTCATTTAGATCTGAAACCTGCAATCGGAATATAAGATTTTCCATTTAATGAAGTTTAAAATGCTATCGGTAAAAGGTGCATTCCAGAATTTACGTTGCTTTTTAAAAAAGTAACTCTTACAACTGGAAAGCTATGTTCCCCATATAAAATCCCACAACTTTTCAGGGTATTTGAAAGAGCACTTCCTAAAAGCTATTTCACATTTCATAGCAGGACTAAAAGAGCACTTTTTAAATCCGCTTTACCATTACAACATTTTTCTGTTTATAATTATTTCAACACGAACTTTAAAACCTGTTCTTCCCATTTATAAATGCTTGACTTTTCATGATCTTCTTAAAAGCATCTGTCAGAGCTCAGCTTAGCATTAGTTTTTAAACCAACACATGAATGTTTTTAACTTTTTTTTAATATTTTGTAGCAGTGTTGCATAATTTTACTATAGCTTTGCTTTTAGTCCTACAGACACACACATATAGACCGAGCACACGCTTGCGCTGCAAAGTATGCAATGCAATTTTTTGTTAGCTGTTTACTCATGTGCATAAACATGTCAGTTTTATGTGTGTGTGTGTGTTTGTTGTTGACTTTTGTGAAAATTAATAATTTTTCAACAAACTAGAACTCCGACCCCTCGAGTTCCTTCTCGGATTGCAACTTCTGCGCTTGATGGCCAAATAATTTGTCGTCTGTGTGTTTATTTCCGAATCGTTAAGTCTCAAATAAACTTAGTTCGCATTGTTGTTTGCTGTTTGCTGTTGTTAGGTAGATTTGTCATGCCATGCCGCACATTTTTTTGAGTGGCTGACATTTCACTTGACTGAGCCACGACTTTGGCCCACAAAATTTGCGCACATTTCTCTCGACTTGGGATTAAATCGTGCGTGTGGCCCGACAAGAAAAACAATTTACTTGAGTGTTTATTTCTATGCAGCTCGCCTTAAACTCTTTAAATTTGGCTTACATAAAGGACATATAGTATGTATTTTTTTGTGTAATAGGTAGCTGCAGGAGAGCCTGTCCAAATGCAGGCTTCATATTTTGTGCTGCCTTTTGAGCCAACAAATTATGCAGCTGCAAAAAAAGAAAATGCTAAAAAAAACAAATGTCAAAATGTTGGCAACGGGCTGCAGGTGAAGGCGGGGACGGGTGCGGGGGCGTGGCTGTCTTATTTAGTAGCGAAAATGAGCAGCGGCAGCGCTTAGAGTACTGTGACCAAGGACTTGCAGCAGAAAAAAGGGTTGCTTGACTGAGTTGAGAGGTGTTGGAGGGGAGGGGCTCGTGGGGGGTCTGCGGGGGGTTGGCTAGGGGTGCATTCACTGGCTGATTTCCGTCATTTGTTGCTGCTGTTTGCTGCTGCTGCAACTGCCACAGCCACAGCCACAGCTACTGCAACTGCTACTGCTACTGCCACTGCTGCTGTTGTCATCAACAGTCAGCAACATTATCATTGTAGTTGCAAGTGCTGTAATACCCTGTAGAAAGTATTGATAGGTTGAATGAGGATGTTACACTGTGCTGATAAGATTAGAATTATTATTTTTTTTTTAAATTTTTTAATCAAAAAAACACATACAATGTACAAAGAAAAAAATGGAAACGATAAATATACATATGTATTGTTGTTTAATCTCAGCATTTCCGTTATGATTTATAAATTTATGATTTTTTTCGCTATTCAATGAAAAACATTATTTTTGTGTAATTTATTCAACTTTATTATAATTAACATATTCATTAATAATTAAATATTAAATAATAATTATTATTTTGTATAAAAAAATAAAACTTAAAAATAATGATTCAAAATGACCTTTATTTTTTTATTGCTCAATATAACACTCAACAGTCATCCATGGCTTTTTTGTTAGATTTTTCACGAATATTATTTGAAACCTTGTAAAGGGATTACTAAAAATACAGTTTTTTTTAATTTTTAACATATTCATAATTTAATTAGTGCCGAACTTTTCCCTACAAAAACATTTCTTAAAACCGATCTGCCCTATGAGATATTATGTAGTCGTTCGATCCGGATGATTCCGAGATATACAATGCCTGCAGCAGAAAGATGCCTATGTGCAAATTTCAGTTCTGTAGCTATTGCTAAGTCCTAGGTATTTTACTACAGGGTACTTGTTCGTTTAGAATGCCTCTTCTAAAATCATTTCTACTTGTTATTGTAGCTGTTGTTGTTGTTATGTGTCCTCATTATCGTTTGTTGCTTGCCATACTCTTCTCATGTCTTTTGGCATTTACATTCCATTTTAATTTTTTTGTTGCTGTTTGCTTCTTTTTCGTATTTTTTTTTATCAAGTGGCATGCTGAAGAACTTTAATGGCTTTGAAATGCACTTGGAAGTGGGAAAGCAGGAAACAGATTTTTTCTCTTAATTTATTATACAAAGTGAACAAAAAAAGAAAATGCTTACAGAAATGAAATGTAAACGCATCTAAATGTCTACAACTTTTTTATCCTAGGCCAAAAACGCTTATATATCTGGACGGCACACATACGGAATATAACTTTATCAGGTATTTGAAGATGCTGGAAAATTCATTTTGAAAACTCAGAGCTACAACCGTTTCTCATATTTCTATCTCTTTTTTCTATCTGTCTCTAATTCCTATTATCAACTTTATTCTTTTCATTTGCATTTTTTAGTGTCACTTTTATTCAAATATCTTGAAGTATAATCTCTCTTATTTGAGCCTTATTCATCTTGTTTTAGTATTCCATTTAAGCTGTGGAAACTTTGGTCAATTTCAAAAAAAACTTTTTTCTTAAGTTTTCTGCAGTTAATTAAAAGAAAATTTTCCTTCATATTTATCTACATTTTTTTTTTGTTGCATAAATTACAAATTAGCTGAGTCAAAATCAGTTTTCACCAAGAAAGCCGCAACTTAACCCCCAATATCATATTCCCGTCCCATTCGTACTGCGCTTTGTGCTTAGAAAGTGAAAATAATGTAAATGATAAAATTATTTAATGGTGCGGAAGTGCGTTGATAAGCAAACGACAAATAATACCAACAAATGCTGCTGATGCTGATGCGGCTGCTGCTGCTTAACGTGGCATTTGTATACCCTATCTGTGGGGTAAGTGAATTCGTACCTAACTGTGGGAAAATTAAATGTGAAATGTGGTTGAAGTCTGTGAAAATATAGTTTTTTTTTTAAAAGTTACTTTTACTTATGTACCTTATACTGGGCTAACTTTTTATTTAGTTTTTTTTGTATTTCATTTCCGAAAACCTTATATAATGTTTAAAGTTATCTCTATAGTTCTATATCATATTTTATGTATCGATTTGTGTGGAAAAACGTAAGTCGTATCTAAAACATCTGAGATAATATCAAAAAAAAATCAAAAAATCAAAAAATCCAATAACGTAGACAGCTATAAAGTTAGGACATTTTCTTACTTTAAGAAAGGCTTATAATAACCTAAGATATATCTATATTGATTTTATGTAAACTATCGTTAATTTTAATTGATAAGATTAATAGATACATTGCATAAGCTTATATAGGTTTCACATTTAACATATATGATAACTTTTGATGCTTAAATACTTAAGATATAAATTATTAGTAGAAAATAAGTAAAACTATAAAATATAAAAAATTTATATGATATTTTATTTCTGGGTAGATAAAGGCTCTGTTAGTGTATTTAATGACTCGTTATGCACGGCTCATATAATAAAATCATCTCCATTTTTGTCATATCTTTAAGCTGATTGTAGTTGAGAAAGAAAAACAAACGAAAATCGTATTTAAACTTCCGAAGTTTATTTTTTGTTTAGGGCAAGTATTTTGAAAAAAGTGCCCAACAGCTGCGCCTACGCCTGCGGCTATGCAGCACATTTCGCTCTCCACTTATTTAGGTAAATCTATGAGGCTATGTATCCAAAGTTCCGACGGTTCTAATGAGCGAGACTCATTTGGCTGGGAACTTTATGGGCTCGTAAAACAGTTCCCAAAGAGTCGACTTCTCCATTCGAAATTGAGGGCATAACTTTGCAGCAATTTACATACTCATTATGGCACTCGCTCAACAGCTGAGGGGGAAAAAAGAAATGTCAAATTAAAATTGCAGCACAAAAAAAGTACAATTTAATTAAAAGAACACAAATATCTCAACTGTACATTATACATGTATATATATATATGGACTATATATATATTTGTGAAGCAGTCAACCATTTGTCACATTGAATTCACTTATCTCACTCGTAATTTTATTTGTCCTTTAAAAAAGAGTTGTTGAAATGTTCAATTACAAAAAAAAAGAAAGTGTTGCATATGTCAATTGGGTGTGTGTGTGTGTGTGTGAGGTTAGTGCTAGGGTTGGTTAGGGGTGGGTTCATTGCAGTATCAGGGGTTTGCGAATTTCTGTGTCAACTACATCAGGTCTTTATTGCACTCAAATTATCTGAATATATATATGTACGTAGTTCTTTTTACACAGAAGTCAATTTAATTACATTTTAATTAAACTTTCACTTTAATATTACAAATTTTTGTCAACTACAAACAAATTCATTAGCCTGTTGGTTGGTTGCTCTTCAGCGCTTAAGAGTTTTTAGCTGTTTCCATTGTCGAAAAAAAACTTCTCAATTTTGTTCTACACTGAAAACAAAAAAAGTGATACTCTTTGCGCTGGTGCTTTCATATTTCCTCTTTAAAAACTATCCTGAAATTCTTTAAATACTAAGTGTACAATTAAATATATTTAATTATTAAAGAATACATTCTAATGAAGATAAGATCGAGCCTGTATAAGCTTGGAATTACAATTCCTGGCCTCCAAGAACCGAATCTTAAACCATATACCTAACTCAACTTTAGATCCACCTAAGCCAGAACCAAATCAAGTTTTATCCAAAATAATTAAAAAAAAAACAGTTTTTTCACTCTTCTATAAATGAAGCATTTTTCATGTAAATTCAAACGAAGTAAAGTTTTGATTTAACTTTTTCGTCAAGTTTTGAAAGAGTTCTCGTTTAGAACTAGTTCTTTCTCTCTCACACACTCTCTCTCTCTCTCTCTCTCTCTCTCTTTCTCTCTTTCTCTCTCTCTATTGGCCTTCAAGTTTAGAAAACTCTGCTGCTCATTAATGTTGCCAGCAGCTGTTTGGATGTCCAGTCGCATTTTGCGGTCGTGCTGCTGCATTCGTTCATGCAACAGCATGTTGTTGCAGTGTTATGTTGCACCTACATAAAATGTGCAAATGATGCGTTCCGAATGGCGAAGGATAGGGGCAGGGCCAGGGTGGGACACCTAAAATTGTCGCAGTCACAAATTTTACGTCTGGCAAACAAAACAAGTTCCAGGCACCCACAACTACAGCAACAGGAACAACAATTGGTTGTAAAGTACAAGAGGCAACATTTGCTAATGACAAACATTGCAGCAAAGGGGCTGGGCCTAGGTGTCGGGCGATTTGTGGCACGTCCAGCCATAACAATGATGACGTCGGTGGCTGTGAATGTAAACGTGCCTCCTCCCAGAGGAGCAGCAATTTTATTATTATGCAGCATGCGTTTGCGAACAGAGAAAAAAAACTAGCATAAAAAAGTCTTTAAAAGGAATATCGAATATAAAATACCCTTTAGTGTATCGTCCTTGAACGGCTGTATAGCTGAACTAGTTCAGGACGATTATTGAACTTGTTCATTGAATGCCGTTTAATTTTTCTGCTGTTCATACACATGGCTTCCGCCATATATTTGACAGGGATTCGAGCCCCGATCATGGTTTTGCGCGTCTTATTTTAGAGAATTATTGGCGATTAGACTCTTGATATTAGATGAGAGTTAGTTAGGTTAGAGTGATATTAGATAGAGTTAGGAATTCTAATTCCATTCCATAAGTGATATTAAACGTTATAAGTTCATTTTGCTGTTAATGAACTATTAACTATTTAGTCGCAAATGAACGATTCGAATTGTTGCTTAAAAACATATCGCTAATAAATTTTCAGCTATTCGGAATCGTTCATTTTTCAACAGTTAAAGAAAGATAATTGCTCAAGAGCTATTGAAGTAAAGGAAAACGTTCCTGATTGGTTTACAACCTGTATCGTTCACTGAACACTAAAAAAGTAAAGTAGTTCCTTGTCAATGAACCACTCAATTGAACATATTTGCATATGATTGAAGAGCTATAAAGAGGCCTTCGCTGTGCTATAAAACAATGATTGGAAATCAAAATATATACATTATGAATTTCATTTCAAAGATTCCCAATAATTGAGTATTCCCTGTACTCACAATATGCCTACGTTACGTCTTTCGTATGAAAAACCTGTTAAACCCTTTAGCCTTTTAGTGCGAGAGTCGTTTAAAATCTATGAGTACAGTCGCATAAATACGCCTAGGACATATGGCGCACATTAATATTGCATGGTATTTTTTATGGTATTTTTTATAATATATATGTATTTTTTTTGGATAACTTTTAATTGCACTGAAAGTGTGGATAAAAAATTAACTTGTGCTTTTCATGCATTTTTAATAGCCAGCCGCCTCGTCTGTCAGACAAACCACTGACCACACACACATACACACAGATATATAGTGAAAGAGCGAGATAGTGAGAGAGAGAGAGAGAGAGAGAGAGACAGAGAGAGTAGCTGGCATTTCAGCCTTTAGGCGACACTTGCCGCGCTCAGCTATGATTTGTGGCATATTTATGTAAATTTGTGGTTTTTTCTGTTAAACGTCCTCCAAGCCGCAAACTGGGAAGCTACCAAAAAATAAAGGATATCTATATGTATATATATAGAGAGAGAGAAGGAGAGAGAGTGAGAGTGGAAGCCGGAAGCAGTTAAGCTTTCGGCTAGGCAGCAGGTGCTGCGGCCAAGCAATTAGTGAGAGCCTGGTTTATTATTATGAGCAGCTGCTGAGCAAAGAACACGGAGAATTTCATATAGAAGAAACGTTATAGGAATTCCGGACTTCATATTTATGGCCATTGAATAGTTGCATATATTCATGGGTATGTACCTTAAGAGGCCATCAAAGTTCAATTTAAATAGTTGACTGCTCTGCAAAATGGTTTAAAAAACAAGATGTGCTTTTATTAGTGCTATAAAAACTCACTATAAAAACTATAAACTATAAAAAACTATTGGTTTAAAATCAATGTGATATTGTAAGAATTGATTGTAGATTCTAGCAAATGATAACAAACAATCAGACAAATGATCTAGTCTGCTAACAATGGCTGCGATATCAATATCGAAATGTTATATGTTAAAATCGATTTAAAATAATTAATTTAAATAACTCTATCGCTTTAATCATATCGTTTCTTATTTCTCAATGTTAAGCCTTGCAATAGTCCCAAAATATCGCTTGTCGATCGTTAACTATAAAACTTAAAACCAAAATTCGGAAAGTAAGCTCTTACTAAAACAAGTAAAAACACTCTAGTCGGGACTGGCCGACTACGAGATTCCCTGAACGTTTGTTCGAGCTGACAATTTTACATATGTACTACATAAAGACAGATAACAATATAATTGCACTAAACACTACAACAAAAATTCTGATTGAAAAACAAGTTTGGTTCGTAGCGGGATTCGGACCTGGGCCTCCTCGCTCCGAACCCACCGTCTCTACCGCGACGCCACACTCAATGTAATGAACTTCAATTTAAGTGTGCACACGTAACTAACTTCTGGGTTACTAAACGGAATTTGATGATATTTTTCGCATTGAATCCTTTGATTTTATTGGATACGCAACCATTTTAGCCAGCTAATGTTTTCAAGTTTTTGCCACTAAATACCAATCACTAACCACTTTGCTTCTTTTTGGTTGGTTGCGAAACGAAGCACTTTGTACGTGTGTACACACTTTGTTGCCCATTCGTCAGAAATCATTTGCTGCACGTGGCTAATCAATCCGCAGTGCTCCACGTGCCTCCCTTTTTATGCTACGGGCAAATTTTTTGAACCAAAGACAAGGCAATACACGCCCAAAAGGCTTGACCACAACCAACACCAACACACACACACATAACAGCAGAACGTTTGCGTTGACAATATCGTTGATGCGGCTGACCCGCTGTCCACATGTCTTTCTGGCTGGCTGGCTGGCTGGCAGCTCGTCCTGTTTCTGGCTGTTCTGCTGCCATCGAGGACAGGTGTGCATGATTTATGAGATTTACATATCAGCGCACTGATGAAGCGCGTTGATGCGCTGACAACGACACATGCTCGAGGATACTTTCCATACATATAAACATATATGTATATAAATACATACACTTATAAGTATATGTCTATGTGTATACATATGTCAAATCAGACGCCCCCTAAAAATAGGCAAGCAAGAAATTTGCACATTTGTGCACTGATTGATGATATTAAGCTTGTTTTCGGAAGAGAGAGACAGAGTCATACCTGTTTTGTTTTCATGGAGCAACTTGAAGCTTTACGATTTCTTGAGCTTACCAACTTTCACAAATGAATATTGAATGAAGTTGATGCATGTTTTTCATATACGAGTATATATAAAGCTAGTTTAATAAAGAACTTTTGCTTCGTGTCGTTTTCTTGTTGAAATGTGCATAGCCTTTCTATGCGGTTCTCAGGTACTCAAGGCATACTTTCAAGACTTATTTTAAATCTGATGTTTATTACAGTATGTTTCTTATATAGCTATTCTTTATGTCTGGCTTTCACAATCTCCCTCTTTCTTTTAACTCAAGTAAGAGGGAAAGAAATGCATGAATCAATGGTAAGTAAGGTATTGGATAAGGTTACATTTTTATAGCTTACTTCTTATTCGTGCATTGTTTTCTCTTACTTAAGTTGAACGAGCAATCTCCTTTTAATATTCTCCATCTCATTTTTTCTTTCTCTCACTCTCCTACCTCTACTACGCTCTCCTTCTCTTGCACAGTCTCTATTTTTCATATACTTTCATTCATAATTATCACCTCCCACGGCGATTCTTAAAAATTTATAAAAAGAGCAAGTCGATGTTCGATTTGATAGTTCACTTATCCTCAAGATAATTCAAGGCAATATATAATTTGACGATTTCACATAATTCAAACTCAACAACTATAAACAAAACACACCAATTAAGTTCTACATAGATTACAAATTCCTCATTAGTCAATGGTATATGTTACCTTCCATTTCTGTTGCTTATTAGACAAACACAATTGTCCTGTCGGTTTGCCTGGCAGATGACAGCTCTCAAATTCAGTTGGATATGGCAACATATGTGTCTGATATCTGTTGCAGTTGAAGCCACATCCTCTAAGCCTTGGTTAATTGTTATCCGCCCATCGCAAACACTGAACAACAACGTTGACAGCAGCAACAACAACAAATGCGAAGGATATGTAAATAAATGACTGCGAGAGTCATGTGCGTTTCATAAAAAGGACATATTTATATGAGCCAAGGCTTAAAAGTTGCCAAAGTGGCATGCAAAAAAAATATTTGTTCATATATATAATACATGCAAACATATACATAGCTATAAATATTATGTAACGGTGCATGCAAAATAGCATAAAATGCAACAGTCATAGAACAGGTTAAAAAAAAAATAATTCTAAAAATAGAATATAAAACTTTGTAATTAGTAAAACTATAGTTACAAAAATGTTGTACGGAATTATAACATAAAAATAATTGGTAAGG
Organism: Drosophila gaucha; assembly: GCA_035045545.1. Classification (NCBI taxonomy): domain Eukaryota; kingdom Metazoa; phylum Arthropoda; class Insecta; order Diptera; family Drosophilidae; genus Drosophila; species Drosophila gaucha. Next base: position 1,513,815 of record JAWNOY010000342.1, read on the forward strand.
ACTGAGCTAACTTCGGCCTAGCCCAACTTTGTATACCCTTGCAAACTGTAGAATATACATTTTTACCCAACTAGCTGAGCACCAAACATTTAGCTATATATACTACATATATATATATTTTTGTCTGCAAGTCGGATATGAATTCCAAATTTAAGTCTTAGATTGTGATCCGAATGATATAAGATTTCCGCATGATTTCCCTAAAATTCTAAAAGCACTTTGCGGACGGATAGACTGACATGCCCAAGTAAACTCAGCTAGTACTGAACAAAAATATATATAAACTTTATATACTCAGAGATTGAAAACTTCTTACCAAAACTAATATACCCTTTTTGCAAGGTCATTAAAATTGTTGCACTGAAATACAATAATAAGAAAATTGCTCATGTAGGCTTTGAATTTTGGAATTGGCTGCACAATATTTGTTACTTTTTTTAAAAATAAATTTCAGCAATGAAATTAAATCATAATCAAATATAATTATAATAATTTAATTTAATTAGTCTTATAATTTTGGCACTAAACTGAAGAACACTTCTACCTTCTACATAACCAAACTTTCTTGAAGTGCTGTGTGCAGCCCTGGTTTTGCTGTAATGGAGCGTGATTTAAGGTTATGGCAGTTTAATTAATAGACTAATAGCCGGAACTTTGGCTGGTTAAAGCTCACAGCTGTGAGTGCCTCTACCCCCTCTCTCTGTCGCTCTCTCACACCCAGCAGCTGCGCTTTGTGGTGCAAGTCCAATCACACGCCTCCCCCACCCTTTAGTCCATTTCCTGTGTAACTGTTCAATGGAAATATGACCTTAAATTACCGTCTCGATTGCCAGACAAATTCTGGCGCCAAAATTTGGCAGCCAATTAAAAGAGTCAAAAATTATATATATTATATATAGTACGAACAGATTTCACTAATTACTTTTATGACCCAATTTGTTTCGCAGAGATTTTTGTGAGCTTTTTGTTATAAATTCTTACCTTGGCTACTTCTACAAAACGTGCCCCATTCCCAATGCGTTTCTCCATGCTCAAAGCCGTTCCACATTCACCCATTCCAACGTCTAATCGAAGACGGGCGTTCGAAATTTATTGCTGTCAGCTAGGAGACAGTGGGAGAGAGTGGATGAGAGAGGGGGAAAGGTGTAGAGCTGTGTCTCGTCCGCTCCTTTGACCTGTCTGCCTCCCTCGCACCCTTCCCTGCTTCAACTGTAACTTTTTCGGTTGTTGTTGGTATTTTTGTGATTTTTATTTCGGAGTCTTATTTAATGCTCCAGGCGCAGCAAACATGTTTCTTGTGTTCCGTTTTTCCGTTTCTTCGCTGCGTGTTGGCAACAATACTACAGCCACAACCAGAGATACCGAAAGAGAAGGCAACAGACAGCAGCCGTCAGCTGCTTTGCTGCAGAACTAGTTGAGGCTGCGCTTCTTGAGCGCTTTGTTGTAAACTTTATAAAGAAACATTTTATAAAAAAATTAATTTACATGTTTAGCGGCCTTTGATGTCAGGAGTTGTAAACCAAACCAAACCAGTTGGAAAATTTGCTTTGATTTTCGCGCAAAATATTCTGCATTTTTTTTTGAGTGGGTATTTAATATATTAAATATATATTTTAATCTATATAAATTTTCCAACTTTTAAGTTAAGTAAAAAGTGGTCCTTATTCAAATGTCAAAAACTACACACAACTTATACAGCATATCAAACGCATAAGCGCTCAACATCTTATACAACACCAATATAAGTTCTACACAATGCGATGCCAATTTTTATCCACACCACAAACAACAACAAGATGTTTAAAGAACGGAAGTATAAAACAGCGGGCATTGATTGCATTGCATGCCAGTGCAAGCGAGATAACAATATAGACGCCAACACATTTGTGGCGCCATCTCTTACCGCTTTATCCGATTGGCGTTTTTTGAGCGAATTCGCCGTGTACAATAAGCAAAACAAACTACTTCTCTCCAGCGCACTGAGCGAATCGCAGCGAATGTTTATTTGCTGCATACAACAGCTTTTTGGGGGGTGGTTGGAGCGGAAGAGCAGCATTTAAATGAGCAAGATTTTGCAATGGTCGCCACATGGCGATCCCAGTAACACGAGAGAAACAGTGAGAGAGAGATTTAATGCCTCGCGCTCTTGTTTTGGTTTTGGTTTTATGCTGGCAGCAAGAAAACATATTCTATATAAAGAGAGCGGGTCGCGGAGTCAAGCGAATTGAATGGCATGCTTTCCGGCAACGCTAGTTGTCAGTTTGGTTCCGACCGTTACAACGTCAAGTTCAGCGTGCGGTGATTTTTGTGCGTCGTTTCATCGTCGGCGCCGTCGTTGTTTACAGTTGTTTTGTTACACAGCGCGCCGTTGTTAACGTCGTTTCTTTTGTGGTCGTCCTACATAAAGTTCTACTACTTGGCAAAAAAGCCGTTAAAGGCTCAAAAGGCGGAAAATTAAAAACAAACAAAATTCTATTTTGTTTGCATTTTTTGGGGCGAAAGATTAAAGTAAAGCCATAAATTTGTCTTAAAGTTTTGAGTGCAACAATTTGTTGTTTGTTTTCTTGTTGTTGTCAATTTGTTTATAGAAATTTCGAAGAGGGAGAAAAGTGTTTTTTAATTAAAATGCGATAAAGGTTGGCGTTTTGCATGAGCACAACTAAATTACGTGTTAAATTGCAACAACAAACAAACAACAACAAAAACTGCCCTTGTGATGCATGCAAATTAATTTATTATAAGAAAAATATAAAAAAAAACTGCTACAAAAACAAAAACCGTTATATAAAATATATATTTAAAACTTAAATATAATTTTTATTAGGTATTTTAAGTAATTAGTAAATGTTAAACCAACAATGAGAGATTATAAAAAACAATGCATTTTATTTACTACAAAAATGTAATAAAATAAGTTAGCATAGCCGAAGGATAAACCATGAATTAAAACGCTTCATCAAATATATATTTATAACTGTAATTAAAAGCAGAAAGTTTTTTCTGTTACTCGCAACCTCCAATGTCATAAATTCGAAGAGTTGTGCTCTTGTTTCTTATTTTTTTTATCGAATGTGCGATAAGAAATAGTAGAAGAAGAAGCAGTTGCTTGCAGCATACGATTCTTAGAAACTTTTGTATACTTGTGTATTGTAATTGAATACGCGGGGCTGCGGCTAAAAATTCTACGGAAAAAAATTATACAAAAAAGAAAATCATATGATACATTATCAAAGAAACATAGAGAATGTAAAAAATTGTATAAGTAGCGGTTCCAAAATCTGGATGGTATAAGAGTATCAGCAGTTTAGGCTAGAAATCTGGATAACTTTTCAAGTTCAAATGCAATAATTGGATTAAAATAAAAAAGAGAATAAGTTCAAGAGCACGCTAGTGCGTAGCTTGAATAAATCAAGCTGCTTGTGTGTTTGTGTTGGTGTTGGTGGTTGCGAGACTGTGAAACGCATTAATAAATTAAATAATTATTTTGCTCAGTTTTTGTTGTTGCTTTAAAGTCAACAAAAGCATGAGCTTATCCGAAGCTGAGCCTAAAAATAAAGGCAGCAGAAGCAGAAGAAATGCGAGCAGAAACAAAGCATGCTAAATGCGAGAACAAAGCGTTATAAGACGCGGGCGGTCGTTCGTCTCCGTTGCTCTGCCTGCTTGTCCGCAGGCTTATTGTTTTTGTACAACTGCACACGTCGGAAATGATTACGTGGGCTGTTTTGAAGGGAATGGGGCTAAGGCGGTGAGGCTAGCGGCATCTGAGTCTTCATCTTCGTCATCGACTCATGTTGCATATGGTCGCATGTGTTGCATACAGCAGCCGTCTGAGACTCAAAAATTTTCCCCAACTGCTGTCCAGGCGGCGAATCTGTTTGTGCTCTCTCTCTCGCCGAGTTTTGTACACGCGTTGTTGTCCTGGTGAGCGCGAGTTTGTGTGCGAGTCTTTCGGCGAACTTGTGAAGTTTACGCCGCTCTTCGCTTTGGTCAGCGGTTGAGCGCTCCTGCAATTTCAGTTGACAAAAGTTCCTTGCGCTGTACAGACCTCCAAGTCTTGACGTTCGTCGTAATCGCTGTCGTTATATCGTTACGCGCCGTTACTTTGGTCGAGCAGTCTTTGTGTGCGTATGTTTGTGAGTGAAAGAGTGACTCAAGTATACACATACATACATAAGTGGGGAGACAGAGAGACTCGTAAGCTACTGCTGCCTTTTTTTCGGTAGTTTAGCAGAAGTCATCATACACACATACAATTGTATGCGGCGAATTCAATGACGTCGCAAAAATATTGTTGTGCGTCTTTTGTGTTGCTGTCTTTAGTGTTTTAAGCATGGAAATCGATATAATTTATGTAAATAAAACACAAGCCAGCCTCCATTAAAATAACTACATATATACAGAATATTATGTGCTCAAAAATGTTGGTATATATGATTTCAATTCATACAAAATATGTTACATGTGTGTGTTTATCAAAACGCATTAACAGCAAAAGCAACCGCATACACAAGCAATTTTTTTTATCACAACACACGCACATACATACATGTCAATACAAGCGCAATTCGCCGCTGTATGCGTTAAAAAAGCCGGCAATACCAAGCGAATGCGACGCAAAGAGCAACACCAGAATCAAAGCCAGCAGCAACAAAATACAAACGAAAGTAAAAGCAAAAACATAAAGAAACAAGCAGAAAAGCAGTATAGCAGCAGCAGTAGCAACAACAAACCAAGGAATTTAAACAAAACTAGTTGATGATTCTTTTAACTGGCGCAAAGACTTGACAACCGCAGCAGACGATTAAGAGAGAGAGAGAGAGAGAGGGATGACCGTAAAGGGAAATATGTAGAAATGAAAACTGCAAAAGAAGAAAGAGAAGAGGATAAGAAAACATGTGCTTGCCGTAAGATTTGCCATATGAAATGGATATTCACGGTGTAAATAAGGGAAATTTTTATTTAAAAAGGTTAAGCGAAATGTGTAGCTAGTAATAGTAAATTAGGATTGAATTAACAAATTAATAAAACATAAAGGGTAAAAAAGTATAAGTTTCTTTCTTTTCGATTTTTTCAATCTCTTGATATGTTATCTGATCAGGATTTCGGATAAAATAATTTTAATTAGGTGTTGAATTTGTTGTAATAAAAAAAAAATAAATATATTTTTCTTAAATATTTAGAGGGTTGAGCAAACCATATCGGGGTTTTTAAAAAAAAAATGTGCATAACTTAAATAAAATCAGTGCACAATTATTAAAAAATAAAAAAAAAGTTTTACGCAAAGAAAAAAATACTAAAACAAACATTAAAGGTGAAATAAACACGCAAAAAATACCAAGAAATAAGTTTTGTGTTTTGTGCCGCGACACGGAAGTATATCAAACGCCAGCAAAATTTACCACTATATCATCTACAACAACAACAGAAGCAGCAGCAACAGAATGCTATTCGAGAATCCAGCCGTTGCGGCCAAGCTGCCTTTTCCATATAATGTGCCGCCGCCTTTGCAAGCGGCGGCCGCTGCTGCCGCAGCTGTGCCAAATTTAAGGTAAGGCCCCAAAGAAGAAGTAGAATAAAAAATGCTTAAGAAAGAGACAACAACAATTTGGTCTCAAGGCCATTTAAGCGTTAATGCGCTTTGTGGTTTGGCGTCTCTCATTTTTTGTTGTTTTTTATTTTGTGTTTCTCCCCAGTTTTCCTCAGTGGCATATTTATAAAAATGGTTTTGCTTGGCGCCTGATTTTAAATTTTTCATCAGGCACTCAGCCGCCAGAGCCCGCCGGTGTGCTACGATATTAACCTATAATTTTTATAAGTTACTTGTGCAAATTGCATTCATTTGTTAGCCCAATTCGGTTGTAAATACTTGTTTTTAAAATATATTATAAGTTATCAAATTAATATTCATTTGATGAGCACTGTGGTGCGAGGGTGCAAAATAGAAACGTTAAGTTTTTAGCAAATATGAAAACGGACAACAGGAAAAGAACAGAAAAATGTGACCTTAACTCTTTTGAGACAAATCTCTAGATATACGTATGAACATATGTATGGTATACATATGTCTTTATATGTATATCTATCTATATACATATGATTATATATCTACACCACTATATATATATACCTACATCTGTCTATATGTATGTGCATATATCTATATCTTTCATTTCGCATTTTTAAATCATTGTCACATTACTGTGTAATATTATAACTGCAGTTTAAATTGTATGTACTATTTTTGGGCGAATCACTGTGCTTGTTTGTCTTACACTAACGAGCTCTGGAAATACTCGTAGGCGGATTTAGCTGGATTATTAATGCACGGCACTTGCCGCAACTTGACATTTATAATGGGCCATTTAGGTCAAAGTGAGAGTGTAAACAATGCAGGGACTTGGTTAACCTGAAGCTGAAGTATTCGAGCTTAAGTTAAGCTTGACTCGCTTTATATAGCATATACACATAAATATTTGTATATATATAAATACGACCGTCTGGCGCCAGGCAATTAAGAGTTTAAAGTTTTGCGTTTGTTTGTCAATTAGTCTCTTTTGTTTTTTTTTATTATTATTTTTTCATAATAATAATTTTGAATGTAGCTTTTCACACTGCGTGATTGAGAACGGAATGTGTCAAGACTTAAACTAATATTAAATATATAATAAGTCTCTGCAATTGTTGCTTCGAGGCACATACATGCATATGTGTCTTGTGCTTTGCCCAATTGTGCGTGGTAGAGACAAAATAATTAAAAAGTATAATTAAGCTAATTACGTTCGCATTTAATGTGGCTGCGGCACAATTAAGCAGCCCACACCATCCCTCGATCCCCAGAGCATCCTCACTCAAAGACTCAAGAATTTTACAAAAATACGACGTACATATTCCATTATTATACCCTGCATTCAGTAAATGGGGCATATGTATATGTACGTGTAACAGACTTGTCCAAGTGTTTGCGACGGTTTAAAATATAAAAGTTTTTGAAAATTTATTTTTTAATTTTTCCATTCAGATCTCATTTGTGCACAGAGTATCTTGTAGTCCATCACTCCCAACTGTGTGCATATTACAGCGGCCGGTGCATAACACTGACACTGACATAATGAAGAAAATGAGAAAAAAATATTAAAGCCAAAAAAAAGACTAAACAAAAACATAAAGATAAAATTAAAAATAAAATATAAGCAAGAAAAGTAAAACCAAGCAAAACGAAAAATTAAACTCGAACGATGAATGGTTCCCAGCTTCTCCTTCCCCACCCATCCCTCAGCCCTCGCCCCACATACGCTGCAATTTGTTTGACTTGTCAGTGTCAGAGCTCTCTAAAATGTGGCGACGACGATGTCTGTTTACTTAGCCCGAAGTCTACGATGGATTTCAATATTCTTTATTTTTTGGAACGCTTTCTTCTAGTGCAAGTTCGGACAGTTCTCAATAGTAGTCGGGTATTGCGTATGCTTTATCGTATTTATAAATGAAACACGCCTTTCTTGTCATTTATTACTGTCACTTTAAATCCAATCAGCGCTTTGTCTATGTTCGGCGGCTGTCTGAGAGCATTTCTTTGCCTCCAACCCAAAAGAAAAAAATACATAATGCTTCATATCCGCCACCAAGTGTCGTGCTGATAATTTTCATTTAAATAAGAAAAACAATGTTGTGTTAAAAATAAATTGGAATTTATTCAAGGCAAGCCCCAAAAGAATAATATTGGAAAGCCTTATGACGGCAAGCTGACAGGGCCAGATTGTTGCCCAGCATAGATCGCTTGAAGTCTAGGAGTTAAGGCCAAGCTCTGTATCTTTTAGACTAAGTAAAGAGATAATACGAGTAGCGACAATTTAAGAATATTACAAAGCAAATCGACATTTTTATTGTGTGAAAATCTGTTAAAAATATTTCAAGGCAGCGGCAGTAAAGAAAAATATGCTAAGGAGTTATCTTAATCTGTTCTGAAAATATGTTTGTAAAATAATCTAAGCTTAATTTTTGTATAAGCTCTATCTAAAATCTATATGTAAACAGAGTAAACTAATGGATAAATGAGATTTGAGGTTTGAGCTTTAAGCTACATGTTGCATGTGCATGTAAATAATATTAAAGAGGCTTTGAGATTTAAACAATAACCTTTAAAAGCTTAGCATTCCTATAAACTCAACATATTCTATTAAAATAGTCAAATCTGTTGACTTCTGAAGCTGAAAGATTTCCATTAGCATCTTCTATACTAGTATATAATTGACATTCAAATGCTCTTGAACTTGGTAGCTACTTAAAATGCAACGCAAGTTCTAAGCTCAAGTGCACATTTTAAAAAGAATTAAGCTTTCAATCATGCGTCTCAAAGGAGTGCAACAAATCAAATCAAAACTTCCGCATCAATTAGCATCCCAGCTAGACAAATTCATCCGCTTAAATGTTTTATCTGTAATCATTTATGCGTGGTTGTCTGCTGTGTGTTGTGTGTGGGGACAATAATAATAATATATTACGCATATTAATCAAGGTGCTATTAAACCCGCTTCCTCCACCCCTTCCACATTGTATAAATTACATTACAAGTTAACGCACGTGCTTTAAGCTTACTCTTATGTAAACACAGCGCTATAAACTTGAGTTAAAACCCAATTTGGGAATTGATATAGATTCTGGCTAATTTTGTATATTTAGAGCACACTCACGGGAGCGTTTCTGTTGCATGTTTATCATTTATTTATATTTATTATAATTTTAGCTAGGCAATTTTTATGAAATGTAAATAATTATAAGTCAAGTGCCTTGAATAGTTGTCTGAAAGGTATCCATCAGCACAAAGCTATTTTATTCTGTATGAATTAAAAATGGGTAACAAAGGTATATTGTTTTTCTGGAAGCGTACATATCTAATCAGTCAAAGGGAGGCGTGGCGAGACCACATAAATATATATATATATATATGTATTTTTAGGAACAAGACGACAAACTTATTAAAAATATGTATGTATGTCTGTATTTTGCGAATCTCAACCTATAAGTAACAAACTTTTTAGTTATTGTACTAATTAAAATCACCTCTGCACTTGGTTCAGGGTACCTGCTAGTCGGGCACTCCCGACTAAATTCCTTCTTACTCGTTTGCAGCTCGTGCGGGAAACTTGTCGTAATTAAGCTACTAGCCATAAGTTTTGCGCATGTCAAAATTTCTTTTGCTTATTTTTTCTTGTTTTTTTTTGCCCACTTGGTGATATGCGCACTTTTTGTCAGACTTACATTGAAATGCTGTGAGATTATTCATAAGGTATTGTATGTGTGTATGGAAGTGTCAGAGAATCTGTCCGCTAGAGGGCGTTTGAGTGACAGCTACAGGGGCACATTATTATAAGAGGTAGCTGAAACACCTACTCACAAGTATTTACAAAGTCAGATATAAATATAGGTATAAGTTGTTTCTTGTGGCATTTCTTTTGGATAACTTTACAGAGCTCATTGGGTTTTTTAAGGATTAATTTTTTTTTGTGTTTTTCCGTATTAACATGTTATTTACCTGAATTTGTAAGGTGTCATTGAGCTTTTTGGTATTCTTTTTAGCTGTTTTTGGCTTAAGAAATCATTTTGAATAATTTAATGTTGTTTGCTTGCTTTTGAAGCTCCCATGTTTTTTCATACAAAATGGACCCCTCATGTTAGTTTTAATATGTGCTTAACTTGATGCCAAATTAGATAAAATGATAAAAGTTGAAACATAAGCTGTTGAATTTAGCCTTAACAGTTCATGATTTATGCAGCTCTTTATAATGATTTCTGGTTGGGCGCCAGGGCTAGTTGTCTTAATTTATATTGTGCTGTTCTTGAAGAAATTAAACTTGTTATAATGTATATTTACTCACATATGTATTGTATATGTCAACAAAAGTGTTTGAAAAATGAAATTTCCAGTTGAATAGATGTTATTTTCAAATATGTTGTCTGATTTTTTTACTGTCCCTAACTTTTATTTTAAACTAAAGTTCAGCCTCCATGTAAAGCTTTATATATAAATATAAATTTTATTAATATACCCTGAACCCATTGAAAATGGAAAATCAGGGTATAATGGTTTTGCAAAAAGTATGTTACAGGCAGAAGGAGGCGTGGCAGACCCCATAAAGTATATATATTCTTGATCAAGGCGACGAGCTGAGTCGATTTGTCCGTCTGTCTGTCCGTCTGTCCGTATGTATGAACGCGTCGATCTCAGAACCTATAAGAGCTAGAGACTTCAAATTTTGCATGATGGTCTGTGTATACAGCGAAAATATCGAGTTTGTTTTAGATATTCGATAAATTTTTCCGTTTCAATGTTATCGATTTAAAACGTTATCAAGATTCAGTTTTTTGACCATATCTTTTACATATTTTTAGCTACAGCTACCAAATTTTAGCTTTTTGTAAATAAAATGCATTTTCTATTTTTTCATATTTTGGATACCAGCTCCACATTTCGCAAAAAAAATTTATTAAAATAAAAAATTATCAAAGCAACAATTTAATTTTTTTAAATTTTTAAGTGAAAACTGTATTTTCAATAAATTAATAGCACTCAATGCAGAAAATTGCATTCAAATCCGTTAAGTAATACAGAAATTATTAAAGGAAACATTGTAAAAGCACGCGGCAGCAGCCTGTACGTGTGCACACATACATTCAAATCAACTACGCAGTAATCGACGCGCGTGCTTCTGTGCGCATGGTATGTATATGTGTGCACGTGTATATGTGTGCATGTGTATATGTGTGCATGTGTATATGCGTGCCGTTGTGTATGTGTGCATGTGTATATACGCGCAGAGGTAATATGTATAGATAAAAGATGTAAGCTAGGTTGTTTAACACATCAGCTCGGACTTGGTTCAGGGGATCTCGTAGTCGGGCACACCCGACTAGAGCTTTCTTACTTGTTATTATTTGAATTCAATTTCTTCTTCGTTCTTTCACTCGCTCTTAACTTTATAGCTCTGTATGGCTTGTTCTCTAAAAAGCCACAGCTAATTGACCAGCCACAAAATTATTTTTCCTTTCATACACATATTGTATTTTCTCTTTGATTTTATGGATACTCATCTTTCATACAGCATGACATGCCATATTTTGTGGTAAAAGTTGCCCCAAAGCAGCTTAAAAGTTCCTTGACTTTAATGCCAATGTGCTGATATATTATACCTACCTATATACCTACCTACCTACATATATATATAGGGGTACATATAAAAGAACATGCGTTCAATTACGTGCCTCAAGTATTTTTCATTTATTTTTTCGTCGTTCTTACCAAAAAATTGAGTCATTTGAGCTGTATTGAAGTTAAGTTTTTAACCTATTCCCATTTCTGGTCACATATGCAACACATTTGTCTACCTATCTCGCTTAATTTCTCAACATTCCCGGCCTCTCTTTGGCTCCATATGTAGTGTGTGTGTGGGCTGCTATGATTTTCTGTTTGAGTTACAATTTTCAAGTGTCTCGTCTCTTCAACTCCGCTTCCAGCCATATATTTATGTATATGTAGTTTTTCTCAACTATTTACATACACATTTTTTAGATAAAATTGTAAAAGTTTTTCCTTTCAGCTACTGTCAAAGCTCCATCTCATCATTGTGTGGGCGTATTTCAATTATTTGCACGAAATGCAACAGTCGCAACTCTGTTAAGTGAGCGAGAGCGAAGAAAGTGTGTGGGAACGGGAGGGGTGGGGCGCTTTGTTGGTTGCGGAGGCGTTTGCGTATGTTGTGCAGTTTAATTGAAATGCCAAAGCGCACTAGAGCTACACACTCGGGGCCAGCTATAAAGGAAAAGAGATAGTTGACAATAGAGAGAGAGAGAGAGAGAAAGACAAATATTGGGAGTTAGTCTTACATAAAAAGTGCATTAAATGTCGCTGTGTTAACACATTTTGCTATACCATGTTGATAGCTTAATGCTGGGCCTTCAAGCATTGAACGATAAAACAGTTGGCCAATTATAAGACCCTCTTATCTATTTTCTGTACTGAGCCTAATTAGCTGCATGTGATTCAATTTGATGACATAAATTGGCTTTTGTTTATCGTAGACAAATACTACATAAATGTAAACATAATAAAAAATGTAAAATAAAATAAATAAATCAAAAACATTTATAGAACAATTAGAATTCTAAAAACTACTAACAAATGTTCTATATGTCAAATAAATAATGAAGAAATATATATTTATATAGATCAATTGTAAGGTTTGACATCAAATAATAGTAAAAACTATTTGCAATAAATGATAAAAAATGTATATACAACAATTGAAAAGCTACTTGCAAACTATTTATATATAAGGTTTTCTAGCATCTTAAACATGGGAACTTGGAATTAATGCAAATATACCGAAAGCTATATGTTTTTATTAGATCTTAAATCTAAAATAAACCCATTTATATATAATGAAGGTTTTAAGCTTATACAGCTTGGGAATTAAAAGAAACATTTTAGATTGAAATTGTCTTCATAAATTGTTGATTACATATGCAAAAGTTTCTTTTGAACAATAGAGTTGCATACAGCAAGAGAAATATCATAAATTGTGCCCATTCCACTCCACAACTTTTTACAGGTAGCTGCTCTTATAACTAATTTTAAATAATTGCCGCACATTATGCTATTATCCCAACAGTCAGCTGCAAGGGGCAATCCCTACCTACTTTATAAAAGAAAGCACGCCCCCACACAGGGTGCCAAGCCAGACCAAGTCGAGCTGCTTCTCTATCTGAGTAGCTGCTGGTCGCACTTTAATTGGCATATCAGAGCATGGCAGCAGTTATTTTTTCTGCCTTATTTTTTTTTTATTAGTTTGTTAGGCCAACAACTGGCGGGCAGCTTTCTAGCGGCAACAATGAGCGAAACGAGGGAGCAAGCAGCGGCAACAACAAAAACAACAATAGACACACAATAACAGCACGAAAATTTACAACATTTGTAGTTGAGAGGTTAATGAACTAAATGCGCAATGGGCCAAACTTATTTACAATCGGAGCCGAACAAAAGTTTAGACCACAAAAAAAAAATTAAATACCAGCCACAATTAATGAGACGCTCATTACGCGCAAGTTTCTTGAGAGGATTGCGAGGGGCAACTGTTGAAGAGGGGACGAGCTCCAATGCCCCCAATGGCTTCATTTGGCAGCTTTGCGTGGGCAAACACCAATTGCTCGCATTTAAGTTGGTCTTACTTTTTTTTTGTACTTTTTTCTAATTGCGGCCCATCAATCAATTGAATTAATAAGAAAGTATCCATAAAATTTTGGTCTACTTTTGACCAGTCCCAAAATTGTATTTGATTAATTAACACATGTTTTGTTTCGGAACGTGAAGGAGCGCAAAAATATGTGTACATAAATTCAAAATTTTTCATACATTCGAATTTCTTGCAAATTTGTTTTGGCACATAAAAGATATTTGTCGCTAGATCTGCGCTAATATTGCTCAAAACATTTAACAAAATTGACAGCGACAAGCGGCCAGAAAAAAGAATATATAAATATATATGTATCTATACTTGAGTATATATTTTATGCGACTGACCTAGTTTAAGTATCATCAAAAAATATATATTTGGGCTTGATGTTAGGTTTTTTGAAAACGCAAAACAGTAAGTTCTAAAGAGAGTTCGTTAATGTCATTCTAACAGCTTAAGACAGGAAAGTTAATGAATGCTACACACAATTAGATTGGTGAAACGCTTTCAAATCTTTTGTCGAATTTTCTTTAAAATTCATTTTGCGTGGAGTTATTTTAATATTTTTAAAATATATATACTCATATATATTTTTATTACCTGTAGTGAATTTATCTAGTCGATCTTTGGAGCACTCCTTGTTTACTCAACATTTGAATATATACAAAGCTAAAGTGTAAAATGTTGCACTATATTGCAGTGGACTTGTAATTGCCTTTTAATTTCTTTTCATATTTATTAGAATTGCTTTGCGTGGCGAGAAAAATCTTGAAAATTGTCATGCTTGATATACTTGCACATTTCCGTTGACATTTTTTATTGAATATACTATAGAAACTCGAGTGCGTAATTCAAATATAATTTTTATGTACTTGAGTAATGCAGCTTTCAATATTTAAATAACAAAGTGATTGATAGACACAATATATGTATATACTATATTATATATTTATATATATATTATATCTATATATACTTATATATAGACTGTCTTTACGTTGCGTTTGGCGTAGTGCATGAAATTGTTAAATTAACATATGAAACGTGTATGCTCTATAATTGGACTTGCATTCTAATTCACAAAAGAAGAGTATGTAAAACTCGAAAGCCAAATGCGACACAAGTAAATAAAATAAACAATGTGCAGAAGAGAGAACCAAATCGAATGATAACATTCGTTAGACTGAGGGGAAGCCAAAGTCTTTGCTATTGAAATTCAATTGGATAAACAAACAAAAGAACATTTCATTTCCAAAAAGGAAAGACTCAAGGTTTGTGCAAAGTCTTCGTTTATATGGTAATCAAATACGTGCAAATAAACAAAAACTTTGATTAACTCGTGAGTGTGGGGTTCAAGGGATGTTTGTAAAAATTTATGATCATCAAATTGGATTGATTTAATAGTTTTATTAGTTTATGAGCTAAAGTTACGTTAAAGTATACAAAGAAAAGAAAAATATATACAAAATCGTGTTTATTACTATTGTTCTTTGAATATAATTCGTTTCAAAATAAAAATACGATACTTGCATTTTTATACCCTGAACCCATTGAAAATGGGAAATCAGGGTATAATGGTTTTGCAAAAAGTATGTAACAGGCAGAAGGAGGCGTGGCAGACCCCACAAAGTATATATATTCTTGATCAGGGTGACGAGCTGAGTCGATTTAGCCCTGTCCGTCTGTCTGTCCGTCCGTCCGTCCGTCTGTCCGTCTGTCCGTCTGTCCGTCTGTCCGTCTGTCCGTATGTATGAACGCGTCGATCTCAGAACCTATAAGAGCTAGAGACTTCAAATTTTGCATGATGGTCTGTGTATACAGCGAAAATATCGAGTTTGTTTTAGATATTCGATAAATTTTTCCGTTTCAATGTTATCGATTTAAAACGTTATCAAGATTCAGTTTTTTGACCATATCTTTTACATATTTTTAGCTATAGCTACCAAATTTTTTTTCAGCTTTCTGTAAATAAAATACATTTTCTATTTTTTCATATTTTGGATACCAGCTCCACATTTCACAAAAAAAAATTTATTTAAAAAAAAAAAATTATTAAAGCCACAATGTAATTTTTTTTAATTTTTAAGTGAAAACCGTATTTTCAATAAATTAATAGCATTCAATGCAGAAAATTGCATTCAAATCCGTTAAGTAATACAGAAGTTATTAAAGGAATCATTGTAAAAGCACGCGGCAGCAGCCTGTACGTGTGCACACATACATTCAAATCTACTACGCAGTAATCGGCGAGCGTGCTTCTGTGTGCATGGTATGTATATGTGTGCATGTGTATACAAATGTGTGCATGTGTATATGTGTGCACGTGTATATGTGTGCATGTGTATATGCGTGCCTGTGTGTATGTGTGCATGTGTATATACGCGCAGAGGTAATATGTATAGATAAAAGATGTAAGCTAGGTTGTTTAAAACATCAGCTCGGACTTGGTTCAGGGGATCTCGTAGTCGGGCTGTGACCCGACTAGAGCTTTCTTACTTGTTAATTATATACCCTTGCAAAATATTTTTTATTAATTTTGGTCAGAAGTTTGCAACGCACAGAAGGAAGCATCTCCGACTGTATAAAGTATAAACATATATATTCTTGATCTGCACGACGAGCTGAGTTGATATAGCCATGTCTGTATGTCCGTCTGTCTGGATCAAAGCAATCTTCTTCGAGACGGTTGAAGCTACAGAGCTGAAATTTTGCACATAGCTGTTTTTCTGCTGCTGGCATTGTATGTCTTAGAATCATTCGGATCGGACGACTATACACTATAGTTCCCATAGGATAGATCGGTTTTAAGAATCTTCTTTTTTTTCAAGTCTAAGACTTGAAATTCGGAATATTTCCTCGAGTATTGCACCGCATACAAAAACAAATACTATATAGCTACAACCATTGGAAGAGTGGACAATCTCTATCTACTACCATTTTAAAGCTGGAACATCCAAATTTGGATGTTGTTATAAAATAATATTTATTATATTACATTTTTTTATTATTTTTATTTTGAGCTTTAAGTTTCCTTGTACAAAAAGTGTTTTAATCTTCTCGAAATTCCTTCGTCTTCCCCAAAGCCAATTACAACTCTTGACTTTGTAGCACAATATTGTGAAGAGTCGGCAAATGGAACTGTGACAAAACAATTTCATTTAATTAATGTCAAGTGCAAAGCAGTGTGTACATTCCTACATATAATTCATTTGTAAGTGTATAATGTATATGGCTGCTAGCTGTGATATATACGATATGTAGAGCCAACAGTTACATTAGTAGTGTGTGTGCCTAATGTAATGTATATATATATATATATATATATATATATATATTCATCATAACTCTGGCTCTCAAAAGAGAGGCTGGCTGTCAGGCATTTATATTATCAATAGGTTATAAATTGAAGACAATGAAATCAATTGATTGGCATTTGTGAGTCGTATTGCCCCTCCCTTGCACCCATTGTCTTGCAGCTGTGTGCGTGCTTTTCGTCTGGCACATGCAATACTTTGACCCCATTTGTAGCTTATATAAAACCAGCTCTATACGTCGCACATTTAAGAACTGATAATTACGCGTTAAATATCTCAATTTTCTTTTAATGGAGAAACAGACCGGTTTTCTAGTAAAAAAAATTGCAAGCGCATAAGTACTTTAAATAACTTCTCTCCGCGTGCACTATCAATATTTGTATATATATTTTTTTTATAGTAATAGATGTTTATTGAATATTTAAAAGAGACATAATTATTTTTAGGTTTTATTTGTTATTAATTATTTGTTCTTTTAATTTCATGTTAGAATTATTTTTGAACTTTATTATATTTTGATCGATTCTAAATCGTAAATTTGGAAAGCTTTTTTCTATTACTTTTTATTTAAGTTTAAATATACATTGTATTCGTTTTTAATTTTTTTTATTATTTATTTATGAATTTTATTTAATACGTTTTAGATTTTTGGCAGCCTTTTTGCCCGTATGATTTGTCACCTACGCCATTTGGTTTCAATTTTTGGCTTAGGGTAGTGCTAAAAGTTGTGCAAAATGTTTGCCAACTAGCTACATTTTATGGCATTTAATTTTGTCACAAGCGTAAATAGTTTTCGTTTGTGTGTGTGTAAGAGTGCCTTTGTGTGTGTTCGTATATGTATCTGTATCTAAAAATGTATCTCGCTTGAAGGCTGACTGCGCCCAGCTTGACGTCTTTGATGCCAGCCGACTGATACATAAATGCAATTATTCTGATGGTAATTTTTCAAAATGTTTTAAGCCATTCGCATTTTAATTGACAAATTTGATTTAAGTCGTCTGCAAAGTTAGTCGAGTCATATAGAGGTAATATCTTCCGAATAGTAACTTTTTCTGCAATGTGAATCATATTTGGGAATGTTTTCATACTCCTTTTTTTAGTTTTTTTAGTTATAGTATAAGTTTAATCAGCTATTTATATTCAAAGTCGTCTTAACTTAAGCCCTTTTTTTCATTTCCTGATGTCAACTTTGAAGATTCAGTCACTGTGTCCTCCATGGTCACTTTAATTTCTTTAATTTAAATCCTTTTACACGGAGTTCCACTGATTTCCATTTTCAATGTATGGTCACTTGGATTTTAATAAATCACATAAGGCCTTGTCAATAGATCATTCTCATTCACCGTTTCTCCTCCATGTTGACCTGAGTCTTAAATAAAGCTCAAGTATTTGTATTTGTCAACTATTAATATTCTGATTTTTTCGAGGAGATACATAGATCGTCCGTTGTCAGCTCAATCGCTTTCATCTTAACATTTTCATATTAAATACACTTGGAAGTACTGGCAACTTCTTATTTAGCTCCTGACATGTGTGTACTAAATGTTTATTCGCTTACAGAGCTGCCCAATTTCGTACACGTAGATCCTCCATTGTCACTTTAATCATGGTCAGCTTTCGTAGCAATCTACTTTCGACCAAATAAGCCACAACAAAAAAGTTTGTCAAGCATTCAGTATCTGTGAGTACTTAAGAACATTTCGTATCCACTTGTAAGCAGACAAGACAGCACAGCTGAAATACTAGATAACAAACATTGTCTATCAATAGCAGCAAATGCGGACAAAAATTGACTTTTCTAGTTTCCTCTCTTTATATCTATATTTTTTATTTGTAGGCCACAGAAAAACAGCTTCGCTTGATTGGCTGGCATGTCAAATGCAATGAACTCTGAGCACATTTCTCATTTTATAGATAAGTTGTAATCAAGTATCACGAACTTGGGCGCAAGGCGACCCAAAGTCGCCACGTTTTAGATGGGCGGTGGCATAAAGACTTCACGTCTAGCATTATATACAAATTGAGTATCTAAACAACCGTAAAAATTCGATAAACATGCAATGGCCCAAGCTCAAGCCCAAGACAACAAATGCAACTGGGAAACCGACCACAAGAAATTGTTGCCAACTAAAATATGATATGCAAAAAATATATATACATATGTACACTTATACCAATAGAAATGTATCTCGTGGATAAATAGAATTTAGCAGCCAACTGTCAACTGGCTGCCAGAGCGTTTTGCATGACAGTTGCATATCGTAGACTACGACTATAAACCTATAGAAATCGAATATATACCTTTTTCATCTATTCTGGACTGTGCGCCCTACGGGTGTGGTTAACGGGTTTTATAGTTAGATCACTGTTTAGCTATTGTTTTACAGGTAGTTCGTGCTAAGAACAATTAATTAAGATTGATGAAGGCTTGCTCATTCTTTCAGTTGCCATGCTAAGAATTAAGAAGCGCGGAGAAAAGCGCTAGAAGTTTTTCATAGTCTTGTATTAAAATTAACCAATTTAATAAAACTGTAAAGCAATTATTATGTACATTATTATGTTCTTATGTTCATTTCTACGGCCAATTATGTATTATAAGAATCAAGAATTAATTTTCAAAATGCATTCATGAATATTTTTACACTACCTAACTTTATTTTCTTTTCAAAAGAAATTTGTTAATAACAATAAGCGTAACAAGTCAGTTCTGAGCAAAGATTTATTCATCGTGTTATTCGTAAACCCAATGCATTTCAAACTTTATTTTACACTATTTCAACTCTGTCACAAATTTTATGCAAATAGTTTTCAGTTTTTTACTCTTAAACTTTACCTGCAAATAGAAGTAGAGCGTAGGTCAGTGGCGTCAAAGGAATGGGGCAAAAAGTATACCTCGAATTTGTGAGTTGACAAATGCGCATTTTAGGGCGGAACTTCTTCAAATAGCTTTGCTTTTCAAGTCGAGACCACAATTGCTATGGAGCCATATTATCTGTATTTTTGTATTATCTGGTGTATTTTATTTACATATATGACTTGTATTTGGTTTTTATATAGTATGCTATGTCTTATATTATTTTTATTTTTTTGTGGTGGTCTGCAACAACCGGATGCATAAATAAGTGACAACCGGCCGTTGGCAATGTAGCTTTTTGTATGTTTCCGGCGTTAGTCCATAAAAAAACTCGCTCTGCTTTTAGTTTGATTTTTCTGTACAATCGTCCGACATTTTTCGGTTTTAATTTTTTTGCTGCTGGTCAATTCGTAGATTTACGAAGGTTTTATGTAAATCACTTAAAGTAACCCTGAACTTATTTCAATGTGTGTGCGTACAATTCAATTTAAGGTCAATTTTTAAGAAGTGCAGAGAATGGCGTTAGCGGTTAACTAATAACTAACTGTTATATTTAGCATTCAATGGAATCCAAATGCTTAACAATCATACCTAATACTTTTAAATAAATTTCCGTAGAAGTTGGTGGTACTTAGAATTTAAATCTAGCCTATACCTGAACTTAAGACATTAATATATATTATCTACAATTTTAATTAAAACTAAGAATAATTTAAAACGTAAATTTTTATAGTAATAATGAATTGATTTCAATCCAATCTTCTAAAATTAATCTTCAGAACAAAACATTACTATTTTTTGTTAAAAGTTCTTCAAAAATATTTGTTGTCAAATAATTTGGTTTAAGGCGCAATTTTTATTGTTATGTCATAGGGTGGAGCTCGTTTCGCTGTAATTCGATTAGGTAAAGCCCATATTGTGGATCCGTTTCTAATCGTAATTGAAATCTTCTTAAGCATTATGCAATACGATTGCCCATAGCTCGGGGCACTACAAATCAAAGCATAAAATTTGTTCGGATTTTTTTTTTGTAAAGTCAAACAATCTTTGGGGCCACTGCCCCATGCAACCCTGTCGCAGCCCTCTCCTATTGCCATGCTCCATAAAGCACAATGCACACCAAGACCTGAAAGAAAAACTGGTTTTTGTATTGCAGCCTTTAAGACAATAGAACTTCGCTGATTGTCTTTTGTGGTTTTTTTAAAGTATTTTTTGTTTAATGTAATTTTTAGTATATAAGAAAAATTGGATTTGTCGTCGATTTTTGGGTGTGAATTTAATTTGTAAATCGCCTTCATGTGAAATGCTTCATTGGCACAGCGGTCTATAAATATACATATTTATATATATATTTTGTGCTGATAAATATGGCATAAATCAAAATGGATTTTTGACCAAGTAGCTGCAGCTGCAGCAAATGTTGCATCAATGCAATGCAAAATGCAATTAGTTCGGCTCCAATTCATAAAATTGCATAAATATTTGACAATTTTGTGGCAGCTGATTTTGGTCATCGATGCCGCATGCTACAATTCCTTCCCCCGGTCATTCCCCTCTCTCCTCCATGGTGCACCCACATTTTGCTGCTAATGGGCAGACGCTTAAAATTTCACTCACACAATATGAGCTACAAAATGCTTCGAGGCAGTATCCAATTAAACTACTAAACCGCAACAGCAGCAGCTAGCTCAACAAGTTTCACTTTCACATAATTGCTAAATAATTAGCCCCAGCACCCAAATGCAGCTTCAGTTTTTGTTGTGCAGTGTAGTCCAGCAGCAGCTGCCAGTGCCAGTTGCCAGCTGCCAACTCGTTGGCATCCAGGACTGTTATGTTGCAAACAAGTTTTCCAGCACTCTGCGTGTATGTCTCTGCAAGTGTGTGTGTGTGTGCTGGTGTGTGAAAGTGAAAAATGCATTGAGTACACACATACAACAGTAAACAATAGCTTACACACGAAACCCCAAAGACACGCTAACTGCTTAACTTTTTGGGCCAAACACTTCAAGAGAAAAAGAAACGAACTGGTTTGTAAAGCACAAATAAATGTTATGATATGATTTGGTATGATAAACCATTTAACAAATGTTGTAATATGATATCTGATTTATATAATGCTCTTCCATTTCATTCTCAAAACCTAATGAAGGGCATCAAATGATGGCAAATGGTTTTTAAGAATTTTCAAAATATTAGCTATTCGATTTCAATTTTCAAAAAACTAACAAAGGCTTCAATTGTCATAAACAATAATTATTTTGTATATAAAATAGTACCAGTATAAACAGAGTCATTCATTCGGTCATTAATTTTCAAAGAATTTGAAACTTGGGAAGTTTTAAATAAAACCGTATTTAAGTCGATCAGTAAAGCTTCATGGAAAGAAGAAAATAAAACTTGTACCTAGATATTTTTTTGATCTTGTTGTACCTTAACAAAAGTATGCCTTCTTTTTATATATTTACTGTACTTTAGATCCAGTCCCAGAGAAAATGTACTCACATAGTATTTACATAAAATAAAACTTCAGCTTTTGCCGAGACACTTTTCCCAGCCTCTGTCTTCTTCATTTATATAGCGCAAATGCCTTCAACAATAGACATTTACTTAATTCTGTTTGCGCTTGCAATTACTTTTCCTACTTGGAGACCATCAAATTTGATGGCTCCCCAATGGGAGCCCAAGAGAATTGTTTCGTATTCTTCTTCTCGGTCAGCTGCCTTCGACACTGTGCTGGCTTTAATTAGAGCTAACTGTTGCCTCGCACAGAATGCGCCACTCGAAACAGCCTATATCTCCCTCCCTGCCTCTTCCTGTGCCTCTCTATCTCTTTCTGTCCATTATCATTTCATTAACATAGACATAAAAGGCCAGCCTCCCTGGCTATCTGTGTGTCTGTGTATTTAAATGAAAACACGTGTTGCGGCTATAAACAAAGAAATTGGTAACTGTCGGTCGAAAAACTCGACAAAAACTCAGCTAGCGTGAATAATAAAGCGCCCAACAATTTTCCTGATTTTCCTATTATTTTTTTCGTGCCCAACTAAAAGTTTAAATTCGAGTGTGTTTAATGCATAAATTTTGTTTTTTTTTCGGTACACTGAATAGAAAAGTCTTTAGGTTGTGTATGCATCAAAGGTTTTAACTTTCCTAAAAGTTCACATTTTTTCAAAATTATGTATTCACAATAATTGCCTTTATAGTAAAAAAAATCTGCCCCAAGCGTTTGAATTGTTTAGAAATCATATGATTTTTCTTAATCAAACTACAATTCAAAATCCTGAAATAAGGAAATTCACTCTCAACTTTAAAAAGGATCTATTATATTCGAGATTCCAAACATATCCCATCTTCCATGTTTCAATCTCTGCCTGTGCCAGGGTGTCGTTTTTTAATAAATAAAAAACATTTTTGTGCGAAATTACGGGATGCCAAAGCTGCCAACGGAGCTGCGTGCTTGACAATTTCCGACATATCGACAGTTGCATCAGCAGTGAACCCCACCATCCACCCTCCATCAGGTATAAACCCTGTCACACTTCTCCCTAGCTTCGGACGTGGAAGTGTGAATAAAATGTAATCCGCCAAATACCTGTGGTTGGTACACTACAAAAAAAAAAAAAAGAAAAGAAAATAGAGAAGTTAAGACCGGGCCAACATTCGTATATAACTTATAACTGTTTCAAACAACAACAATAACAGTAGCAGCTGTGGCACTGTTTGTCTGTTGATTTTCATTTTCAGCATACTAGGCGTTGACCACGCCCACTATGCGGCGCACAGCTCTACTCTGGTTTTCGCATTGATTGCGTTACAATTCAGGTTTTTCAGTTCTCTCACATTCAAACTTCTACTTGTATATATGTAGATATATCTGTTTTTACCGGCTGCCACAAAACGTGTCCGTTGGGTTTGTTGTTGTTGTCTGCCACAGCGTTGGAGTTGATTTTTATCTATATCTCCGGTCGTTGGTTCAAGCATTATACGACTAAAGTTGGCTCTGGTTTTGGTTTGGCTTGACTTGACTTGGTTTGGCTTTGCTTTTGGCCTGGCTTAAATGCTGTTGCTGCCTGCCTGCCTGCCTAGCTGCCTCTGTCTGCCTGTCTGCCAACCAGGTTGGGCGTCATTTAACCGGTTTCTGCTCGTGGCTCTCATTTCGTTTCGTTTTCATTTCGATTTACGAGCGCAAAAATTAAAAACCAAATGTGAATAGAGCTACGAAAAAACTGCTCTCAATTGCCATTGTTGTTGTTGTTAGCCTCCCAAGTCAGAGATCTGAAATGTTTTAACTTGTGGTTAGCTGCGATTGAAAGTTATTTGCATTCCACTAAAATAAAGTAGATCGTATGTATCTATTATATACATATATATGTATGTATACATATATAGCGTATATATGTATTTTTTAATTATTCCACCTTTCATTGTGCATATTGCTTTTAATTGCAAAAGAAATCAGTTTTAATTTTTATCACAACAGTCCATAAAATGGCTCTATTAACTTTAATGCAGCTGAACACAAAACAAGAACCCAACCGCAAATCTGCGAATCGCTTTATTTTCATTAAACAGTTAACTATATATTTATATATATATATTTATTGGCACATAAACTGGCCCGCTGTAAATGGTTTTTTGTTTATTTGTCATTGTCTTTATTTGGCAGAAAATAATGGTGAATTAAATAAATTATTGCTATAGTCTGCATATATATATATGTACATAAAGCTGACTTTCATTTCCTGAAAAGTTGACGCACTAATGTGTGGGAGTTTATATTTTTATGGGGCCAGTAGTTAACGGTAGCCAGTAAACTGTCTGGAGCTCTTTATTGTTGTTGAAAAAATACATACTTATACATATATTGTGTTATACGTGCATAAAAATATATATTTTAATTTTTTTGTTTAAAAAGAAATAATATGTTATAAACCACTTCAATTTAATTACGTCTGGTTTCTATATATTTCATTTCCTTTTCTAAATAACAACATATTAGGTCAGTAGACTGATTAAGAATGCTGCACAAAGCATTCACGAAAAATAAATGATTCGTTCGGAAAAGGACATAAGAAGGCAGAAAGAGAGAGTAAATAAGAACGAGAAGGAAAGAAATCGAGGGAGAGAGACATAATTAGAAATTTAAATAGAAACAGAAATAGAAAATAGGTAGAGGGAGACAGCAAGAGCAAAAAAATGGATATCCCAGAGAAAGATAGACTCTCTCATACTCAGTCCCAGAGAAAGATAGTCTGACTCAGTTCCAGATAAAGGTAGACTGTCTCATTCTCAGTCTTTCTTTCTCTGGGACATCCATTTTTTGCTCTTTTCCCCTTGTCTATTTTCAATTTCTTTGTAGGAACAGTAACAAGAGATTAAAAAAGAAAGAAATAGAACAAGTAAGAACGCTCTAGTCGGGTCTGCCCGACTAGAAAATCCCCTGAATCAAGTCCGAGGTGGTGTTTTAGCCAAAATAGCTTACATCGCTTGGGCTGCTTTCTGGGCAGCATTATTAGAAATGTATTGTTAAATAACTTCGGTTCACTTCGAAATCCCAACTCCCTAGTTTTTGAAATACGTTTTTTCCACTTTTAGGGCTAATGAGGGAAGGTATCCAAAATTTAAAAAGTTTATTATCTGTATTTGCATCACAGAAACCTTCATAGTCAATTTGGTATCTCTAGCTATTATGGTCTAAATGTTATAGCATAAAAACAAAGTCAAAATATCGATTGTTATCGATAATAAGGAAATGGTTGAGTTTTTGAAAAAAAAACTTGTACTGCGTATGGTATACAAGAATATATATCTAAAATTTCAAATCTCTAGCTTTTGTGGTTTACGAGATCACTGCGTTCCTACGGACGGACAGACGGCCAGACGGACATGGCTAGATCGACTCAGCTCGTTGTCCTGATCAAGAATATATATACTTTATGGGGTCTGGCACGCTTTCTCTGCCTGTTACATACATTATCACAAAAAAGTAAAAAGTAACTAAAATGAGAGAAAAACAACACGTGAAATAGATTATAAACTATTAGATGCACAGACAGAGCGAGTGGCTCTTATCAAATGTGTTTGATCAATAAACTAGAAACTGTAATAATACAAACATTTCTTTACGTTAAATCTTATATCTTCTACATTTCTTAAGCCAATATATTTCCAAAACAAATTATCTAAGACTAAAAGCTTGTCAAAATGTTGCCCACAGCTGTGTTCTCATTTATTTTGGTCTTTCGTCCAATTTCTGACCTTTTCATGTTTAGTTTTTTAGGTGCTGTCATGTCTTGAAAGTATTGTTTATGTTTTTTCTTAACTGAAATCAAAAAGACCTTCGTGATGACACGCCCCAACAAAAATCACACACGAATCTCAGCCTTCAACTGAAATCGAAAAAAGGTTGACTCACATAAATATAATGTGTAAAATATAAAAAGCAAAATAAAACATCATGTTAAATATATTTTAATAAAAAATTAGTATTTTGATGTTTATTTTTGCAATTTAATATTCGATAATTTATACTTATGTTGTTTGTACATTGTTTTGCTTTAATTGTTTGGAGTTTTGGCTTTTGGATTTTATTTTGCTTTTGGCCTTTTATATTTGCTTTTTTGATGCATCATTTAATAGGTCAACATTAAAAAACAGCTGAGTAAATAAGCGCTAAGATTCTAGATAAGACTTATTGACGACCTAAATAATTAAATTAGACTGATTTTGTTAATCAACTAATTTGGCCAACAAGCAAAATAAGTTGATTCAGTTCTCTCTGCCTTTAGCTCCATAAGTTATAAGTACTTGAAAAAGTAGTTTAATCAACTGCTACTTAGAGTGGCTGCAAATGAAAACCTCTCATAATTAATAATGAAAATGGTTTCGAGTGGAAAAATCACAAATAGTCGTGACTTGACTGAATGCGCAAAAGAGCAAACGAATTGCTATTTTCCGAAAACCCACGCACAGAGCCCGCAGCAGCAGCAGCTCAACAAAATAAAAAGGATAAAAGGGGTTCAGTCTGCTTTTGACAGCTACGTGAAAATTGATTTTCACAGGGCAAATGCCAAGGGGCGTACAAGTAACATTTTGTATGCGAGAAAGTGCGACAAAATCAATCGGAACGTGGAAAATATATATGAAGCAGGCTTTAGTATTCGCTTTGAGGCGTCTCTGTTATGGATGAGACTGGGCTACGTAATTCCATCAATATACAAAGCGACTTTGACGTAAGGTCTTATATACTTTATGAAAGCATACTATATATATATGCCTGTTGCTGTTGTTATAATTTTGTTCTTAGATTCGAGGCCAACGGCAACAAATCTCACCTGAGTTGCCATAAAAATTGAGGCTGTGCCTGCCTGCAGTCAAATTAGAAAACTGTGCCACAGCCCACAAAAATTATGAGGCACATTGGGACACACAGCCGGCTGCTGCTGCCCTCTGCCACACAGCATGAAATTAAAAACAGACTTTTTGGCGACTCGTTATTCTTGTCGTTGTTGCTGTTGCTTTTGTGGCCTGCTTTTTGCATAACACAAAATCAATTACAATTTTAATTAAATATGCAAAGCTCAGCAAAGTGTAGAAGATGAAGAGAAAGAATATCAAGCAGCAGAAGGGCAGCAGCAGAGCTCAATCAGCTAAATGTCCCAGGCGAGTATCTAAGCTAGGGGTAATAGCAGCCGCAGCAGTTACAACAAAAAAGTGGGCTGAAAAAGGGTCGAAATAGGGTTTGAAGCCATAAAAAGAATAGATATTGATGCGCTTTTTGGTCGACGTGGATCAGATGTCGAAATAAGTTTTCTCGAGTATATGGCGAAAATATAAGCGAGAGCTATATTTAGTACATATAGTATATATGTAATATATGTATATATATAGCTTATATAGTTGTATCTTAAAAACTTATCGATGAAAAGGTAAACATAATGCGTCAAGAAACTTTGAATTTTGTTTCTCTAGGGCACTTAGGGATAATAAAAGTTAAAGGTATGGTTTATAAAGTATATATAGTATATGAAGCATCTAAATTGATGTAGATTTCATATATATTATAACACCGCACGCAAAGTTGATAAGAAACTACTTTTAACAATTCTTAAAACTCCCCACACAATACAACTAGTGCGCAATGGAAACAAAAATTATTCAACATTTATTTATTTATAAAGCTTTTAGGTGCACAGTTCTTAATTAAATTGAAATGTCAGGCAAATTGCGAGAGAGACTTATTTTCTCAAAGACATCAATTTCAAATTGCTAAGTGTCCAGGTTCTGGTGCAAAATTTCGGCCAGCAGATCTATGCAACTTTGATGAGCGAGCAATAGAAACCAAGCTAAATGGAACTGCGGTTCGCAATGCAGTTGAGAAATGCTGCAGCTGTTGCAGTTGCTGTTGCTGCTGCTGCATTTGGTCAATTTGCATTTGCATAACGTTTGATTGGTATCCACAATTTGAGGCACTTAGCTCGTTTGCTTGGCTCCGCTGGCCATTTTGACAGTTGGCAGGCAGTCATTGACGCAACTGGCACAAGAGTCAACTGAATCAAATGAGCCAACCAAGTCGACTTCGTTTAAATGCTCAGACAGTTAATTTAGCAAAGTGCGTTGCCTTCATGTATCGAAACGCTTAATTAATTTTTGTGTTTATTTTCTTGCTTTCGTTGCAGGTATGTTGCGCTTACCAGCCAGGCTCGCTGCTCCTCTGCGACAGCTGAAATTCTGCCAATATCGATTAAGGTCACATTGCGTATACGCAACGTTATGCCAACGACGACGCGTTGCATAAACACGTTTCTACATAATCTGCGCTTATTGCTTTCGTCTCATGTTATGGTCAAGTGGGTAGAGGGAAGGATTTAGCACGTCATATATCTTAAATTTTTGACTTTTTGACAGTTGATGTCAGTTTTAGAAAGGTCTCAGAGTTGCATTACTTTGATTTTTTTATACCCTAGCAAAAAGGGTATATTAATTTTGGTCAGAAGTTGGCAAGAAGAAGTTGGTAAGAAGCATCACCGGCGATATAAAGTATATATATTGTTGGTCAGCACGACGAGCTGAGTTGATAAGGCCAGGTCCGCCTGTCCGCCTGTCTGTCTGTCTGAGACTATTAGAGCTACACGGTTTTAAGAAATCTTTTTGTTAAAAATTGTTTACGCTATTAAAGTCAGAGACTTGAAATGTGGACCATATACGTCTGTATCGTACCTCCATACAAAAATAAATCATATATAGAGCTATGCCAATTTGGCAAACCGCGTATATATATATATATATATATATATATATATTTATTTATATATATATATATATATATATATATATATATACTTTATACAGTCGGAGATGCTTTCTTCTCTGCGTTGCAAATTTCTGACCAAAATTCATATATCCTTTCCTTTGTGTTACAAAGATCAACTCCTGTCTCTCAATTACAATCTTATTTGCAACTAATTTACGTTTTTCTATTTTTACAACTTAGAGAAATAGAATGAGAAAAGGAAGTTAATCAAAACGAACATCTTTCAAAAACAATAAAACATTCTTAAAAGTCAACTCTCTTTCCCAAGCTTCAATATAAAGCTTAACCATTTCATGGCACTTTGAACTCTTATATCATAAATTATAAGGCATGCGACAGAATTCCCAAGCACAGATTTGGGCTTCCAGTCATTAATGAAGTTGATTCATTTTGTGTTATGTAGGTCATTTCATTAACTTTAAAAACAAAAAAAAAATATATGAAAAACAATTCACTTCAAATGCCGTTTGTCTTACTCAAAAAATATTACTTTTTTTTTAGTTTTAGACTCCCACGAAAATTGTTGTTCCTCTTAATTTTTGCTTCAGACAAATCAGCCGAAGTGTTAAATTGTGTAAGCGTAGGCGACAGCAATATTTTGAAAGAGGGGGTCGGAAACGAGCGAACGTTGTTAGATAGGCTTGGTACCTGTTTGGATACTGCTGAAAGCTGTGCCTTTAAAGCGAATTTAATCTTCAATCAAAATAATAAACTTAAGCTAAACCTTTTAGAAAATATCAGCAAGAAATTAGCGCTAAAAATAGTGTTGAAAATTAATGTTCACTAGGGCAAAATATGGGTATTTCAAAGGAATATCCTTAAGCTATGAAATTTTCAGCAAAATAGGCACGAAAGTTATTTAGAATGACAGCACGACTATAGATATAGTCTAGATCTTTCAACTAGGCTATTCTTGTTTGTATTCGGCTACATTCTATTCTGTTTTTGAGAAAAATAGTCGTATCATTCACTGAGTACAGGATATCTCCCAGTCTAGCTCTTTCATCTAGAGCATTATTATTTGCTTTCGATTATTTTTACGTGCATGTTTTTCCCTCATGACTTTTTTGCGTTTGTTAGACGTCATGAAAAGGGCATTTTAACGGTTTGGCAAACAGAAAAATCCCCCTACACAAAAGCGGCTCATTAAGGCGGCTCGTCTCTTTGCCACAAAGGTTGGTTGCCTTTTGCATGCGGTCCAATATGAATAGCTTATGAATATGTTTTATTTTTTTTTTTGTTTTTTTTTTGGGGAATATTTTCTTTAGCTTTGCTGCAATTGCTCAGCCTGCAAATATTTACACAGTCAGCCAGTTTGGGACAGAACCGTTGACAGCTGATGGCCATCACCATCATCAGAGTCTGTTCACAAATTTACAGAAATATATTATGTGTATATATATATATATATCTTTAAGCCGTTTGGCAAACAATTTAAGGTGTAAACTGTTGAGGCTTCCACACGCTCTGTGGCGATCATCATTGGTTGGATAAACTAACCGACTCGCTCGCTTGACTCGGCCATATATCATTAAAAAGCAAAAGTCAAAAGAAATAAAAAGTCGGCGCCTATATCATTTGGTATTTATGTTTGACTAACTCAAATGCCCCATCAATGTGTTAATATATCATTTTGACGGGCTGGTAAAGACTTAACCATTGAATATTTATGATCAAACAGAAGTGATAATTAAGCTCAAGCGGCAAATGGCAAAAGCTATGGCTATCAAGTTGTAAACTATACATAGAGATAGTTGATCAAGTTTAGGTGTTGACAATACGCTTGAGTATTCACATTTTTCGTTAAAGATTTCAGTTTTAGTAATAATTTTCTAGTCCTTAGTCCTTAGTCTCAGCATATTGCTTTAGCATACGTTAACAAACATGATTAAAACTATTTAATATTAAACTGTGATTCAAAGTAGCTTCCACACATTCCCTTCTTTGTGGCAATCCAAGATTTGGTCCTTTATGGCATGCTTAATGACCATTTGAACTTTATGCTCATGCAGATCTCCCAGCTATTTCCCACGCTGCATGCAACACATATTCGAATCTGTGTCACGACAGCAAAATTGTTGCTTCCAAAACTGCGGCAATACTTGAGAGCTGTGTTGCACTTGTAACCAACTCGAGTGGTAGCTGGCGGCGGCAGACACCGCCTATATGAGACTGCATTTTTGTGTTTTGGGTTGAGGCAACAAACATCGCAGAATAGCAATTTTTCATTGTTGTTAAGTGCTTGGAAATGGATTTTTACTTAGTTGCGCCAAGCTCTCGAGAGCTGAAGTTGGTTCTGCGGTCTGATTTGCTTGGGGTTTACTGCTGAGCTTGTTTGATTCTCGAGGTCGACTTGACGCCCACACGTCATGTGCCACAGTTTTGTCGGAGCACTAAGTTCACTTTAATGAGTTTTTATAGATTTTCTTGGTTCTCTCTATTTTATTTTTCTAGTATCTGCGTTGCAATTGCAATCAATAACAAGTAAGAAAGCTCTAGTCGGGTCTGCCCGACTACGAGATCCCCTGAACCAAGTCCGAGGTGTTGTTTTAAACAACTTAGCTTACATCTTTTATCTATACATATTACCTCTGCGCGCATATACACATGCACACATTTGTATACACATGCACACATATACATGCCATGCACACAGAAGCACGCTCGCCGATTACTGCGTAGTTGATTTGAGTGTATGTGTGCACACGTACAGGCTGCTGCCGCGTGCTTTTACAATGTTTCCTTTAATAACTTCTGTATTACTTAACGGATTTGAATGCAATTTTCTGCATTGAGTGCTATTAATTTATTGAAAATACGGTTTTCACTTAAAAATTTGAAAAAATTAAATTGTGGTTGTGATAATTTTTTTTTTTTATAAATTTTTTTTTGCGAAATGTGGAGCTGGTATCCAAAATATGAAAAAATAGAAAATGTATTTTATTTACAAAAAGCTAAAAACAAAATTTGGTAGCAGTAGCTAAAAATATGTAAAAGATATGCTCAAAAAACTGAATCTTGATAACGTTTTAAATCGATATCATTGAAACGGAAAAATTTATCGAATATCTAAAACAAACTCGATATGCGCGCTGTATACACAGACCATCATGCAAAATTTGAAGTCTCTAGCTCTTATATGTTCTGAGATCGACGCGTTCATACATACGGACAGACGGACGGACGGACGGACGGACGGACGGACGGACGGACAGACAGACGGACAGGGCCAAATCGACTTAGCTCGTCGCCCTGATCAAGAATATATATACTTTAAGGGGTCTGCCACGCCTCCTTCTGCCTGTTACATACTTTTTGCAAAACCATTATACCCTGATTTCCCATTTTCAATGGGTTCAGGGTATAAAAAAAATAAAAACTTTTTGCTTTCACACTGGCTTGCGTGTGCAGCGCTCGACGCCTTTCAATTTCGATATGGATTTTGCACTTTGCAAGGACACTCCAAATTGATGTAACCTAGGAACCTTTGAGGGCAAGAAATGAAAGCAGAGAGAGAGAGAGAGAAATACATGACTAGAGACATGTGTGAGGCATAGTAAAAACAGTAATACGAACGATTCGCTATCATAAAGAATCAACAAAAGGTCATAAAAACCAACAAATAACTTTAGTTTGTTGATTTAACATATTTAATGCGCATAAAAAAGTATCCTGTCGAGTAGTGGGAGACGTCGTCAACAATAAACAAGCCATAAAATGTTTGCGCCGTGCTCTTTCGACCTGTTTTTGGGGTTTTTATATATTTTTATATGCCAAATAAATAAGAAAACAAAAAAATGTAAATAAGTAGAGTTTACGTGTGGATCAAATGCTCTACCAATAGAATATATACATATATAAAAAAGCATATTTTATTTTTAACTTAACTCTAGTGTCGTATTTATGGAGACTATTAGTCAAGGAACTTATATATGTATGTAATTATTTGTTTATTATATTAATATTTAATATATTTATTTATTCTTGTTTGGTTTACATTCGTAACGATTTACTATTTTAGACCTTGATAGATATATGAAGTTCTTATACTTTTCATCTTCTCTTGAATATCACATAATTTCATAACTTCTTTACAACTTTTTAAATGTTTTACCAGCTTCACAAATGAAATGTTTATTTATTTATTAATGAATAAAATATTAGAAATTTTGTACAATAATAATAATAGTTAATTAAAAATATTTTTGTAAAATTAATTTCTGTATATATATAAATGATATACATATGTATTTTTACTATATGAAACAAACTCAGTTGTTTAGCTCAAACTCCGTTTACTGCCTATATCTCAACCACTTAAATGGGCCATCAACTAAGGTTTTTGTGTTCCTAGGAAGCCATTAAATTGAAGCACGTAGCAAGTAATATTCAATAATAATCGGTTTAAATGTAGGATTTTTTTTATCTATGAACAGCATTTCAACTATTTCTGAGTTGCTCTCAACCTTTTTCCAGTTATTTCCCCAGCGGCAAGGACACTGAAAAGGCTTTGGGCAAGTATGTTGCGACCTGACTTTGGGGCATTGATTGATTTCCCGTCCTTTTTTTACATCCCTCCCGAAACATACGATGACACGTTTTTATGTGATTTTTCTTGTGTGAAATATGTTTACCAAAAAAAGGAAAAACATTTCGATTAGGCCAAGTTTTCGAGTATCCGTGGGGGACCTTAACGTAAAGCAATTAATCTGATTGTTGGCCAAATGGGTCAAACGCTTAACCTTCAAACTGCTGACAGCAGCGTATCCATCTACTTACTACTTATCTATGCCAATAATTCAACATAAAAGTCAAGAGTCCCGTTGCCATAAAAGCCCAAAAAAGAAGAGGAAGTCGAGAGAATGGGAGCCAGAAGGAGGCAAACTAAAATCAACGTCAAACACAGACGAGCCCATTAATTTTTATTGCGCACGAGAAATCCGAAGAAAAACAGAAAAAGGATAGGAGGAAGGGAGAAGAGGAAGAAAGCATAAGAGAAATTTGAATAAAAATTAGCAGGCATACATTTAGGCGCGGCCCAGCCATAAATCCCATAAATATACCAAGCAGCAACTGTTACGAATAGAATGCGCAAGTCGCAATATATCTCCAAGGTAATCCAACCAAAGGCACCCTGTAAATGAGCTTGTGTGTGTGTGTGTGTGTGTATTTGTGTATATGTATGTGTATATGTTTACAAATTGCGTGTGGTTGGTCTGTCATCGCCAAAGGGCAAGTTGCTTTGCACTGTTCGGTTATTTCATGCTCTGAGCATATCCTGGGGATCGCACAATTTTTATGTGGCTTGTAAAGTTTTATTTTTGCATACTTGTTTATAAATAACTAATTTTACAGTTGAAGCATATTTACAAAACAAAATTTTATTGGTTTATTTATATATATATATATTTGAATGATTGTTTTGTTTGTTTGGTAGTCCCAATCGATTTTTGATGGCTAAAAGTTTGTGTTTTATTCAAATAGAGCGTGTTGTAGCAGTAAAAATAAGTTGTTTGTACCTAACGATAACAGTTATTGAAGTTAAAGAAGGAGAAGCTAAGAAAATATTGTTAAGTGCATTAATTACATTTCCATTTCAGAACTAATTTCAATAGTTCTTTTCAACTCCAATAAAGAAAACACACCATATACATTCTTTTAATATTAGGCCATAGTTTATTCTTTATCTTTATACTTAAAAGAGATATTTTATTAAATTTCTAAATTTAATTTATGATTTTTTGTAAAATTTCGTATTCTAACTTCCGTATTCTGTATGTACTTTAAATCTTATAAATATGTTTCATATTCCAAAAACTTCTCTAGAGTATTATAACGTCTCCTTTAGCTACTCCTTCAGTTTGTCCAGGATGAGTTTTTTTTTTGTTTTGGCTATTTAAGGGGCGCTTCTGCAGACAAACAAATAAATTGGCGACTACTTTTGTGTGACAGGTCCAGACTTTTTGGCGGCGCTTGGCTTGGCTGTTTTGTTCATATTTAGAGAACATATATGTATAACATAACATCAACATCATAAAATGAAACTTTAGCTGTAGTTATGGTCGTTTACTAGAACTCCAAGTTTTTAGTTTTTGATTTCTTGGGGGTTGCTTATCCCACATTGTCTTTCACTTTTATACTTATTTCTTTTTATGCCTTTTATTTATAACTTGTAGCAAAAGTTTTAGCGTAAGCCTATGCTGAGAATTTCGGCTTTTGTTGTTGATACTGACGTCAGCTGCTTCTGCTCCAAGAGGCTGATCGGAGACTATGGGATGATATCTTTATGTGAAGAGGGAGAGCAGCTGGAGGTGTGTTTGCCACTTGAGACAAAAAGAAAAGCCTTGCGAGACAGCAGAGCCTGGTTTACCTGCGTGCCATAAGTACATCGGGTATTATGTGGTACTTATTTCGGCAGCTTAGAGGGGATTTGCCTTATGTTCCTTCACTTTGCTCCCCTGCCATCCGTTATAATTAAAACTTATGGTTTTTCGGTGTGTATAGAACATCTTTGAAATTGCCAGCATACACATTGGGTAACACGGCCTCAACATAAACCTAAATAACGTGTATTTATTTTTATGCCAATTTCACCTGCGATTCTTGAACATAATATTGCTTATTTGGAAATGCCGTTACATTCGGTTGCTGATGTTGCCATTTTGTTGGCATTTCCACTTGATTGATTCTGTTATAAAATTTTCCCTCCGATAAATACAAATGGGCATCTAAATTTTATTTCGGTAAATTGCGCCATTTGCATTTAGCTAAAATATGAGGCTATGGATACGTTTTTTTCGGGTTAAAATTACATTACTAATACGCAACATTACCAGCTACCTGTTTTACATGCCAACCCAAAAGGTGCGTACACTGAGACAAAAAATTGATAAATAGAAAGACGAAATATTAAAATTATAATAAAATCCTTTATTTACATGAAACAATTTTAATGATTTTTTTTAGTAAAAAAAATATTTCTTAAAATAATTGTATTTGTATCCTGCCTTTTGAAAAATATATATAGTTAGAGAGAATCATATTTTCAGTATGAAAAATCAATCATTGATCTGTATATCCGCTCAGATATATAAAAAATTTATATGCACATATATTGGCTATTGTTTTTAATTTAAATTTCATAATATTTAGTCTGCTCTCAAGTACGCAATTACCATGCTTTCTCTGTGTTCAGTGCACAGGGGACTCAATTCCCTTAAACCCCACCTAAAGCTGCCTTAACCCCCCTTTTGTCGTCATGCTTCGCTGCTCTGCTGACTGACTTCCTGTGAGTATATACGTATTTATGTGTGTGTATGTGTGGCAGACGCTTCCTGCGTACATGTGCTTACTTATTTTGTATACACATATTTACACTCACACATTATAATGTACATATATAACTTGTCTCTGTGTGAGTGTGTATTTCTTTTCCATTTTGTTGAACTATGCGTTGTGCATTTAAATTTCAATGCCTGGCGGCCTTTTGACACAGTCCCCGAGCCCGAACACGAGTATGAGCAAAAAGAGAGTTTAAAAGCTCTCGCATGTTTTGTGTATTGACTCGAACTTAGCCTGAAAGCCTCGTCTCACCTGACTGATAAAGAATTTCTTTTTTTGTTTTTTTTTTGTTGTGACATTTTTGACAACATTCACATTGCAGTTTATGGCGTTAAGTGGGTGTGCGTGTGTGGTGTGTTATTGTGGCTTTTTATTTTTATTTTCTATCATTTAATTTGGCAGTTTGTTTGACGGCTTGTCAGATATTTAATTTATGCTAATTTTGTATGCATGACAAAAATTCTTTAAGTTTTGGATCGAGCATTTAAGTTTTATTTTAGCTATGCGCAAAGGAAATGATTTATCTTAATTTTTGAAATCTCTTTGTACAACAACTTTGTTGCAATGAATTTAATTTTAATGTTTAAATGAAACACTTAAAAATATAAATTTTAACTCTTTCAAATATGCTCAAACTATGTTTCGACCTAAAGCTTAAATCGATTTTTTCTGTATATAGCATATCGTTTTTAACTTCACATATAGCTTCACGTAAATTCTAGTTGTTTATTGTTGGTAGTTTTTACTCACGTTTCATGCTACCGTTTGATAATTTCGCATTCATATTGGTTTTTCAACCTTGACCCCGTAAACTAATTGATTTGCAGCATATGTTTGGGTATAGTTTATCATGATTTTTTCCTTCTTTTTGCTGGTGCCAAGCCCCAAAAAAGCTCAGGAATCAATTAGTGCAATTCATTTTTATATATATCTTTTTCAATTTAGTATTTTTTATATCGGAATTTATGGATTTGTTTCTGTGCCAAACTGAAACCCACTTGAAAACTTGGATGTCGGCATTTCTCTTACATATTTGCTGTTGTTGCGCGTTATTTTTTATTTTTTGTTACCTTCGGCATTAACAACAACAACAAAAACTTGTTTAAAATTTCAAAGTTGTTTTTCAGTGCTGTGTGTTTTTTTTCTATGTTGCGTCCAGCACAGTTCATGTTAATTGTTTTGCGTTGTCGTTGTCCAAAAAAAAAACTTTGATTGATTTCGAACCTTTATTATTTTTCAATATCAAGTTCAGCGCTCATAAATAATTATTTGATTTTGTTTTACTTTAAATTAGCTGCAAATTTAATTTGAATTGACAAAACTATTAAAGACAAAAACAAAACAAAACATAAAATGACACTATCCATCAGCTAATCAATAGTTCTAAATTTGTTAGCTTTGTCATGCTAATTTCTCGTGCTGCATTTAATTAGTTTTCGTAGCGCCAGCAAAAAGTAGATTTTGTACTCTATTACGGAATAGTCTAGTCTATTTCAATGCTGTGTAACAATGGATAGGTTATGATGCATATAGTTTACATCAAGGTTTGACTTTTTGATTGATGCCTTCGAATTTATGAATAGTTGGTAAAAACAATTTGTTTTAGGATATAATAATGAATTCATATATTTATTTTCTTTTCTTATGTTTACAATTCTGTACTTTTTTTATTGGTTGAAACTCTTAAGAGCTTAAGAGGTTTAAACCTAAAGTTTCCAAAATTTTTGATAAAGGGAGGTACTTGAGTCATCCATAGTAATTTATTGGCTTATATGAACAGTTTTCCTATGTTGAATATGAATAACATAAATTCCATATAAACACTATTTAATATATATATTCTTGTATATTTCAGTTGTATTATAATTATTAAAACTCTTCAATTTATTTAATTTTTAATCAGTGTTTATTTTAGCTACAAATCTTGAAAAGCTGTTCTGACTGCTCGTTTCATGCTGTTCGACAAATTCTTAAATGTGCAACTGATGTCTTTTACTTGCTGACAATTTACAGTCGTTGTTGTTTTTGTTTGTCTGATTGGCAGCCGCCAAAGAGATATAAAAATGGATAGAACAAATTGCTCAATAGCTTAAGTTTTGATTGACATTTTGGCATTTGCAGAAATTGAATAAATAAACATTTTTGCAACAGCTTCTTGTATCAATTGAATAGACTTAAATGCAGGCGTTGCCACTTTGGCAATGTGCAACATGCAACATTCAACCTGCAATTTGTGCGCTTAATTCAGCATATGCATAATCCTAAATGCTTCTGCTAAGCCGCATTTGATTGTCTAGCAGCAGCTGTTGAGTTTTCGGCTGACAGTTAGGAATTTAACGCCTACTCTGCTGCCTCTCCTATTTGCTACATTTCGTTGCAACGTAATTCGAGTGGAAATTCTGTGAGACAATGGCATCCCACACCTCAACTCTGCAGATTTCGCCCGTTTCTCTTTGGTTTCACAGTTTCTCAATTGCCGCCAGCTGCGAATTGTTTTTTGGTCGTGAAATTGTATCGTGTAATCTGAGGCATGCATTAAGTTTCACTTTTATTTTACTTATTTTTTTCAGCAGCTGCCGTCGCAGCTTTACAAGGAAATAGCTTTGGTTCAGATATTTTATTTTTTTTTTTTTAAGTTAGTTGTACGTACTACATAGCTAGGGTTACCAGGTTTCTGTTGAATTATGAGTTTCACAGTTTTGGTGCTGATTTGTGTTGCATGGTACACACGTGAGATTTATTCATAGAGGTGGACTACAAAAAATGCAAATAAATTCAACTCGAATAGAAAGGGAGTGACTTACAAAAAAAGTCTACTTATTAAGTGCAATGATAAACAGAATAGTTTATTCAGACATCATATATAATTGAAAGAGAAAACTAGTTGAGAATCATAAGCGGAAGAGAAAGTAAAAATCATTTAATTGCATATAAAAAATGTCACCAATTTTGAATTCCAATAGTTTTCGCACTTTTTCTATTCAGTTTAAGCTGCACGAAATGCAACGATAATTTGATTAAATCAGTAATAAGTCAGTAATTGGATGCATTTTTAATTCGGCTTAAATTATTTGATTTTCGTTTCATGAATATGAGCCACACCTCAGCAATTAGCGCTATGTAGACCACCTGCATTTAGGGTGAATCAATGAAAACCACTGATTTACCATTGTCTGGCCGTTCAATTATCTAACCACAACACCCATTTATCGCACAGAGTGTGGTCAGAGTGTGTAGTAAGTGTATTTTTGTTCCTAATACGAAACAATTATACATTCCCCGCACGCACACTTATCAAATCGACATGTTACCAGCAAATAACTGAACTCCCACCTCACAAAAGAGAGAGAAAAAAAAAACTGAAACATTTCAAATAGACAGCTATAACAATCGGCAGTACCATAAATACTTGCTATTTGTGATCGGAGCGTTGCGATAAATACGCCGAAATGTGACACGCGCCCACGTAATTAGAACATTACCAACATTTAGCCCAAAAGTAACTATAAATTATGTCTATATGCGTTTGAGCAAGTTTTTTTTTTAAAAAAGGTTTCCGTTTTGAATGCCCTGTAAAAATATAATGTTGGGTATGTTGAGAAGAAAGAATTTAATATATGTTTTTTTTTTCAAATTGAATTATTTGACATTCAACACATAAGTATCTTTATTAAGTCCAGCAAAACGCTGAGATATGTATACTCAATATGTGATATTTGGTATAGGTGTATTACTACTACGAGCCTTATATAAGAAATAAACTTCAGACTATATAGTTTTGTTTATAAATTTGTGTATACTACTGTATATTATTATTGTATAAAAAGACTTTCAAATTGATTGTCTTACAAATATGAAAGCTCTTTAAGAAAAAAAATATATATCCATTAGCTCTGAATATATGTCTGTTCGTACAAATAGAAATATAGGATAACTTGAAATCAACTACTCTTTGCTATATCATTTCGACTAGGTTTGGTTTGTTTTTTTTATTGCTTTAGCTACCTGTCAAAAAAGTATTTTTTTGACAACGGATTGGACAGAAAATGAGTTGCGTGCCAGGCGGAACCGGGGGCTATGGACAGCAATAAAAAATAAAAACTTTACCAACTTTGGGCTTCAATTACGCATTGAAATAATTATTATTTATTGTTTACACTTGTATATTTGTTGTCTATTCCAAATCTCAACTTTATGTTTGAGTTTTTGACTTTTGTTTGGACTGTGGGCTGTGGCTTATCTCTATATGGGCGTTAGGTTATTCGCCTTGACTTAAGAGTGTGGAACCAAACACATTTGAGTGTTTAAATAGAGTGGGCACTCGACTGAAATCCGGACTGTACTTTAACTATCTTTCAATTGCCTATTCAAGTGTTTAAATTAAGTGTGTGTTTAGATAATCGGCGTATTACAAAGATAATACAATCGAAGACCCTTAGTGATGATTTACTCGAAACTCAGATATAACTGCTCTGCATATCTGAAACTATTTAAGTTCTTCGTTTATTTTCTTGAAATATAGGTTCATTTTCATATTAAATGTTGTTTTGAATAGTTTCCCTAAGTTTTGAAGTCCATGCCTGCAAGCTTTGGACAAAGTTTTGAGCAGCAGAATTATTACTGACCGAAGTTTTCAACTTCTAAATAATAAATTCAAGTAACTATTTTGCAGATATATATATGTATATTTTATACGTGTTTGTGGATAAATATTTAAAACATGTTTTTTTTCAGAGCGTTTAAGTCAAAGAAAGTATAAATATATAAATTGTATTAAGTCAATTAAATTTGATTGAGATGAATAATTAAAAAATGACAAGAGGTTAGGATGATAAATGCCAAAACGGGAAACGTGTTAGAACAGTGGCTGACAAAAGTATTTCCAACTTTTCGACATTTCATTCATAAATTACCTAAATCAATGTTAGCAATCCAACTTTCAATTTTAAATCCCATTCTCATAAAAGCTAACACTCACTTTATATATGTATACAAATATTTAAATATTTTATATATGTAATCTGCTTTTGATACACTTTGACAATTTAATTGAAATTGGCCGTCACCGCGTTAATTCAAATGTAACTTCAGTTTAGTTTCGTTGTTGTTGTCCAGTCAGAAGTTAATCGCTTTTGATTATTTCATATATATATTTGTTTTGTTGTTTCAATTAAAAATCAAATGTCACTAAATTGCTTAATTTATGCACCATTATTCATAATAGCAGCTACTATAGCCGACTTAGTGACGGCTTTGCTTATGAAAAATATTGAAAAAAAAGAAGACATTAACGCATCATAAAAAATTAAACAAATTAGCTCGGCTTGTGTCGCATTATTTATGTATATGTTTATAGGAAGGTTTTAGGCGCTTGTTACATTCGCTTAGTAGGCATGAAAGATTTGTAAAACTTAACATAAATTGTATATTAAGTATATTTGTTTAATATGCAAATATGATCTATATTATTTTACATAATTTAAATATTAAACTTGGTGAATAAAAGCTATATAGAATTGGGTAATATGTTGAAGTTAATATTGATAGATTACAAATCATCGCGGATAAAAAAACTAGTCTAACAAAGCTCAACGTCTATTGTATATCAGTATTATTCATTAGAGTAATAATCTAAATAACACAACTAGACCTTACTTAAGCTATTAAATATATTTCCCACACTATTGTTCTATGATACTTTATTATGTATTGCTTTGCACCTGTTGTATGAATTTTATTGTAAGATGCATCCAACTGTGTTATACTCGTTCGCGGTTCAGTTACCTTCGAACAGTTGATTTTATGAAGAAAACAATTTTTGATTAGGTTGATCGGTAGAAAAGATCAACAGAAATCTAATCTACATTTTAAACTCTGACGTCTAACAAGTTTTCAGTTTTTCCACATAACCGTAGTTCGTAGTTGTATAATCAAAATACAAGTCATCTCTCGCTATACTAGAGTAAAGAATCTATATTTTTGGTTTCTAGCTAAATATCTCTAAATAATGTAAAGCTAGATAAACATTGCACAAAACGAATATACTCCTTTGCACTTCGTAAACGAGTATATCTAGTAACCTAGATTTGATGTTTTTTCTAAACATTCAGTTTTAACGGCTCGTTAATTGATTCTGATTGGTGCTGCTGTTCACGCCTACAATGTCGCCGGCAGGCAGCTGTTGATATTAGTTGCTGTGTTTAGGAAGCCATACATGCACACAGACGAACACGTCGAAATATACCTATATATAAACCCACAAATATTGACACTGAGTTATGGAGCCATTCTGCGCAGTCGTTCGGTTTATATCGAATAGATTTACTAATGCTATTCTATATAGCTTAGTTTGAGACTGTGTAGAGCCAGGTCTGCCTCTGGGTATTTAATAAACGACCAAAATTGGCGCAGAATATATAATTAATGAGCTGCTCTAACTAGTTGACATTTTAATTGAAAATGATGCACATGAAAACCGTATACAAAATTTATTCGATTTGCAATTAGGGCTATGTGGTTTCGAGTTTATACGCCCGCATCTCTTTTGTGTAAAACAGGTAGCTAGATATAGCTACATAATATATCTTCTGTATACAAATAATATTACGCATATTTTGTCTGGTTTTTGCACTGAATATTATCGTAATTTAATTATGCAGCTCTTTTGTGTTTTAAACTTTATCTACTTTTATAGAAACCAAATCCTAAGCCAGTTTCATCGATTTCTTTACCCACTATGTTTTGGAATTTTTAATATTGAAAGCAAGCCAGCTTTAACTTAAACGAACTCATCAAATGCTTAAGTAGTCTGCTAACGAAAACTGTTTGCTTTAGTTGCTTAAATAAAAAGGCTCGTAAAAATCAGTTTCTGTCAGGTGAATGAAAGAGTAAAAGAAAAATGATTTAACTAATGAGTTCTTTGAGTTATAAGTCATTAATATTTATTAGTGCTTTGAGTACGTAGACTTTTTCTCCACCTGGTAGAATATTCACTATTATATAATACAGTTTTGTGCATCTCCTTTTTATTTCTTATTATTAGGTCCATTTGATTAAATAAAATCAATTTTTATTGCTTCAAATTCCATATGAAATGTATTCCTAATGAACTTATTAGCTAAATTCTTGTTTATTTTTCTCTCTAATTTCAGGTAAGAGTACGCCCATAAAAAGCGAAATCAGGCATGGTTATAAAAATGCAAGTAAGATATATGAACGATGTATAGATATCCTGTTTAAAATAAACGGTTGATATCGATTATTTAAAAATTGATTTCTTATTGTGATAAATAGCATATTCATACGTTTATCATTAGTTATTATATTCTTAAAATTGGCATATTGACTGTTTGCATAAATGTAATTTTAATGTATTTATAATTAATTAATGTATTTATATTTATAATTAAATGTATTTTGGAATGATTTATTTGATTCGTCCAGAATTCCTGTATGTACAAGGTGTTCTATAAAATCTAGTGTGATTTTTTCCTGAATCATTTCATACCCATTAACCCACCATAAATATTTGCATATATTTTATTGCTGTCAATTAATCGGGTTTCCAAAATACACTTAACGAAAATTATAGCACATATGAGTCCGCACACTCAAAAAGTAAAAGTGTCAAAAAATTTAAAATAAAAATCAAAACATAACCAACTCATTTCGATTCCCGTGTGTGTGTGCGTCACAAGGTTAGCCGGTTCGAAATAGCTAAAACAAAAAAAGATTTGGGCACTACTTGCGCTGATTTTATAGCCCAATACGGCGGACAGTAACGAGTCGTATGCATATTTATAAATCCACCAAGTAGTTGCTTTTGCCAGCAAGCTCTGTTGTTTGATTTT
Organism: Drosophila gaucha; assembly: GCA_035045545.1. Classification (NCBI taxonomy): domain Eukaryota; kingdom Metazoa; phylum Arthropoda; class Insecta; order Diptera; family Drosophilidae; genus Drosophila; species Drosophila gaucha. The sequence continues at coordinate 1,557,710 of JAWNOY010000342.1, forward strand.
TATTTATCATGGCTTATCTTTGCCTAGTTATATACATTTTATGACTTCTTCCAAGAAAATGTATATGGATCAAGTGTTGGGAGCAAACAAATCAATGCCCATTTAATTAACTTGAAAAGATTTTGAGCCAAAAGCCGCAAATTAAATGCGTAGGGTGTTGTCTCAGCTAAGCTGCTGCTGCTGATGAGTTTTGAAGGTTGCCTTTGTCGTCACTTCATAAAACTTGTTACATTTGCGACTCTCATTCTCCCAAATAGGGCAGCACTCTTTAAAAACAATTTGTCAAATAAACAAACAGCTCGAATGAATGTGCTCTGTGTGAATATGCTATAAATGTGGTGTGTATTTGTTCACTCATTTTAATTAATATCGAAGCGATCAAAGAAGAACCATTGAATATAGAGTAAAAGCTGTAATACAGAATAGGCGACCAAGATATACCCTCTAAACTAAAACTCGAAATGAATTCATTTTTATTCCCTTAAGCAACCGACTTAATTGATATACATATATTAATAACAGATCTCCAAATGTATATGCCTCCTTTTTGTCGTACGATCCTTAGAGATGAATAAAATGGCTGAATCGTGAAAGCTCTTTTGACTTAGTAATTCCGATTAGCAATACAAACATCTTATCTAATCAAAAACTCCAGTCTTTGTCGCTATTAACTTACTTTTTGGAAGGATTTTATTAATACTTTTAAATATACTTGATATGTATATTACTTGATATGTATATCAATAATATGTATATTGTCGAAGATGTATTCACTTTTCACTCATTACCATTTTCATAACTTCGTAATATCTCGTTTTACCCATTTTAATTTGACAGGGTATACAAATATAAATTATTGAAAATCATTTATCAAACTCCACTCGAAAGTTGTTTGCCAACCCTTGCAATCCGTTTTTCTTCGTTTCGGTCTGCTTTCTTTTAAGTTTCTGACAGCTGCAGCTGCCCAACACTTGAAAGTGTTCCGTAAAAAGAATATTTATAAGAGTTAATTGCATTGAACTGAACGTTTTGTGTGTGTGTGTGTGTGTGTATATTCAAGTCTGTGTATGCGTATGTGTGTCTGTCACATCATTTCTATAGTTCATAACCATTATTAATAATATTTTTCCACATTAATTGGAAGATATTTCCCGGAAGACAATTGTGTGCCACAGTTTGATTCAGCGTGAGATTACAGCCGAAACAGTACAACATCATTGTAATCATCATCAGTTATTATCATTGGCTTCATCATGATGGAGCGTTTGAAATGTTTCTCTTGTGTGGCATCTTTTGCACTTTTGCTTTCAATTTACAATCGGTTTTTTTTTATCTCTTTCCTTTTTTCGCTCCAATTTTGTTTTGCTTTCTTTCATTCGATTCCAATTCAATTCAATTGGTCTTGTCTGGTCTGGATTCGCTCTGGGCGGTCAAGTTACAGCATTGCAACTGGAAATGTTTTAATTATTAATTTCTCCAGCATTTTTCGAATATTTTTGTTGGGGATCGCCTTTATGAATATATATACATATGTATGCATACTGATGCTGGTGTTGATTATAGTATAAGCATGCGGAAGCATTTCAATATTTAATCGAGTGCGTTGAAGATAGTGTACGACCACAATTTGATATACGGCATAAATGCAGGTCATTGAAATCCGAATTTTTCAAAAGAAACTGTTGCATGTACCATAAATGTATATCAACAAAAAGTTGAGACATGTATTATTGAAGAAAATAGTGGAAAGCTCTAGTGAAAACAATGAGATTTTCATTTAACTTTTTTTTTCAAATCGAACAGTTTAAGGGATTGGTTATCACTGGAAGTAAATCTATTTTGTCTGTAATATTATGGTTCGTCACGAAAGATCTTAAAATCTAAATTGACTTTAAAATAATAATATAATATACAAATATTTTAGCTACACCTTAGCATTAAAAACTCTTAAATAATCTATGAGGTGATACATTTATATTTGAATTTAAAATACTCGTTGACGGGATACATTTAGTGGAAACTATTATGATATATCTTAATCAACTTGTAATGTATATCTTTATAATGATCCCATGAATATATTTTTCAGTCCAATCTTTTTTTTTTTATAGAATTTACTTTAAACTATTATGAGTTTTACTCAAAGAGCTTAAATTCCACGATTTATGTCGTAGTTCATATGCATTCATATAATTTGAGCCAACTAATTTGCAATGTTTGTACACAAACAACACCCACTTTACAAACACATACACAACCAACAGATAGTAAACAGCTCGATTCAATTGCATGCACTCTGACTTTTGCATTTAATTTATGCCTATATGCAACGTACGCCACACACCCAACTCCCACTGAAGTGTGTATGCGTGCCTGTGTGTATGCATCGGGTTTGCGCTCTTGTAACTGTTTGTAAGCTGCTTAATTGCATAAATGAAGAAATAGGATTAAGCCTTCAATTTATGTGAAACCTTTGCCGTGACTATGGTCTAGATAGCTGCGTAATTGTCTGGGTATATGCTTGGATATATGTATATATGCATAGATATCTATAGCGAAAAGCTGAGTGAAAATTATTTCTATAAATTTAGCTTAGCTTTGTGTGTGGCCTTTATGTGTGTGTGCTGACTAAGGAAATATATTTAAGGAAATTACTTAACAAAGGCATAAGTTAGAACTTGAAGGGTTTCAAATTTGTAAGGAGCTTTGATTATCTTGGAACTGTTTTGTACAAGCTTTTGTAAGAAATTGAAGATATTTGCAACAGGTGAATGTATAATGAAACCTATTTAGCTAATTGGAATCTTTAATAGCTTAAATGTGTAATTTAAGATCTTCAATTTTAATTATAAAAATATTCCTAATATTTACTAAAGTATTTGTAGAATACTTGAGTTAATTTTTTATTTATTGAGTTCAAATGGGAAAAGTGTATTTCAAATTCCACATGTTATAAATTAAATAAATTTTAGTTTGATTTATTAACAGCCAAAAGTTTTGAGTGCGTCGATGAGGGGCGGCAAAGTGGTTTTGTGGTTGTTCGTGAAAGCCAGGCGGGGCGAAGTGGCTGTTGACATTTGACAGCTCTTTGGACAACAATGAACTAATTTAAGCAGCGTAATGTCATACATCAGCACAAGATGTTGTTGTTGTTGTAGGGTCTTGAGAAAGTGTGCGCTTCTTTTAGTAAGACTCCCTTTCCCAATATAGATTTTGACATAATCTATTTATCTATTTCCATTTTAAGCTGCATGTTCGCTAAAAAAACATATTGAAAAGCGAAGAAAAATTGAAACACACATGCTTCCGGCAAAACATAAAAAAAAACTATTTAAAAAAATGAAATGAATTCGAAAAAAAATAAAACCCAAAAATCATTCCAAGCATTCAACAGCTGCTGCCCGCAATCAATTTCCATGGTTAACCCGCAGACGACATGCGGATCTTAAGAGAGCGGGAACTTGGTCTCGACTAATGACATGTGTATATAAATCTTTAGGAAAATGAGAGTGTATGTTATAGAAATAAAGTCTTGTTTCTTATTTTGGTTGTCGCCAACGCGAAATATAAAAAAACACGCACGCAATTTAGTTTTCAATAAAAAAGAAACAAATTAAAGTTCCGCTTCAAGAGTTTAACACAGTTTTAGAAAATATGCATAAGTCCCTTTATGTAAAAAAATCAGTTGGAATTGCAGGTGTTGCAGCCTTGGCCTCTGAGCCCTTTGGGTCCTCTACTTTTTTTATTGCTTGGCAAAAATTGTAGGCTTGTGGCCAGTGAGGCGCACTGCCAAATGCAGTTAGTGGCTGCCGCAGCATATGCCATAAAAATACAAATAAAAATTCAACTGCAATTGGCGCCAAATGTTGCAGCCACCCTTCAGCTGCCGCTGCTGCCTCTGCTTATTCTGCTCCATGCTACAACAGTTGCCCCTACGCGTCAGTCACTGGGGATACATTTGTCATCAGTTTGGGGTTTTCGCGGAGGAGCGAAAAAATGCAGCACGCATAACTTCGCCTTTAACCGAGTGGCAAAAGCAAAAAAAAAGTATTAAATATTCTAGATTCTTTTTTCTACCATATGTACCATTCTTTTTATACCCTGAACCCATTGAAAATGGGAAATCAGGGTATAATGGTTTTGCAAAAAGTATGTAACAGGCAGAAGGAGGCGTGGCAGACCCCACAAAGTATATATATTCTTGATCAGGGTGACGAGCTGAGTCGATTTAGCCCTGTCCGTCTGTCTGTCCGTCCGTCCGTCCGTCTGTCCGTCTGTCCGTATGTATGAACGCGTCGATCTCAGAACCTATAAGAGCTAGAGACTTCAAATTTTGCATGATGGTCTGTGTATACAGCGAAAATATCGAGTTTGTTTTAGATATTCGATAAATTTTTCCGTTTCAATGTTATCGATTTAAAACGTTATCAAGATTCAGTTTTTTGACCATATCTTTTACATATTTTTAGCTACAGCTACTAAATTTTGTTTTTATCTTTCTGTAAATAAAATACATTTTCTATTTTTTCATATTTTGGATACCGGCTCCACATTTCACAAAAAAAATTTATAAAAAAAAAAAATTATCAAAGCCACAATTTAATTTTTTCAAATTTTTTAGTGAAACCCGTATTTTCAATAAATTAAAAGCATTCAATGCAGAAAGTTGCATTCAAATCCGTTAAGTAATACAGAAGTTATTAAAGGAAACATTGTAAAAGCACGCGGCAGCAGCCTGTACGTGTGCACACATACATTCAAATCAACTACGCAGTAATCGGCGAGCGTGCTTCTGTGTGCATGTGTATATGTGTGCACGTGTCTGTGTGCCTGTGTGTATGTGTATATGCGCGCAGAGGTAATATGTATAGATAAAAGATGTAAGCTAGGTTGTTTAAAACATCAGCTCGGACTTGGTTCAGGGGATCTCGTAGTCGGGCAGACCCGACTAGAGCTTTCTTACTTGTTTTTTTTGTAGCTGAGAATTTTTGCAGCTACGCTCCGCTTCATATGCGGCCAAGTGAGAGCAATAAAGTGCATCGGCAACATGCTCGCATTGCCAACTTCATCATCAGAACTTGAGTTACGATACGTGTGAGCCAACCTTTCATTTTTATCCTAACTATTCCCAGATGAATTCTGTGTTCTAGGCTATTAAACAGTAAGATACTTATTGACCCAGTTAAAAGCTGTTGTATTGTTTACACAGAAGTTGCATTAAGTTGAATTTTGCTTATCAAAAACAAAGCTAAATTGAGTAGACTAGGCTACATTTGTGTCGCAGCTCATTTCAAATTTGCAAAGTCAGCCTATTAATTAATGAAATGTAGTAAAAGCTTGTTAAACTAAAGCCTTATTTTAAACAAAGATTCAATCGACTAGCAACACTATTTAATAAGAATCTTGATTAGGCTCATGCAATAGACATCTTTTTATGCCCCTTATGAGCTGAATCTTGTCTTGATTTACAAACAATTGCAGTTTTGACCTAGTATGTATATATAATAACCCTTAACCGATGCAACATTGATATTTACAGTGTCTTAGATTCGAGCGAGAACAACAACAAAAACAACACGCCAGACTAATTAGAGGCTGTCTGGTCTTTGGCCCAGCTTAACTTAGCCACAAGTTAATTAATTGTTTTCAACAACCCACAGCCTCAACTTTTTGCCCTCAAGAAATAATTAGCAGCATTTCCAATATTTTTCTTTTCTTTTTCATCTCGTGGCTGGCATTCATTTGCGTAATCTTTCAATCAAGTCGCTTAAAACAACACTCTATATATATAGAAAATATTATTTGTTGGGTCTCGACACCAACGCCTCAACAGTAACAACAACAACAATCACCTGTCATGAGCAAAATCGTAGCATAATTTATGTTAATTTTATGCGCACTTTTAAAGGTATTTTTAAACAACGTTAGGGTTGGCTTTATCGATGAACGAGGTATATTAAATATGCATGCTATGCATATATCAAGTTAATTGGGTTAATTGGCACCATTCGTGACGCCGTTACCCCAAAACTAACCACATAATAGACTTAACCACTGATTTTTTTTTTTGCATTTGCATTTGCTTTCAATTCGTTTGAATGTCAAACTCAATTAATATTATGAATATAAGTCAGGGGAATTAGTCGAAGAGGGCTAGTTAGATTAAAATAGGTGTTGAAAAATTTAAGAAAGTTAGATGAGTGCTGAAATTCGCTATCGGTAGTTATTTGGCTTATACGATATTACGGCGATTTGTCCGCCTGCAGGAGATGTCAAGGAATTGGCTGAACAATAATCTCTTCATCTGAATCGCTTAGTCCAATGTCACTTTGACAGTTAATTTTAATATCAATGTTGTTGTCTCCTGTGGGTTAAGAGCTATCTACTTTTAAAATATTTTCAAAATTATCTTTTCCAAATTTTGAAATTAAACTTAATTATGATCTATTTAAAAGTGTTTTTTGTCCGCCTGGATTTGGTATGAAAATAATGCTAAAAATCTTGGGAATATAAAATTCGTCCGGCAACGGGAGATGTCCTTCTGCGGGAGCTGTCCGCGACTAGAGCCTTTCACTGTATTTACTTTATATTCCAAATTTGATAAGTGTATAAACTCAGACAGGGCTTAGATATAGGATATAGTAGTAATAGCGCTGCCCAGTACGCTGTTTAAGCAAAGTATTAATGAATTATCGAAACAGTAGTTAATATTATCGATAAGCCTATTAGTGCCGATTAGCACATAACATTCTTAAAAAATTAAAGTAATAAAGTTAACTTGTATTGTTAATTATTCAGCTTAAGATTCAAGAGACTCTAGATAAATTCTAGAGTCTCGCATATCATATTATATCAGATTAGAAGTCGATTGATTTTACGACAACCGATAATTGTTGTTGCTTCTAATATAACTCTTAAGCCTTCAAAGACTCTTCAATCAGTATATCGATAACAATGTCACCCAATTGGCTGTTTAAGCCAGTGTTAACACAGTTCAGCCTTTGATATCGATAATCCAATTCCGTTTTTACTCTATATTAAATATAATTCTCGTTTGTCAAATGCAATCCATTTATCAATCCCAACTATTTTACATATTTGACAAGCCAAATATAATTACTCAAATCGAAAATGCTTTTCTCTTAAAATTTATTAAGATAAATTATATCAAATTCGTTTTTTTTTGGCAAATCAATGAAATAGAAAGAAAAAACTAAAGTAAAGCAACGGCAGACAACAAAAGCTAATGCGAAATTAGCATAATTTGTACATTTATTTTCGGTTTACTATGAAGAAGCGTGCGGCGAGCGTCTGAAATGAAGTAGCTGATGATATTTGGCTACATAAAAGGAACACAATTTCAAATCAAAGATCTATTCCATATATATGCATATAGATATATTTATATACATATTTAGATGTATGTCTTGTGCGACTAATTTGCCTAACAATGGACTTTAACATGTTATAATTCGCTTTTGTATTTAGTCGATAACTCTTAACAACAAACTAAAGTCTGCCGTCAAATGATAAATGTCTAAAATGTTGCCTCTTCTTGTGGCTAAACATTGTTTAAGCCAATTGGTTCACACAGTTTATCAAGTTTAGAAAAACAAGATCTATGCATCTAGCAAGTTTTTATTGTGTCAAAGCTGGGTGTTGACATTGCGTAACGCTTTCTGTTTAATGCACTTTCGTTTTGTTTTTTGCTTTTTGTTATTTTTCTCCACTGTTGCTACTACAGCATTAACTCTTTTGCCAGGCTTCCGTGTGCGATTTGTGAGTTGATTATCTCAAGATTGTTGGCAATTTAAAGTCAAATGCAAGTGCCTCGTAATAATGTTAATGGTAAATTTTTCCATTACAAGTATTTGAATGACTTGAGTTTTTTCCGCTTACTTTTATAACTGTCTATAAAAAATGCAATAACATTTAATGCACTGTCGTAACTATAGCTCAGGTCAATATGGGGTTAACAAATTACCGGAACTATTTAGCATATTGCACTACAAAATGATTACAAAACATTTTCCAATTGATTTGCAGACATAACTTAGGTGGTTTCTATTTTGTTTGACCTGTAGTAAACTATATTATATTATAGATTAATATTTTTCTTAAGCTTAATCAATATGCACCAGCTGTTTCTAATATTCAAATTGCGTAAACTGTTTCCATACTGAACCTAGTCCACTTTTAAAATCCTAAATTAGGAAATATCTTTTTATTTATATTTTTTTTTTGCTTAAATACAATATAAATCTAAACACCTGCATATTATACGTTGCCTTTATTGGCCGTGTTTATTTCATAAAAAAATTTGTTCCGGGGCAGCTTACCTTTTAACTTAATTCAAAGCTCTTCCTCTTACACTTAGTCACGCCCAAATGAACAATGTGAATCGTGTAACGGCTGTTGTCGATTTCGCAATACACTGCTGTCACTTAAGCAAGAGTTTACAAGTATTGCAAAAATACAATTTTTTTTTTAGACTCTGTTCCCAAAGGGAAAAAGAGTCTATTGGATTTGTGCAATGTCCGTCTTGCTGTCTGTCCGTCTGTCCGTCTGTCCGACTGTCCGTCTGTCCGTCTGTCCGTCTGTCTGTATGAACGCGCAGCATTTGGACACTATAGAAGCTAGAGACTTGTAATTTGGAATATATACTCGTGTGTATCCGCGTCAGATCAAGTTTGAGTATTTTTCCGATACGCCCACAGGGGGCGTGGCAAATCGGGAAATGCTATATCTATTAAGACTAAAACGCTGTTATTTTAGTCAATATTGCAGTCTAAAAAATGGGATTTAGAATATATATTTGTGTACACCACGCGGACGTTCTAAGATATAGATTATATATCTACGCCCATTGTGGGCGTGGCAAATCGGATAAAACTATATCTTCTACAGCTTTGAAGCTAGAGCATCCAAATTTGGCATGTGGGTTACTGTTGACCTTCCCTTAAGTTACATCAAAAAGTTATATACCCACGCCCCCTGGGGGCGTACCAAATCGGGAATATATATATAGCGATCTGTATAAATCTTATAATATTTTGAGCGTATTAAGAGCTAGAGACTTGAAATTTGGAATACATGTGCAAGTAGATCACTCGGAATCAAAAATATATATTATAGATATTTACGCCCATTAAGGGCGTGGCAAATCGGATAAAACTGTATCTCCTACAGTTTTGGAGCTAGAGCGGCCAAATTTTGCATGTGGGATACTGTTGATCTCCTCTTAAGATAAGTCAAAAGTTGTGTATCCACGTCTTCTGGGGGCGTGGCAAATCGGGAATTACTATATCTTTTACTAAAACCGTGATAATTTCGGCAATATTTCCGTCAGAGAGTTGGGACTTGGAATATATATACTAGTATCCTACCTCTACCCAAAAATGTATGTTATATATAGCTACGCCCATTTGGGGCGTGGCAAATAGGGTACAACTGTATCTCCTACAGTCTTAGACGTAGAGCATCCAAATTTGACATGTGGGTTACTGTTCATGAAATTAAAATTTACGAAAAAAAAAAAATAATAATAATCATAATGTAAGCCTCCGTAAAACAAATTCTAGTTGACCTAACTGGGGATTGAAGCAGGGTCTTCGCTACCACAACGCAAGTCTGTTTAACCAAATCAAAACACTTCCAAACTCAGCGCTGACGCGTGATATTATCATTTAATAAAATTTTTTTTTATTTTTTTATAACTTCTATGTTATTTAATGGATTTGATAAAATTTTCAGCATAAATCCTTATATTTATTAAAACAAATTCTAGTTGACCTAACTGGGGCAAGTCTGTTTAACCAAATCAACACACCAAACTCAATTTGGCGCAAGAGACGCCGTGGTGTAGTGGGTAGAGTCGGTGGCATGCGAAGCGCGTGACCCAGGTTCTATTCCCATCGCTGCCGCGTGATATTATCATTTATTAAAATGTTTTTTTTTTTTTTTTAATAACTTCTATGTTACTTAATGGATTTTGATAAAACTTTCTGCATAAATCCTTATATTTTATTAAAAATACGGTTTTAACTAAAAAATTAAAAAAAATGTAAGTGTGGCTTTATTTGCAACTAAACTTTTATTAAATTGATTTTGTGAAATGTGGAGCCAGTATCCAAAATATATAATAAAAACCAAAATAGTATTTTATTTAAAAAAAAAAAAGCTATATGTAAAATTGTATGACTGTAGCTAAATTGATGTAAAAGACATGCTCAAAAAAGGAATCTCAATAATCTCGCATTCAAACATACGGAAAGACGGACGGACGGTCTACATATTTATTGAGCCTACACACCTTTAACAGGAACAGAGTCTGACGCAGTCGGTGGCGCCCGACTGCAACGTTCTTACTTGTTTAATTATATGTATGTATCTAGTTTATATAAAAATCAAAATGTATTATCAATTATTATAGTAATTTTGCTTTTTGTTGTGGCTTCATTGAGGGTAATTCAATGTCTGAAGGATTTAATTCTATCAAATCCAAATACTTTGGTAAAAAACTAGGACAGCTGTGAAATTATATGATATGATATGATATATATATAATAATAATCTTAATGTATAAACAATAAACTATCTAAGTGCATATGCATTCTCTTCATTATCAAAAATCATAACCAGAAAGTAGAAAAAAATTGTGATCGAATAATCCGTTATTAACCAAAACCAATATTTCTTTTTTAAATAAGAGAAAAGAGTATATATAAAAAAAAATTTAACAAAATTCAAAGTTTTTTATTTACGATGCTGAGGTGAAAAAAGTTTTTTTATAAATGCATGACGCTTACTTGATGGGGCGATGACGTTTTGTCAAAGTCAACGGAGACGCCTCTTTGTAATATCAAATAAATAAGGTAACGAAAAGCGAATACCACAAAGCTTAAACTGGCTGTGACGGGTCAGGTTTATTTATTTATTATTTTTGTTTCTTATTTTTTTTTTTTGCACATTTTTAGCTCCTCCGCATACCTTGCGGCTCAATAAATTACAGGTTAAAAGAAAAAAAGTTGAGAAATGAAATTGAAGATTTGCTTTACCTATACATTTGTATGGCTCCATATAATATATATATATATATATTTATATATGTCAGGCAATATCATGTGAATGACTAATAAATTGCAAATTTCGCATTTTGACTTTGAATTATTTTTACTTTTTGGCATTTGTTTTGACTGTGGTCTTCTCTTGAAAAGAGGGAGGTTAATGTACCTGAGCAATACGTAACCCGAGTTATGAATTGTTATTGTTCATTGCGTTTTTTTCTTATTATGTGGGTTAATTATTATTTTGAACCCGACAAAGTTTGAATATATACTCTATAAATTTCTTTTAGTGAAAGCTCTACAGCTGCAGCTGACCCGAAATAGATTTCTATGGCAAAAGCCATTAGGCAAATTGCGGAGCTATGTTTATTACAGTGAGTACATATACATCCTGCAGGATTCCGCTAAAGTAATACAAAATATTTTCTCATAATTAATGACTGTAAATAGTTGTAAAGAGCTGCAGAACAATGACAGTGCAGCCGCCTGTAAAATGTTGCCGGATATATTTAAAACGCGCTGTTGGTTAGAAAAGGCCAAAAGCAAAGCCAAAAGTCGTTGCATGACTCACTCTTCCTACTCTATAGCATCTATATTTTACGAAATTAGATAACAACTAGTACAGGAAGTACAAAAAAAATAATGTCTAAAAAATAAATACCAAATGCCAAACTGACAAAGTGAAAATATGTCTTGACTCCCGTTGGGTGGCTTATGTTCCTAAGAGGGGCGTGGCTGGCGTTTCCTGCCTCTTCTCCCACTCTGTACACAATTTTCCTGCTGTCCATATAATTTCAAGGCCTCTACTCATTGTTATGTCAACAGCACAAAATAAACGACTTCCGTTTTATTTCTACTCTGCGTGCCTCCATCCTCTGAACCGTGCGTAAGGATCAGCAATTTGTGTTGGAATATTCTTGGTCAGTTATGTGGAATAATAATCAGAAGAAAATAAGTATTTCATTGTTCAGGATATGCAGCAGCATGAATGTAAAGCAGGTTATTGAAAAGTTATATACCATATATTGAACAAAGCCAATGAAGACCTGGGACTTATTAAAAAATTTATATTTATGAAAATTATAAATAAATGATGTCTGTAGAAATATTATGCAAATAATTTATTTCTAATTGAGAAAATATATTATGAGATTATCAACTTCACTTTATATTAAACTTATTTAACTCTGTTGAAAATCAAAGAAAATATTTGTTGGTGGCTTATCCCATTTGATTGATTTTGATTTTAAGCTTGATTAATACATCCAATACACGCATATACAATTTCAGCCGCCTGTAAAATGTATTTTAAATTCAATTTTAAAATTTTCATTTTTGAAATATAAATTCAATTCACATGCAAATTGGTATCAATTCAGTCATATAATTGATATATTTATTGAATAAATCAAAGCTGGTAATGTTTCAATCACAAATACGTCCACAACTAAACGAATCAATGAATTCGGCGGTTTTTTTTGCTTCCTAATAATTTACTGCATTTTGGGGTATGGCATTCTGTTATACATTTATGAGCTGTGTGAACCCATGCATTATTTATATTTTAGAAATAATAAAAAAAATGATTGCAACATTTTGAGCATTTTACAGTTTTCATAAATTATAGCATAGAAAACGCATTTGGTCAAACAAAAAAATATAAATGAAAAACTTTTAAAAGTAAAAAAAGAAACGTAGATTACATAATGTTGCAAGTACGTGTTGTTGTTACTGTTGCACGGTTGCCATATTTGGCGACTGCATGGCTGCAGCTCCTGCTGTTGCAACAACAACAACAGCAACTGCAACAGTTGCAAGCAGCGATTTAATGTGCGATTTGGTCGCATCTGTTCCGCATTTACCCAGAGATTGACAATTTTTGCTTCGGCAACAAAACAAGCTGCTGGCTGCCTCTGGCAAATCGTTTTTATGCTTTTAAGGAAATTGCACACGGAAAAAGAAGAAGAAAGAATGTGAATAGCTATTTAGTGTTGGGCATTATAAATCTGTTACGCAGTGTGACGTTCTCTTAAACTCGATATGCCTTCTTTATTGCAGGACAATATGGGATGTGAATTAAAATATTGAGACGTATTTGACTTAACTATCCTTACTGAACTAGAATTTCAGTAATTAGTAGATTTTTAAATTTATGCTGCTTTTGGAAATAATATATATTAGAAATGTTATATATCTTATGGTTTCCATGGAAAATTATCCATCGGCACTTGATTTGAGCAACACGTTTTTGTTTCCTAAGATTTCGTTACAAAACTCTTATCTCACTATAGTCTCCCATAATTATTCGAAAGTTCAATTCATTAGTTGTAATCTCACTATAGTCTGACATAATTAATGGAAAATTCAGATTCTTTAGAACAAACTTATATGTTTGTCCAAAAATTGAAGACCTAGATAAGATCTATTGCATGTATTATTAATACATTTTTAAATATCTACAAAAAAGAATAAACCAATAAAACAAAGTTAAAAAATGTTCAGCTCTTATTAAATGAAATTCAAATTAAAAAACATGATTTTGGCTAATATAAAAACTGTTTTTTAATGTGCCAACTGTATTGAGTTTAATCAAATTAATATATTTGAAAGGGTATTTAATGTTGCGACCCGCTTCTTATTTATTTGTTTTTAATTTTTTGTTATTTGCTTTTTTAAATGTCTGCTGAATGACATATTTATTGTTGTTGTTGGTGGATTGCTAATAAACTTTAGTGCAATATTAGCTGTGGCAACAAATTGCGCCTGCCTCAACCCTCTCGGTCCACCCGCTCATCCTCCTTTAGCTGCCTTTGTACAATGTGTTGCATGATAATAAAAATGTTTGCCAAATGGCGCGCACAACATTTATACAATAGCTCTGAGGCCTTTTGCGTTTGGGGGGTTCTGTTTGTTGGCTATTTGGCTTTAGCTGCGAGCTGGTAGAGTGGTAAGGTGGTTGGGGGTGTGTCAGTGCCTTTTGTTGGTGTTGTTGCCACTGGCACTGACTTGGCATTGTTTGCTTTGCAATCATCAGCTGCCACCCAACTCAGCGAACTGTTTCAACTGCTGCTGTTGCCACTGCTGCTTCTTCTTTTACTTCTGCCACACAATAGGGAATATGCATGTTTCCAATTATGGCGCTCAAAGCCACCCAACAGTAACAACAACAACAACAACAGAAGCAACAACTATGGAACAATAGAAGCTGATAATGTTGACGATGATGATGATGATGATTGTAATGATGTAGCTGAATGTTGAGTACAAAGCGGTTGCAGCTACTTTTCAATGCAAATGCACATTTCCACACATCGAAAACGAAAATGTAAATAAAACAAAAGCTTCACAAAAAAATGAAAATTCACAGCTAGTTGCTGCTGCCTAATGCATTTTTCCACTTGCAAAACGCATGTGCTTGTTATCGTAAAGATTTTAACAGACGCATTTTATTTTAGTTTTATATTGAAAAATATTTTGGTGGTCCACATAGAATAAACAAATGGGGTTATATTGAAAAGTATGCAATACTTGAGAATGAGACTTACGAAAAATAAAAAATCATAAAATATAAGTGAACTGAAAACAATATATTTCAAGTTTTGACTTGAACTTATTTGTCATTTCATATTTTTACCATGACTGCATTTAAATCTGGCAGTCTGGCAGTTTATTTTGTTAAAGTCAAAAATAATCTGCTCAAACTGAAGGCAAATACACGATGCCCGTCATCGACATTCAAAATATACATGCATAACTTTATCGGAACCATTCATCGTGATTCAGTCTGTAAAACAAACAGCGGATTTCCATCGAATTGCATTTAAGTCAACATGCATATGCATATTATTTATATTTATTCACATATCTATATATGTATATATTTGTATATAAATTGTTTCGGGTTGTTCAACTTCAAGTTCGATTAACTTAGCGCCTGAATGTCAAGCGTGCGACTTTATTCAAATAGATATATATATATATTTATTATCATAAGTCCTGATGCAAAAAGCGAGTGCTTGCCCTTGTCAAAAATATATGTAAATAAATGAATGCAAATATAATAAATAAATTGTTTTGAACATGTTTTAGAAAACAGCTGTTGCAAATTAAGCTTGGCCCACAAATGGATGACTACAAAAAAGCAAAAAAAAAACAAAAACAAATTTCTGAGACATGTCTCAAGTTGTATTTTGTTGTTGTTTTTGCCGCTTGACGTAGCCAACAAAATTGTATCTTATGGATGCGCAGCACGTTTTCAATTGGAGCCAAAGAAACCCTTTTGGCATGCATTATAGCAAACAGTTTTATGGCAAATTAAATGCAATTAAGTGCACAAGAATAAACACACCCACACACAGTAGTTGATGTGGCAGATTGATGATCCCATAAACATTTTAAGTGCATTAAAAAACCAAATGCCAAATTGTCATCGAATATTGCTGGAATGACTGCACGAATTTGCAACGCAATTAATTTTATTGTTGACAAAAATTCTCCCTTAGAGTCATTTAACACCTCATTCGACACATCTGCGAAAGTGTTATAATAAATGCAGCAGACAGCAATTGATATTTATGGTATATACACATACCAATCCATCTATATATAATAATAAATTACACACACTTTTCTCAATGCCTTGTGGCATAAAACTTGAAATGTGTATGTATTACCTTTGTTTCATACCTTTTTACCTGTCAAAAACGAGGAGTAAAAATGTTTTATATAGATTTATGTAGCGCAAATCTTATTAATAGGGATTTTATGGATTCAATATACGATATCTACAAACGTCAGAAATTTTTGGTAAAATATAAGATTATTTTTGTAACGGTGTGTTCTATTTACCGATTAGTAAAAGAGGCCAAATACAAAGTTTTTAAGAATGGTACACTAAAGTTTTTATTATAATGTTAGTAGTTCAAAGGATAACTCCCCGTCAAGCTATGCGTTTTTGTTAATTTTAATTGAATTATCGAAGTTTTATCGGCTGCTGTTGCCACAATGCCTAAATATGTGTCATAATATATAATATTAATAAAAATAAAAATTCAATCATTTGTCATGCGAAGTTTAGGAGGCTCTTAACTGGGTCGGCGCAGAGTCTCCAGCTGCCACTTCTGCAACCTTGACAAGTGAAATCTAAAGGCGGCGCACACTCAATTTCCGCAAGTGGCTTTTGCCAACTTGTTATGAAAACCTGTTAAGGGCAAGCCGGGCGGGGCCACATGTATAAAACTCTGGGATAAAAAGGAACCACGCACAAAGCTTATTTTTTCGTTTATTCTTACTTCTTTTTGTTAAAAGGAAACGACTCGAACGGGCTGCCAGTTGGCCAGCACAAGCACATGCAAAGTATACGTGTGCAGTTGCTTACCTGTTTCATATACACACACGTACACACACTCAGTCGCACACACAACTTCGCAGTTCGTCTTCTGCTTCAGTCCAGTCACGGCAGTCGACAGCCTGCGAAGTTCACTAGCTGAGTTCAAGGTGAAGCGACCACAGTTTGTATATGTATACCCTGTATATATACCTCGCCCCACTCATGGGAGCTCTGGTTGGGGTCTGGTCTTGGCATAGTGTCGTTTGGTGCTGTTGCTGCTGGTGCTGTTTCCTCTTATTCACCGTCATCGTCTGCTTGGCTTCCTTTTGGACAGTGTCTGTGTTTGCTTTCCTTTTTGCTCCTCTGCCGCTCCCATTTGCTTGAGCGCTGTCTTTAGTGCCAGCTCTCTGGGCACATAATTACATGCTGCAAGTATATACCCATACATATTTATATATATTCGTGTGTGTGTATGTGAAAAATTACTTCAAGAGTCATTCGTTAAGTCTGCAAATGGAATAAAAGGAATGTAAAACTAGAGGGATGGGCTAACTTCGACCATGCCGAAGTTTGGTAATACCCTTGTAAATATAAAGGATACAAGTATTGTTTATCTGATTCGTCAAGAAAATTTGAAGATTGACGAATTTACTAATTTTTGACCTATATGTCAAATTTTCGGGATTTGGCTTTACAACTTTCCCATTTGCCACTCAACAAAGAGGCGCATGTACATATATGATTTTTTCAATTTTGTCGAAGCAGCTGAGCTTATATTTGTTAATTTTTGGGGTTCCAGGCGTAAAATAAAGCTTTTATCGATATGGCAAGCCCCTAATAGGCGTAGTTTTATATACCATATGTTTTTGTATGGAGTGGTTCATAGAAGTATATGTTTTAAGTTTCAAGACTCTGGCTCTAACAAAGTGCAAAATATTTGAGGATTTATGTTAAACACTTGATAGACTTCCCTATTCGCCACACCACTAATGGGCGTAGATATATAACTTTTTGATTGATCTTAAGGGGAGGGCAATAGTAGCCTACTTGCGAAATTTTGATTTTCTAGCACTTAAACTTTTGTATGGGGGTGGGATATACAACAACTATATGGTCGATATTTCAAGTCTCTGATTTTAATAACGTGGAAATTTTCCGACAAAAAGATTTATTAAAAGCGATCTGTTCTATGGGAGCTATACGATATAGTCATACGATCCAGAATAAACCGAGATATACAATGCTTGCAGCAGACTGGAGCCTATGTGCAAAATTTCAGTTCTGTATCTCTAATAGTCTCGGGGGAGATTCCGTTGATTTAGACAGGCGGACAGATGAACCGTGCTATACCAACTCAGCTCGTCGTGCCAGTAAAGAATATATATACTCTGTATGGTCGGAGATGCTTCCTTCTGTGCGTTACAAACCTTTGACCAAAATTAATATAGTTTTTGCAAGGGTATGATAAAAGGCAGACTTAAACAAGGAAAAACGCTCCAGTCGGGACTGCCCGACTATGAGATCCCCTGAACCTTTGTTCGAGGTTGCATTTTTACATACATACAGAAAGATATGAATGCAAAATTAAAAAAAAAATTGTCTTTGGACAAAAAATGTTGACAGCAGCGGGAATAGAACTTACATTTTAGATGGAATTTCGATTTAACATATAAAATTCAAAGAATAATGCACACATTTGAATGTATGTGTGCACACGTATAGGCTGTGTGCCGCGTGCTTTTGCCGATTGACAAAATGTTTTGTTTACTAACTTCTATTTTACTAAACTGATTTCAATAACATTTTCAGCATTGAATGCTTTGATTTTATGCAAAATACGGTTTTATTAAAAAAATTAAATTGTGGCTTGATATTTTTTTTTCTAATTAATTTTGTGACCCGGTATCCAAAATATAAAAAAATAGAAAATGTATTTTATTTACAAGACATTAAGTGCAAAGTTTAGTGACTGTAGCTAAAAAGATGTAAAAGATATGGTCCAAAAAGTGAATCTTGATAAAGTTTTTTATGATATCAGTGAAACAAGAAAAGTTATCGAATATCTAAAACAAACTCGATATGCGCGCTGTATACATGGACCTTCGTGCAAAATTTCAGTCTCTAGCTCTTATAGGTTCTGAGATCGACGCGTTAATACAAACGGACAGACAGACAGACGGACAGGGCTAAATCGACTCAGCTCGTCACCCTGATCAAGAATATATATACTTTGTGGGGTCTGCCACTCCTTCTGCCTGTTACATACTTTTTGCAAAACCATTATACCCTGATTTCCCATTTTCAATGGGTTCAGGGTATAAAAAACGTAATTCCAAATGCATTTTGTAGACAAATGCAACCGTCAACTTTGACAGTTAACAGATGCAGGATTATAAGAAATTAATTAGTTGAGCTACATAATAAGAGCTTCTAGAAAATTTTTACACGGAAAATGTAGTAGACCAAACTATTAATAATAAACCCCTTTTTGATATTTTAAGGCACTACTACGGCACCTTAGACAACCAATATATTTATTAATTTTGATAACGACCTTCAATTAAACAAAGTAATATAGTCCAATAAAAGTACATACATATATAAATTATGTTTGGCTTTATAACATTTTTGCTAACGTTTAAACGTCTGCTCTACGAAGACAACATACAAAACCCAATCTTTTTAACTAGGATAATTCAAACGCCTTACGACACCGACAACATTATTTCTATCAGCGTTGCTGACTTAATTTTTATTCTATATGCAAATTGTTGCTTACCAAGATGTCAAAATTTGTCTCCACTTATGTCAACCATTTTCCCAGCCCATCCGGGTATGTCATAACATATGTGTCACGGATCATAAGAGCTACTTTCGTATATAATGCTATATAATTCCTAGTTTGTAGAAGCTGCTCTGTCTCATCTTTTCGCTTGAAAAAATTATAAAATGAACTAAATTGTCCTCATTCACTCAAAACTCATTCAATTCAACTGAATTTCAAAAATGAATGATTGCATAGAGTGAAACTTGGGATTTGGTGGTTCAATGAGATCATCCACGAATTGCCCCCAATGCTTGGCAAAGGGTATCACCAGATTCGCATAATAAATGCATATACGAGCCATAAATCACATACACTGGGGTGCCCCATGCCCCATGCTCCATACGCCATGCCAAGGGGCCAACATGGCAGGTAAAAAACGAGTGTGGACAAGGCCGGAAAGCCTCGTCAGCGAAGCGCCAAGCGTCAAGCGTTGTGGTGCGCATCAAAGCGTATTAAGCATAGCTGAAGGCAGTAAGTAGGCAGAGGGCGTGGCATAGCGGGGCATAGAGGTGCAGAAAGCGTTGCGCTGTCAAGAGTTCACTTGAGTTTGTCAACTGTATTGAAATATTATGTTAAGCTCTTAAATTCATGAGAGAGTATTTATGAAGTGTATTAGCTAGTCAGCTTATTAATATATTAATCAAATTGTTCTGCAAAACATTTGCTACAATCAAACAATTTACTGCTGCTGGAAACAGGCCCACATTTCAAAGGAGGGCGGGCAGGGTAGGTGGTGTGGTCTGCTGTGTTGCACAGCGTAATTAAAATTCAATTATTGCCATTCAACGAGCCGCTGCGCTGCTTTTAGTGTGTCGGTGTGTGTAACAATATTAATTAAAAGTGTTGAAGACTCATAAAAATTAAAAACTGTTGCAGCAGCAACAACAATTACAACAACAATGACAACCGCAAAACGATTATTAAAACGGTGTTGATTGTTTTTGTTGCTGCTAAGTTAACTGTGCAATAACAAGTTTGTTGCAGCCTCCAAAAGCTCATACTGCTGCAAAAAAAAAATAGAGCAGTTGTTGATTTTTCCTAAACACTTTTCCTCATTGTTGTCGCATGTCTCTGTGAAAACCATAAAAAAGTTATTCACATTGGATGGTGATAAAAATGAAAGTTGATTTGCTGTGAAAACTACGTTTTATGACAGTTGATTCAAAATTTAAAGGAAATCAATCTGAAATTAAGCAAACAAGCAACAGCAAATGTATTCCGTCTAGACTAGAGTATAGAAAGTGTAAAGCCCTTGCAATTCGATAATCTAGTAATTGATGTATTTACTATAAATTTATTAAAAAAAATATAAGAATTATACACTTGAAGAACTTACAGATTTCATATTTCATTCGTAATGAGTAAAGTATATGTATTAAATTTGCTTTAATTGTGTATTTAATTTATATAATAACCTATATTAAATGTCTTAAGGATTACAAAATATATCAAAAAACTTTTATTTTTCATGTCATATCAATTTGAAATTTTATATTTTCTCTGAGGCAACTTGAAACGATTTTTAGCAATAAATATAATCATTTGCAAATAATTATTTTAATTTTAAATAAATAGCCCAAATAGCAAAATTCCAAAGTTTAACGAACTTTAAATAAATTTTCATATCAGATTGCAATATATTTTCCCCCTTTCGTTCTCTGACAGCCTTATAGCTGTACAATTGATTCATTTTCATATCATAGAAATTTTTAATTTATTTCAGTAATTTTTGCTTAGCATTTGATCTAACCCATAGAAATGCCTTTTGGCATTCTATAAATCGCCCCGGACGCATTTTTGGCATGTTTGCAAATATTTACAAATTTTAACACGTTTTGTTTACGGCCAAAATTTGACACTCGCAGCCCTCGGCGAAAATTTTGATTTTGACCCGAATTTCGAATTTAAAAAGCGAGCAATCAGGAAAAGTAAATAAAAATAAATAAATAAATATGCACAATTTACAAACGTCAGAGATTGTTGACTCCATTGTGAATTTTCCCTTATATATGAAATCGAAATAGTATATATCGCACATATACTCATTCAAATACTCATCTAGTCATTATTTATTGTGGTGTAAATAATTATAATGTTTGCAATTTTTCATTAATAAGAAACTGTTTCCATATTTCAGCCTGTTCAGCTTGTTGGGAATATGGTTTCCCACAAGCAGCACATCTTTGGCTTCCCCTTAGCTTAATTGACCCCCTATTTGATTCAATGTCTATGTAACTATATATATACACATATATACATATATACGTGGGGCAACTTGGAGGCAGCTTTGCTCTTATCTACGGTGCAATTTTGTGGAAACATTTAGTAATTAGATACCCTAACATTGGGTAATAAAAAATTAGCTTGATATCTTTTTATAGTGTCTAAAGGAGAATTTTTATACATTCAATATATGCTTATATGCCAAATAGAAGATATCGTATATATCTTTGATGGTATATCAACAATGACTTGTTAAGGAAATATTTGACTATTTTTGTATTTATTTACTTTTCAAACATGGCAAATTTTCAACTAGAATTTAAGTAACTTCTATTTGTTCAATTAGTTTTTCTGTTTAGGGTATTAATATTTGCGTCATTTCTATGACAGTGCAGATCTTGTTGATTGCGAAATAGTTATGAAATGTTATTTCCATGCAGACATCTAACCATTAACATAGACACATGCCCATGGAAATCTAAGTCGAAAAAGTAACAAGAATAACAATAACAACAACGATAACTAGAACCCTTTTCGGCCCCTATACAAGCCCAGTCATGTGTGCTTATATGTATAGATATATGTGTGTGGATGTGTGTGTTTTGGGCTTCTTTTGTGCCATCATGAAAAGCAATTTCACGTTATGAATACTTTTTCTGGGCAAGTCGAAGTAGCGCGCCATTTTTGTATTTATTGTACAATAAAATATTATATTTACAGTAAACGAAAATGCGCCCCTTTTTTACTCGTGTTTGTGTGTATGTGTGTGTGTGCATGTATGTGTAACCCTTTTCCTTTGTGTGCGACTGAGTGTGTCTGTGTGCCACACTAATAGCTAAAAAGTTGCTCAACTACCGCAACCAACACCCTGCTTGCAAGCATGCTTTTGCTAGCTGGCATTGCTCACTCGTCCTTCGACACAGAGTACGCCCCCGCACCTCTTTTCTCTTCTGTGGCGTTTGCCACGCCTTGCCTGTGGTTGAGTCTCGCCAACTTTTTGTACTTGGGCTGCCATTTCGCTGTTTCTCTAGACGAACAACAACAACAACATGTGCAACAAAAACAGCAACAGCAATGGGCATATCAGCAATTCGTTTCGCTTCACATATCGCACACCCGCAAAAACACACATACACACATACGTATACGTATTTTCGCCCCAAATGCAAATGCTCTATTCTTTCAAGGCTGTGTCATAATATACACATATCTTCAATATTATTTTCTAATCAGCTTTTTTACTTATTAAAATTTAATGTTATAAATAACATTTAATAAAATAATCGTTGTTTGAAAGCTTTGCAGATCGGGATATGCAAATAGGATCTGTTTAAGATACTATTAAGAACTCTCAATATTAATATCCAATTACTTTGATAACTAGTATAAATCTTAAAAAGCTAAAGCTGCCCTTGAGATCTTAGTTCAAATAGCTTTTACATCACATAGAGTATTAAAAATTTGATATACTTTTCAGCCTTGTCAAAATATATGTGAAACTATTTTCTGCGCATTTGTAAGATTTCGGCATTCGGATAAAGTTGCTGGTCGCATAAAAAGACAGCGCAAAAGCGTGGCCCAAAAGTAGACTACACACACGCGCTCACACACACACATTTCTTGGTTGCTTGTGTGTGCGATAAGTCCAATTTCTATTACGATTTCGATTATTTGTTATTTGTTATTGTTGTGTATTGTGATATGCTAGCTATTCTTCTTCTTGTTTTCTTTGCTTATAGTTGTTGTAGCTGTCCATGTTGTTGTTGTTTGCTATGTGCTCTGTATTTTTTCTTGTATTGTAACTGACAACATTCGTATTGTTCGCTCTGCCCGAACTGCCAGCTGCATGAAATTTTATACTTGCCAAAAAGTTGCTTCGCATCACTTCTTTCTTTTCCAGCAAAGTGACAATGTTTTGTGTGGGTGTGTGCCTGAGGCTGTATGAGCCTCTAACCTGAAGCAGGAAAGTTGCTTGTGCTTTAAAGTCTAACTTGTTGCTAAGTTGAAACGCAATATGACATAAGTTGACTAAATATATATATATTTTTTATTTTTTCTCTTAATGTAAATTAAAATTTTCCAATTTTAAAAATTTACGGAATATAAGTGTTCTTTTTTTTAAACAAAATTGTAAAGAGCTTACAATAAACAGGCTTATTTAAACATATTATAATTGGAAAAGCATATAATAATGAATATTATTCCTAGAAAATATCTGACCTTTTAGTATTTTCTGTCAGTAAAATGCTTTCAACAAAAAGCTGTTGTTATTCTTTTCCTTCCTTAGTGTAGCTGACATTTATATCATCCAATTTGCACATTCTATATCCATTAAAATCAAACTTTTTTCAAATTTACATACAAATTGAGCCAATTTTTTTTCAATTCTTGTTTTTGTTTTTTCCATCCAAGTAAAAAAGAGAAAAGCAAATTTCTAAAACAAATTTGTGCACGAGTCACAACAATTTGTAACTTTTTACTAGAGAATTTTTGTATATTAGTTTTGTTGTTTTTACTGATCCATTTTGGATTTGTGACAAGTTTTGTCCATTTTGTATTTAAATTGAATAGAGGTTAACCTGATACTTTCTGACTATTCGACTTACTGACAAAGACACATGGCATGTCAACCTGAATGGAATTGACATGTCTTGAGTGTAGTTATCATCGTCAATTCTGTCGATAATTGGGTGTAAAATGTGAAGTTCTCCAAGTTTAATAGCCAATATATACATATGTTCGCTTTAGTAAAGCCACGAGCCATTTAAAAATTGATGAAACCTCTTAACGATGGCAATTTAACGCATATGCCGCGAATGCGACATGCTTTCGACTGCCCATAAATGGCATAATTAACGCATATTAAATTATATCCATAAAACTGTGGAGTTTGTCCTCGTTAAACTGCACAAAATCGATGAAAAGAAATTATGTATGCATATACCTATATATCGCGTATTTTGGTCAGAGTTCACATTGTGTGTTAATTATGAAATATAAATGGATAGGGTTGACACCGAAAAAAATGTGTGTTGACAATGAAAAGATTGATTCGGGAAAATGAAGTGTGAAGAGGAAAATAATTAATATTAAACGAATGAAAAATATATATAAGAAATAAAATGTGGAATAATGAATAAAAATATAATCAATGAAAGGTACAATCTTTTCAAAAATAAAAAAGTAATGGCAAAAAAGATCAATATACAAATATGAATAATAATATTTTAGGAGACATAAATTAACAATATATAAACACCAAATATATAAATCAATAAAAATATCCTCTTCCTTAACTATTGCTCGTATTACTTTTTGTGCGACCCAGGAAGTTGTGACAACTCTCAACCCGACCAAACGCGAAAAACCATACCAAATCGTTAAAAATTAAAATGATTTTCATTTTCATGCGCAATTATAAATATTTCATTTACATTTTTTGTTTATAAATGGAAAAAAATACTATAGATAGTCTACATATATGTACGATATACCATTTATATTATTCGACGCATATCTGTATTTCATATGTGTTAGTAATGTCATGTAAGATTGACGGCAAGCGGAGATATAGTTTGCATCGAGCCGGCGATTTATGTGGGGCGGGCCTTCAAGGTTAACTGCAACAAGCAAACCGAACTGAAATAACAAAAGCGAATGCATTGCAATTAAAATGCAGTTTATGGTTGCTATAATAATAATAACAACAATTTTGCAGCAAGAGCAAAAGCCGCGTAACCAGTCAACCTCAGAGTCAGGCAAAAGAAACAATAACAACAACAACAACACTTTGTAGGCTAAAGCCCCACAAGTATTGTCAGTAACAATTCGTCATTCATGGGCTTATTCAAATATACACAGCTATATGTTGTACACAGATAAATGTATATATATATGTATATACATATATATATATATATATATATGTATATACATATATATATATATATATATATAGTTCACTCTGCTCAACTCTGTGTCAGATTTGTGTGTAAAGCGCGCTGAAACTCAGAACGACAACGAAAAAATGGCCCGGGCTTACAGCAAGAGCTGACAGGGTTGTCAAAATTCGCAAAGAGCTTAAATATAAAAAATTGGAAGAAGTGGGTTTTTTGTGAAAACTATTTAAAGCCTTTCGAGCTGCATAAATTTGTGAAAGCTAAAGTGGCTTTTAGTGGAGACTTCATAGTTCTTAAAAATAAGTTGGTACAGAAAACATAAAATTTCTATGTGAATAGTTTAACATTTATTTTATAATTTGTTTTTTTTTTTGCCTAAATCACACGCAAAACAAAGCAAGTATTTAATAAAATAAGATATTATATTGCGTATAACTATGTTGACTCTTTTTAGTCGCTTATAAAAAAAGTAAAACGATTTTCAAGTGAAAATCAATAACTTATATGTACGATAATATAAATAATCAATTGTTTTTGCCAAAAATATATTTTATTGCTGACTAAATTAATTTTTTGTAAGTAATAATATTAGAGTTTTGTATATCTGAGCTTAAATAAGGATTATGGAACATTTCTAACAACACTCGGCTCACAATTAGATGCTTCTTTTTGTGCGCCAGAGAAAAACACTAAAAAACCAATTCATATATACGTTCTCGTCGGAGTGAAGACCATTTTCACTTAACGCTTAAATCGATTAAAAGCATTGCGAACAATTTAAATGCGACCTGTCGAAAAGACCGCAACAATTGTGCGCTAAAAATACACATGAATTTCATTTGGAGAATGCGCAAATAAAAAATATAGCACAGAAAATTAAAAACTTACATGTATAAATAAATTTTTTTAAACGTTTTTGTTTGTTGAACATTTAAAGTTAATAAATACAATATGTAAATACATTTTTTATAGTAATACCATATTTTTTTATTCGATTTCTTTGCAGGTAAGCGACAACTCTGGCGAAATGTTTTCATTGGGCACAGCTAAAAGTCGTAAATAAATATTAGACCTAATTTATATCATATATTATATATATAGATATATATATATAACAATTAATATGTATGCATTTAACCTTATCATATTTATAATATCGAAATTCTATTTATATATATTAATAACAACAACAAACTCCTCATTCACCCGCAGCATTCGTAATTTGTATTTACTGTAGTTTTATTTATTTAACTTTTGATAATATTAAAACAAAAATCTAACCATGTGTATACCCTAACCGCAACCAATACAAATCCCTCCTCACACACCCAAAAACCCAATTTTCGCTTTTATCTAGTGCAACAAATCGTGGCAGCTGTGGGGGCAGAGGCAAAGATTCTATTATATATTGTACATTTGCATAAACAATTTATGGCAGGAAATTAAAAATGCTTTTTGTTTGACAATTTGCCAAACATTTTGTATCCGCATTTAGTCACGAAGGTTCGAAACGTTTGCGCTAAATTGAATTGAAATGCCAAAACTGATGCCAGAGAAAAACAATTTTTTTTTTCAAATTTCTTATCAATCAGCTATTTAAATATGATTATAATATATAATATAAACTAATTATATTTTTCGCTTTTAATTAGCTTAGTCACAGAAAATGCGCAATAATATATTCCTGGAGCTCATATGAATACATTTCACTGTATTCATAAGTTTTTCACTTGCCTGATTTTCTTTCGTAGTATGCGAAAATTCATGAGTGCAATTTATGCTTCTAATTACGAGTTTGCCGCAGGCAGTTTCCGCCTCATGCTTTTACCGCCTCTCTCGCTCTCTCCATCTCTCTCTTCCATTTGTGCTTTCACTCATTAGCCATTTCAGTCTAGAGCTCGAGAGATGGTGCTCGTTGACATTTTGGTGTCACGGATTTGGGTGGTAGTCGAGCTTTAGCTAGCTAACGGGGTTTTTAGCCTGCGATGCGAATAATTAGGGTGGAAGATGCACGAGAGTTTGTCAGCTGAAAAAGGTGCCAAAATATGTTGTTGTTTTAAAGAGCTGTCAGCAGGAAAGTGCTGGAAAATGTAGCTAATAGGTCTTAAAGTTGTGCCAGTTAACATATGAGTAGAGGTCCACTTAATTCAAGACGAGATCTTAAGAAATATTGTATGTAATGTTATCATAAGATTAACATGCTTTTACAATACTTTGAAAATATATATATTCAAAAACATGTTAATAGAAGGTTGACAGCTGCTAATCACTAAATTTTTTAAAAATAAAGGTTGTATTATATTATATTAGTTAAAAGCATACTTAAATACGAACTAAAAAATATATTTACAGCTTCAACCATGGCGGCTACTAATTGAAATTTTAATAAATAGTTTATACACTTAGCTAGTTTAAAGTTTCCCTTTGTGGTTTTTGGGTTCTCATAATTGGCTTTAAATTATTAATAAATTTGTGCTCTAAAATCAAATAATATTACGCATTCGTGCCATACACGATGTTCATCATTTATGCTAAAATTATTGCAGCAATATATTATTTATATATAAATACAAACTAATACACAATTTATAATTGTCTACAATATAACTGGTATAACAAATTTCATCGCTATTGTTGTTCTTTTTTCTAGCTATTTATTATGTGTGTGTTGCTGTTGTTGTTGTTGGTGTTGTCTCTAAATGTTAATTGTAAGCAGCTCATTTTAATAATATATATTGCCTAATCATGTTATAGGGGCTGTAGTCGTATACATCATTTATACATATATCGTATCTCTATGTAGTCTAGTTTTAGCTGTTGGTTTTTAACCCTAGTTCCAATGTTGTCCCAAAAAGTATGCAAGCCTAAATGGCAGCAAATGAAAATTGCATATTGCAAAATATATAAATAAATTATCCAAAATTTATAGCACAATTTATGCGCATAACAAAACAAATAAAACTCGAGCGAACGGATGGCTTTATTATAAAGCCTGTAAATCCGCGTAGCTTACATTGGTTTATTAATCCAAAAAATAAAAATTTTTGTGTTTGATCAACGCGTGCTTGTGTGTGTGTGTGTGTGTGTGTGTGTGTGTGTGTCTGTGTGGTGTGTTAGCAAATAATTTTCCCTGTATGTAAATGGTTTGGTTTTGTAATTAATTAAATTTAATTGTTTTTCTGCTAGCCACAAACATATTTGCATTTTACATCAACATTTTTAACAACTCGAATTATGTATACTTTTATTTATTTATATATTTATAGCTTAACATGTAGTTGTCCCTGTTTTTGCGTGTACACTGTACAGGTTGTACTGTTTTTATGTGGTAGTGCATCATTTCGAATAGGAAATTGAAAATATTTAAGCGGTGGTCAAAGTGGAGTTGAATTAAATTTAATAATTTATTGAAATTTTATGTAAATATTTATTATTTTATAAAGATTATTAAATACTCCACTTGACAAACGTATGATTCTCCTAACCATTGTAAATATCCATTACTAAATTCTGAACATCTCTAACAATTTTTAATATTTGCGGATTTTGTAAATATAATTTCAATGAAACGAACCAAAGAAAATAACACATGAATTCCTTCACATTTAATTGAAAAGCATTCAAAACAAGTGGTCGGCCATACAGTATGTAAATCCATTTGATATTTTTTCTATATACACATACATACATACACTTATACATATTCTACCTATATATACATTTAACTATGCATTGCAAAATGTGTAACCAGAATGTAGTTCGCATCTATAGACAGAAATAACATGTGCTCCTATCTCTCACCCCATAACCAAAAAACGAAAAAGAAATTAAATTGCAAATATTTTTGCCAATCCAATATGAAAACCAAATATCAAATACCTCAAAACTTCCCAAAACAAAACAAAAATCGAAAAAGTATAAACCGACAATAAAAATCTACATAGAGAGCAATTGAAAATTTTTATACCAGTGGCGACATTTTCTTTTCTGGTTTTTTTTGTATATTGCAGGTTTCAGACACCAATAAAAGCGTTTGCCTGCCTGACAGCCACAAGGTAAGCTCTTAAGCTGCTCCATCGAACAAAATTATCAAATACCTTTTACTTATATACATAACCAACATCTAACTACATCAAATACATATTTTTTTTCCTTAGCTAGTTTCATATACAATATATATATCTATATATTTAGACTTGACATGTTATATAAACGCAACTGGCTAGAGTTGAGTTGTTTTTTATCCCTTCTAATACTAGATGAAAATAAGAGTAATTGAATCCATTAGATTTAGATATTGGAAATGTAGTAAATAAGTGGTTTTGTCTATAAACAAATTATCTTGTCTTATAAGCAAAATTTTTTAATTTTGAAGTGTATTAGTTTTGCAATTAACTTCATTCTGATTTTTGATTCCTGTTTCCCAATTTTGATATGTCATTGGATTTATCATGATACGATTTGCTCTTGTATGATTTTTCCCAATTATACAATTAAATGCCTAAGCTTCGCCTAAATTTTAGATTTATAAAAAAATAAAAATAAAAAAAAAAAATGTCTGTAAAGCCTTTTGGTTTAAAGATATTTATTTGATTTTTCTAATAATTGAATATTTGTACTGAAGTGTTGCCTATTTTTTACCGTTGTTAAATACATTCCGCTTAAACGATTCTTAAAAACTTAATTTTTAGATATAAACATACATTTTATATGGCACTTATTTGGCCTTACTCTAGCATGGAAAATTCCAATCCCCATTATTTAATTTGTTCACTTTTCTAAGTGACACGCTAAGAACTACAGAGTTGCTATTAGCTTGTTATTATTCTCTATAATTAATAAAATATTCATATATGAAGCAAACGCTTAGTGTAAACGACAGTAATTGTTTGTTTAATAGTGTAAATAGGCCAATTATACAATTGATTGTTGGCCACATACTGTGCTGTTGAGTCTTTCTAATATTTCGCATACGCAACGTTTGGTCTAAGCCAAAAGCACTTTGAATTCCAAAGAATAGTTTCAATTTGTGGCCAAAAAGTTAACGAGCAGCTAAAAGGCACTTTGAAATGCATTTTGCTATGGCCATAATTTTGGATGCTCGTTGCTTGTACTGCAGTTGGCCAAGAAATCGTTTTGTGGTTCGACCTGCTGCTGGGCAGGATTGCCATTATTGAGTATGCTTGTTTCTGTTTAGTATAGTTGCTATAATTTTATTGCCACACACACATAATACCATCATGCAACAGGTCAAGGAGTGAGTTCAATAGGATCTTAGGTAGTAGAGGGATTAGAAGTTGTTTCAATCCGAAAAGACGTTTTAATGTTTCATAAATGCATGCTACGTGTTTATGGACTGTGCGTGTGTGTCTGTGTTTGTGTAGATGTGTGTTTCAGAGGGTCTTAACCAAACACTTGATTATTTGTTGTTATTTGTTGTTGTTAATGTTGGTCAAGTGGCACGTTTCGGTTGTTAAATTTCAAAGGTGTTGTTCACAGGGCCATTGAAAGTACATTTCATGACAATACTAATGTATTATTATAGTTGTTATTGCATATTATTTACCTGGATAGACGTCAAAGTTTGTCAGAGAAGAGTGGACTTCAACTCAATGCAGAAGCTGATTTCGTCTCGTCTGAAAGTTCAGCATGTTGAAGTGGTAAATAAACGTAGAAATTGTATTCCTGCTGTTGCCAAAAATTGATTTTCAATTCATTTGCCTAAACTTGAAATGCAGCTGAAAACCAATATATATGTAATGTAAAGGGATTGAAGGTAACATTTGTATACCCTGAACCCATTGAAAATGGAATTTCAGGCTATAACGGTTTTGTGACAATGTATGTAACAGGCAGAAGGAGGAGTGGCAGACCCACAAAGTATATACATTCTTGATCAGTACGACGAGCTGAGTCGATCTAGCCATGTTCGTCTGTCAGTCCGTATGAACACAGCGATCTCGTAAACCACAAAAGCTAGAGATTTGAAATTTGAAATATATATTCCTGTATACCATACGCAGTACTAGTTTTTTTTTTTCGATAACTCATCCTATTTCCTTATTATCGATAAAAATCGATATCTTGCCTTCGTTTATAAGCTATAACTTAAAAACAACATAAGCTAGATATACCAAATTTACTATGTAGGTTTCTGTGCTGAAAATTATTATCAGATTATGAATATTTCAGATTTTGGATACCGTCCCCTATGGTCCAAAAACAAAACAAAAAAACGTATTTCAAATAGCAAGTAGTAGTAGTTGGTATTTCGCATATATACACATATAAATATAAATATTATATCTTCAAAATTTCATTAAAAAGTACATCTAGAACGAAGCTATTTAACAATCAATTTCTCATAGTGCTGCCCAGAATGCAGCCCAATCGCAGCTGCTAAATAAACTACGCAGTAATCGGCGAGAGTGATTGTATGTGCGAGTATCAGAGTGGTGTGTGCGCACAGAGGTTAATGTGTATCGATAAAAGATGTAAGCTTGGTTGTTTACAACATCACCTAGGACTCAGTTTAGGATTCAGGGGATCTCGTAGTCGGGCAGACCCGACAAGAGCGTTCTCACTTGTTGTTTTTAGCAATTTTGCATACATGTCGACTTTTAAGCTTACTCCTAGAAGGGAATAATATATTTTGCATGAAAAATTGCAGCTTGACCTTGTACTAAATTAAAAAATAAATCATTTTAAGCTGATTTTTATATGATGTTCTTTAAAGATACATTTTAGTTAAGCATATCTTTTATTCCGTAAAAGTAGACAACTTAACTTTAATCTGATATTTTTATATACATATTAACCAATTTCACGCATGGACATACATAATTGAATAATCGTAATCGTAATCGGCGATAATGACAACGGTTTAGCGCACATATACCACATCATAAAACAAAAATGTAGGCAGCGCCATAACAACATCAATTACAGTAAAGGCGCCTTTTCAACAACAACTAGAACAACACACACAGAGACAGAGACTGTTAAACCTGCAGCTAGCACAGACTGCACACAAGCTACAACACAAACACACACACACACACACATATTCACACTCGTTGTGGCATGCGCAATATATTATCCGCTAATGTGTAATTATAAACAAATTTGTTGTTTGTTATTTAAAATGCGGTAACAACAAAAAAAGAAGCTAAAACACGCCTGTTTGATGGTTGTCGCTGTTTTGTTGTTGTTAAACTTGCGGGTGTGCGTTTAAATTGAATGCATAGTCATGCATGTCATGCAATACCTTAGCAGGGACACAAACCTACCAAGCAAAATAGTGAATGTTCGCAAGATGCGTGCAACTGCCACATTTGCCATATGTTCAGCATTTAAAATAAAAAAAACACACACACTGGCAAGAAATGCAAGAAAGTTGTTGTTTCTTTTTGAGGTGCTAAAATGTCAGGCTTAACAAAATGTTGTAAAACACGCAAACAACTGCCGCAGCAGCAAGCAGCATTGAGAACTGAAAACTGCAAACTGGCAGCCACAATTGTGCAATTTAATTGCTTTGTAATTTATATCATGTTGTTGTTCTTGTTGTGGCTGCAGCAGCTGCGCCAAAAAGTAGACTACACGAAACTCATTTCGCAACAATAGCATAGACTAGAGACAACAACAGGTAAGAAGAGAGCTGATGTGGCAGCTGGCAGAGCACAAGTTCCAAAAAATATTTTCAACAAGATTTCAACAAATAAATTTTTTAATACAGGAAATTGGAATAGAGCATTGCAAAAATGGCTAAAAAAGGCCAGTTTGCCTAACATATGGTTTGTTTTTAAAGATTTCTGAAAATATTTATGTGCTCATGCTGGAATTTCATGGTAAAAACTGTGTTGGAATGAATAGCATAATTGTTTACAAACAAAATTCAGAGGCACAATCAAGCTAAGCTAAAATACTTACACCAATTTAAATTAGGCGACGAATAAGATTTTAACTAGATAAATGCGTATATCCAAATCAAATTCTATTGAATTTATCGTAAACATTGGCAACAGAGCCTCCAATTTGAATCGAGAAACTGACATCTAACTAAATTTCAAAGTTGACAGAAACATGGTCCAACGCCTGTGCGCAACAGCAGCCCCTACGGCAGTTCAATTAAATCTCGCCTTTCACGGCGAAATGCCATCGAAAGTGGTTTCAATTTTTTGAATGTTTTTTCAACCTGACACACATAACAAAAGCCGGCGCATGTTGCGACTGTTCCAATTATTGTCACCCCTTTTGGCCTACAATTAAAAGCTTCTACCCAGTTTTTCTTTTCCAATTTGTGTTGTTTTTCGGGGCTTTGAATTTTCCGCTTGTGACCAAAAACCGGCAGTGTGCACTCATGGAATTCGCACAGGTTATGTTGTTTTCGTTACTGAAAAGGATTTTTTTTCTTTGTCAAACAACTTCCGGCCCCGACAGAATTTCAGTTTGAAGGCAGCTTTAATTGCGCGTCAGGTCAACGACAGATCTAAGTTTGACTTCTTTTGTTTGTGTTTTTATTTTTTGTTTTGTTTTTTTCTCCTTGTTTTTTTTATATAAACTTTTGCTCTTTGTTTACAAATTCGTCGCGGGTCTGACTGCATTTAGGATTGAGCTCTTAATAATGGCCTTGTGCAGCAGTGTTTTAGGGCTTAGCAGGATTGTTATATAGCTGAAGCTAAATATAAATATATGTAAGTAATACTTCAGAATGCTGTCTATCTATATATTTATATAAAACCTGTGGGATGGATTAACTTCGACCAATCCGAAGTTTGGTAATACTCTTGTAATTGTAAAAGATATAACTATTGTTTTTCTGATTTGCCAAGAAGAGATCAAGATTGACGTATTTACTAATTTTTGGCTCTCTAAGTGTACACTATACTATATGTTTTTTATACCCTGAACCCATTGAAAATGGGAAATCAGGGTATAATGGTTTTGCAAAAAGTATGTAACAGGCAGAAGGAGGCGTGGCAGACCCCTTAAAGTATATATATTCTTGATCAGGGCGACGAGCTGAGTCGATTTGGCCCTGTCCGTCTGTCTGTCCGTCCGTCCGTCCGTCCGTCCGTCCGTCCGTCTGTCCGTATGTATGAACGCGTCGATCTCAGAACATATAAGAGCTAGAGACTTCAAATTTTGCATGATGGTCTGTGTATACAGCGCGCATATCGAGTTTGTTTTAGATATTCGATAAATTTTTCCGTTTCAATGATATCGATTTAAAACGTTATCAAGATTCAGTTTTTTGACCATATCTTTTACATATTTTTAGCTACAGCTACCAAATTTTGTTTTTAGCTTTTTGAAAATAAAATACATTTTCTATTTTTTTTATTTTGGATACCGGCTCCACATTTCACAAAAAAAAAATTATAAAAAAAAAAAATTATCAAAGCCACAATTTAATTTTTTCAAATTTTTTAGTGAAAACCGTATTTTTAATAAATTAATAGCATTCAATGCAGAAAATTACATTCATATCCGTTAAGTAATACAGAAGTTATTAAAGGAAACATTGTAAAAGCACGCGGCAGCAGCCTGTACGTGTGCACACATACATTCAAATGAACTACACAGTAATCGGGGCGCGTGCTTCTGTGTGCATGGTATATGTGTGCTTGTGTATACAAATGTGTGCATGTGTATATGCGCGCAGAGGTAATATGTATAGATAAAAGATGTAAGCTAAGTTGTTTAAAACAACAGCTCGGACTTGGTTCAGGGGATCTCGTAGTCGGGCTGTGACCCGACTAGAGCTTTCTTACTTGTTTTGTTTTGGGGTGCTTCATACAAATATATATTTAAAGCTTCAAGGTTTTGGCTGTAACAGCTCCTAAAATATTAGATGATTTATGTTATACACTGGATAGACTTGGGCATGGGTGAAAAAGTTATTGATTGATATTAAGGAGAGGTCAACAGTAGCCTACTTGTCAAATTTGGATGTTCTAGAATATATGCCACGCCCCCGATCCGAATAATTCCAATTTATACAATGCCTGCAGCAGAATGATACCTGTATGTTACTCTATTACTCTGGGAGGAGATTGCGTTGATCCAGACAGACGGATAGTGCTATACCAACTTATGATCAAGAATATATATACTTTGTCGGAGATGTTTTCTTCTGTGCGTTGCAAACTGCTGACCATAATTAATATTTAAAGGAGATTTATTAGGCGGGTAAAAAAGAAAAAAATTTTTTTTGAATTCAGATGGTGCAACCAGACAAGCTATTAATTTTATTAAGAGAATAAATCTCTAAAACTGTAACTAACTTATAAAAGCTAAACATAAAGAAACTCTACCAATATATTTGTCTATACACAAGGGTATACAAACTTCGTCTTGCTGTTTTGCAAGTTTTGATGTTTTTATTTTTCCTTCAAAAAACAAATATATTTCGCTCTCCCAGCAAATGACAATTATAGCTAACAACTGGAAAATTACAAAAATATATTACGCTCTGCTTAATTCAGCAAATCTGCCTTTGTTTTTGCTTTATTTTCTTCTTCGTTAGCAATTTCCCAACGGATGAAGCTGGTTTTCTCATTGGACTTAACTTTTACAAATGAGTATGCCCGCAAAGCTTTTGTTTTGCGTGACTTTAACTTTGGAAATCGTAATATTAAGCTAAGGACCTGCCATTTCTTCGAAATAACTTAGCCAAGATCTATTAATCAATATAAGCTACACTCCATTAAGTTCCGCCCCCTGCCATTTTGGCCATTCACAATCGTCAGCCACTTAATTTCCTACACAGCGCTCACAATTGGCAATTGCCAATGGCGCAACACTGCGTATACTTCATTTCCTTGCACGAACACAGCAACTGAACAGAATTTATAAGCCCAAGTCCCCGTGGGGGCAAAAATCCAAGCGTCCATTTTTGGCAATTACAAACACATTGAATTTTCAATTCAGATGCTTGACATGAAATCAAAAATTTTGCCACAGCAAAAGCGACAACAACAACACGCGATATTGTGATTTGAACCGAGGCAATCCAAAACGAAGGGCGCATTTGATATTTATGACGCATACGCCGTGTGTGCTTTGCCGATTAGAGATGAGCGTTTGCCGAAGGCTTTTACAATACTAGCAGGAGGCACGAGCTAAAAAGTTGTGTTCATACGTTAGATTGAAATAAAGTCTTGGTAAACCTTGATTGATTTGGTCTTAACTATTTTTGAGAAATTGGCCTTAACTATCTTTGAGAATTCTTTGAGTATTTGTATTAAATACTGTTAAAGTTATGTAAGGTCGTGCTTAAATCATGTTTATAACTATAAAGATCGTCGTTGGTCGTTTTGGGTCGTATTCGTATCGAATATAAGGACCACGAAGGTTGAGTAATCACATGACTTTATTTGAAGTCAGGTCGCAATAGATTTAGTCGTCTTGACGGTTATTTAAAGTCTTGTTGAATCTCAATAAGTTACTAAATCGACTCATAAAAAGTCGTCTACTTTCTATATAAGTTATTCGATTTTGCAAAAGTATTAAATGTTATTTAATGTAATAGTAATTCTCATAAGAATAGCTTTAATTCTGTGTAAGTTTTGATTTTGTTTTGATGCGGTCGAGTCGCACTATTGTTTTCATCACGAACGAACACGAGATATTCCCAGTACTAATGACCATTCAATTGGCTGCACTAAATGCTAGGGGGCTCTTGTTGATGACGATAATGTTGATTTTTGATGTTGATGATGATGATTTATGCATTTGAAGCGCCTTTTGCGAAAAGTGTTTTATGCTAATGTCTGTAATGTGCTTTCAATTTGTAGTCTTTGTTATTGTTGGCTGAAAAATATGCAAATGTACGTTTCATAATTTTGTGCCAGGGAAATTACCAAAAATCAACTAACATACAATGCCATATAGCTATGTATATATCTATGCATATAAATATAATGTTGTATCACGTTTTTCTCACCTTTTTGGGTAGAGATGGGGCGTGGCATTGCCCCAGCGGGTATTAAGCTATGGAAGTTGGGTCACAAACTTTTTCGCTCGCAACTTTTGCTGTAGAAGTTTAAAGCACTGCAGCAGCAGCAGCAGCAGCAACAACAACAACAATAACAATTGAGAGAAGGCCAACTTTAGTTTTGGCCAAAGTTTACAGCGCACACATGACCCATTAATAAGCGCCATGGCATTTGGTGCAGCTGCAGCGGGCTTTTTGTCTGCTTGACGCTTTTTGGTCATTTCATTTTTTGTTGGCCCGCCCGCAGCGCGTGGCCAGCACTCCCTACTCTCTTAACACATCCCCGCTTCTCAACCAACTGGCGCTGTGCCCACTGCACGCGCTGTCGACATAAATTTTGGTCATGATTTTGGTGGTGCTGCTGATGCTGCTTCTGCTGCTGCTGCTTTTAGTGACAAAGTTTACACTTCCTACACCACTCTAAATGCGTTTATCTATTTGAAAATGTCCAAGCAGACACACAATTCAATGAGCATAGCACAGAACTGGGGTTGCTGTGGGGCAGCTGGCCAAAGACCACAGCCAACTGGTTGACTTCAGCTTAAGCTACTTATAATTAATGCGCTTATAAGTAATCAGTAATTTATAATTATTTGACACTACTACTGCACCGATATTAAAAGGAAAAGTATATGTAAAGAAAGTGAACTTAAATATGAGCTTTTAAAGTATAAGAAAATATATTGCAATATAAATAAAAGTAGGATATTTAAATACAAATCATATCATATCTTAACAAATGTCTTGCTTTGTGGAAAAAATGAGAGAGCTAAATATTAAAGTTATGCCTAAATATATACTAATACTTCTTAACCATATTTACTACAGGGTATATTGATTCAGATGACCTAAATGCATTGAAATCAATGCACTTTATCAGATTAGACACTATATATCAAGGTCAGCGTGTAAATGCGCATACGCCCGTTAAATTATACATAGCCAAGCCAGACTGCAGACTATTAGATACGTTATCTAATAGATACTGGTTTCAGATACAAGATACCACATACTACTAGCCCAGCTATATAAATTATACGGAGACACTGCACATCAATGGCGAGTCAATGATAATGAGTCAAAAAGCGGAAACTATGAATACATTTGCATAACCTCCGACAAGTACCCACACACTCAGACACACCCACACATATCTAAACCACTTACTATGCATGCAACTTAACGCGCTATGGCATCCACAATTTGTATGGCTAGGTCAAATGTTTGTGGCTTGATGCCATAAGTCTGCGAGTGTGGTTGAAGGATGCGCCAGTGTAGACAATTACTTGCCATTGATAACGTATTATTGCCACACTTTAGCGTTAGGTTATATATATACATATATATACTCTGCAGAAGCTTACACAAATAACGAGCTTTATGTTTAATCCAATGGGATTTTATAACAGCCATCTAGTATATATTTAAAGCTCACTATATTTGACGTCAGTCAGGCGACAGAAATTCAATTAAACTTTTGTTAAACTTCCACCCACGCAACGTACTCTTGCACAACCATCTCCCCCTCCGTTTATTGTATAACTGAAGCATCCGGTTTGGCGTTCAGTCAACATTCCCTATGCACAGTTAGCTATCCGGGGCGCCATGCTATTCAAATAGTTACGTTTAAACATTTTGAATTTCTATGTAGGGCTGGTGGTCCATATTCTCCTGCAGCAACTTTGTTCATATGTATTCCATTTGCTGCTCTCTGAAATTCAAATAAATATTTGATGTAAATTAATTGCAGAGTCTTCAAACTACAATTAACGTTTTTCCTTGTGCATTATGAATTATGAATTATAAATTATGTCGATGAATATTTTTTATATCTTTTGCTTATTTAATACAAATTTCTTCAGAACTTATTGCTTATAACAAGGGATTTCTAAATTGTTTTTAATTAGTAGATAGTTCATAAAAAGTTGGTATGTGAATAAAAATATTTTTGTATAGCGTTTAAAAAAAAGTGTAATAAACAGTCTCTTAGTCTTAAGCAATGGCCATCAGTCGAGCACTTTCGACCGGAACATTTCTGTCAATATTTAAGATAAATGTTTAAAGTTCTTCGTGAAATGAAAATTTGTTTTTTTATGAATTGTAGCCTTGGGGCTGAGAAAAGAAAAAGCACGAATGTTGCTGCCTTTATAGTTAATTAAGTTACGAAAATTTACTGTGATTCGGGCCCGGAATTCAACTAAGTGTGGCCAGCCTTAAATATGCAACAAACTGTTTGTGCCTTTGGTCAGTTTGCATTAGAAGGCGGCTGACGGGTTCATTAAAATTTTAATTTGATAGAAATGCGCAAACAAAATTTGAAAACGTTTTAAAATGAAAACTTTAAATGGCAAAGCGAAAGAAGTGCAACAGCTGTAAGTGAAATGAAATATAAAATAAATAAATGTCAAGCCAGAAAGAGAGACAGACAGAGAGAGTATTCTGGGAACGATTTTAAGATACTCTGGCATAGATAAATGACAACTTTACGTAATTAATTACTTAAACTCGAGGTAGGTTACGATAAATGTTATAAATTCAGTACATATTTAGTTCTTAATGTAATGAAAGAATCTTACTTTAACACAATTTTACTGCTAATTCGACACATTTACAGGGTATTAAGAAAGGTCACATAAATATTTAACAAGCCACACGAAATAGACAAATGAACACACGCACATACACGCTCACAAACTCAAAGGTAGAACGCTGCAGGAATAACACAGATACACCCATACACACTCTGGCTCAAAAAAAAGGAAAAAACAACAAAAACAGAACGTAATAATAAGCTCATGTTATTCTCTATATTTTTTCAAGCGTTACATACAAATGCATATACATATGTATATATACATATACATATTTAGACAAGCTTGACAAAGGATAGGGTATCGTTTGCAGGAAATGTGTGAATGGCTTGCGGTTTAGTATTTGGCAAAACAGTGAGAGAATTGAAACAGACTTGCAACTACCCTATAATAAAATGAAAGCTAAACAAATGTGTAAAACGTTAAAATAAGATAAATGCTAAAATAAAATTATGTTTTTACCTTATTGTTTATAAAAATGGCCGTTAAGCGTAATAATGATAATTTAGCCTGTCACAAGTATTGTATGATACGCAGCATAGCCTATGCTAAGTTCAGTAGCAGGGTATTGAACATCAGACATTACCCATCATTGCGCCACAACAAAGAACAGCAAAAGCCTGTCAGTTTTACAATTGTTATAGCTGTGTGTCTGTTCTGTTCTGTTGCCTGCTTATCAGCTGTGTCTGCCCGCCCCGAACTTCGCCTTTTACACAAAATACTTTTAGGCGTAAAAATTCCCGACAA
The DNA here is from genome assembly GCA_035045545.1 of Drosophila gaucha. Lineage (NCBI taxonomy): Eukaryota > Metazoa > Arthropoda > Insecta > Diptera > Drosophilidae > Drosophila > Drosophila gaucha. The sequence goes on from JAWNOY010000342.1 coordinate 1,598,390, forward strand.
TGTTACGAAAACATTTTTTTTTTCGAAAGCTTTTCCAAGCGGTTCATTGCACTTGCCAACTTGGCCGCGCCCATTTTGGAAAAGCAAATTGCACTGCGCCAGACTATTATTGCACGGAAATGACTTTGGCGTGGATTTGCGTGGGTTTTTTGTTTAACAGGAGTTGGGCCGACTAGACGAGGTCTAAGTTTGCTGGGCCTCGCCCCAGACATAGAAAAGGAAATAGAAATATTTCGGTATACATTATATATGTATATATACATACATGTATTTTATAGGCGCTACAATTGTCGCATGTTCAAAGGTAATAAACCGACTTTTGAGCTTGGCAAATCCGAAAAGCCAAAAATTTCCGATTATGGCAGCTCATAAAAATGTTTGGACTAGACTTCTATCTGCCTCGTTGATATAGACATTTATTTATGACGCTTGCTGTTGTTGTTTTTCTTTTGACTCTTTATTATATACTTTTTTTTTGGCTTCCAAACAAGTCGTAAAAATTCAATTATGCGCTTGGAGGCGTGACAGTAGCGTTAACAAAATAAGATGCACCATAAAAAAAAGAAAAATATATATCTAAATAATGTAGGCATTATTAAGGGAGGTGTCTGGAAGTATGTCAACATTTTTATGTGTCACATCCTTTTGGCTTTGACACACATGCAAATTATGTGTACTCCTTGAAACAGGTTGATGCATGCATAAATGCCAAAGAGGGATGTGAGTGCAAGTCTTTTGCCAAAATGCAGCTGCTAAGGCAAGCCATAATATACAATGGAGAGCAAAAACACAGAGCTGCATCTGGCGAATGAGAGAAAAAAAATATGAATAAAATAAAAAATAGAAAGCATGCTCTTAAATAAAATAAATATGTATGCATGCTGCTTGAGTTTCTAGTAAATATAATAAAAGCAACAAAAATTGTAAAGCTAAAAAATCAACATATAAAGATGGTAAAAGGGAAGAGAAACATTTATGAATGCTTTGACAACTTGTTGATGGCTCTTATAAACAGACCTAAATGCCAAATATACAAATTATATTTTCGCAATGTGACAAAAACAGAAAAAGTCCAGAGTTTGGGTGTACAGAACAGAGGAAAGTATAAGCAATAAATCAAATATTGGCAGTAGATATGAAATACAATCTATATTGAATAATTAAATATAAGAATTTAGCGCAAAGCTATTATTGTAAAACAAAAGCTCGAAATGTGTTTGTTTTCAAAAATGTTTGTGCACATAACATAATTCAAGTTTGAAATCTGCGAATTCTATACGAATCAAGTTCTCAATAAAATTGGGTATGTCGTCCCTTAGTTTAGCCTACACTTATAAAATTAGTTTATATATTCCTTCTTTTTTTTCCTAACTACAATAGAGTATATGTAATTCCCCTCACACACATTCTTGAGACAGCATTGTAAACACACACACACTTATTCTCACATACACCCCTCATTTTCTTTTGTATACAGAGAAATAAGCAAGGTTTCAGTTACGCCAGCTCCATTTCAAGCTTCGCTTGGCAGTGTCTACAGTTATTAACCTCTTTTGAGCTCTCTTCATATGCGCACCCTCACTCACTTTTTCACTTGATGAACTATAAGCTTTTAGCTGCTTATGTATGCATATGTGTGTGTGTGTGTGTGTGTGTGTGTGTGTGTTTGTGCATGCAAAGATTGTAGCATACTTTTATGCTAAGCTAAAGGACCGCCTTCAAGCGTTGCCTTAAGAGCTAAGCCAACCTAAAGGCCGCACTTGTTTGCATTTGTATGGCTTTTAAGGCAGAACATAATTGACTAATGCCGGTTTGGCGTTACAAGGCACACATACAGACACGTACATACACACACGCACTCAGAGAATGATAAAGCTTGTCAAGCTGATTGACAAGCCATATGATTTTGACATGACCCAGAATTGTGGTTGATGCTTACCAGAGCCAACAGGAGAACAACATTGATACCAATCGAAACTACACACACACCCACACACACACACACACACACACACACGAAAAAGCAGTCAATTTAGTTAACTTCCTAACTGATTGCGAACTGTGGATAAAAACACAGTTTTTTGGACTAGAATCTAAAAAAACAATGTTTTTTGATATGAATAATTAAATAATAAATTATATGCAATTAACTTAATTAAATTAAATGAACAAAGCAAAAGACAATCAAAGAATTACCAATTTCTACTATCAATTTCAAATGTGTTAGAATCGTTAATTATTTTCTAAAATATATTATATTTCCTAACTAAGCTAAAGTTTAAGATAATGCATTTATAGCAAAGATCACAAAAGACGAATTTGTTATTAGCTAAAAAAATCTCCCTTAAGGCAAAAATAAAATGCATTTCCATTTTAGTTTCTACAAAATTATGAAATTCAATTGCATTTTGGCCCATAGTCCCGTCAGTGCCACAAAATGTCACATACTTTTGGTAGAATCTCTTGCAAGCTGCTCACATTTCTGGTTTGTCAATAGAGACAGAGACGGCATCCAGCTAAATGACGATCAAATCCCAAATATGCCACAACTTCAGCTTCCCATCTACCCCCTCGACACATGCGCCAAGTGTGGTTGCTGCTGCTAAATGACATGTTTGATAAATTGCTTGATTAATGGACGCGTGTGCGATGCGTAAATACAGTTTAAGGACTTTGGCAGTCAACTTTTCGGCAGGCTGGCTGGCAGGCGGTTACAATATCAATGAGTAAACTGAGAGCCGTGGGCCAGACAGGACATTACAGACAGCAACCGGGAACAGGATGCAATAATACTTCATATATGCGTTCGTCACATTAAAAATAATTTTTTTGTACGCCCCACTCGCTTCACTTATTTAACCGATGTCCTGCCACACCCACGCAACAGCCTTTAACGCGAGACGTCAGCTGCGTTGGGCTGTTCATAAATCAAAGCGGACGCCACATACAGACACACACAAACATACACACTCGCACATATATTTCCGGGGCGCTCATTAAAAAATGAGCGCCACTTGGCAAAGGAACAAAAATTGCATGTCCTCGCTTTAACATGCATATGCATGTGCAAGTGGGCTGTTGCGCAAAAAAGGATGTGGCGCTGTCTGTGTGGACATGTTGCAAGTCCTGTGGCAAACTCCAGTCGCAAAAAGAAAAAATGAAAAAACTAACACGTCATAAATCTTGCACAAGTATCCTTAAGCGTTCCTTTTTGCCACAAAAACTCATCACATGGCAGAAAAATGAAGGAAACGAATTACTAGAGCTATACGAAAGTAATATACCCTTTAAAAAAAACTTGTTGCTGTGGCACCGAGTAGCTACTTATAAGTATTAAAATGTAGAAACATGAATATTTTTATACAAACTTCAAACAGTTAGAAAATTGATAAAGTTGTGAAATGAAACCCCGAACTGAGAACCTAAATAAATTTAACCCTTTCTGTGTAGCAAGGGTGTATAAAATGCTATCAGAAACTTAAGTAGCAGAATTGCAAGTTTGTGGGTGTTTTTATTTTTTTTTTGGTTTTAATTACATAGTCGTACAAAGACCTTCAAACAGTTGAGCGCGCGCCGCATAAATATGTAACTGTGTTCATCTGTTTGCTTAACTACATCCTCTCTGACACATGCAACGAGACGAGAAATATTTTGCCAGCACACACTGTGTCTCTAACTATTTCACTATCTGCCGCTAGCGGCAGCTGCTGTTTTGAAAGTTTTTTCTTTGGAAAAAGGAAACTGTTTCTATTAGAAATCAAATTTTGTGAGCTCGAGAGCTACTTGAAGCGGCTCAAGAGCTCGGCACGTGCGTCGCCGTTTCTGCATGTGTTCTTGATGAAAACTTGTATGTGACTACCAGTGTTGAATAAGGTTGTAAAAGTTGTTCAAGTGTTTACAGCATAAGCTCTTAACTCTACGTTCTTAGCTATGGGTAATCAGCGAAGTCTAAAGCGCAACAGTCGTGAATTCGAGCAACTAGTTGAAAATCCATTTCAACTTTTTAAATTAGTGCAGTTGATGATGGAAACGTTGACAGTGTTGCGCAACAAATATATATATTTATTTACATATAGTCTGTAAAACCTTTTGTTTTAATGTCTATCATTAAACATCGCTCACATTGTAGGAGAAAAAAAAGAAAGCTATCCCAACTTGAAATTTAAGCTTTTAACCATCGGATCTATGGCCCTAAGTTCCGTCCATTCTTTTCCTCTTTCACCCTCGCTGACGACACTTAAACTTCCGCTATTCATTTGCCGCTGCGCTGTTTTCCTTTTTCCTTTTTATTTTTTCTTATGTACTTAGTCAGCAGCAGTGAATTATCCTGAGCTTTATATCTTGCCTCTGTTTATTTCACTCTTAACAACAAATCCAACGAACAGCCACGCGCCCCCTCTCAATCCACTTCGCAAATGCAATTTGCTGCATAATCAAGTAAAACTTGGCCCGTAAGCTGTTTATGAAAATTCTATAGAATATAAAATACTTGGAATCTCTAGATTGATGTGATCCGTGTAGTCGTTGTTACTTATAGCTTATATTCATATTATAGCTGGTTTTATCTCATTAGCCTTGTCATTATTACAAATATATATATATATATTGATGTATTTTTGTATTATCCCTCCATTATAATCGCATTTCTCTTGCTTCTCGCTATCTTTTGTCTCTTGCAGGTTAGTATCTATTGATAAGCCGTATCCAACTGCTGTTTATATGGGGTAAGCACTTGAAAACTTTTTAAATGGGTTACACATATAATGATTTCGAAGAGGGGCGACATAAAGTAAGCCCTTAGTGGGATTTGTATAAGCACATTAGTAGAATCACATGTGCCCTCTCGCTGTAATCTCGCCAGCTTGTTTTCTTTTTTCCATTTTACTCATTTTTTAATGCCCATACGTTATGATTTTTAGGGACAAAAACCTGTTTCAAGAGCTGCCAAAGGCTACCAAAGAAGCAGCACCACAAAAAATTCTTTGGCAACGTGTCGTATACGTTATGTATTAAAGATTATTTTTCATTTAATTTTCATAATGGTCTGTGGCAAAAGTTGCGCCTCTGCCAAACAGTTTTCCTTTTATATTATTTTTTCTGGTTATTTCACCTTCTCAGCGCATGCATTAAAATTTATCAAATCAACAAAATTATTTCATATTTTTCTTTTCTTCTCATTTTGCAAAAACACACAATTTTTTTTATTTGTACTTTGCTTTAATAAGTTACGTAGGCGCGTTTAAATTTTAACTTTGCGGCAAAAGTCTCGTAAAACTTCCGATGAGCGCTACTTGAAATTTAGCTTAAAATTTTTCCTTTTTCATTTCCAATTTTTGTTTTTGGCAACTCGTGCGGTTCTGTAATTGGCATACAAACGAGTTCTTTTCGAGCTTCAAGGCATGAGATGAAAGTAAAAATTCGCTGCAGAGTTTGGCTTTAGTTCAAGTGTTTTAACTGAATCGTTAGGCGTTTGTTTTTTGTGAAGTCACCAAAATGGGCTTACAAAATATTATAAAATGTATTCCTAATAAAGAAAATGTATTCTTAATCTGGAATGTATTATTTTGTAGTTTAAAGCTCTTGTTTAATATTTTTCCGCTCTTAAAAGATTAAATTTTCAGAATCTGAAAACAAACAATGAAAAAAATTTCAACAGACACCATTCATTTGAAAAGAAAATATCTCCTATACATATTTTATTGCTTTATCGGAACAATTAAATACCATTTGGCATTAATAATTAAGCAATTACCTTAAACCGTCAAGCGCCAATAAAAAGTAGCTTAAAAAATTCAATTTGCATATCACAAAAAAGAGAGAGAAACAATCCCTTTGCTGAAATTGCTTAATTTTTGTCCTGTTCGTGCATTGAAATGAAATACACACACTCATACCATGCAAATTAAGTAAATAAAAGCGACCCATTGAGGGGGAGTACTGAAAAAAAAGAAATGAATGCAACGGAATAAAAACTATGCGAGAGAAATGCCAGCAAACTGCAAAAATTGCGGTTGAGCATTTTTCGTTGTCCCAAAGAGGAGAACCCCAAGCAAAATCAAACAGACTCATGTGAACCGAAGCTGGGCACACTTTAAATAAAACAGACTTGGACACATGGCATATGCAACATGCAGTGTTTGCCTGGAAGAAGGGTGGTGGCTGGGTAGTTGGGCTTTGATGGCTATGCTGCTGGCCAAAAGTGAATGTCATTGTTAAAAGTTGTTGGCTTGCATACGGCTTGAGGTCGAGCGATTACAGCTTGGCATGGCAAAAATCATATTGCTTGTGCAATGAATTATAATGTAAAGCACTTCAATTTGTATTGTGGCAGATTCCGATGCCTGGCTACTCCTCACCTCCCCCACCGTCTGCCGCCTGTAGTTGTAGTTGTGCATTTGCATTTCGAATGTGTGAGGGAGAAACAGCTAAAGGATATTTTGTTTGAATTGTCACATTGCATTTTTGCTATTTGTTCAACTATTATGGATTGAACACTTTAATATTTGATCAGAAACTTTACAATCATTTCTGCCTGAATTCGCTGCATCAAACTTTTAAATTGCCTGCGCATTAATTTAAAGTTTCAAGAATTAGTTGAAGAGAAAATGCTACGGTTCAGTTGCCGCATACTTTATACTGCAGACAGGTATTTTATGATTAAAAGAGTTCATACGCAAAACTTTTTAATGTAATACCTAGAACTGAAGTGTTCCTGTGTTATTAATGTTTCCAAAGTTCAAATTATTTTAAATTTCGTATTCACTTGCAAAAGCTCGAAGAATTATTTAAAATTTGGTATGGGTTCGTACGCATAGAATTTCACAAAACGGTTTGCTCACTTGTATGAGCAAGCACCCAAATATAGTTGAAACTAATTGACTAATGGCCCGAAAATGTACAGAATTAGTGTTACATTGTTTATTTAAACTAGTGCAAATTAATTAGTTGATCTTGCAGAAGCCTGTTTTCTTGAGAATCTTGATTATGCATTGTTCCATTCAAAGTAATTCTTAGCAATTCGAATATCTATTTCAAGCTCAAATTATAATTACAAAATAATCTTAATCTTATTTAAATGACATTAAATTTTATCAAAACTCTTTAAGTATTTATTTTGATCCCTCAACGCTAATTGGAGGCCCAACACCCCAATAGCCATAAATGGCAGCTGTCATGAAATACGCCGCGTTGCACATGGCGTATGCGCATTTTATTTGCCTAACCTCATTAAAAGCACAAAGAAAATACAAAGGCAACTCAAGGGCGAACATAAACTTAATTAAATTATGTATACGGCAGGCGGAATGCAGTGCTGATTGGGCAATGGAGCAGCTAAGCCAAAGGCCTAAGGCTCAACTTCGAGGCATTGCCTGATTGCCTTTAAGTCAACTTTTTAATGGCCAACACTTGAAGTCAACAATGCCAATGAAAATGCCTAGCAAAAGAAGGGAATGAGCTGTAGTTGATTTCTTGAGTCGACTCTGTTGTTGCCTGGAACTTCAGAGTTGAGTTTTTCAATCAACTTTTATACACTCATAACCGCACACAAACGCGCACAAACACACACACATGCTTGCTAATTTATTTAGCAATTGGCACGTAAAGGGTTAATTGTCTGCCAGTCAGCACAAAAACGCTTGCCTCTTAAGTATATACTATATCGTATATCGATTGTGCATAACTAGCACATGTTTAACGTACTTCTCATCAAGCAGCCAAAAACCCCCCATTAAAACCCTCCTCATATATTTCTTCTTCTTTTTGCTGGCTAGAAGTTTGCTTCACACTTTAGTTGAACGCCTTTTCCCAAACGACTCTGGCATGTTTGCTTGTTTGTTTTGGTCTGCTGCTGCGGGCTGCGGGCTCACAGCTCATTAGGGAGGCCTAAAACTGAACCCTAAAAAATAATAAAGAAAAAAAAATAGTCCTTTTCGTGCGCCTGTCAAGTGTCAAGTCTGGCCTTTGGATTATTTAAATATAAATTAAAAATCACTCATACGCACCATTGCCACATATTGGAGCAGCACAAGCAGCTGTCGCCTGCACTTGCCAACTGCGGGCTTTCGCAACACATATTTTATAGACTATACGTACGGTAGAAATATATTGTTATACATATATATTGTTACAAATATATATCTTTATAAATAAATCAATTAAGTAAACAAGCGCACAGTTTGAACGCTTCGAAACCTGCCAAGCCACAACCAATTTTCTAACTATTTGCAAGCAGCTTGAAACAATAAATTTTGTTGCCAGCACACTCGAGCTAAGGGTCTGCGTATGTGTCTGTGTGTGTATGTGTGCATATTGACTTTTAATTTGTCTGTGTAAAAGGTAACTGTTGTCCACAGCTGCCGCAAGGTAACTTATGCTTGTTGCTGCTCCATCGAGTTCTTTTATTTTATTACGCCCGCTGGACAACTAAGTGGATGCCAATTGCCATTTAGTCATCGTTGCTGGCATCTCGCCCTCTTTAACTATTTTTCACCTAACTGCTTGTCATTTTATGCATTGGCAATTGACTCAATTAGTCAATTAAATAGCAATAAAAATTACTTTGCGTGGGCGTGCGTTGCACATGGCAACAAATTTTTCTGTAGAGATAACTTTAGTTTATCTTTAGCGTATATTTTTACTTCTTATTTCAAATTAGATATCTGACTTATTTAAATTTTATGTATCGCTGCAATTTATATATTTTTATCAATAAATTCGATGATAAAACTGTTTTTTATGTATTTTATATGCATAACTTTCCATAAATTGTTATCTTATATATAGCCCATCAAAAATTACTCTTAAAGAATATACTTTAATTACTGGCCTTTTTCTACTTTGGATTTTTTTTCTGAATGTCTTGCCAACTGCCCTCTGAAAATTATCTAAAAAGCGACCTTTACCCTTCTCTAAGCTTCAATGAAATTTTCACTTAATTTCTTGTTATTTTCTGCTCCAAAGCAACTTCCTGTTAATTTGCCTAAAATTTCCTGTGAATTGTTACTTAAATTTTTCTCTAAGAAGTTGCGTTTTTCTTTTCGATCTTTTTGTGAATTTTGCAATAAGCTCCTTGCAAATTACCCTTCCAATTTTCCCAAATATGCAGTTACGAATTTATATTGAAATTTCCTGTAAATTTAATTCTATCTTCAGTGAATAAACCTTTAAATTGATTGCAATTGTCTTTTAAAATTTCCGCCGAATTTCCCTTTGAATATTGCAAGCTATTGAGTAGCTTTTTTCCTTAAATGCACTGACATATTTTATCCAAGTGTTCGAATGAGTCCCTTCTAACTTTTCATTTATGTCAGCCATGTTGTCGGCTTTTACTTAGCTTCTTCTTCATAGTAAAATCGAGTTCAATAATTTTGCAGCTTTCTAAGTACCTTTTGTCAAACGTACTATATCAAATTGGCATTCTAGTTTTTATAGCTTCCAGTTTTCTTCTTCTTCATGCTCAGTGCCAAACATTTGCCAATTGGCAAACAAAATCCACATAAATCAGATTCAAAGCCAAAGAAAACTATTTTTTTTTTGGAAATTGAACCTGCAACCCCTGCAACTATACTCTTGGCGCTCTTAAAAACTTGTTCCCTTGGCCGCTTTAGAAAATTGCTAGCGTCAACGTCTGATTCTTACCCTCCCTCTCTCTTTCTCTCTCTCTCGCCCTCTACCTGTCGCACTAACCTGACTTTTGTATACCTGCTCTGGTCCCTGGTACAAACACGTAATCAAATAATCCAATTTGTTTGCGCAAAAACTGAAACTTTTTCGTCGTACGGCTTCAGTTGACGTCGCTTCCGCTAGTTCTCCAACCCCTCTTGAAATCCACCCCTCACCTTTGCCACACTAATTGTTTGAGTGTCTGCGTGGATTTTACCAAGTTTTACATTGAAATTAGGCACAAGTGTTTGACTATATATATTGCATTTGATATTCTTTTGTTTCAGTAATGTAATCACAAGTTTGTTTCCTTTTTTTTTAATTTGAGTTTCTACTTTAAGACCTTTAAGTTTTATGGCAACAACTTCTGCAAAGTTGAGGCTTATAATTAATTAATCGTTCGCTTTAGTCCCTAACATCACCTGCTGTGTCACCTTTCACTGGCGGTGACTAGACGCCCTGCTGCCGTAAAGACAGACTAACAGTTCTCCACTTTTTGGTCACCACCTGCTGCTACTATTTTTTTTTGCCTGTTTGCATGGCATTCACACATGCTACGCACGGTACTGCACACACACACACACACACACATTCATATATGAAACTCATATACACACGTTTGCTAGTATTTTGTGTAACTTGTGCTGCAATGTGTTTCATTGGTTTTTATGCCCTGTAATCATCGAAAGACAATCTGTAGGGTAGCTTTGGCTGATACTAAGAAATATATAGTAAAATATAGTTATTAAATGATAATCAGTCAATTTCAAAGGCTTCATGACTTGGAAGAGACGAAAAATAGATTTGTATATGCCACCGTATGCCTCCTATGTCTTGATTTGTGTATATAAATACTTATGATTGTATATAGATGAAAGAAAACCTTGCATTGGTTTTTATGAGGCGGCTTTTATCAAGCGGCACACAGGGTATTTGCTAGTCAAGCATTCAGCATTTTTTCTCTATTTAATATATAGTAAAATATAGTTATTAAATGATAATCAGTCAATTTCAAAAGCTTCATGACTTGGAAGAGACGAAAAATAGATTTGTATATGCCACCGTATGCCTCCTATGTCTTGATTTGTGTATATAAATACTTATGATTGTATATAGATGAAAGAAAACCTTGCATTGGTTTTTATGAGACGGCTTTTATTAAGCGGCACACAGGGTATTTGCTAGTCAAACATTCAGCATTTTTTCTCTATTTGCTGCAGGTAAACAAATAAACTGCAGGTTTTATTTCGTCGCTCTTCCCTGCTGCTGCTGCTGCAGGTGCAGTCCCATGAATCTTTTTGGTCGATGACATTGGCAGTTTTGCTATTTGAGCTTGTTTTTGTCAGGCTCAAGGCAGCACTCAAAGGCTCTCGAGAAATGTAATCCCTATGCCTATTACAAACTTAGAGAGGGGGAGGGGAAACTGAGCTTGTGCAAGTGCATTCAAGCCAAAGTCGACAAAGCGCTCGCAAGTAATGTGCACTTTTTGTGGCTGCAGTGCGTGCGCCGGAAGCCATTGCGGGTTAAGCACGCACCACCAGCAGGAAGCACCACTGACAGTCTAGGAAGGAAGTCAGATGGGAGAACGAGGGCGCGGCAGGTAACGGAAGCGCGCGACGCGACACTTTATGACAGGTTGTGACTGGAGCTGGCAAGCCCAAACCAAAACCAAAACCTGAACCGAAAAAAAAGAAAAGAAAGACTTTAGCTACAAGGGCTACTTCAGCCTGTCAGGCATTAGGAATGCATTGTCTGCTCACAGTTAGGTACTGCAGTTCATTTCGCAGCGAGCACAGTTCTCTACAGTATCTAAATCAACTCTTTTGTAGGGAACGTTGAAGTGGGAGGGGATGCAAGGCAGCACATTTGAAGGGCTTCCAACTGGAGGACCGTGTGTGTCTGTGTGTATGTCTTTTTACCAGCCTGATAGCTAAACTACCCCGTTTGGCCCTCAACGTCTTGGCCAACAAATTAGCGCGTGTATTCTTTACTTTTTTTTGTTGTCTGTCTGCTGCGCCTGCCTCCGCATTTCAGTTTGGTTTGCAGCGCACAGCCGGCAACAGTGACGGGTTTTTCCACGCGCTGCCACAAATTCGTTCTTGCTACTTTCCACACTTGCAAAATCTACAACAATACGAACTGCAATTTATGTGTTGCCAAGTGCAAATTTTGCTGCCAAAACTTGCACGCAAATTGAGTTTGTTTCACAACTAAGTTTGTGGGTGTGCACCAGTGTGTGGGTGTGTGAGTGCGTGCGAGTGTGAGTGCCGCCTTGACTTGTCTTGACAACAGCAAGCAGCTGACAAAACATGAACTACTTAGAATCTATGCTATGGTAAGCCAAATTTGATAAAATGATTTCATCTTCTATTCACCTTCAACAGCCCAAAATCCAATTAAATACGTTACGAGTTAGGATTATGTAATCCAATTGTACATTTTTTATTAGATTTAGTAAAACTTATTCAATTTGTAAGTTTACAGTACATAATAATTAAATTTATTTCATTATTCTTTAATAATTACAAATAATTTATTGCATATTTGCCAATTTGTGTTAGATCAAAGGAATTCTTATTTCTTTAAATATTTTTAAAGAGAAGCAAAAAACACGGATTGCTATTAAGCTAATTTTTCTTGAGCTTTGATAAAAATATAAAGATTATTAATCGCAAAGCTTATATTGAAAGAACTTTAATTTGTAATTAGATATTTGTTTAATACCAGAGCAAAAGGGACACATTTGAAATGAGTTCATAAATGACAAAAGTGTACGAAATTCTATTTAAGCACTTAATTCCCGTATTAAAGTTTGCACATAAATAAACCCCGTAAGCCAGTCGCCCTCGCCCTGTGCTTGCCTCCGCCCCGTCCTAGGACAACTGTCCAACTTCAGAGCTTAGAGAAACTCTATTATGACAATTTTCAAGTGCCTAACTCGGTTCTGCGAACTCTATGCGCCTCGAGCACCTACTAAAAATATAAAAATAATATCAAAAGTTTTGCAACTTTATAAAAAATAATTTATATGCAATTTGTTGCACGTTACGCTCTTTGCCGCTGACCTCAAAAGCTGTGCAACATTCTAATCTAAATGCAGATGACAGTATTTTGTGTGTTTATATTTTATATACATATCTTTTTTCATCTACACAAAAATACTTTCAACAAATTTTTGCTATGCTCAGGGGAGAAATTATGTGAGGGCAGAAATGTGTTGCCTACATTTCAGGGCTGCCAAAAAACACAACAGCAGAGCCAGATTTTTATGCTGTTCGTTTGCCTTGGCAAATATTTGCGCACATCATTTCTCATTGCCCACGTTCCAATTGGGGTTGGTCCTAGACTCTCTTAAATGGCGTGGAAAGAAATCACATTAATGGCAGCCGTGCGACCCGAAAAGTATTTACAATAATTTGGCCTTATAGACGTACACTCACACATACATACAGACACACTCAGTAGGCCAATTAAAGTTTAATGCGTTTCAGTGCCAAGTCGTTAATGTGCCACGTGCAGCGTGCAACACGCCGCCATCTTTAATTTATGCGCCATGTGCCTACAAGTATGCAGCATGCAATATGCATGCAACAAAGTGTCGCTAGAACAGACAGGGCAGTGAGATAGGAGATAGGCCAAAGGGGCTTGGCTGTGGCAAGTTTATTTTTTATACCCTATACATAATAGAAGTGCGCATAAAATAGGGCATACTCCGTCAGAGCTGAAGTATATGGGCATAGTTATTATCTGCATTAAGAACTGATATTTTAGATTTCAATGCATTTACGAAGCTTAAGCTAAGGTGGGTTAATGTGGATAACATTTTGTTCAGTTAATTGGTAATATAATTTTCCTCCCAATTGAAAAGAAATAAAAATAGCTTAGCAAATATTTTTCCAAATTGCATCTAAAACAGTTTACAGGGAACATTCTAGTCGTTCACACTCTATAATCTGCTATTTGTTAGCATCAGAGTATTCTAACCGCTTGCACACAATGTAGTCTTTTGTCTTTTGCTATCAAACATGTTACACTTTGTGTGTGTGTGTGGTTTGTGTTTGAATTTGTGTGTAATTTATGTAGGTCTCGCGCCAAAAGAAGACTACAAATTACACAGAATCTCATAATTTGCGGTTGGCTGACGGTTACGTCGGTTGTCGCACGAAATGTGTGTGTGTGTGTACAAGTGTATGTGAATATGGCCAGCTTTACTCACACTGTTTACCAACAAAAATCCACTTATAAGTAAATTAGTGAAATTTATACATTTCTGTGATACGTAAGAAGCACGTTAACCTGATTAAATGTGTTCAATTTAGCAGGCTGTTCGTATATAACAAAAACGAAAAAACTTCATCAGATTTTTTGCCGAAATTCGGTTGACAGTTTCTTTATCACCCAATTAGGTATTTTATTCGGATTCGTGTTGGTTCCTTTTTTCCTTTTCCTTTTTCCTTTTTTTAAAACATAAATTTTGGCTTCATTTTAAAGTTAAGCTCTTTTGTGTTTTAAATATGGCTTTATCATGATTAAATTATTAACGATCCTATAAAGCTACACCTTCGATTGATTCTGAAAAAGTCAAGAGCTAAATATAATTAATAATTTTATCTGGGCGTGGTCTATATTAGAGGCTTCAATCAGAGCATAAGTAAATTTGAATGGACTCGAATTAAATTGAATTGAGTGAGTTAGACGCACACAATGAAGTGAGTTAGTATGAATACGAATGCGTGTTGTGTCTCATAGCATGAAGCATTCAGCAAAATGAATGAGAATAAATGAAGCGTAAGACGCAATAAATAATTTGGCAGAGCTAAAGACACTCGAATTAGTTGAGTTATTCGAGTACACACTCTGTGCTTTTATTTCGAAGTGCAGAAAAATTGCAAATTTGAACATTGAGAGGTCCCATTGCTGAAATTCTGAAGAAGAGTATTGCAAAAATATCAAAGTATTTGCAAACCTTAAACAAAATTTTAATTTTTTATACCCAGAACCCATTGAAAATGGGATTTGAAGGTATATTTGCTTAGTGACAATGTATGTAACAGGCAGAAGGAGGCGTGGCAGTATATACTATTGATCAGGACGACGAGCTGAGTCGATCTAGCCATGTCCATCTGTCCGTCCGTATGAACGCAGCGATATCGTAAACCACAAAAGCTAGAGATTTAAAATTTTAAATATATATTCATGTATACCATACGCAGTACAAGTTTATTTTTATTTTTTGATAACTCATCCCATTTCCTTAATATCGATAATAATCGATATTTTTACTTTGTTTTTAAGCTATAACTTAAATACCTTAATAGCTAGAAACTTTAATTGACTATGTAGGTTTCTGTGATGAAATACAGATAATAAGCTTAAAAGATTTTGGATACCTCTTTCCATTAGCTCCAAATGTGAATTTTAAATACCAAGGAGTTGGGATTTCGCATATAAACACATTTGGATGTCAATATTAAATACTGAAATTTCATTAGGAAAGTACGTCTAGAAACGAAGTTATTTAACAATCAATTTCTCATAGTGCTGACCAGAATGCAGCCCAAGCGCATTCGCTAAATCATCTACGCGTTTGCATGTTGTGCGGTCGAGTCTGTGCGTTGTGCGTACTCACTTACTCAAACTCTTTCTGTTTGGCATTCAAATTCACTCAATTCATTTTGAGCATTGTTCGTTCGAATGCGGCTTTTTTTACCATTCACGCAGACCTCTTGTCTATATACGAATATATATTTCAAATATTAAGTCTGCAGCTTGAGTGGCACCTAAAATTTTAAAAGATTCCCGATCTCCCACGCAACTAGTGGGTGTAGATATCATAATTTTTGGTCAAGCTTCAGCAGAGCTCAGTAACACCACACTTTCTAAAAAAATAGAGCTTATGTTTTAACAGATATATGCCATACAAGAGGATGGAAGCATATGCTCCAAACTTTGTGTCTCTAGATTCAAAAGCTTCTAAATACTTTGAATTCTTTCAGACATACAAACAGCAAGACGGGTAACCCAATATACTCTTTTTCATTTGGTGAAGGAGTATTAAAATATCAATACTGAAGCTCATTTGCAGAACCATATTAAATTGTTTTCAGATTAATATCTTAAAATGAAAACATGAAAATCTATGCAATTACTTAATTAACTGTAGCATGCTTTTAAGGGCTTATACGATATATTTACTAATATTTTTTTATGTACTCACAAAATGGAGGCGAAAACTACTTTTGCAATGGTTTTTGGTTTTTATTTTGTTCACATGCTCGTTTTGATGCAAGTTGTTTTTGTTGTTTGTTATGTTTCTATGCCTGTGACTGGCATGAAAAGCATTTTACACATGGCAGCATTTTTTAATTTTGCAGCGCAGCTTTTAGAAATACACACAAACGCACACACACATGCACACACACACAAATGCACTTACTAATTAGAAATAAAAATGCGCGCTGCACATTTCCTCATTACGCTGTTGTAGTTGTTGCTCTTTTTTCATGCCACATGCCACACTGAATGCTCTGCTTCCTCTATAAAGCTAGCCCCATATCGTATGGTGGTTTCGCCTGGGTCTCAAAATAATAAACTCCCTCGCGCTGCGCCAGTTGCTCCAATGATAGCCCACCCAAATCTCCGCCCATGTGAAGCCGGCTGCCTGTGGGCTGCGGACAGCGTTTGTGGCGTGTCAACTGCTGCCATTCACTCGCTTGGCAGCCTTTGGCCTCGAAGGCCGTCATCGTCGTCGTCGTCTCCAGGCTTTCCTTGAAGAGCGCAAAGGCACGCCAGTGGCTGCACTCGTGCCAGAAGCACCCCGGCTGCTGGCTGCCAAAGTTGGCATAGAAGTCCACATGGCCCAGCGGACGATCGAATCCGTAGCTGCCCACGCTCGTATGCAGCACCTCCACATAGTTCGCATCGTTGCGGCTAAGGCGCTCCTTCTCCTGGGCATAGCGAAAGAAGGGCAGGGCCGGATCCAGGGCGCGTATCACACGCACACGACCCGTCTGTACGTGCTTGGCAGCCAGGCCGGCCACATGGGCGCCCATGCTAAAGCCAATCAGCTGCAGATCCTCATACTGCATGCCCGCCTCCACGTGCAGAAAGTCCAGAAACTTAGCCAACACCTGACCCACGGGTTTTACCCTATAGCTGGCCGTTATGTAATCGGCGATGGCGCCACGTCCCCAGTCCACAGTAAAAATGTTATAGCTGCCATCGCTGAGGTTCAGGTAGGCGGGCACCAGATAGCTATAGACATTGGCATGTGCATTCCCCAGCCAGCCATGGATTATGATGCTGAAAACAGAGAGGAGAAGAGAGTGAGAGGGAGTTGGGATATGGAGAGGCGGTACAAATTATTTGAGATGATATCTAAAGAAACTATGATTGATGTGAATGCTCCAATGAAGAAAGAAAACTTATGAGGAAATGTAACCGTTGGTTATAAAATTGTGAATTTTATATATATTAATATATTTTCTAGCTAAAGAGAATAAAACTACTACTACTATATAAGTTGACATATTTAAATAAACTAAAAAACTATAGAGGTAATTCCTTTGTAATCATAATCTAATATCTTAACAGAAACAATAAAATAAATGCTTATATCAACAACTTTTTACAATTGTGGAGA
Organism: Drosophila gaucha; assembly: GCA_035045545.1. Lineage (NCBI taxonomy): Eukaryota > Metazoa > Arthropoda > Insecta > Diptera > Drosophilidae > Drosophila > Drosophila gaucha. Next base: position 1,615,695 of record JAWNOY010000342.1, read on the forward strand.
ACTATTCTTTTGATAGGGATATCAAATACTATCAACAAAAATAAGACGATTTTGGATAAGTTTCATTAAAAGATATTTTGCAATAGCTTTATATAGTACAGGTGTTAAGTGCAGAAAAACGACATGTATATTCAACTCCAATCACTTGCAAGTGCAGCACACACACACTTGCTAAGTGGCATGCATCATTCATAACTCACCGCGTGGGTTGGAATGGATTGAAGCGCGATTGCCGCAGCGAGGCGGCATCGTAGAGCTTCACCGTTTGCGTGGTCATGTCCATGGCTGTATCCTTGCCATCATTCGCATTCGCATTCAGGCCGAAGGCGGCGCTCAGCGTGTTGCCAACGACCTGCTGCAGCAGTCGATTACCATTCGATGGCACAGTCGGGCCACGCCCACTGCTCGAGTGTAGCTGAAAGTATGTCTGCCGGTCGGCATTGTATAGTAAATTGTAGTCCTGCAAGCGCAATAGTTGCTCATCTCCAGCCATTTGGCCAGTTGCATTTTTGTCGTTGTCGTTGCTTTTGGAATTATGCCTTTCCGATATTGGCAGCGCGTCGGGGCTCATTAAGCCCATACTGCTGATGTCTTGGTTAGATGTCCTTACAATTTGCATGCCTGTATACCTGCCCTTGCTCTGCCCATTTCCATTTGGCTGCTGTCTTGCGACCTCTTCTGCTTCTGTTGCCCTCATCATGGCACTTTCCACTTCATTTGTCACTTTTACTTGCACTGCGGGCCTTTGCGCCATCTCCTCCACCCGCAATTGATTGTTGTCTGCATCAACCTGCTGTGCTGCTCTGTAATCAACATCAGAGTAGTTGGATTCCTCAATCCTTTGCTCGTATTCGTTTCGAAATCTGCCCATATATTTGGCCTCTGCAGTGTGCCACAAACAAGCTGGCAACAAAATGAAAGTGCATTAGACGAAACTGGAGCAATTTCTTCAGATATATGTACATATACGTATCCAGATACACACAGAAAGAGTACACCCGAGTTGATCAATGATAATCACCTGACTGACAAATGAACAGCAGCCAAAGCAACAGCATTTTGAGTGTTCTTTTGCGTTCTTCTTGAAATGCTTTTTGTGTAGCTTACATACTCATTATTTTGAAGATACTTTTGAGACACGCTTTTAAGAACTAGTGAACTACACGGACGAACTCCCATTAACAACTGGCTGGAAAGTTTTTCTCCAGTTTTGCGGTTCTCAGTCATAACTTGCTTAAAGTATTTTTATTTTGGGCTCTCTTTAAGCAACGAAAAAAGTTATTAATATGCAGCAGTGTACACTTTTCACTTCAGTTACAATTTGCTCTAGCATATATTCTGATACTCTTACAAAGTTTACTTTAGTTGAATAACGAAATATATAAAAAGTTATCTTTGAGAATATAATATAGCCATTTCTATACATCTACTAAATAGACTCTCTTTATAAATGACAGAGGCATAGTGGAAAACAATAAACAAATCTTTATCATATTTTATACTTGTTATCAAGTGTATTTAGTCTTCGGTTTCTTACAAGTTTTCCGTACTTGTGATTAACAAGCTCACATTGAATATTTCTGCCGAAAAAAGAGATAAATAAATAATATGAAATACCGTTTACGCTCATCTCCATACACCTCATTAGCTGTTAATCTGCTGAGTCAATAAAAGTTCAGCCGCGACATGCGATGTGCCACTGACCAAGTTTTCGGCTCTTTTGGCCTTATACTTAACACTTGGTTTTGGACATATTTTGGGATAGGTCAATGCACCAAAAATGTCTTTAAAAACTGTCTAGTCAACGAACTGTCGAAGCTTTCTAGCAAGTTGTGGGTGTTTTTGATTGGCATTGAAAGTACGAACAATACAATTAAATGTTAACCACATGCAATTTATTAAATTCTTATATCAAAATGAAACATCTGTGAAAAACTTAGTACAAATATAAAAATTTTTTTTTCTAACTTAGAAATCAACGATATTATTATAGATAAACAAGATATTATACATTCATTTTTTTATCTTTATAATCTAAGTCTTAAAGAAATAATGTCAGCATTATATTTGTATATATTATAGTATATTCTTTTTAATTAAAAAAAAATCAAGTTTAAAATTCCTTATAGAAAAATTATTTTTAATATGCGAATAAATACAAACGAATTTTTTATCATTTAGAATATCAAAGTCTTCTTCCAATATATATATACTGTGGCCCTTATTCCATATACTAAACCATTTCAAATTTTATGCCTCTCCGTTTATGAGAAACGTATTCTAATCAATCTTAATATATTCTCTCTGATTATGTTGCAGGTAAGTTCACACATGCCACAAGCAAATATGACGACATGCGATGCGGCAAGAAGGAGGAGGAAAAACAATATTAAAAGCTGAACCGGTCGCCATTTTAAGGACGTGCATTTCCTGCGGCTGATTTGTTGTGTAGGGTGTAAAAGCAGCTAAACGGAACTCCACGCGAAGGAAAACAACGTGCATTTTTTATTATCGCTGATCGCATAACAAACAAAAAACGTGACGAAAACAAAAAGAAAATGTGGGTATAAAAAACCAGTGCGTGACGCCCAAAGCCCAACGAAAGGTAACAAAGCATAAAAAGTAACTGAAAATCGCGTGAAAAACCCTACGGTCTTCCCTTTTTGACTCAGCTTTATCTCTGCAAGGAGCAAGCGCAATCCTTGAAATGAGTTTCTCAAGTGCACACTTGACAATTTTGCTGCATAGATAACAACATTTATTGAATATGTTGCAGGGGCAACATTTTAATTTTACAAAATATGAAGAGAATCCCCCCTAGTTATACTCTATATGAATTGCTTGCAGATGATGCCTCAGCAGAATGCGATAGGCTGCAAGTTCAATGTACAATGCTTTAAAACCAATCCAACTAGAGATGAGCACGACTTATAAATTTGTTTAAAGTTAAACATACCTATTAGTATTTCAACAATATTTCATTCTGAACCTTTCCTTCTGAATTGACTTTGTAAAATCTTTTGAACTTACTTCATAAATGAATGAAGTTTATATATCTTCTTTCAAAACAACTAAATAATTGATAATATTTAGGTTTTTAAAATTCTTTGTTTTTTTTATGTTTCTTAGTTCGTGATTTCAAAATGCAATTTCATATTAATTCGCGTTAAATTTACTTAAATGCATTTTTCGAAAAGAAATTCATCTTCAGACAGTAAATATTTACTTTCAAAAATTAATTAATTAATCAATACGATGCCAAATACCATTTTTTATGTTACCTATACCTAGTTGCACAATATTTGAACCTGAGATATTCGTATTGGAGATCTTGAAAGCACTGTTACTCATCTGAAACAGTATGTCTATATATCTCCAACAATTTTAAATACCTGATATAGATTCACTAAACGAAATGTCAACAGTTTCAATATTTATAGCTAGATAACTTCTTTCAATTTCAACCGTGACACGAATTAAAACACGACACGCAGCCAGCCCCAATTCCAGGATTGTTGCTGTAGCTGTTGCTGTTGCTATTGCAGCTTGCCAGCAGCAATTGTTGTTGTTCTTGTTGCTGTTGTTGTAATGCAACACTCAGACGGGATTTGTGGCAAACAATGCGCGTTTGCCATAATCGATTAAAAAGCGGCTGTAAAGGAACAACAACAGGCAACATCAGCAGCAGCGGCAGCAGCAGGAGACATGCGACAGGAACAGGAGGCTGGGCCCCTGGGCTTAAAGCTGAAACTGGGAGCTGGGGGTCAGCGTTCGCTTTGTTTGCTCTCTGCTTATGCTTCGTATAGCTGCAAGCTCAAAAATGTCACTCGAGTGACTTTTATTACATTGCGCCACGCTCCCCTCACACATACAAACACCCAGAGACCCCTTTTCAATGACTCTGCATATGCCTCGTCCTACACACACACACACTCACAGCCTGGACTATTTGCCCGCAAAGTACTTGAGCCTAAGCTTGGTGTCAGCATTTAGCAGACAAGTGCCTTCACAGATTGCGAATCGGGGTCTGGGTTTCGGGTTTCGGGTGTTCCACTATGCGACTGAAGCATTTCTCGAGCACTTCTTCACTTTTGCATCCTGCGACTTTGAACATGATGCGTTTATGCTCGCACTGTGTGTACTTATCTTAACGCTTACAGCTGACTCAGCCGTTGCCTACACTTTGTTGTGCTTATTGGAAAATATATAAACAATAGGCCCCATAAATGATTGGGGTCAAAATCTTACAAGATACTAGCCATTAACTTTGTTTGGATGTGAGTTAAATTTTGTACAGGTTAAGTTTTTGAGTTTGATATAAATTAATTATTATTTTTAAAGGTAAATTAACTGGGCATAGAAAGTAAAATTGTTATTTTTTTTCTTTTCTTTTACAAAGCGTGCAAAGAATTTCTTTCTCTCTAATTCAGTGGGCAAATTCAGTGTGTATGAGCATGCAAATTCCCCTTACGGAACAGGTTAAAAAAATAACAAATTGATAAAAAAAATCAACTGCGCTAGCATTCACATTCGTACTAAACTTAGACAGTCAATATGATTGCAATTACTTTTTAGTATTAATTTTGTTTAACGTTTGAACTTAACATTCATTTGATATATTACACATGACTGTAAACCTCTTGCAACACTGCTTTAGAGCAACTGAACTGCTTGACGCTTTTGCCTTTAGCAACACTCTAAGCTTCAACTTACAAACGTAAAGCAGTTAAAAGCTTTTTATTATAACAAGCGCAGGACAACTTACCATTAACATTGCCCTAAAGCTTATCAGTAACATAAGGTGAGCTTTGTATCCTGCCGGGTCGCCATTTTAACAGTCTTGAAAGCTGTTGCATTTGTGTCGCTCGACTGACCCACTTCAAAATCAGCAAAATAGCCAAATTGTGTTTTGGACAGCTTTTGCATAGGCACAAAATTTTTGATCAACCCTTTCAAGTGCCTGTGGCTTGTTAGGGACTGGCATTTGTTTTGGCATGTATCCTTGGGCTATATTAAATTCAATTACACGTCGTCAGGAGTTGACTTGAGACGATAAAATCCACCCGAAGGACCAAAACTTTTCAACGAGCTCCCCGACAGTTTTTTGACAATTGGCAACCATCTATTGATAAATAAATAATAGTTAATAGGATCCAGGGAATAATAGACATGTGTTGCCTTAGTCAATTGCCAGGCAACTCCTGCAGCCTCCATGTGGGCTTGTATGTGTGTGAAGGTGCTTGAAGGTGTGTGTATGTGTGTTTCTTCCTGTCTGCTGAGTCGGCTTAGCGCTGAGCACATCCTGCGGCTGTTTTGCATGTAAATGAGCTGCTGCTTCTGCTACTTCCTTAATGTCCTTGCATGCACACACAGACACACAACATATATGCTTTTGCAATTTCAACTCCTTTACTGCCACGCCCTCACAGCTTTTGTCACACCTTTTAATTAACGAACTTACCGGCAGTTCTCAGAAGATCCAGACCGATGCCATCTCAGCCACATTTGAAGTATAAGAGTGTCACTATTGTAGCAGCTGCCATTTTGTTTTTTTTTTTAATGCTGCCATTGGGGACTTGGAGCTTTCCCGCTCTTTCTCTATTTCTCTTTCGCTGCTGAGTGGCTGTGTACACCTCCCACTCTTGTTTTTGTTGTCCTTTTTATGCACTTTCAAGCACTTAATAAGCTGGCAAAACCACCGACAATTTACATGAGATGGGAAGGACTTTAGCCATGGCTAATGTAGACACACCTGCACTTACTTTAACCCTTGAGTTTTCCATCTATTTACACCCGTTACACACACTCGCACTCATGCACACCTTCACAAAGATTGACGTCATGTCTGCTATTTAGCCATCCTATTCCATCATGTGTGTCATATGTGCATTAGCATTCAGGTTCTCCTATATCAGTGTGCGTGTGTTTGTGTGTATGCCGACACCGGCTACAACAGTTAGCTCTTCTTTTTTTATATATATTTTTAGGTCAACGTTATTACCTCACGTTTACCTCTGTCTTCACTTTTTGTCAACGTCTGCTGGCGCCTTCGATCCTTCTACTTGAACTGTTGTCGTTGCAATTAATCTGCAACTACTTAGCGAAAACCGCAGAAATAGGGTCAATTGGTTTAACTATTCAATTTAATATGCAGCTATGAGTGATCGATTTTTAAAACAATTAAGTTTATATAAAGTATAGAGTTGATTGACAAAAGAGTATCTGCACTTAAAGAATTCTAGCTGAAATGAAAGCAAACTTTTTTAAAAATTATACAAAATGTCTAGTCGGATCTCCACGACTTGGAGATCCCCTGAACCAAGTCCAAAGTGGGGTTTTTAACAATCTAGCGTATATCTTTTATCTATAGTTTAGTATATATTATCGGCTCTAACAGCGTCCAAAATATTGAAGTATTTATGTTAAGCGCTTTATAGACTTTCCCGATTTGCCACGCCTCAAGTAGGCGTGGATATATAACTTTTTGATCAATCTAAAGGGGAGGTCAAAAGTATATTACTTTCCAAATTTGGATCCTCTAGCTTCAAAACTGTAAAAAATATAGTTTTACCCTATTTGCCACGCCCCCAAAGGGTGTAGCTATATATAGTATATATATTTTGTATGGGGGAGCGATTCATGAGTATGTATTCCAAATTTCAACTCTAAGACTTCTATAGCCCGAAGTTATCCTATGTCCTATGGGAGCTATAGGATATAGTCGTCCGATGCGGATGATTCCGATATATACAATTCCTGTCCTGCCCCAGCAGATTGGAGCCTATTTATATCTATTCAGACTGACAGGTCTAAGGTTCAAATATCTAGAAAATTTCTACATATACAATTATGCATACAACTTTACAGAGGTTTAGAAATAATAAGCTAGACAAATTAAGTTGAGATACATATGTATCTATGTATACTATATATATAAAATAAAGATAAAAGTTGGTATATATGCTTATAGATAGTTTTTTCTCATGAATATACATATCTATATATATATAGATATGCATCTATATATATCGTAATAGATGCTTTCGAGCCATACAAAAATTATAATGAGATATATTAAAGAAAAGCTTACTGGCTACTAATAACATTATTTTTACCTCTTATGTACTCTACGTTGCTTGACTTTCAAGGACTTTTAAAGGTTATAAGGATCAATATTTATAGCAATTTTAACAAGGTACTACATTTATGAAGGATAATTGAATCAAAGGTATAATTTAATCTTTCAAATATTGTCAGATTTATTTATATTTAATTTATTATACTTAATTCATAATCATTATTGTATACATTATAACAATAGTCATTACTTCATAATTCTTTCATATTTGCTTTATGGCACAAATATATCATCCTGATCTTCGTTAGATGCTCTCTATTGCCAGACGCTCATATCAGATGTATTTTTATTTGCCGAAGATTTTGTGTGCTCACTTTCAAACTTGTGGACTCCTTAAGCATTACTTTCAACTTTGTTAGACCTTTTTTAAAGTACGTGCAGTATATATTTTTTCTAAGCTAAAAATGTTCTTTGGCATCTAACTAGGTTAATGCACAATATCACATTGCAATTTGTGATTAGTTTCTACTTTCCACTACTCCTGTTTCCCATTCTTTATCTAGATAAAACAAAAGCCACAAAACTGCATATAATGAAAACCACTTTGCAGTAATGCATATTAAATTGCATTTGCCCCAACCACGAGCTTACAACCCACTTAACTGTGACATGCAAAGCCGCAAGCAGCACACACACACACACACACACTCAAACTCAGACAACCCGGTGGGAAGCTTGTTGAAACAATTAGGCTACCTCAAGCACAGTTAAGCGTTGTCAATTTGATAAGCACAACAAACGCTTAACCAATTTCGAAGTATTTAGTAACGGTACACACAAAACACACACTCACACATGCACACGCACATCCTTTTGATCCTTGTGCATTACCAAAAACTGTAGCATCAACTGTTTCGCTCTTCTACCCCCCCACACACACACACACACATAATATGAACTTCATCATCAACTAGCTGGGATTGCATTTAGGAGAAGCAACCCTTAAGCTGATGCTGCATTAAATCTCATTTTTGCAGATCTCCTTGCTGCTGTTGTTGTCGTTGCCAAAAAAATCTCTTTTGTCATTTGTGCTCTTGGAATATGCCTTCCATAGCCTTCTTTTTTTTGGGCTATATGCGCCTTGCCCTCACGCCCTTAATGCGCTGCGTCGTATATACTATATATTTTTGATTTTAGGGGTTGCTTTTTTCTTGTTTTTCTTCCTTTCTGCTTTTTTGGGCAGTGCAGTCGCAGCAGCCCAGGACCGGGATGCTGGACAGGACACCACGAACGCACCCGGCATTTCGCGCCTGGCAACACTTTTTGGCAATTGAAATAGGGAGTCGCCAACCCCCCTTTCGATTGTGGGTGCGGTCGCGCCCAAAATTTCAAAATTCATGTTTGCGAGCTGCTTTATATCTATATGTTACAAAATTATTAAATATTTTTTGTTGCTTTTTCGTTAGCTTTTCAATTATATTTTTCAATTTGTATTTAATTTGTTGGTGTCTTGTTTCAGCTGCCAAAACGTTTCGCATAGCTTTTGTCTATACTTTAGCACGCGCTCTCTTTTTCTCTCTTTCCATCCTCCCTCTCTCACTTACTGTGCTGCTCTCTGCAGCTGTCTCTGTCTCTCTCTCTCTCTCTCTCTTTTACCTCCCTCTATTTATCTATGTGTCTGTGTGTGTTTCTCAGGCCTAGCTGCTGATTTGCAGCATCCTGCTTATCCTTTAGGCTTGCTATCAAGTACACTCATACACAGCCACACATACACGGCCACACAGATACACACACTTATAGAGCTCGGTCTGTTTGTGCGTGTGCCTGCCGTCGCTTTTAGCTTAGCTTTGAATTAAAAATGGAAAATTGATTTTTCCGGTCTCCACATATATATACACACACACATATATGTACACTCGCACACACATGCATGCATATTTGATGCGCGATGGTGTGTGCGTGTTTTGAATTTCTCTTCTGTATATGCCGCATAGTTGACTCGATTAAGTAGTTTTCTTTTCGTTTTATTTTTTTGTTTTTTCTTCTGGTTGCTAACGACGCTCAACAATGTTAATGCCCCGGCTCAGCAGTACAAATAGCTTAATATACAATACTGCTGTGACAGGACAATATCACTGGCAAGCGCTACAATTGACGAGATATATCCAATCAGATAGGCCTCAAGCTGTGCCGCCCTCTTAGATAGATGCAATTTTTGGGTATAGTATTTTCTTTGGCTTTCCTGTCCTTTTTTGGTTTGCTGAGATTTCATTTAATGTTATTTTCAATTAATATATTCTTGGACAGTCCGTCAACGAGCCGGTCGAGAAATTGCACGTACGAATACCCAAAGTTGACTGAAAGGCAGCCAAAGGAAGCCAACGACCACGCACCAAAAATTTTTTCGAGGGTTGCGCGCGCATTCCCAATTGCGAAAAAACTCTCCCCCGAAATAGAGCGAATGCGGCTCTAGTTGTTATTGTTGTTGTAGTTGTGATGACGACAAGGGGTAGTTTTAGCCGGGCCAGGCCAGCCTAAGCTCTCTCTCTCTATCTCTTGGCGACTCGCGCTCTCTCTGTCTCTCTTTTGGCTTGTAGCAGTTTGCCGCTTGTGAATTTGTGCATAGCTGATTTTCTCGCTGTGTATCTTGCATGTTGGGGGTTGCTTTTCCAGTCATTCGGTTACGTTTGTCATTTCCAGACACCCCCTACCCCTAACCCTCGCATGCGTGTAGCGGCCCTCTACAGCCCTCTCTTTGTGCTACATGATATATAGACATTTTCCAAGCGACTTCGTTGTTTGCGTCGTTGTTGTTGTTGTTAAATTTATGCGTTGTTGTTCGACGTGCACTTTGCAAGAGCTGCAAGTGCCAGGCAGCAGCCCCTGCTCCCGTTCCAACCCCCAGCATAAAAATCAAATGTAAAAACAATAAAGTTGTTCCATATGCTTCCTCTAAAGCGGGGACGAGGGGGTTGCCATGATGCACCCTTTACACCCCTGCTGCGGTGTTCATTTTGCCTGGCATTTTACTCAATGAAAATGTGCAGGAAACACTCCCTACCTCTACCTCCACTCGGTGTCGTCTCGTCCTCTGTAGTTTGGTATCTACATAACTTTTAGCGCCGCATTTTTACCCGATTTTAATGGGCATTGTGGCTAAAGACTGCGCGATTATGATTGGAAATGAGAGCAGCAGTAGAGAGGGGGGATAAAATAGATATTGCTGGTGCAACGGCTTTTGGGGCGTAAGCAGGTGGGAGGCGCTTACCTGCAAGCAATTTGTTTACAGGCATTTGAAGTAGGAAGTGGTTGTTGTTGTTGCTGTTGTTGTTGTCGGGCGCCAGCTTAGTTGTCATTTAAAATGCAGTTGTAATTTGTCGGCCTTAACTGATTGCAGTCTATGTGGGCGTATAATGTGACAGGATAATCACCATTCGGATTCGAGCTGTCAGCAAACGGAACAGAACTGATCAAATTGAAGAAATGGAAAGGGACTTGCGAGGGAATTATTAATGTTGAAATAATAGAGTTAAATAAAAGATAAAATGGATCTACAAGAGATTTGTTAGTAAAGTATAAAAAAGAACTAAAATATGATCCCATAATTGAAGAAGAGCAGCAGCTATAATAATTTACTTTGTACAATAGATATTACAACAAAGCAAAAATAAATATCACTTTGGACTTAACTTTCAATTGAAATGATAAAATTATTAAATTAAATATTTAGGCGGTCACAGTACAAAAGATCACAGTTTGCATTAGAATTTTGGTACATTATTATCTTATTTCTTAATTTTAAATCTATGTATATTTTATATTTACTATAATTTTCTTCAGTTTTAAAAGTTTACAATCACAGAATATTGTTTTACTTTTCTTAAACTCTAAGTGAGCTTCAAGTATTTTATTATCACATATTATCCTTCTAAATTTTACAAAATTTAATAACAAACATTAATCAAAATACGATTTTAAAATAATATTTATGATAAAAAATTGATTTTTAATGAAAAGTTTTAGTTGTCTTGTCTTTTCTAATTTTTACCATTGATGTGCTTATTATTCTGGTCACGAGTGTTTATTATTTTACATGTATTTATAAATTCCATAGTAAATTTCGCAACTCTTTTAATGGACCACAAAAATGTGGACAATCTGTGCCCACTACTAACCACAATCAAACCTCTGATAATGGTCAGGCCACCCACACAACCCATTGGCCAAGTCGTGTGCACTCTTTCGCTCTCGCTCTTTCCCTCTCTGCTTATCACTGGACGAAATAACTTTTGATGAAGCTGTCGGTTTTTGTTTGGCTTGTTTTCTTTTCTTTTGTTTTTTTTTTTGTTTTTTGTTTTCGTGTCTGCTCAGTTTTTGCAGACAATATTTTTGGCATGAAAATAAATAAAGGCTAACCGAACATCATATAACGTAGCATAACGATAACGCATAACGCATACGCAGCGTGGTACGCCCGCAGGCAACAACTTGTCATTTCCATTTTGCGCTTCTGCTGCTGCTGCTGATGTTGTTATTTCTGTTATCCTTGTTGCTGGTGCCCTTTTCCTTCTATTTATTTGTTTGCCGGCAAAAGTGAAAATTATTTTCCGAGTTTTCTGAGTTTTCCTTTTCCCCTCATCCGGACGAATTTCCAATGCAGTTACACGCTCACTTTTTCTTGTTGAACTTTATGATTTATGGTTAAACGTGCTGTTTATTTGACGCAATTAAAATGTTTATTGAGCTGCCTCGACCGGCACTGGTAAGGTCTTCAAAGAGGGAGTGGGGTAGGAGGGCTGACACTTGTAAGTGCGCCTAATCGAATTAGAATTTAGATGGCGCGCTGTCCGCTTGCTGATGTCATCAGGCTGGAAAACAATTCTATTTGTAGTGTCCGGTGAACGTCACCTGATATATGTATATTATGCTACATCCTGCCTGCCTCTCCCTGCGTCCCATAAATGTTTTAATGCCACAAACACATTTTCTGGGTCAGTAGCAGCGGCAGCCATAGAAATGTCTGACCCCTGTTTCGTCGCCAGCCTGGCTGCGCACGACACACCCATAGTCGAAACGGAAAAAAACCGCCCAGAGTTCAATAACCGAAACAGGACTTGGCCAAAAATTGTGTGCAGCTGCTGTTGCTGAAGCTGCTGCTGCTGCCGGCTTATTAAATTATTTTGCAATCTATTTTAATAAATTTAATATCCTTTGGCAATATTTCCTCTTCCTGACTCTCTCTCTCTCTCTCTAAAATCAATAACGCACATAACGCATTTGTTCTGCGCTGCCAGCGTCGCTGCTTCGATTTGTTTTTGATTAACACAGAGACACACACACACACTTACAAGAAATCTGTCTCTGTTAGAGAGCACAAATTTGGAAATTGTCCTAGCCATAGATATTTTGAGGGATATTTTTGTGTTGTTTCTATTTTGTGTGCGTATATACGTGGGTACGTGTGTGTGTGCGTGAGTGGGCATTGCGCAGCTGCATTGGAAGCAAGTGCCGACAGTTGACAGCACAGAAGGTACAGCCAGGTAACGCGCAGCAGCTTATTTGAACGATGCGCGCGCAGCATTTCCTAACTGAAATTTTTTTGAATGGTAATTTCAAAAGGCAAAACTAACGTGCACTGCTTTCTGTACTGCATTTGAATGCACTGCTTCAATTAACATTTATATATTACACTGCAATACTTTCGTATTTCCTGTTATTCAGCACTGCTTACTATGCAGTGCTCTGCGGCGCCTTCAGAGTCTCCGTGCCCACTGCTTGCAACCACTTTGCCAAGCCTCAAACAGTTTGAGAATCACTGGTCGGATAATTTCCGGTTTGTGGCTTCTGTGCAGCCAAAAAGATATCTCGAATTACATTGAATCTGCATATCCTGTTGAGCTTAAAAAAAAAAAATCAACCAAGTTTATTACTTATTTATTTATTTGGTTCAAAAAGAAATGCACCACTAAAACTGAGTATTTTATGAAGAACAATAAATTTTGTCATCGTCTGGGGTCCGCGATTAAGAGTTGGAGTCTCAAACTTGCTTTCAAACTTTCTCTCAAACTTCTCCCTCTGAATTACGTTAAACGCCTTTTACAGTTTACTATTGCCTGGTTGGCGATTAACAACAATTATTTCTTCTTTTTTTGCTTTATATCGTCGGCTGTAAAATGATGTACCCAGAAAGTCGGTTTAAATTAGTTAGTTTGCAATTTTCTTATTTCCTATTGCGAGTGTACGGCTAAAGAGCAACCATCGCACACATTGCGCCCAGGCCAACAACCGCATGGGCTGCCAACGCTTTGGCACTGATTCCTGTATTTTCACTTTTGTCGCCTGGAGGACCGGACAAATGTGCATTAGATTTTTCATTTCAAAATTCTTTCAACGCCTCCAGATCGACAAATGTGAACTAAAACGTGAACTCTGAACTCAGCTTAAAGCATAAGAACAGCGCATACCACAAGTATGCCCTCAGCTGGCATATTACCAGTTCTGTTTTTATTATTTTTATATAAGCTGGAAGCGCTGTTTTTATTCGATTCATTTATACTTACTATGTGGTGGCCCATCAACATCACCAATCAGTGCTTCCATGAGGCCGGGTGGATTCTCATATTTTTGATTATACACCGCTAACTGTAAAAATGCATGATACAATCATTATAAAAAATCAGCTAACTATGCTGTTACCACTTACCTTCCGCACGGGCACCTTATAGCCGCGACGTGTCTCAATATATTCGCATGCTGCTGAGCCTTGTGTATACCAAATATCGTCGCGGGTGACGGCTAAGCGCATTATTGCGACCAATTCTAATGCGAACCCAATTGCGGAAATCAATATCATAGGTACTGCCTAAGACAAGTTATAAAAACACATTATCAAGATATAGTATGATGAAACAGAAATATCTTTGCAAATTTAAGAATTATTATTTAATATTTTTATAGAAGCATTCTGAAATTCTAAAAAAAATATTCTTAAGAAACTTCATTTTTCTAGACAGTCCTCAACTCTAAGTGAGCTTCAAGTATTTTATTATCACATATTATCCTTCTACATTTTACAAAATTTAATAACAAAGATTAGTCAAAATACGATTTTAAAATAATATTTATGATAAAAAATTGATTTTTAATGAAAAGTTTTAGTTGTCTTGTCTTTTCTAATTTTTACCATTAATGTGCTTATTATTCTGGTCACGAGTGTTTATTATTTATTTATAAATTCCATAGTAAATTTCGCAACTCTTTTAATGGACCACAAAAATGTGGACAATCTGTGCCCACTACTAACCACAATCAAACCTCTGATAATGGTCAAGCCACCCACACAACCCATTGGCCAAGTCGTGTGCACTCTTACTTCATTTTTCTAGACAGTCCTCAATACTGCTATAGCTCGTAAAGTCCAACTACTGTTCAAATAAACACTTACTCGAACTATTTCAAGTGATTTCGAACACTTTACAAAGTACTCGAACAGCAGTGAATACAAAATACAAAAATACAAAATACACTTAACAACACTGCAACAAACACCTGTGCAACACTGTGCCGCAACGAGCGATATCCTGCCTGTTGGCTGACTAGACGCCTACCTGACAACCCTCGTTCGCTCCCTTCAGTAGCCGACAGTCTGCTCACACTGTAGGGCAACCCCGACCACAATATGAATGACAGCTGTCTTTGCTTTAGGCAGATTCGTCTCTGTCTCTCTATCTCTGTCGTTCTCTTTCCCTTTTGTGTGTATTGCATGTTTTCGAATGCCGCTGCGCACGCTCGTTCGCTGACTGTCAAATTGAATTTTTGCTCGAGCTCGAGCACTCGCACACATCCTGCGACGCATTCAGAATTTGGAAGTCGCGCCGCGCAGACGTTTTAGTGAAAGGAGCAAAAGCATAAATAACAAAAAAAAAACTATCATAAATACAGTAGAATATAAAACAAATTTAAGATATGTTAAATTAATAGTTTTATACATATATATGTATAAATATATGTGCTCTTCGTGACGTTCAGACGTTTGCATTAATTTATGTGCCTCTTGAATGCAAATAAAAAAGCAATAGCAAAAAAAAAAAAAGAAAATAACTAACGTCGCCGCCCATTGCCATTGGCAACAAAAACAAAACGCGAATAAAGGAAGACCTAACCATCAAAAAGACAAGTTAGAAAACGAAACACAAAATCAAACGCGAAACGTCCAAGAAATTGCAGGGAAAAAAAATAAAAGACAAAAAAGAAAGAAATAATATATCATATTATTTTAAAAGATCAGAACTAAACGAAAATAAATATTAAAAAGAAAAAAAAAACATTTTAAATCGGGAAACTAATCGAAAAAAATAAAACGCAAAACGTCAAAAATTAGAAGAAAAAAAGAAAATATTATTTTTTTTTTGGCTGAATTGAAACGGCCTTCAACATTCAGCTGAATCAGGAAATGCACGCTCTTAAGGAGG
Source organism: Drosophila gaucha (assembly GCA_035045545.1). Taxonomy (NCBI): domain Eukaryota; kingdom Metazoa; phylum Arthropoda; class Insecta; order Diptera; family Drosophilidae; genus Drosophila; species Drosophila gaucha. The sequence continues at coordinate 1,631,244 of JAWNOY010000342.1, forward strand.
GCGCCACCATGCTGCACCATCAGCCGCCACCGCCTTTGCCGCTGCCGCTGGCGCAGTCGCTGCCAGCGTCGCAGTCGCCGCATGATGATTTATTGAGCGCTGCTGACAAATATTTCTTTAACGCCCACAGCAATCCGATTGATAATGCTGCCGCCGCCGCCGCAGCCGCTGCTGCCGGCCTGATCGATCCGCATCACAATCGCGATCTGCACAATGCGCTGGTCGCCTCCATAGCCAACAGCAATGTGGCTGCCATTAATGGCACTTTGACCACGGCCGCGGTGCTGAAGAGCGCTGCCGCTGCCCAGGCACAGGTGCAGCAGCAGACACAGCAGCAGAGCGCTGCCGGACAGCAGGCGTCCCAACAGCAGCAGCAGCCCACAGCTGTACAGGATCAGGCCAGCGCACAGACCAATGGCAACCAGCAGCAGCAGGCAACTGCACAGCAACAACAACAGCAGCAGCAACAACAACAGGCAGCTGCTCAGCAGGCCGCTCTGGCGCTGCTTAAGGTGGACAATGTGAATGCAGCCGCTGCACAAAATGGGAGCGGTGCCAATTTGAGCATCAAGAGCAGCTCCTCGGGCCGCTCCACGCCCAGCAACAGTGGCGGCAGCCTCTCAGATCCAGCTCCAGGCAAACTGTTTGTCGGCGGACTCAGCTGGCAGACATCGTCGGAGAAGCTAAAGGAATACTTCAATATGTTTGGCACCGTTACAGATGTGCTCATCATGAAGGATCCCGTTACTCAGGTAAGCCACATGTAGTCTATGCCTAATATTTTAGCCAGCTATGTATATGGCCATTTCTCTATTTCAATTTCTTCCTCTCTCTCTCTCTCCCTCTCTTTTTGGAGATTACTGCTTCTATTTTTTTGCCATTCTGTTGTTTGTTTGCGTTTCTCGTTTTGCTCTCTACGCAGATTTGGCAGATTTTACAGCTATATTTACGCGCCGTTTCATTTCGTTAGTCCGTCTGCGTCTCTTGCTCGCTCGCTCTTATCTCCTTTTCTCACCTTGTTATTCGATGTGTCACTGCACGCAGCTGCAGCTGCTGCCCAAACAACAACTACAACAACGTCAACCACAACAACAATGATAATGTGTGATTTACTACAGTCGTGTCCCATGCTTTAGCCCTTTGTCTGTGTCTGTGTCTGTGTTTGTGCCCTTCTTCCTACTTGCTCTTTATTTTTGCATCTTTCACATTATTTATTGGTTTCTGTCTGGTTTAGAATTACAGTTTTTCGCTACGTGCCAAACAAAAGACACAAAATCCGACCACCAGGCAGCAGCAAAAGCAAAGAAATAACAAGATAGCAGGGCATATTATAATCGACCAAATCAGGTTTCACATCAGAATCTTACAATAAAAGTGTTTGTCTTCCGTTTGACATAACCAACTAATATAATACACTTTTAGTGTCTTTATAAGAAATCAATTACTTGCATAAGTTTATCAACGAATCTGGATCTAAAGTGCAAGCCTTTTTTGTAACTGCAATAAAGCAACTGCCAGGATAAGTTTAAAACAAACGTTCCGTTTAACAGTCGCTTCCTGGCACATGAGGCACAGCGGAAATTGCATTTTAAGCAAGCGTATTAAGCAATTTGTCCGCTTGATAAGCGCACAATCAACTCATATACAATCATATACATATATGTATGTACATACAAATAGTGTTCAGTTCTTGTTGTTGTTGTTGTTGTTGTCAGACAGTTGCAGCGGACAGCGCGCGCGCTCGCGCTTTGGTAGGCCATTAAAAATAGCAGCTGCCGTTGACAAGTCCTGTGCGCGCAGCTGTTTTCGTCCCTCCATCCATTTTTAATGCTGTGGCACAGGACAATGGCAACGCGAGCCGAACCTGACTGGGCCTTAGGGTAGTTTGGCCTGCTGCGCGCAATTGCGCAATTACGGCAAAAACTTGAAGGGAACTCGAAGGCGAAGTCGAATCCGAATTCGAACTGGAACTGGAACTGTTTTATTCGCAAAAGCAACCGATCCTAACGGGGGTTGTCCCCGTCGCAGATAGTCAAGAGAAACGCAAGCAAACATTGCCCTTTATAAATATATATTCTATAAAAACTACACACACACACAATGCACACCTTTTGTTGTGCTCCAACAAACAAAAGAGACAACAAAAATGAAAACTGGTTTGCCAACTGCTCACTCAATATCTGTGTGAATGTATGTGTACGGATGTGTGTGTGCGCTGTGTCCTGCTTATAGGTGAACCAAGATCCAAGTACAACTAGTTTTTAAGCATAGGAAGCAAAGTTTTTAGCTAGCGTATGTTATGTAGTTGAATATATGAGAACCAAATGAAATATGTACCTAAAATATAAATAAAATATAATTTAAATGAACAAAATATATATATAAATATATATACATATATACTTGAAAAGTGAACGAATTGTGGAGAGAACCAGCGGCATTTGGAACTGGAACCGTGACACGTGCGCAGCTGTTGCGCCGAAGGCCTCTTCGTAATCACCCGACTCCGTAATAAAAGGAAGCGCAGATAAAATCTTCAAATATCGTTAACGATGTCTTAGGTACATGTTGAAAACAATCCCAAAAACAAAAGATCGCCAAAAAAATTTTAACTGTATAAAAACACGTTTAGCGTAAAACTAAGCTGGCGCATCGTAATCTCTCTCTCTATTTCTCTCGTATCTCTCGTATAACTCTGAGCAAAACTTAATAAAAATTTATTAAAATATTTAAAACTTAATTATCGTATAATCGTATTCTAATTGAATGTACTCGTACTCGTATTGTGTACTTGGTTATTCTTAGCGTTTCTTACCCAATTGAAAACAAAAAACAAGCAACAAATCCCAACAACTACTTACTATACATATATATATATTACATATATGAAATATATTCACGATAAGCAATCGATTAAAAAAAGAACCGCCTTAAAACATATAACTAGATATATAGCAAATCTAGCTGCAGAAATATTTCCTAGACCCTGTACCAAAATGAAAAACAAATACGAAACTCTTCTCCCCTCCCATAGCAGTAAGATGTGTTTGTATCTTATAGATACTACATACGTTAATATACATATATCACTAGCTCTAGTCTAGTTTTATACCAGTAACAGTACAATTTTTATACTTTCTTTGTGATTAATTTATGCTTTATTTACTTTTTTTTTGGCATATATCCTTTAACCATTTGCTGCGTAGTTTTTCTCCCCAACTATACATAAACCGAGTATATTTTATAATTTAGTCGATTTTTTATTAATGGAAATGAGCTCCATTTGTAAAGTTTACAGGAATCTTAAAATATTTTAGAAATATTTCTTATATTTTTTATAAGATTCAAATTGTATTACCCCAGATAATCAAATTCTACATTTAATTAAAGGTATAATAACTATTATATAATTGCCTATAAAAAGCATTATGTAAGCTACTGTGAATTAATGAAGCTGCCCTTTTTGGGGAAGATCATAAGTAGTTATCAACTTTAAAAATTTGTAAGAAATAAAAGGATCTTTGGCTATCTGAGGCAAATATATTATAGCAGATGAACCAATACATATTTTTTTTAGATCTGTACACCAAGATATAACCTAGTAGCTGTCAATATTGCCAGAAGGAAATACTGTAAAACTAGACTTCGCTTGATACTGGATCTTTTTATTGTCTTCCCAATAAAACATTTTAATTATATAGCCAACGCTCAACTAATTCACAACTTTACCTCTATTCGACTATATAGACTAGACTAAATTCTTATGCGAAAAATAAATTCGCTTAATGCTTAAGTCAATTGTTGTATTCTAAATTGTAAAATATAAATTTGTATTTGTACCAGAGAAAAAATTACTTATAAGCGACTTATTTACACACCCAACTCATGTTTTGTAAAGAAAATATTATATACATACATACATATATATATATATAGTATTATTAATATTAAGTACATATTTCTTTGTAAACTAACAAGCAATTATATGGGATAAGCCAAAAAGCTATTCGGTAATATCTTAGGAGTATCTATAAAAATCCATCACATACGTATTCACTATATAATTGTTCTGGCCTAGTAAATGCGTTTGATCCGTTTTTTACACTCTTTCTCTCTCTCTCTATCTAACTGACTATCTATATGCTGCATATAAGAACTATCTCATACTCTCTCTATATATATATTATATATATATATTAAGCCTCATATGTATCTTTGAATTACTGTTAAATATTATTTGGAAAAGTGAAGAGGTGCACAAACAAGATGATGTTGATATTGGATATATATTTTGTGTATATACTTAGAGCGGGTTTATCATTGGATGGATAAATTAAATAATTCTATTGATTGAATCTGAAAAGTATTTAGTACAAGTCTTAGTTATTAGTTCAGCATAATTACATAATTTTTAATGTGTGTTTTACTGGGAGAAATTTGTTACTCTATTTTTTCGTTTTGCTTTCAAACAAGCGCAACGGGAGGGTATTAGAGAAATACAACAAGTACTTTCAGCTAATTAAAAATATTAGAGTATGCATAGTACTCATGTATAGATCTTTGCGTATTCAAAAAAAATATAAGAGTATGCATAGTTCTTCTATAAAAAAAAGAAGTAATGCATAATTCTACTTATTAAAATATAAATAAACATATGAACTTACATAGTTCTTATATGTAAAACTGTACGTACTTATTGCATATCTCTGATAATCATTTAAATATAATTTTTAATATATATTGTTATTATTTATTATTTTTATTTTTTTTTTTCTCGTTGAGTTCTTTTGGTGGCATCAACTATTCTACGAGCCTGTTGATGCATTGATATGTAACTTTGTTGAACTTTTGCTAACGTTACGTAGGACATTTACAAATTATTAACTTGCAATTAGCTGATCAGTTTGCAAACTTAGATTTATATATACTATACATATATATAAGATTACATACGTATTTCGTAAATGCCGCCTCTAACCACCAAAATTCGGAACTAACATTTACTAAACTCTATCTATCTTTTGTGTTTCTCCCTCTCTCTCTCGCGCGCTGCTTCTCTCTGTCGTGCATCGTCACACTTACAGCGCAGCCGCGGCTTTGGCTTCATCACATTCCAAGAACCCTGCACCGTGGACAAGGTGCTCAAGGTGCCCATTCACACGCTCGATGGCAAGAAGATCGATCCCAAGCATGCCACGCCTAAGAATCGCCCACGCCAGGCAAACAAGACCAAAAAGATATTCGTGGGCGGCGTCTCGCAGGACACCTCGGCCGAGGAGGTTAAGGCCTATTTCAGTCAATTCGGTGCCGTCGAGGAGACGGTTATGCTGATGGATCAGCAAACAAAACGCCATCGCGGCTTCGGCTTTGTCACTTTTGAGAACGAGGATGTGGTGGATCGCGTCTGCGAGATACACTTCCACACCATCAAGAACAAGAAGGTTGAGTGCAAGAAGGCCCAACCCAAAGAGGCAGTCACACCCGCCGCCCAGCTGCTCCAGAAGCGCATCATGCTGGGCACCCTGGGCGTTCAGTTGCCCGCCGCACCTGGCCAGCTTTTGGGCGCACGCAGTGCCGGCGTAGCCGCTGCCATGAATCCCTTAGCCATGCTACAGACTCCCACACAGCTGTTGCAATCGCCTGCCGCAGCCGCAGCCGCACAGCAAGCGGCACTCATATCACAGAATCCGTTTCAAGTACAAAATGCAGCTGCCGCTGCCACCATGGCGGCCAATCAGAGCAACTTTAACAAGCTGCTTGCCTCATATCCCCAGACAGCGCTACACAGCGTCAGGTGAGACACTTTTCTATAATAATATACAAGTGCTTCGTGAAGTAAACATATATTATCTTCCCCTCTATCTAGATATGCTCCATATACCATACCCGCCAGCGCCGCCACTGCCAACGCCGCATTGATGCAGGCTCATCAGGCCCAGAACGCGGCTGCCCATCAGCAGCAGCAGTCGCATAATGCGGCCCATGCACATGCCGCTGCCGTAGCCGCCGCCGGTCTGCATCAGCAGCATCAGCACCATCATCAGCAGCAGCAACAGCAGCAGCAACAGCATCATCACAATGCAGCCGCCGTTGCAGCAGCCGCCGCCGCCTCCAACAATGCTGCCACACAGGCCCATTCAGCGGCCGCTGCCGCTGCGTTGGCCGCTAATGCGGCAAATGGAGCGGGCGCAAATGCGCATTCCTTGGCAGCTGCACAGCAGGCAGCGCTTGTCGCTGGCAATCCGCTGAATGCGGCTGCAGCGGCCGCAGCTGCGGCTGCCAATCCGGCTGCCGCCTATCCGAATTATGCGCTGGCCAATGTGGATATGTCCAGTTTCCAGGGTGTCGATTGGAGCAGCATGTACGGCATGGGCATGTATGTCTAAGCAGCCCTGCTCTATCTTTCTCTTTCTCTCTCTGTCTATCTCTTTCTACCTATGTAATTTGCATACAATTATATATACACACACATACACACACCCTTACAACCACAACAGCCACACAAATCTCATGACCACAAAATTTGGTTTACCTTTTGGTTTAACTTAGTTCTTAGTGCCACACACACACACACTCACATAAACATATACACACATAATTGAAAGCATATTAAGTATTATATTTAAGGCTCTAGCCCCCCCGCTACCGCCCCTCACGCGTCTTATAACAACAAAAACATGATAAGCAATAAAAGAATACAAAAAGAAGAGCAGCCCGTGAGGCAATGGCAAAGATAAAAGAAAAACAAATTCATATAAATTAAAAGAAAAAAAAATTAAACCAAAAATAACGAAAAACAAAAAAAAAAAAACAATTTAAAAAACCACCGATTGTGATTGCGTTTAATTGTAGCAGTTTATATAATTTTTAGTGCATAAAAAACTATTATATAACAAAAACATATTTATAAAAGCAAAAAAAAATTAAACATAAATGCATAAAAAGCTCACTGAAAAATGCGAAACAAAAGCGAGATGATGAAAACACAATTTTGCTCAAGCATCGTATTAAAAAAATTAATAATATAAAATAAAATATATATGAAAACCCTATAACTGTATAAACACTTAAAGCTATAAACAAAAATAACTATAGAAATTTAAAAATGAAACTGAAGAAAAAAATAACACTACACAACATAATTTAGTTATTTAGTTTTGAGCTCGAATTTAATTCACCCAGCATAGCAGTTAAACAGAGAAGACAAGAGAACCGAACAAACATCACACAAACACTCAATCAACCACACACACACACATACACTCGCTCTCTACTTCATACATACTTCATAATAAAACTGGCAACTGATATAAAGCTGCATTATTTTTATTTCCTTATTTTTTGTTGAACTGTGTGAGTAAGAGACCACAGACTATACATATTATATATCATTCATTCTCATCTATATAATATGTCTGCTATGCCCCAAATATCTGCTTTGTTCTCTCTTATAGAAACTTATTTAATATCCAAACAAAATGCTCAAGCATCGTACTAAGCCTGAATATTAATACCAACATTTCAGACTTAAGACTGTGCACTAAACATATTTCATTCACGCTCGAACCCTGTCTCTCTCTTATTTCATTTTATTTTTTGTAACATGCTTTATCTTTACACAATATTTCTTTTTTTTTTTACTTTTTTCTACTTTTGCGCATTAATTAACACAGAGTTAAAAATTAAACTAGTAGCTACTGTATTAATGAAAAATAAAAGAAACTCCCCTTATCTTAGTTTTAGTTATAATTTGTAATTGTTTAGCTGTAGCATTTGCATTTGAGTTTTGCATTAAAAAAACATACACTACACTACACACTTCATTATAAAATAGTTATAAAAAAAATATGTATACTCTTTAAAAAAAAAAAACAGAAAAGAACTTAATTTGATTCGCTTGCATGTTTCAACTTTAATTTTAATTAATTATTTACTTAGTTATCATTTGAAAGTAATCATTTGCGTATGTATATATAGTTTATATGTATGTGTAAACAACACACACAGACACTCACACCCACACACACAACATATAATTATAAAACAAAAACAATTTGAAGTAATTTTTGTGTTTAATAAAACTGGTTTACAACAAACAAAAAAAAAACAAAAACTTTGCTAATGAAACAAGCAAAAAAGAAAACGGATTTGTGTTTTTTATTATTATTTACTAGATTGTATATATAGTTGATTGATCATATTTATATATTTATTTATTTTGTTGAATTTTCGTAAATGTTGTGCTCTCTTCTCCTACTCCCTTCTCTCTACCTTTATCTTGTGTCCAGGTGGGGATTTATATATATATTTATTTTGTGTTCTTGTTTCTATTGTACAAATATATATTTTAATGTATATGTATGTGTATATCTGGCTGCATTTTGAAGGTGAGTATATCGCACATATATATATATATACAAATATTTATTTATATATATATATATATACATTAACTATTTTCCAAGTACTTGTACAGCTTCCCAATAAAATCACATGTCCCCGTCTCATGTTTCGCATACCAAAGATAATATTTATACAACATTTTGCTGGGCTGAATTTTAGACTCGTAATGCTCCATTTACTTAGTACACACACACACACACACCTAATTTAGTAACTTATATTCCCATTAATTTATTGTTAATGCTTTAGAACTTAACACACATTCCACTAAAAGCTATTTGGTGCCATTCAAAAACAAACCCAATAAAAATCCAAAAAATACAAATAAATATTGCCTAGATCTCAGCATTCTATATACAGATACAGTTTAAGTTCTAGCCCTGAGAAATTACAAAACGGAACTAACATATTTTTTTATACAAAAATTCATTGTTATATATATATACAATATAAATAAAATATACCATTTATTTATTATACATAATTTTAATAAATATAAAACATATTTATAATTGCATTTTATTTTTGTTTCGATTTTTTTATAGCGCAAGAAGTCAAAATATGCTTTAGTGTTTATTAATATACAATTTATATTATATATAAGATCGAAGTCCTGGCACACGTACTCGTAGACGAATTTTGTTTTGGAAATGCTACGACATTTTTATTTTTATTTATTCATTCTTTATTCTCTTGTTTTCTACATGCTTTCATACATTTATTGAATTGTATGCTTCCAAAACACTTTCCATATATTCTTAACATTCTTATAGTTCTAACATTTCAAAGTGATATCAATCGCCAAAGAATTAGTTTTGTACTTGGTAATCCGTAGCAACAGTCTAAAAAAAAAACTGAATTCGAAAACAACCGTAAAAACCGAATGAAATGTTTTGAAATATACAAAAAAAAAAAAAAACAAAAAAAAGTAATGTAGCTTGCGAATTTTGATATATATACTAAGTAACAGAACATATATAGCGCTCTTTATATATATCAGTAAATATATACATATAATTTTTGATAAAAAAAAAAACAAAAACAAATCATAGATATATTATACATAGTTGAATTGTTCAGTTTTTGAATTAAATATTTTCTCTTATATTCGTTTTGTGGTAGCGAACATTTTTCAATAACTCATCTTAACCAAAAATATCGTCGATTGTACGACCCAATTTGCTGTAATATATGACACACATACACAAACACACATACACAAACACACACACACACACATACTATAAATTAGTTGTGTCTTTTTTTCGTACTTGTAGGTTAAACTTATATAGTACTACATACATTTTTAGCCATATAGAACATACATATTTATATAAATATATATATATAAAAAGCATGATGGAACATGTTCAAGTAGTCAATTGCGTAAAATTCTATATACAAACTATATATACTCCCTCTCTATATATACATACATATATATACTATACAAAACATAACGAGAATGCAAGATTAAACAATTTGCAATCCATATCATCTTCTCACAGTATACTACAAAAAAAAAACAAAATGAAAACTAACTGAAAAACAATTCCCCCATTTATATGGCATTATAAAGCATTATATATATATACATATATACATACATACATGCATACATCATATGACAATAAGATCAACTGTGTTTCAGAGCATTCAAGTGTCAGTATTCGTAAACCAAATTACCTAAACAAAAAATAAGTCTCAACGATAGTCAATCGGATTTTAGCTATTGTACTATATAAATAAATATATTATCAAGTTGGATAATGTTGATGTTCTCTCATTGTACTCGATATATACAACAACAAAAAACGACAACAACAAGATGAATATATACACACAACATATAGAACTAAAAAGTCGAGTGACAACTCTTTATAGATATTTACATGCATACAGCGATATTTAGGAAGACCGTGATATATTCAATTAGAGAAACCTTTAACTATATATTATATGTATATATCTATTATATATATAAGACAGCGTCTCAAAATGTGGCAAAATACTTACTAAGTGTTACTTCCAAGAAAGAGGGAGTGTTCAAACATTTCATAACCCTAGGCTGAGCTGTTGTGAGGCTACACAAAACGCATATCACTTTGAAAAGGGAGTTACGAACCGTAAAAACCTTTAACATACAAACAAAAGTAAATCTTTGTGAAATGGGGAAAAGTGTCTTGATTTTTTGAAGTCAAATGGTTTTTAGAACGATTTTTATAAAAACCCCAAAATATAGTTGTTTTTTGAGTGACTAATGAGGACCAACCGAAAACTTAAAAATCTTAGCGAAATTCGATCAAAAATCAGGTGATTAAAATTTTGATATAATAAACCATAATTTAGTTTACTCTAGAATTTAGTTGAGACGTTCTTTTGGCTTCTTGTCTATTGTTTTTGGCCTTATTATAATTTCTTTATAAACTAAACACACTTACACACACACACCAAATTTTCGCTACAAAGCTAGTCAATTGATGTGGAAAGCCACAAATCAATAAGCTCTATCTACTCTAGCAGCAATAAGTAAGTATAAACAAAAAAATAAATAAAAACAAAAAAGAACATACACAATAAAGAATAAAAGCAATTATTTTCTTGGGAAAATATAAAACTAAACTATAAACAATTATTATATATAAACAAATCAAATTTAAATGCTACAATAAATATTTTATTTACGAAATGGCTAACAAAAGAAACGGCATAAAAAAACAATTTTAGTTTTAAGCTTTAACTTAATTCAAGTCATAAGAAACATGTTGAATAATTTAAAAGCAATTGAGCTGAGTATATAAAGCTCATATAAACAGTTTACATAACAAATGCTATTTATATTAATTGCTATATATATATATATATATATATATATATATATATATATATATATATATATATATATAGCAATTAATATAAATAGCATTTGTTATGTAAACTGTTTATATGAGCTTCTATATATATATATATATATATATATATATATATATAAAAGGAACTATATATTATATATAAAACTGGAAAAATGCTATTTATGCTTATTTCAAAAGTTAAACGAAATCAAAGACAAAACAGTAAAATATTATATTAAAATTAAATTAAGTGTTAAGTAAAACAAAAACGAAGATTAAAACTAAAAATTAAAAAATATTTAAGCAGAAAAGTAATTGAAAAAAAAAAAACAAAAATCAGAACGTTTTCTTCTATAACAACAAGGAACATAACTTTTTAACAGCTCGTCACATATCAATTATAATGAGCTATATTTTGGGCATAACGGTACTTATAAATGAAACAAAACGAATTCCACTTTTATGTACTCTAAAAAGAAAAAAAAATCAGCAGAGGATTTCTAACAAAATAAAAAGGTGAGTAAAGCCATAAAAATTTCTAAAAAGTGGTAAAGAAAACCAACTAAAAATATATATGCTCTATATATATATATATTATATATAACTTAGACTCGTCTTCCAGTAACTATTTGACAAAAAAAGTACTAAAATTCAGTAATATTTTCAGTTTAAATGTAGCATCAGTTTGGCTCACTACTATATATTTATAAATATGTAGTATATGAAAACTGTATAATCTGTTTATTTCCTTTGTAACTTTTGGCTTTACTTTAAACTTGAAAACGAGTTCAAAAAGTTTCTAGTATGTCAACTCCTAGAAAAACAGCTGATGATACTTATTGAATTTGAAGAACTTGTTAGACGTAAACATTCAGTACAATTTTTGCAACGAGGAATTTTAAATGAATATAAAATTAAAGTAAATAAAAGTGTTGACAAGAGAAAACCCAGATTGGAAACCTTTATGTTACTATATATGATTTGGTATTCAATAGTTTACGATCCTCTGAAAAAAGAAACAAGAAGAACTTACTAACTGTTGTACATTTTGTTTCTCAATAAAGAAAACTTAATACTAATAAGCGATAAGTGCATTATATTAAAAAAGAAAAAAAACAAGAGAAAAACAAATACAAGATGATAAAAGTTTTAGTGTTAAGTTGTCACGTATATCTTTTAGGCCATAAGCAACAACCCTTATATAAAGAAGTTGAATTGACTTTAGTTTTCGACGTGTAGCTATATATATATATACTTATATATGGCATATATGCTCCCATATATATATATATATATATATGTATATATATATAAGAATTTGCAGCCAACATATATTTGGTAATATTTAAACAATTATTATTTATTTATTAAATAGCATAAATCAGGATAAATCTATATACAAAACATGCAAGTCCTGTCGCTCGTTTATTAAAAAAACCTCATATATAACTCTTTCTATATACACAAAATGAAAACTGTAAACTCTGTATTTAATTCTTAGCTACAAAAATCGGAACAGACCTTGAACAAATAAACGAAAAATGTGTTGGCAAAAATAAACACAAAAAATGAAATTCAAAAACAATTTGCATTTGATTTGAAGAGAAAAAGCGAATTATATATAAATATAAAAATAATGGAAGTAATTAATGTAATTTGTCGTAATTAGTTTGCACGCATTTTGCTGTACAATGCACACGAGAAATCAATGTATCTGGAATACATAATATATATACATATTTATATACATATATAGTTATGAACCGAAGAAGTGTGTAGCTCGTAAGCCTAGCTGATTAACTGCATAATAATTATAATTAAACTAGTTAAACATTAGATGATAGTTGAATTAGAAACCACCGTCATTTTAGACTTTGTATAATACTATATATTGTATACAGTGTACAGTGTACACTAACTATAATGTGCGCCTCGTTTCTGGTCATGTATTGCGCCACATGCAATTTATACATATTACATCTTTTGTTTTCGTAGCACAGAACAGCGTAATTTCATTTTTAACTCTCTGCTCCTATCTCTATATATACCATTTTTACACGCTTTCTAGTATTTTTTAGTATTTCTTTTGGTTAATATTAAAAGTATAATACTGTAATATTAGTTGAGACCTAATTTTAATTTGTATATAAAACACACGCACACACACACATACTAACACACATTTCCAAAAGCATGTCGTTAGCAAAAACTGGTTTGCGGATCTTAAAATGTCTGGGTATATATATATACATATATACCAAAGAACGAAGCAATCTATTGCTATATAAAATATGACTATTGAAGGATATCGAATAATGAAAACAACTATTTATGTGGACAATACATCTCAACAGCAACAGCAACAACACACAGTAAAAACTTATAAGCAATATACATATATAGTAGTACATATACATATATATATATATATATATAAACTTTGATACTGAGAAACATCTTTAAAAAATAAACATAAATATATATGTATATATATATTTATTTTAAAGTATGGAGAACGAACTTCCTTCAGAAGCTAACATTAGTTGTTAAGTACAGTGTTGATTAATGAACCAATTTGATGCTGTATATATATGGCATATATGCTCCCAAATATATAAATATATATATAACAAACAAATTTTGCGTGTGTGTGTGTAGCAAATTCAAATATGAAAAATCGTTAAAAAAGCAAAAAAAAATATAAAATAAAAACTGTAGAGTTTGTGTTGCAAGTTGTACTACAAATTGAATTACAATAAACTATTATATATTCTATATATGTATATTATGCAGTTAAAACAATACCAGCTGTTATATATAATAATTATCTGAATGTTAAATACCAGAACTTATTTCAATGCTGTTTCCAAAGTTGAGTAACTTTTAGCTTCTTATGCAATAAACATATATACATACAAATATTAATTAACAAACATATAGATATATAAAGTATACTTAGTAATAGTGTTGATTAGCGCCTAATTAGTATGCACACACACACACACACACACACATACACACACCTACACACACTTTGGTATTTAGTTGCGTACAAGAAATACATGAAAAAATAACCCAAAAACTCATCTAATTGTCGCTGCGTAACAGTAATTATATAAATAATTAATATTATATATACATATACATATATATACATATAACTTAATAAATGTTTCACATAAAATATATATATCTATATATACATAAATTATTGTAGTCTATCTTTATTGCATTTGATCTCCAAAACACGATTTACGTAACACCCAGTATATATTTTGAATTTTCTTTTACATTTCGTATCTCGTATTTGTAAATTACGACTAGTTAGTTTTGTATAGCGAAACAGTTATATATATATATATACATGATTTTCGTTTCTTAGTCTAGCACACAAAACCCTTTTATAATACTCTTATCTAAATGTGTAAATTCTTATTTTTAGGAAAATATCTTATTTTAAAGTTCGTAACAAAGCCGTAGATACGATAATAATATATATTTTATTTATACTATATAGGGTTTTTTGCTGTCGTCCGTCCGTCTACCCGGTTGTCTGTATAAAGCTAAATTCTGGTAGCCCTCATATTGAAATTTGCTGTTAATACTCGTGTATCTTCCACAGAATGCCCAAGTGGCAAGTGGGCTAGAATTTTGCTTATATCATTTGGCATAAGACAATTTATATTTTGGGCGTTCTTAAGGATGCAGATATTAAATTTGAAATATATAATTATTTTACCCCACGAGCATATTAAAATATTCATTTTGTTGAGACTTTTCGTGTGCCAAAGAAAATGTTCGTTAAAGTCTTAACTAGCTTAAATAATCTGTACGAGTTTGATAAGGTAAAGTATAAAGAATTTAGAGTCATTGAAAATTCAAAAAACGACCCGCTATATTTTGAAAGTGGAAAGTATAGGTTCAGACGAACTCCAGAAGGCGTTAGAGCAACGGACTCCATTTGGCATATTTACAGTTATTTAAAGTTAAAAAAAAAATATTGATTTCAAGTCAATCCAATTTTTGGGCAAATCACGATAAGATCCTTTTGCTTCATTTTTAAATTTGGTAAAACTTTTGAATTGGAATTTTAAAATGCCTATTGATATTAGATAGTTTTGATCCGTACGATTCAAAATAACTATTTTATTTGAAGACCAAATCATTCAGCCGAGCTACATCAATCGAATAGTCAAAGAAGATAATTTCAAATTCGACCCAGCTTTTTGAAAATCCTTATAGAACTGTTAGTACTTATAGACTTTTGAATGTAAATTGAAAGAAGACATCTGTCCCATTTGGAAAAGGTCTGCCAGTATGCCAACAACTGACTTAATCCAATTTTTGGAACACAATGTAATGTGACCCCTGTTTGAAGAACTTTCCAATATGTAAACCATTCTCATTATTAAGAGTCGAAATGGAATTAAATCGAAATCGATTGTTATTTTCGAAAACGTTTAAATTAGTGCAAAAATAAAAAGCCACGAAAAATTATGGAATGTATATCGATGCTCCGCGTATAAATAGATTTGGCAGCAGAATATATGTTAGGGATATGTGCATCCTCACAAAAAACATTGAAAATAAAATTTACATTGTCCCCGTATAGTCAATAATTTAAAAAAAACTGAATTGGAATAGACAATACCAAAAAACCAAAGATATGCTGGACTTACCCCATAATGATGTTTTAAGGCTTCCATTGAGAACACGCAACTCGGTTTTATTAAAAAGGGCGTTGAAGGCTCTAAAAATGTTTCATTACGCATTATCGATATAAATCCTTATAGACTTGTAGAACTTTAACTTACCAACAAATACGCTGCTTCGTCGAACAGGACCACATTTACCAACTTGCATCTAAAACATAAATATATATAACATCTCGTCCAATAATAGTTGCATCACCATACAAATTTTACCTTTGGAATAGACTTGAACAGCCCACGTATTGGAGAACTTATAGAAGCTAATCGAAAGGCCATAATAGAAAATTTTACAAACTCTTTACAAATTTTTATAACCGAATTCTCTGCTAAGTAGGTACATACACTCAATATTTTTCAGAATAGTTCCGAAATGATTGCTTACTAAATTTTAACTAAATTTGTGACAGTTCCCACTATGGTAATCAAATTTCTCCAGCCACAGGTTGCTTCATATGTTTTCATTTTTTTGTAAAATTTACGAATTCCAATATTGTAGCTATATTTATTTATAAATATAACAAGTGATCTATTGACATAGTTTATTGAAATAATCATGGCGTACATAAAAACAACGTTTCAGGAAAACTGCAAGGATTTGGAGACAATTTTCAATAAAGCACCGCCCAACAACCCACGAAAGTATGCGCATTTGTTGTATACTCAACAATTTAAGTTTATTTAAAAATAAATTAAATTTTTTTATAAAACTCTTATACAATATTACATTTATAGAGAACGCGTGCGGCTTGCGACGAACTTTTTTGCCCCGCCTTAAATTGGACTTAACTACATCCTCCTGCCCCTCTGCTATATATATGTATCGTAAGTATGATTGAATCTTTAGTTTCGTTTTAACACCAGAATTTTTCGTCGCGCTAAGCTGACGGCTGGATTACGCTGTGAACTAATTGAATTCTTATCTGGGCAGCGAACATATTTCGCAGGAGGTCAACTCGCCACGATTGATGAAGGTGCAGTGGTTGCAGGTCCAGGTGTTAGCATCCATATCCATTGCATCGGCACCAGTAGCGCCAGTGTTAGCCGCTGCACCACTGGGATAACTGGTGGTGCCGCTGTCAACGAAAAGAAACGAAGCTGGTTAGACGCTGATAAAAGAAGGGCATATGTATTTCACTTACCCGCTGCCTGTGGAACTGGCCTGAACTAGCGATTCGAGCAGCTTCCACACTTCCTCGCCTTTGAAGTCGGCCGCCTTATTGGGATTCTTGGCGCGCACTGCCTCGAGCAACGGCCCCATATGCTGGCGCAGCGGCAACATGTCCATTTTGTATAAATAGACCAGCAAATGAAAGTCCGAAATGGACTCGAGAAAGTCTTCATCGGCCCAGGCGGACAGATAACTACTCAACGCATTAAAGTCCTGCAGATGGCCATCGATATAGCGATTCTCAATGGGGAATGGATGGCGTTTGTCGTACTCCGTGAAAGTATATTGCGGCTGCAACGGTGTCGAGGCGGGCACATCTACCAGCAGATATTCTACGGGCAAAGGGCGAGCCAGGCGCTGCACCTCGTTGCCATATTGATCCTTCTCCTGCAACCAAAAAAGTATGCAACAAAAATGTTTGTGACAAAATTCCAAGAATAAAACTGTTCATAAAGTATTTAAGCAATTCAGATTATTAAGTTTTCAGGGTAGAGGTAGGCGCGCTTGTATATGCAACAAGCTTTCTTTTTTGCTGCTGCCCCCATTGACCTACATCCTAGACAGGAACTGACGCGTGCAAAGCTGATACAACCTGTTTGCTTTGCGCGACAACAAGAACCCAGACGGCACATGGCCTGGCCAAAAGCCGCAGTAGCAGGGTTATCAGGTCAACATTAACGTTAAAGAACACATACGTCATCAACGCTAGCATGCAAGTTACGGCAGCACAGTGACACACAGTCCCTCACACACACACACACACACACACACACTCACACACACACACACACACACACACTCACACACACACACACACACTCACGCATAACTCGCCACACAACTTCTTAACATGCAAGTGTACAGAGAGCCAAGCTTTTGCCCAAAGAGAGCACACCCCAATTTGAGCGCGCTCTCTTACACTTTGGTGTTCTAACTTAGCCACACTCGAGCTTTATGAACGTGCAACAGTTTGCTGTACTGTGGGGCAAGCTTAACAAAAATAGTATATAATGTTAGTTTGTGAGAGTGCAAGATATTCTCCGCTTAATTTAAGTATTAAACGTACTATAAATTATTTAAGACTCTGCAGATTTATGAAAGGTAAGATTATTGAACGTTTCGGCTAATATATAGACCAGGTAAATTTTACTACTTTAACTCAATTATATAACAAAAATTGAGCATATTACAAATTACTATGGGTTAAGTGTGCCAAGCTTTCACAACTATTCAAAACTCAGAAGTTTAAATAAAGTGCAGGCATTCTTAGTTAATTTATGGGATAAGTGTGGTAAAATTGGTTGAATTCCTCCCGACACTGTTTTTTTTTCCAAGCTATGAAAATAATGTAGAATGCATTTTAGGTTTTAAGCTAAGGGAAAGCTATTTCATTTTGCATTTTGGACTAGAAATCTTAACATAGAAAGCTCGCTTGTAAATCGTGAAACTTTTTAGAATCGAATATGATCAAAAGATATTGATTGGAACCCATTTTGGCCAGATGATATGGTGGCACCCCTTAAATTTTGGGTAAAATCATTTTAAGTTAAGAAATGTCTTTGCCGAGTTATGATTAAGGAGAATATGAAAGATTAAATCAAAAAAAATATGTTACTTCTTTTTGTGTGGTATTCAAAAAAGTCACTAGGACTATTTCCCAAATTACAGACAGACGGACAGACATGCCAATGTAAGGTCCACACATACACATATTCCTAAAAGAGTCTCAAATGTTTCTATTTGGCCGCAACATACATTGATAAAGTCTCTAGCCTGATTACTCAGTTTCAAATGCTTCAGGGTCTAAGTAAGCTTTTTATAAATGGAATGCTGACCCATTTATTTGCTTGGCAGTGCGCGTTCTCAGTTCAGAAATTTCTCAATTTAGTGCAGCATGCCTCAGTTTAACGAAAGTAAATGGTCGTCGATACCAATGAACAGCAGCGTAAAATACCTAACAGAAGCTTTGTGGCATAAACTGAGTTGGTCCGCCAAAAGTGGATGGGAACATGACATGTAACAACAGCTAAGCATACAACGCAAAACATAAAAAAAAAAAAAAAAATGGCAAACGAAAGTCCTAAAATCCTGTGTGGCAGTAAATACTCTATAGATACTGCCCACAGGCACTGACCCTTTATTGCATTTGCTGGTAAATTAAGTGCGCTTCAATTGGCAAACGGTGGGCGTAGCTGTGCGAACAATTTCGACTCACAAAAATACAACTGTCAACAACTTGCGTGTTGACACAGCCGTTGCACAAGGGCCACATTTGGTCACCAGTGCAACGAGCTGCAAGGGCAACACAGCATATTTAATTGCAGCTCAATATGCAGTGGAGCATCATCAGATGTCAATGTACATGTAAATAAATTCATTATTGATGACGTTGACGATAAATATGGTTGAATACTTGGATCGAACCGAACCAGTTGCTTAAAGATGCCCGAGGGAATGAGCAGGTAGAACAGGAGAAAAGTTAATTAAATGATGAAAGAGACGATGAGACAGGATTCGATGGGAAAGTCTAATCTTGAGAAGACCAGAAGGTTCCTAAAAACTATATATACTTCTTTTATCTTTACGTTTAGTTCACAAATTTGATAGGACATCTTCGTATTGCTTCTTGGCTTTCTCATTGTTTGCTGCTATTTTTTTGTTTGATTTATATTTGATTCAACATATTTTTCCAAAAACCTTAAAAAACTTATTTTCAGCTTTGCCTTTTTAATTTAATTAAAGATATTTCATTATTATCGTTTTATTATTTTGAAAAATATTTGAAATATTATTCTATTCCATAATCAAAATAATTATCCTCTTATTATCTCTTCATTAAAAAAAAACAATACACACCCAATAATTTTCAGCTTCGCCTTTTTAATTTAATTAAAGTTATTTCATTATTATCGTTTTAATATTTTGAAAAATATTTGAAATATTATTCTATTCCATAATCAAAATAATTATCCTCTTATTATCTCTTCATTAAAAAAAAAACAATACACACCCAATAAGGATAGATATATGACAAACTCTAAATCGAAACTCTTTTCAAGAATTGATTCAATTTATAATGTTTCACGTGCCACACAAATGCGGAAACTTAATGTTTCTGTGCTGTTAAAATGTTCACAACCTCTCTTGTTATTTTTCCGATTTCCCATCAAAAGTCAATAAACTGTTAAGCTGTAATTCAGACGAAGCAGAAGTGGCCTACAGCTATGGAACACTATATATGCGTGTGTATTGTGAACACACACACACACACACACAGAACAGTCAGTTAGTCACAAACAAAATAAAATAAATAAATTGTAAAATCGGATTAGCATCTCATAGAGATGCAATATCAAATGAGCTGCAAGTTAAATCAAAGGTCATAAATATAAAGTACATAAGTACGTATCCATATATATGTACTGTAAAATCGACATGGTAAGTACGCACACATACATACTTTACTAAACATATCATAGAATATGATTGCGGCACAACCTGATTAGCCAAACTCATACACTTATTCATGCCACTATAGTCAGATTTGAGATGCAGCAGTTGGAATTTCTGATACCACAAAAAAAAGGACAGCAAGAAAAATGAAAAATGTCTGCCACAAGAACAACAAAGACCAAACAGGCAGCATGCACACACAAAGTCAGACAAAATACATTTACGGAATTGGCTAATCAAACATGGCAAATTGACCGTAGAGCACAAAAGTTATATGCATAAGGGGAGTAAAGAAGCTGCAGCTCACAGTGAGAGAAAGAATGTGTGTGGGAGCAGTAGGCAGACAACGAAATGCAGCACCAGTTGACATTGACATTGAGCCCAAAGCAGAGCCAGCGGCAGCAGCATAAAGGAATGTCTTGCCCCAGCCTAAAGCCTAAGAGAGCGAGAGCGTACCAAAAGCTCTCATTGAACAGCCAACTGTCGAGTGGGCAGGCTATAAAAGCGAGCCATTCGCTCTTCTCGCACTGCACTTGCAAACAATACTCCGAACGCTACGCACAGACAGCTGCAAAGCTTTGAAACACACGCGACGCAACGCAAGGCAACGCAAAGAAATGCAACAGCACGCTTCGCAGCTACAGCACCAACAACAACAACAATAACATCAACTACAACTACAATAACTGAGCAACAGCAATAGACTTGAAATTCTTTTTTTCGTCGCATTTCAATGGGTTTTTTGCCTGTTAACATGAACAGGCAGCGATTCACGGAAATTACTATCCGCAATAAGAAGAACAACAAGAACAACAATGTTTTGGACGGCAGTTGCGTCCTCAACGGTAGCAACAGAACAGTCCGCTGGTATGGCCAGTGCAGCGCCCAACTATCAACAGCAGCATACCAAGCCTCCGCGCGCCTTTCCCAGCAGCTGGCAAATAAGTAATGCAGCGTTCAAGGCACGGCGATACGAGCAACAGCAGCAACAAATACAGCAAGCACAGGAGCAACAACAACAGCAACAACAAGAGCAAGAGCAAGCACAGCAGCAGATAGTCGAAAAGGCAGACAACAAGGTGCAATCGAAAAATAATAAAGAAAAGAAAATTTGCCCAAGAAGTGAGAATAAAATCTTCAAAGCTTTAACATCCTGCAAGTGCAAATGCAAGTGCATACAAGTCGATTCAAACTAGGCAGTAGAAAGAGAAAAGAAACAATAATAACCATAAAATCAAAAACAGTTTCAATTACAATAACCGTCAAGTGTATCACGAACAACAAACAGCATAAAAGTGCACTGTGAAACATTTTTTTAGAGATTAAACTACAAAAGAATTTATTTATACCAAAGTATAATCAAGAAGAACATACATATATGTAAATCAGAGTAATAACTAATTATTTGTGCATTTGTCAGCTTTCCAACTAACTACTAATTGGGGAAAGTAAAACTAAACAAATTGTTTCAGCATGAGGTAAGCTACATTTTAGAAAACATACGCAACAAGTAATATAATACCCAAATGTGCATCTGTGTAGCTTGCAACTGTGACCCATTTACGTTTATTCAAAGAGTCTTTACTGCCATATCTCTGAGAACTTTGTAACTAGCAAAAGCTCATTTTCGCAGTGATTCTTTGGAAATTAATGAATGTTCATTCTAGAAATGACTAAAATAATGCAATAATTTTTTTTGTTACAAATTGCCAACTACACTTAAAACCCATTTAAGAGTCCCTGAACTATACCAAGGCCAACTCCCACGCTACCCCGAATTGCGTAGCAGCGAATCCAAACCTGTTAAACAGCTTACGAATTAGGGATAACTAAAATAAATTTCCAGCTAATAAATGCAAACATGTTAACAAGTAACAAATGGAAAAGGAAAAACGAGTCCAAATTGAAAATAATTTAGCCAAAACTGAACTTAAAACTATAGGGAAATAATCTTAATCTAGGGAAATAAATAATCTTATAATCTTAAGGAAATAAAGTACATATTTACATATTACATACTATATATATTACATTTTTGGGTAATTAATATTTCGAGTAGTTTATAATTCAAAAGATTGAGGCATTGCCGTCGCCTTAAGTGGCATATGGGGCGGCCTGCGGCGCGAGTCTGGCAAGCCTGTTCTTGTGTGCTCTCAGCTATCATTATATCGGCTGAAGTGCTGATTTATTTGGAACTCAACGGTCTCTAGGTTCAAGTTCCGGTGCAGTGTTGAGCCAGGAACATATCAGCCACAAGCCGCAATGCTTTGTTGTGAAGCATCTGTACACTTTTGCAGTTCAACACAGCAACCATTACCCAAATCTGGATACCGTAACTCCAGGTATTCACAATTATTGCCTACTTCTGAATATTATAAAAAAAAAATTTTTAAAAAAAGGATACTAACAGATAAATTTTCTAAATTAAAAATTGCCTCATTTTTATTTTATTTAAAATTGTATTCCGATAGCTGTTTAACTTATGTTAATATTGAGATTTCTACACCCATACAAAATATACTGTTATTAATTACATTTAACAAACCAAATTAAAATAAACTGAACAAAAATAATTATTCAGACAATAAAACAATTTTTAAAATAAGCCAATAAAATCACGAAATAAGTTTATTTCACTTCAATGAATTTTTTTTCAACTATTGTTTTCTTTCTTTTTTGGTGTCATTTAAATGCATGTTAATTGCATTGTTACGTTCCATTTCATTAAATTTTATATGACTTATGCATGAATGGCAACTAATTTGAGCTTCTGTTAACAAGGGTGTAAAATATGTTTGATTACAGAAATTGAAAACAATTTTAAAAATAACATGAAACAACAGCAAATTACTAAGACTGTGAACGGCATACAAATATTTATTGCGTAAATTTGCATTGCATATATGCATATACTCCAGTACATATATTGAGATAATATTTTTCTTTTAAATTATAGAACCAACTTCATGTGAATCCCAAATGCTTAAGCAGCAAGAGCATCATAATTAATTAATGAATGACCTAAGTAATCAGCTTTTGGCTATCTTTTACTTCCATGCACAGGCTAAGGTTAACTTTGCTCCTTTCTTATTGTTCCCTTCGCGTACCACTAATTCCATAAACCAACAGATTTGCTGAACAACGAATAGTTCTTTGTAAATCAATTCCAAGTCGTAGCTATGCAAAACAGGATACCGAAACAGCCTAATTATATCGTGTCTAAGCCCCGTTCAAAGCCTAATACGAAAACCCCATTGTCCGTCATTCAGTTAGTGTCTGTGTGTATGCAACTTAGTAGTTAACAAATAAATAGCATATTTTTGCGAACACTGGCCATTGATTGATGACAGCCAACGGGAAAAGTCCACAGTTCACACGCCCACATCCACCCACTCACACAGAAACTCCAACACACATTTGAATTTCCTGGCAAATCACAAACGAAGAGCTAATCAACGTAAATTTTGATTGATATCCTGTTTAAAAGGACTTTAGCAGTGGGTTGCGAATTAAAAATGAGCAAATTGTGCGTGCAATAGGGGAATTTGATATTCCTCTCAAGGACATGAAAATAGTCACATGTGAAAATATCGAATAACGTTTCTTTTGCTTCTGAAATAAGTGGATTTCAACTGCGTCATTAAGTCCAAATAAACATCTCAATTAAGAGCTAAAATTTAATTACGAAACATTATATTATATTTTTCAGCATTTTTTTTAACATTTCAGTATTTATTCAATTTAAATTTAAATTTTGGGCAATTGATGCTTCGCACGAACTTCATACACTTCATAGGCTCTGAAGTCTATTATTGTATTCCATTTAAACATATTTATATTGCTATTACAAACTAACACTAAACCTTGCATTCATGTGAACCCATAAATTTAAATTCCTTTGAAAAATTTCGTGACACGTTTTCAGGTGTAACAATTTATATATACAAATATTAACAATCCTTAGACAATTAGTAAGTATTTGATATAGAGTACAAAAAGAGCAAGCAACTGCAGGCAAGCGAAATTGATAAAAAACCAGACACTTATACACACATACACAGACACCCACAAATCGAATGAAATTCACAATATTTTTGCCATGGCAATGACAATGAAGTGAAATCCAACCTGAAACCAAAACAAAGAAAATATTCACACACACGCAGTGACCTGTCTATAAGTCGCCTATCGATTTCAATTTGCAAAGTCAGGATTTTGTGTTTGTTGCTTTAAATTGTGAACGCAATATTTCCAATCAATAGGCAAATTAACTAGACAAACTAAGCTGAATGCTGGGTGCCGTAGATTATATAGCCTAGCAGCTATTTTATTTAATATAGTTAATCTCTTAATTGGAATTCTACATATCAAGTGGTTCGAACCAGCTGCCATATATAATAATAATAGGATAAGGAACTCATGAAGCAACAGGAACCTTAGAAAATTTACTGCAAGATTTAGATTGAATACTCGAAGCTATGGATATATCAATACGACTGTCAATATGAATGTATAAATTTTATATATATGAAGTGAACTAGCGATAGAATTTCAATTTTATGTATTTTTTATTAATTTAATATTTAATATTACAAATTATGTGCTGACAGAGTTTTCCGAACTTTTGAATAATTTACAGTACTAATTGCAAAAGTAAATGTTTGTAAAGGTATGTGGGTGTGCCTGCGTGTGCGTATGTGAGTTTATCTGTTTTCAGCGTTTTTAAAAAGCGCAATTTCCACGTTGCATAGAATATGTCATAATTTTGTACTTTATGCTAACTTTTAATTTCATAGGGGAGTTGCATGAGTGCGGGTGGAACCTTTATTTATATATATCACCATACGTGTCAACTAACTAACTAAAGCTCGAGTCACCTTTTTTAAGGCCAAACCAATTCCGGTAATTTATATATGAGCTCTCGTATTATCTTATATGCAACATTCAAAACGCTTAAAAAATGCATGAGTAAGCGGAGCAGGTATTTTGTAAAAAAGGACAAAGTGCTCTTATAAGCAACTAAAAATGGGTGTGAACTGTGCCAATGAACATATTCAAGCATCTTTTTGTTAAAACTCTTTTTCGTTTAACCGAAAATTGAATCGTAATTGCCGAAAAACATTTTCAAAGTTTGACAGGGGAAAATTGACAAATAATAATTCTAGGAAATTATGTAGATTTAAAACTTCATCTACTATAGATAAATACTTTAAAATGAACTAAATGTTTTAATGCGAATTCATATCGAGGGCTGCATGTGACACAACCTTGTATGCATCTGTCGCAAAAAAGTTTTTTAATTAAAGTTTAAGCTATGCAGAGAAAAAATAAAGAACGTTGCAGTAGGGCGCAACCGACTGCATACATACTCGTTCAAGGTAAAAAAAAACAGTAAAATTATAATCAAATATTATATTACAGGATTTATTCAAATCGCTATATAGAAACTCCCGACTTTCCACGCCCCCAGGGTCGTCGATATATAACTGGCTGATCGTAAGAGGAATTCAACAGTGACAGTAGGTGACACAGCTTTACCCCATTTGAAACTCCACAAATTGCCGTAACAATATACACCAAATATTTTTGTAATGGGGTGGGATAGACGAACATATATTCCAAAACTGCCAATTCTTAGACGGCAATGTTGGTGAAAATAAAAGCGTTTATTTCTGAAAAGATATAGTATTGCCCACAGCCCCGAAATGCTTTATTGACGTTTGCTATCTGTCCAGCAAGACGGACATTGGTCAACACCAATATACTCTTTTCACTTCGTGAACGAGTATAATTACATTGATGACATGATAAGCAGTTACTTGGTTTATATATAAAGATGGAAACGTAAGCTTAATCTAATTAATGAGAAATGTTTATAATTTTTTGATAAATTGCGCAGCTGCTGAGCGTATTAAGCTAATTAAGCTCCTTTAAAGTTCAAATGGTAGAGTTAAGTTTCAACGTGTGGCAAAGCTAAACAGAAATGTTTAGGCTACATAGTTAATGTCCTTAGCATATTGAATTACAGCGAAAGGACAGGGTAAAGGAGAGAAATCATTTTAGCTCAGCTAAATGTAAGCCACAAAACGCAGGCTCAATAATTAGTACATGTACATACAAACAATATACATACATATGCATGTGCATGCGTGAGTGTGCATGTTGGTTTAAACAATATTATCTGACGGCAGGCGACAAATTTATTGTTGGCTCTGAGGCAAACATTATTAAACTGTGTAGGTGACATTCTCTTAAACACTTTTTGTCTCTCTAGCTGTATCTATCTCTCTCCCTCTCTCTCCTTATTCATCTTTTCATCTTAACCTTTCTCTCTCTCTTCCTTTCAGTCGCTTTATTGCTTTTGCTTATTAGCTTTAACTCAAAGTCACGTTGTTGAGTAAAGTCTTGAAGTTGTGAGCTCTGCTTTTGCATGACTTTAATTAGGCTCCCAAAACTAGGCAACACATTTTAACGTTTTCGAAGAGGTTTTCATATTAGGTTTTTAAGTTCACTGATCGCAATTTCTTTAATAGGATAATATTCTTAGAGCCGTTTAGTAAATTACTTTACTTTGGTGTCTCTAGCTATTATGGTCTTTAAGTTATAACTTAAAAACAAAGTCCAAATATCGATGGCTATCGATAAAAAGGAAATAGGATGACATATCGAAAAAAAAATAAGCTTGTACTGCGTATGGAATATATATTTCAAATTTCAAATCTCTAGCTTTTGTGGTTTACAAGATCGCTGCGTTCATACGGACGGACAGACGGACATAGCTAGATCGACTCAGCTCGTCGTCCTGATCAAGAATATATATACTTTGTGGGGTCTGCCACGCCCGCTTCTGCCTGTTCATTTCACCCATTGCGGGGTATAAAAATCGTAAAAAAAAATGGCGAGAAAATGAGATGAGGCGTATGCGTAATACGAAAAAAACGACAAAAAAACATGTAAGACATTTGAATATTTCTAAATTTAAATTGAAACATTAGTAAAAAAAACGAAAATGAGAAAAGCAAAGCAACATTCCGATAAGTAAAAGCAAATAGCAGCAAATTGTTATTAATATTCGTACACAAGGACTAAAAGTACTGCGAGCATTTGGGAAAATTGTGACGGAATATAAAGCACACAAGAATGCTCTAGTCGGGAATGGCCGACTTCGACATCCCCTGTAGTTTTTTTGGTTCTTACACCTTTTCAGACAGACGCATGCACACATAAATTTATTAAACGATATAAAAGATAAAAATGTAAAAATAAACAATTTTTTTCCAAAAAAATAAAACAGAAATAATAATAAAAAATAAAAAAAAGTTTCTGAGTTTCCATGAGCTTACAAGCCATCGAGTCTACTGTGACAGCACTCTGACTTTTCCAAATAATGGGTGCATTTGAGTGTATGTTTGCACACGGATAGTCGGCAGTCAAAACACATATGTTTTGTGAACAATTTGAAAAAAAAAACTTTCTTTCCGTCAAACATGATTTGATCTTTTGCTTTCAAGCAAAAACTCACTTGCCGCCGCCTCATACTTTACCACTACGCTATTGATTTATTGATCTCAGTGAAATAGACGCAACTAAAGTAAGCAACGATTTTACATATAAAATTCAAAGAAAAATGCACGCATTTAAATGTATGTGTACACACTTATAGAGAAAATGCTCGCCCTTGGCGCTCGCTGCCACGTGCATTTGCCAATCGACAAAATGTTTTCATTAATAATTTCAGGGTTCCTTTTATTAAAAAATTAAAAAACACTTAAATTGTTGCGGTATTTGCAGATGAACTTAAATTAAATTGATTTTACAAAATGTGGAGCCAGTATCTAAAATATAAAAAAAAACGCGGAAACCAGATAAAAATGTTTTTTTCTGTTTTTAAACAAAATAAATTCATTTATATATGATTTATGTACGAAATCACTCTAAATAATAAAAACGAGGCTATGTGCAAAATTTCAGCTGGGCGTGCTGAGCAAGAATATATACTTTATTTAGTCGAAGATGCTTCCTTCTCTGCGTTATAAATTTCTTACCAAAATTAATATACCCTTTTTGCAAGGCTATAAAAATATATAAATTCAATATTTGATAACTAAGCATCCCTTTCTACAGAAAGTAAAGATTTTAAACGTGTTCGCACAAGTGAACAAATCGGGCGAAAAATGGTCTGTTTAATGAAAAATACAAGGTGTCTCTTTATCATTTAACAACCTTTCAAGATTTAAGAATGGGTGTGGATGTGGGTGTGCGTGTATTTATAACTTGACGGTCAAGGGTCAAACGAACTAAAAAAAACGTTTGAGTTGCTTTTTGACTAATTTGTTTCCACTTTGAGGTCTGCACACAACCTGAATGATGTTGTGTAAATTGAGCATTATGAGATTGTTCTCGTTTTCCGAAAAACCAATTGCAGTGCAGCAAATTTTCAGAGGCAGCAGCATAAAACTATTCTGTTAACATAAAACTATTCTGTTAACATTGCTCGAATTTAATTTTATTTTTTATTTTGATATCCTTGAAAATGGGAAAAAACAGCACCACCAACATTTCATAAAACCGATTGCGTTTTTACAAAATCAATATAAAATAGAGATATTTATATTGATAACCTAGTTTTTTTTAACATGTTTTGAAGCTCATAACAGCTAACTATACCAATCTTCGAACTAGGGTATGTACTAGTTGGAAACTTTTCGATAACAGTTTTTTACTGCGATTACTGCGTAGTTGATTTGAATGTATGTGTGCACACGTACAGGCTGCTGCCGCGTGCTTATAAAATGTTTCCTTTAATAACTTCTGTATTACTTAACGGAATGCAATTTTCTGCATTGAGTGCTATTAATTTATTGAAAATACGGTTTTCACTTAAAAATTTGAAAAAATTAAATTGTGGCTTTGATAATTTTTTTTTTTAATAAATTTTTTTTTTAAATGTGGAGCTGGTATCCAAAATATGACAAAATAGAAAATCTATTTAATTTATAGAAAGCTAAAAACAAAATTTGGTAGCTGTAGCTAAAAATATGTAAAAGATATGGTCAAAAAACTGAATCTTGATAACGTTTTAAATCGATAACATTGAAACGGAAAAATTTATCGAATATCTAAATAAAACTCGATATTTTCGCTGTATACACAGACCATCATGCAAAATTTGAAGTCTCTAGCTCTTATAGGTTCTGAGATCGACGCGTTCATACATACGGACAGACAGACGGACGGACAGACGGACGGACAGACAGACGGACAGGGCTAAATCGACTCAGCTCGTCACCCTGATCAAGAATATATATACTTTGTGGGGTCTGCCACGCCTCCTTCTGCCTGTTACATACTTTTTGCAAAACCATTATACCCTGATTTCGCATTTTCAATGGGTTCAGGGTATAATTAAATGAGCATTGTGACAGAGAGAGAGGGAGAGAGAGAGAGAGAAAGGGAAGGAGAGAGCGCGCGATATACAGAGCGATAGAGCTAAACTTTGCTGACATCATTCGACTCGGAATCGAGAGTTATTTTTTATTACCATTAAAAGGAATACCTGGAATAGTTTTCACGAGCAAACAAAAGCATTTGTCCTCTTTCTCGGTTTCATATATTTTAATAAGCTTCGCAGCAGTTGGTCAAACGCGCTTGCAAGATAAATTAAATTACTAGAACAAAGAATATTTCATCCAAAAATTTACTTTCACAGCTGGTGAAAGTTCACATATATATTTTTAATTTTCTCTTGGACTTTATGCACTTATTTTCAATATGCAAGGTAAAATCTGACTTATTTAAAAAAAAAAAAAAGCTAGAAAATAAGAGAATTAACAAGAACGCTCTAGTCGGCTGTGCCCGACTACGAGATCATCTGAACCAAGTCCGAGGTGATGTTTTAAAGTACCTAGCTTACATCTTTCATCTATACATATTACCCTCTGAGCGCACATACACACACACACATATACACATTCAGTTACTGCGTAGTTGATTTGAGTATATGTGTGCACACGTATAGAGAAAATGCTACGCTCTTGGCGCTGCTGCCTCGTGCTTTTGCCTATTATCAAAATGTTTTCTTTAATAACTTCTGTGTTACGAAACGGATTTTGATAAAATTCTCAGCATTAAATGCGTTTATTTTTTAAAAACTACAGTTTTGCTTAAAAAAATTTCAATTTAAAATTAAATTGTGCCTTTAATAATTTTTTTTTTTTATAAATTGATTGAATAAGCTAAATGCCAAATTTGGTGACTAGTCAAAAAGACATAAAAGATATGCTTAAAAAACTGAATCTTGATAACGTTTTTAATAGATATCATTGAAACAGGAAAAGTTATCGAATATTTAAAACAAACTCGATATGCGCCATATGCGATACATGGATCTTCGTGCAAAATTTGAAGTCTCTAGCTCTTATAGGTTCTGAGATCGACGCGTTCATACATACGGACGGACAGGGCTAAATCGACTCAGCTCGTCGCCCTGATCAAGAATATATATACTTATATACATATATACACGCCCCTATCTACCTGTTACAAACTTTTTGCAAAACCATGATTTCCCATTTTCAATGGGTTCAGGGTATGAAAACTGATTTTCTTAAAGTAAAAATAAGCTGGAAGCTAAATATAATCCGTAAGTTGCTTTAAGACTTTTGGAATGCATTATAAATTAACGAAACAATAAAATACTATATGCAAATTATTTACCAGCCACTTACATCGGTAAGTTGGTTGTGATTGTGGTGGGCGGGAGGTGGTAATAAATTCTGAGCGAGTTCAAGGAAACGTTCATTAATATATTTATGTCTATATATTGTTCTCGCTCACTCTCTTTCTTTCTCGCACCTTTTTTTCTCTGTCTGTTTCTATTTAGTGAACCCTTGGAAATGCCGAAAAATCTATTAAGGCTGCTCAGTTGCAGCTTGTGCAAATGCATTTACTATCAACAAAATTCTGCACGGCTGCCCAAGGAGCTGATCTGTCGGCATGTCTTTTGTTCCAGTTGTGTGGATCAGCTGCCCGGTAGCAGCGTAGCAATTGATTGTCCGGAATGTGGTCGGCAGACTCCAATGCCGGTGATCGGATCTCTGCCCGTACATGAGAGTTTACTGTTTTTGCTGCAGCAATTGCCAGCACTCAATCTAGGCATGACCATGTTGGCTCATCAGAGCCAGCAGCGATTGCTGTTAGATGCAACCAATATGACCAGATCGCCCTGGCCCAACTGGATGAATGAAATCAGCGTGGCACGTTTTGTGCGCGGCGACAGCGGTCATTGCATATTCCATGACACCCCGAGCACGACCTGGTGCCACACCTGCCAGCGGCTGTTGTGCAATGTGTGCCCCCTAGACGAGCATCGTGAACACGATATGTCGCAGCATTTGGAATCGGGCGAAATAATGCGTCAGATGGTCAGCAACGAGCTGTTCATGATCGAAGATGAGATCAAGGGTGCCGCTGTAATAGCTTCAGCAGATATGACGCTGTTGCGCCGTCTATGCGATGCCTGCGATACGATGCAACAGCAGCTGAAGCGCAAAATGACACGCCATTTGCCCACGCTGCGTCTCTGCCACATGCGCGATTGGTTTCTGCGCGCTAGGCTCCAGATGCAGCAGCATGGACTTGTCGCCGGTAATCTCAGCCCTTCTCAATTGATGCGATTGCTCAAAGAGTTGCATGACCAGCATGCCAAATTCCAAAAACTTACGCTGGACAACTATAGCGAGTGTCGTCTCCGAGCGATCATACGGGAGGCGGGCCTACAACTGGTGGACTTTGAACAACTGCATCGCAGACTTTTAACGGTGCGCCAGCTGCCAATAGAGGTTGCCACGGCTACAGCGGAGCCGCCACCGGTGTTGCTCCTAACCAACTACTGTATCTATACGTACTGGTGCAATATACAGGCTCAGCTGTTCAAGCGAAAGGAGGGACATGATAACCCGAAGGATAAGGATCAAGAACGGAAGAATAAGGAGCAGAAGGATAGCGACCACAAGGGTAAAGATCAGAAGAATAACGAATATGGAACAAAGAACCAGGCTGTATTGAGTCCAACTATTTCGCAGTCGCCGGTTCATTTTAATCGATTTTGTACGCTGTGGGAGGAAACCTGCACCTGCAGCAGCACTACCAGCAGCAGCATGAGCAGCCCATCCCGTCGGGGCCACCCGACCAGCCAGCTGTTTGAAAATGACAACAGTCGCATGCAACTGAACCAACAGCTACTTTTAGCTCGGCTATCGACGAAGATATCACTTAAATCGCCTTCCTTCAATTACTCGCCACACCACACTCAATGTATACACATGACCGCAGAGTTGCATCCACCTGCAACCCCGGAGCAGCAATCGACAATACCAGCCCAGCCCTGGCAATCGACCATACCAAACCAGCAGTGGCAACCGACAGTGGCCATACCGACAAGCAACTTTAACTACGACATGGCAAGCACATCTGCAGCAGCAGCAGCTGCTCAAGCTGCAGATGCCGCCGCCCAAGCTGCCGCCAATTCGGGTCTTGCCATTCTTCCGATGGCTCCAGTACAGTTTAATCAGTTTCCATCAGCTTTGATCTATCCCGTCTACTTTCTGGACATGGAAATAGCGGGCAGGCCGGAGGGTCGCATCCTAATTGAGGTGCATAATGAAGTGGCCCCGCTAATGGCCGAGAATTTTCGCTCCCTCATTCTGCACGAACGCGGATATGGCTACAAAGGGTGCCATGTGTTCCAAGCTTGGAACAATGAGAGCATCATTACGGGAGATTTTGAGCTGCAGAACGGGCGTGGCGGCTACTCAGGTCTCGAGGAACGATACTTTATGCCAGACGATACCGGGTTGTTGGCTCTGCGAGGCACCGTGGGAATGCGTCGGGGCCAGAAGCGTTACGACAACAACGGATTTGTGGGCAGCCAGTTTCGACTAGTGATCAATGAGATGCGCAGCTTCACGGCAATATTTGGCTTTATTTTGGATGGGATCGATGTGCTCGACAGGATTGCCAGCCTGGGCGATATCAACGGAAATCCCATGCTAAGCGTTTTGATCAAAGATTGTGGTGAGTATCGAAGTAGCAGTTTCTAATTAGACTGGGTGGCAACCCTGGCTTGGCTTCGTCTAAATGCAACTCTATTCAATTCCATGTAGCCCTAAGAGCTCCTTCAGCTCAGCCATAAATGACACATAACTTAAGAATATATAAACATATACAATACAACAGACTCTAAAAAGTTCAAAAAATTTAAATCTTTAAATAATAGACATATATTTACACATATTTATGTCAACATTGTAAGCCATAGGGCGATTTTTTTTAAAGATATTTCAAAGGATTTGAGAGCAATTTTTATATGCATTTTACAGCAAAAACTTTGAATGCATAAAAATCTAAATAATATACTAGACACAACTTTTGGAAGCTATTTTTTTTTTAAAGGAGTTTTAAAAGAAATTAAACAAATATTCATCGGTCTTAGACGACTAATACCCTGTAATCAATTTGAGGCAATATTTAGTAAATGATAAAGAATAACTTAAACGAGAAAAATTTAAAAACAAACCTACATGAAGAAACGTTTTTTAAAAAAATTGTACAATTTTAACTCTTAAAAATATTTTATATATATGTATATAAATATTTATCTAAGAGTTAGAATTGTAAAATTTATATATTATAGTAATATTTGATGAAAATATTTGATATTTGTAATATATACATATATATTAAATATTTTCTTCAAATATTACAAGAATTTAAAGATAGGTTTGGGATAAAGTACAGAATAAAGATTTTAAATTCTCAATTTACACAGAATACTTTTAATCTTTAGTATGAAACAATTGAACTTTTCGATTACAGGGTATTAATAACTGAAGAACTTTTCAAAAGCAGAAAGACAGGCACAAATAATATTTTCTCTATATAAAATATATGTATTTTGAAAATAGATTAAGTTCAGCCACAACAAAAACTATTTTCTGCAAACCTCAGTTGTTTTTAAAGCAAAGGCAACAACTTGAAACACTGAATTGGTGTTAGGCGCTACTAAGTAACCTGCACAGAAAAATTGCTTGTAACCAATTTCAAAGCGAAATTAGTATCTTAGTTTTAAGCAAGATATGTATGAGTATATTTCTTGAAGCTGAAAAATCCATAGACAAAATCCAAGTCAATGCTGACTATTTGTAAGCCCTTTGTTTAAGACAACAGAGAGTAGAACGAACGAATCTATACGAACAAAAATAATGTTTTCAAAACATATCCAAAATGTTTTAATAAAATTACTAAATATCATATTGCGAAAAAGAAATTTTTTTCTTTCTAAGCAAACAATTAAAAAAAATTTAAAGTAGAAAAAAAGATGGAAATACAAAACTGCATAAAGCATCACTCCCAAAGGTTGAAAAAACAGGTATTCAAACCATTACATAAATGTCTGAGAAACTTATGTTTAATTAAGTCGCGGCAACTAAAAACCATCCAAGTTTGAATGTTACTAAGAACATAAAAACCTTGCAAGAAAATCTTAAAGCCTACCATATACGGAAAACCTTAAGAAAATTATAATCTACATATACAAGATTAACTTATACTCCAAGTTCTAGACTCTCTAATAACTAGTTCCTTAGTTCCTTAGATATTTCTTTTGACAATTATTTAGAGTTTATATGAATGATATAATTCAAAAATTAATTTCAGAGATTTTGAAAAAAGGAACAAATAGGTGCATATTATTTCAATCGTAGGATAGTTAGAACGAACCAAAGAAAAATTAAACGATACGAATAGTTCAATGCACGTTTGCCTAAGATCTCAAAAGACAAAAGTCTTGAAATGTGTTCACATTGAAAATTGAAGAAGTTGGCATTTGCAGAATCAGAATGATTGGGTAGGAATAAGAATGTGATATTTGAATAATACGATAAAGCGGAACATGAATAGAATTATTCTTGACTAGGTTGAAAATTAAAATGATTTAAGCTCAATTAAGGTCACTTCAAGTGAATTCTTCAAAAGATTTTCTCGTTTTTCGAGCAATTACGAATAATCAAAATGGAAATATCAATATATTAAATTACGATCTAAATGTTTTTGAGTGTCTAATAATATTTGCAAATGGAGCGTAAAATATTGGTGAACTCCAAAGAAATTTTTTGAGAAATGATAAGAATATCAAACTACATTTAACTAGCTAAAAAGCAGCTTACTTTGTCAAAAAAAAAAAACCAAAACATAAAAATGTTAATAAACAAGCCGTAAAATGGCCCGATTGTTGGTATGTTAAAAAGAGCACTATGTAAATGTGCCAAAAGCAAGGAAAGCTAAGCCAAAACTGTTTGAATTCTATATGTATACATTTGAAGTTTTCAATAAATGTTATTCCAAAAAAAAAATTTTGTTAAAACCTATTTAAACAAAGGGGAGGTTATCAAATGGGACAACAAGAAATCAATTTACAGCTCTCTTAAATCCCAACAGTGGAAAGATGACGAAATCCAAAAATATTTTTCAGCTAAATAGAACCTGGACTGACTTATCAAGTTGATTGCATCATAATGCGTCATAAACTTATTATATATTGTGATCTTATATATTATATATGTTTATATACGCCACGTACCTTATAGAAAACATCCGGTACATATTGTTTATCGGTCGATTCACGCACATAACCTAGTTCTGGTGCATCCTTGGTAGGTATCAGACAATTATCACGAACCAGAGCCATGCATTGAGCGGACACAGCATAGCCCTCCATGTGCACCTGTTTCGTTTGATCACCTGGAAAGGGAATCAGTACATATTATAATATGCAAACAAATTAAATATTTAGCAACTCTCACCAGTCACACAAATGGTCACAAATTTGGAGCCGAACGTGCCATTTGTGGCATATTTACACGGGTTGGGATGACGATTTTGCAGCTCACCCGCTGATATGCACTCTTGAGCGGTCAGAAAGTGTGTCTCAATGCCGCGTATTTGCTTAACAGTGCCTGCGCTTGCATCTTCCGTTATCAGATCCGTGAAGATCCAGCCAATCTATCAATAAAATTAATCGATGAACAAGTGCTAATGTGGAGTTAATCGAATGCTCACTTTTTTAAGTCCTAATGCTTTGGCTACGGCATCCACTTCATCGGCACCCTCATCTGGACAGATGTTGATTGAATCGCGCGACGATTCCTGAG
Organism: Drosophila gaucha; assembly: GCA_035045545.1. Lineage (NCBI taxonomy): Eukaryota > Metazoa > Arthropoda > Insecta > Diptera > Drosophilidae > Drosophila > Drosophila gaucha. The sequence goes on from JAWNOY010000342.1 coordinate 1,668,040, forward strand.
GCGGCTCATAGATGGCCGCCACCTTGGCACGTATGCCCAGTGGCACATCCGCATGCTGCTCGTAAGTGCCGTACAAGAAGCCCATGCGCTGATGGCCCGTGGTGCGCCAATAATTTAAGAAGCGCTCAACAATTTTGGTATTCTCGAACATAACATTGTCCACATGACGATAGGTTTGACGGTTGAGCGTTATGGCCGACGGCTGACACTTGGAACAGATGCCCTTGGGCCATGGTGGATGCTCCCTACAGCCGGGCTTAATGCGACAATTGATGTCATCGAATACAAAGTACTTTCCATGATCCATGCCCGAAGTCTGCTTGCGTATGTATGAGTGGAAGGATAAGTGCTTGATATTATGCTCCTTTAGATAGGTCTCGTTATATGGTTCCAGCGGAGAGCAATGAACGCAACGACCATTGGCATTGTGATGACAACTAAGGGAATTAAATGAGAATAAAAATATAATTTCGTAAGTGTTGAAAAAATAGATTTAGACTCAACAGAAGTTTATGAATTCTTTTAACACTTTTTTTAGCTGGAACTGAACGAATTGCCTATAGTTTCAATTTAGTCTATCAATACAGCTAATCTATCAACCAGCCAACAAAGCTCCTCTTATCGCTCTAAGCCATCTGTTCGCCTCTCAATAAACTTACAGCTTACTATCGCGTTCACGCTTGATGGTGCCATCAGATTTGAGCAAATGTTGATCCACCTCATCCTCGATCACTTGAATAGATGGACGTGTGCTGTTGGTAAGCTTCTCAGTAGACAACTTTGCAGCGCTGTCGAACGACAAATTGTCAACCGCTATAGTGCTCGTGCGCTGCAAAATAGCACAAATTATTAATTGGAGAAGATATTGGATATATGATTATAGAGGAAAACTCACGCGTGATGAAGTGCCCGCAATTTGTTTTAGATAAACCATGTCGCCATGTTTGAGCGTGCTGCCCACCAGCTGGGAGCCGCTTGCCTGCAGTTCTGTGGCAAAGTTTCGCTCCATGAACAGGCCAAAGCCATCGACTTTGAGAGCATTTTGAACGCTGTCATAGAGCTGCTTGAGATTGGATTTTGGAGAGATCTCGATGCGTTTGATGCCTTCCGCAGACTGCACGCGTATTAGCTGTAAATCAACGGTACACATGTTTAAATTTACTTATGTATATTATATAGTATAAAGCATCGATCACACCGATTGTTTACATAACGTAAAGAGGCGATGGCGCACAAAGGCATACACGAAATTGCGCTTCTTGTAGATGAATTGCTCGAGCAGCAGAGGTGCGCTGGCCATTATGTTGTTATTGTTGTTGATTTGGCCTGCGGTTGTTGTTGTTAATCGTAGCTTGAGCTACTTTGGTATGGCCTAAAAGGCCTGAAACTTAGCGAATTGAACTGTATGGCATGAAGGCGCAAATTTGACTGCAACAGGAAAACGAATTTGTACCAAATATCGTTTTTTTGGCATTACTTACAAAATGTAAATAAATGCATGAAGTGTCTGCCAAAAAGAGAAAAGGTTCCCACTGCCATGGTCACAAATACACGCTTGCCTGGCATACATACCCTCCCATTGCACTCCCTCCCATCAATCGGTCAGCAGCTTTGGCTGCAAAATCTACAAGTCATTGTACCTTTGTTTGTGTGTCTGTCCGGCGTCGTGTCTATCGTCTGGCGTCGCCGTGGCAACGAATTTGCACTGACCGCACTAATAGACAGACTGTCAATTATTCGCTGCACTTGCCGCTAAGCATTTGCATACTTAATGCAAACAATTTGTAAAAAAAAACCATTTTTTATTTTGCGGCTGCAACAACAAGTTTTTGCAGAAAATTTCATTTGCCGGTGTTTTGAACTAGTCAGCAAACGAAGGGTCACGGCGATAGCTATATACTCGCCATATACACTGTGCTGTATTCTTTAACTCTGAAGAGCAGCGCAATTAACGGTTTTTAAAAATCCAATTAGCAATTTACTTACAATTTTATCAGACATTGCTCCAAAAAAAATTGCACTTGGAAGCAAAGCAGCACTTGTGTAGACAGTAGGGACTAAGTGTGACCATGCGTGCGCAGTGCAAAAAATGACAAAAGCTCAATATGATAAAATACTAAATGCTGTTAAGTGGCTAGCGGCGCTGTTAAGTATGTGGCGGTCGAACGATTGAAGCTGTCACTGGCCGAGTCTTGCAAGAAAAAAGGAAATAACGTAAATTTGAAATTTAATATTAACTATGTTTCTTTGTGCACATTTTATAATAATTTTAGTTAGAATTTACAACATACAAGCATTTTAGTGGAAGACTGCATTTTAAAGCTAAAGCGCGAGTACAATAGGATTTTTAATCATATTTTAAATTGCCCATGCATATGTACTTGATATCCACATAGTCGTCGATGCCATGACTAGATCCCTCGCGTCCCACGCCCGACTCCTTGACACCGCCAAATGGTGCCTCTGGTGCGGATATGATACCCTCATTCACACCCACCATGCCCACCTCCAGACGCTTGGCCACACGGAACACCTGCTGCAGATTCTCACTGTAAAAATAGCCCGCCAGGCCACGTTTTGTGTCGTTTGCCTGATGCACCGCATCCGCCTCGTCCTTAAATTTGATGATGGACGCGATGGGTCCAAAGACCTCTTCGGTGTAGAGTTGCGCCGTCTTTGGCACATCTGTGACAATGGTGGGCGCATAGAAAAGTTCGCCAAACTCCTGTAGACACTTGCCTCCAACTATGATGTTGGCCTTCTTATCGCGCGCATCCTCCACAAAACCGCTGACCTTGTCGAACTGCATCTGATTGATCAACGGACCGATTTGCACATCTCCGCACTTGCCATCACCAATCTTGAGCGCCTCGACGCGTTGCTTCAGCTGCGCCACAAACTTATCGTAGACGCCCTCTTGCACAAAGAAGCGATTCGCCGAGACACAGGTCTGCCCGCAGTTGCGGAACTTGGAGGCCATGGCACCATCCACAGCCTTTTCCACATTTGCAGAATCAAAGACAATGAACGGAGCATTGCCGCCCAGCTCCAGGCACACGCGCTTAATCCCATCGGCGCAGTTGCGGAAGAGCAGCTTGCCCACCTGCGTGGAGCCGGTAAAGCTAATGCCACGCACATCTGGACTCTTGCAGAAGAGTTCACCAATTGGCGCAGCTTTCTTGGTGGTCACCACATTGATCACGCCCTTGGGTATGCCCGCCAGCTCGGCCAGTTTGGCCACAGCGAGTGCTGTCAGTGGCGTATCCTCCGAGGGCTTGACGACCACAGTGCATCCGGCTGCCAAAGCAGCTCCTGCCTTGCGCGTAATCATGGCCAAGGGAAAGTTCCAGGGCGTTATTAGAGCGGCCACGCCGATGGGCTGCTTCATGACAATAATCTCGCGGTTTGGCTGCGCACTGGGTACAATTTCGCCATAGACGCGACGCGCCTCCTCGGCAAACCATTCGACAAAGGCATTACCATAAACGACCTCGCCCTTGGACTCATTGATGGGCTTACCAGATTCGGCGGTCATGATTTCCGCGATTTCCTGTGCGTGCTGTTCGATGAGCTTATGCCATTTCTTTCAGCATATTGGAGCGATCCTTGGCGGTTAGGGAGCGCCACTCCTTGGACTCGTACGCCTGCTTGGCGGCATCTATTGCCTGCTGTGCATCCTCCACTGTCATATCGGGCACATTGCCAATCACCTGGCCAGTGGCTGGATTTTTCACCTCAAATGTTTGCCTGCTGCACGAATCAATCCAATTGCCATTGACCAGTGCCTTGGTCTGCACCAGTGCCGAGAAACCGCGCATTCTGCTGACCTTCAATGTACTAAGCCTTCGGAACATGTTTTTTTTTATTTCTACCTGCTTTTGGCAACAAATCAATGTTAATGTCAACGATGTTTTTGCCGGCAAGTGCTTGCCGCTTATCAGTTCTCATTATCTCTTACCCTTTATGACTGGAAAAGTTTAGAACCACTTTGTCCGAATATATCTTCAATTTCCACTTTGTATTCTGTTTGTGCGACTTTCGGCCGTTTTGATTGGATTCAATTGATTTTGATTACAGCGAGTGGCCACAGCTGATTGTAGATGAAGGATGTTCCGTAAAGAAGTGCGCGGCTCTTGCGCTCTTTTCGCACATGACGTCACAAACACAATTGTGCTGAAGAAAACCTCGACTGTAAGCGCTATTATAATTAAACTAAAATTTTAAACAAAAAAAGACAATAGAAACTAATAAGCCGATAAATTTTGTTTAAGTCTAACAAAAAATGCATACGTGCATTTCCAACATACTATATATTCATAACGATAAATCAAATCAGATTATTTTGCTAGTATGTTTATTAAAGTATTCTAAAATTTTTAATTAGATCATTATATAATAATAAAGTTAAGTCAAATCAGATTATTTTGTTATTATATATGTAATTTTGTTTACAACGATCATGTTACATCTCATTATGTCACACGTCTTGTATTGCAGGTTCTTGCTCTCTTATCAAAGATTAGCCGACCAGCACAAAGCGTAATCTCTATTGATAAACCCATGTAAGAACAGCAACAATTATCGATACATCGACTAACGTTCTTGCAATTATGCCTATGTTGATCATAACAGTTTTCTGTTAACCGCAAAATTCCTATGTTAATTGACTAAATGCTCTGTTAACCGATTTAAAATTTCACAGTTCTATAGCACTCAGCTTGTGTCTGGTCGTATCTAGCGCTCGTTTTAAGTTAAAAAATGCCTTCATGCAAAAGAAAGTAGCCTGTTATTGTTTTTGTTTTTGCAGACAGCGCCACTTGTTTGCACGGAAGCTATGTGTCCAAACTTGACCAGAATAGACTCCATTTGCGGCGAGCCATTCGCCAGCCTTTGCTTTTATTTTTGCTAACCTTTTTGTGTGCCATTTACCTGTCGCTTTGCATGAGCCGACGCCGTCGCCGCAGCCGCAGCCGGTGCACAAGTGCTCCATTTATTATGCACAGCTATGGTCATAGATTTCACATGTGCCGATGGCAGGTTCTGACTGGTGGCTGCCTCTTACCTACGCGCCTGGCTACTGGTCATGCAGCTTCCTAGTGGACACCCTATGCAATCTGTGTTGCAAATTTTTGTCAATAAATTTTCGGCATAGAATGCCAAAACAAGCTGCACAAGCTTGCCACGCTGACCATCATAACTGTTAAGATAAGATTGCATAGATGCGATGCGATGCTGAGCCCAAAAATGAATTCAATTAGTTCTGATTTAAAACTAATTGAAAATGTGTCAAGCTAAACGAAGATCGCAGATGCTCACGCCTCTGGGCCTTGGACCTGTCGATAGGTGTGTAAGTTATTTGTCTTAAGTGCTGGCTGGAGGCGTTGCATGCCACAGCAATTCATGTTCGCCTGACGTTTATGATTATGGCCAAAAACATAGAGAGAGCGACGCCAACAAGCTAATGAAGTGCTCACATTTCGGACTAGATTTTAATGTCTACTTAACTGCACAATTGTGACAAGTTTAATGCCTCAGCAAGACTGCAAAATTTATAGACAATGCCCCCTACTCCATAGGAATAAAAATAGTCAGCAAGCCTTTTGTATAGCTAATTGTAATACGAAATCATAACACGCCATAAAAACGAGACAAAAGCAAAGCAGATATTGAAACGAGTTTCCAAACGACCCAAGAACCAAGACCCAAGACCCAAGCAGCTGGTCAATGGCAAACAATGCTCTAAGAAACTCTCCTGAAGTAGCAGCAGCCACAGCAGCAGCTCAGCCATAAATCATGTTTGGAAACACGTTCCGTCAGGAGACAAAATAAGAGCTACAAAAAAAAAACAAAACTACATAACATCTGTTCTTTTGGAACCGACAGCTTTCTGAAAGGACAAAGCAACTGGCAGGCAGGACTTGCTGCAAGCTTAGGGCGTCGAACTGGTTGCCACAGAGATAAATGTGTTTTGTGTGATCGTGTTCTCGGCAGCTGCTCCTTGCCTATGCTCGCCCAAGTTAAGCGCCACACAAAATGGCTGCCAGGATAATAGCTTTGCCTCCTGCTGCTTCTGACTCACCTTGGCACGTGGTGACGCTCCTTGACAGCGCCTGCAGCTGCTCAAAAGGAAAACAAGTCAAAGTGCTCTAACCTGAGATGCCTGACTTGGCGGTGCCCTGTATTCAGCTGTGAATTACTTTAGTGAAGCTAAGTTCTTACGACTGTAAATAAAGTATTGGAAAAAACATTAAATAATTGTGTCAAAACTACAGATTTCAAATACAGAAAGATAGAAACAAAAAATTAATAATATTATCTCATAATCCATAAATATAAGAATTAATTTTTGAATAAATGTGGTGTCTCTTGTTTGAAACAAGGATATACTTCTTTATTTTCATCACTTTTCTGAAGAGCTTTATAAAAATTTAAAATAATCAATAATCCTTTTGCTAAGCTCTGTTAATAATAGACTTTAAACATAAAGGGAAACGGATTTATCTAAGAAGTGTAGATCTTAGAATTAGTCTACTTAACTTATTAAGTCATTCACTTATGGGCCGACAGATCTAAAAAGTCTCCAGATCTTACATCTTCAGAGAGAAAGAGAGCCAATAGAGTTAATCAGATGCATAGACGATGGATTAGAGAAACTCCAATTGCAACAAAAAATTGCATAATTAATGCAGATCAAGAATATATATATATATAGTATATTCGCTTTATGAACTGGACCATGGCTTCTACTGTCCGTAGCATACACTAAATGGGTTCAATAATTTTACAAAAAGTTTTTTGTTTTGGTAAGGATAAATAAATTGTTTATGCAAAACACCTACTTATGTACAGTCAAATCCCGATAATTCGTCCCAAGCTAAATCGAAAACCTCAATAATTCGTAAAAACTACTGTCCCCTTGAAAAAAAAAACGTTCGAATTCCTGTTCGATAAATCGAACTCCTATGTAATTTGTAAAAAATGTAATCCCCTTGCCATTTCGAAATATCGGCATTCGACTGTATTATTTATTTCTTTAAAAATAAACAGAATAAAGCCATGCGAAGATTGACTGGAACCGAGCTTATTGGGCGACATACATGACTCTAGGTCAAATTAACTAGCATCTAAGCTGGCAACAAACGACAGTAGGCGAAGACTGACAAGGCTACACCCCCTGGACCGCAGGAGTCTAAATGTAAATAGTGTAAATTATATGTACATAAATATAAAATTAGTTGTACATACAGGCATTCAGCCCCCATTCTAAGCTAAGGTTGTATAAAAGCGCTAAAGAGTCAAAGACAAAAAGCGTCAATAAAAAGATGAAAAAAAAAACATGAAATGGATTCCAAGGTCGACATATGCATACATTCGGACACACGCACAGATTTAACGTTGGATAACGGTAAATTGATTTCACTTTAGATGCTGATCAAGAATATATATACTTTATTATATATACTAATTTATGCTCAATTTTCAGTTGAAAAGATTTGTGGAGTGTAATGGATTCAAGGTATTCAACACTTTGAAATAGAAAAAAAATAAATGTACTAAGCGATAATTCCTAACCTTACTTATTATTTCGATCAGTTTTCAGTTTCTTCGTGTTCGCCACTGTAATATACCCTATTTGAAAAACGTTTCCGATAGCTACAGGGTATTAAGATAATGTACGTCAAGACGTCATTGGCGGCAGCTGTACTTAATTTGGACTGTGCCCAGGACTATCCCGTTTGAGAACGAGTCCTGGCAGCAGCAGCAGCAGCAACACGTGTGTGTGTGTGCGTGGCTTAATTATTATTTACCTTTGCCTCAAGGTTATGGCATTATTATACCCAACTTGATTATTAATTCATAATCTGGATCCTCGCCCCTACGCCAGCCCTATTGTTTGTGATCTACTTTCGTTAGGGTCCTTGCCTTTGCCTCTGCTTTAGCCTTTGCCAGCCCGGTTGTCCTTGAGCTTGGGCCAACCCTATAGAGATTGTTGGAAACCGCGCAACCCCAATTGAAAAAAAAAATAATAATTACGCACTTACACACACACACACACCTACTTGGATTCTATGAGTTTCCTTGTTGATTGTCATCTTCTTGCTACGCATAATCTTTGCCATTGAAATGTGAGTATAAAATTGTATTGCGCATTCCTTTCAACTGCCAAAGTCGAAATTTGGTACAATTATTGTGCCATGTTCCCATTGTTTGCTGTGCGTAACTCATCTCTAAACTGGGTTCCTGCTCTGCCGATACGCCGTGGGGTTGCTTTTATTGCCAAACAATTGCCGTACACTGTGCAAAATTAGGATTCCAGCGTTGAATCCGAAAGAAATTCCTGATTTTAAGTTAGCATTCTCAGACCTAACCTCAAAGCTTTTTATGTTACTTTTCAAGAAACAAAAATTCTAAATGAGCATGTTTATTTTCTTTAAATGAGCATGTTTATTTTTCTTTAAGCTAAAAGTCAAAGTCTGCTAAAGATAGTCAAAGCCAATGGCTTTATCTATTGTATATAAATCCAATTTATTTATTTCAATACTTGGCTTATAAATATTAAGAATGTTAGCTAGAATTACTTGACTACAAAGTAATTCTAGCTAACATTCTTAATATTTATAAGCCAAGTATTGAAATAAATAAATCATGATTGGAAAAAGATTTGTCATTTCTAGCTTCAATAGTTTTACAGCTAGTTATCATTCGATAACTGGTCCTTTTGTCTGTATGAACGCGCTCATTTGGACACCTTTGAAGCCAGAGACTTGAAATTATCGTATGTATCCGGGTCAGATCAAATTAAAATGTTTTTTCGATACGTCCACAGGGGGCGTGGGAAATCGGAAAATGCTATATCTATTAAAACTATAAAGCTATTATTTTCGTAAATATTGCAATCTTAAAAGTGGGATTTGGAATATATACTCGTGTATACCACCCCGATATAAAACGGTGGAAAATCAGGTAAAACTGTATCTCCCACAATTTTCGAGGTATAGCCCAAATTTGACATATAAGCTACTGTTCCCCTCCTCCATAGATTGCTTTAAAATCATTAACATATGCCTTCTGGGGGCGTGGCAAATCGGATAAACTTATTTCTTCTGCAGCTGTAACGTTGGTTTAACCAAATTTTACAGTTACGTTACAGTTGATCCCTTCTACTGAGTATATATACAGTCGGTAGCGCCCGACTGCAACGTTTTTACTTGTTTTTAGCTTAGTTAGTCAGCTAAACTCCAACTTTGTCAACTTAAAGCAACATAAACTCGAACATTCCAGCATAACCTCAACCAGCCGATGTAATAAAAGGCTAAGAACACAGATGAACAGGCTTGCTATGCCTCTCGCCTTAGCCAATACCTATTAGATTAAGAACTTATTATTAATTAATCATTATTAATTAGAATTTAAAATGTACACTATATAAAATGTATATAGAGAATTTCCCTAAGATTAAGTGCGGCTATCCCTTATTTTAAGTCGCTTATACTGCTATAGTCTTCATTGCACACTGATTCTGGACAAAAAAAATTTGTAAAAAAATTAAATTATAGTAGTATACAGTATATGTCAGTATGTATATAGTAATTATATAGTAAATCATCATTTAAATACACTTCAAAACATAATCAAAATTCACCCATTTTTATTTTGTTTTTTCACAAAACTCTATTAATAATCTCCTAGCAAAAACTCATTAAAAACTGTACCAGATAAAGTAATGCTAAAAAAGCGCGTAAAACTTGTTGAAAAGCAATCAACGGAGTTTGGGAACTACGCATTTGAGTTGGTACTTGATGCATAATTTATACAACCCCAACGCAGTTGCAAATGCTGCTACGTATTGGCGCACTAGGACAACGCAAAACGGGGTGGTTTATCCCAGTTTGTGGGGGATGCCAAAGGATGCTGTGGATACTCCACAAAAGTTGCTGCTGCGAAATGTGGAACTGCGTCGTCCGAATAAACACAGGAACGGATTCTCACGCTTTTTTCAGATTTGTTTTGCGCAGCTTCTTTTGCCTGTTGTCCTTAGACTCAATACCATGTCCTTGTTGTTGTCCTTGTCCTTGTCCTTGTCGTCTTTGATTTGGGTAGGCCTTTTTGCAATGCAATGCGTCTTTGTGTCTCGCGGGTTTCCTGAGCTCAACTAACAGCCCATTGCTCCATAATTATACACCTATACATATGTATGTATACGTATATGTATTTGTGCGTATTTGCCCTAGGCAAAAATGCATTCATATTTAAATTTGTATTGTCTTTTTGGGAAGTGCAACATAACATGATTTTTTTCTGCTTCTGACATTTCCGTTTAATTGTTGCAAATGGTTATTTTTTTTACTGATTTTCTTTTGTTGCTTTGATTCTTAAACGTTGCACGTGTAAACTTCTCGGCCAGCTGTTGCCTGTGAATATTATTTTTGCCAACTTTATGCGAATATTTCAACGCATAAACAGATCAAATTACGAGCGCTCCCAAAAAATAAAAATTACCGGAAGTTTTTGAATCAGAAAAAAACTACAAAAGCTCCGCCTAATTTTTAGCTGAAGTTTTTTTTTATAAATTCTCATAAATATTTTATGAAAAGATGTCCTCGGCGCATGAACTTGAAAAAAGATATGAAGTTAAAAGCGATCTCAATCCGCGCTTGATTTGCTTTCAGGTAAGTGTAAACACAATTTCAGTTACATTTTTGCACAGCGTTTTGTTTTTATTGAGCAAACATCGAAGCTGGCATCGCAAACAGTCAGAGATCTGTCGATGATCAGCGATCGCTGAGAGATCTGTACAGATCTCCAGACTGAAATCGTGTGGAAATAGCAATACATACACACAGAAGTTCATTGACGCCCAAAGAGCTCACGGTATAGTCCCATAAACACATCAGTTGTAACCGATTAATGATCGCAATCTGAGTTCCTCTTGATCGTGAAATACGAAAACTTGTGCGAATTTTTATTGAAAGTTTGTTGTTATGGAATTTCGGCGAAGTAGCAGGAGTATTTGATATATTTAATTAAGATTTCAAATTGTTCGAAGTTTATTTTTAAGAATTTTTGACTAATTTACTATCTTAGTTTAAAAAATATATCTACTATTTTTTTTAAATTACTTATTCTATGACTTTTAATATAAATTGCTTCTATTTCTTTTCCTACTTTTTTATATTCTTTTGTCTACTTTTGTCTGTATCTTTTCCTACTGTTTATACCCTGAACCCATTGAAAATGGCAATTTAGAGAATAATGGTTTTGTAACAATGTATGTAACAGGCAGAAGGAGGCGTGGCAGACCCCATAAAGTATATATATTCTTGATCAGGACGACGAGCTGAGTCGATATAGCCATGTCCGTCTGTCCGTCCGTCAGTCTGTCCGTTTGTCCGTCCGTATGAACGTATGAAGTGATCTCGAAAACCACAAAAGCTAGAGATTTGAAATTTGAAATATATATTCTTGTATACCATACGCAGTACAAGCTAATTTTTTTTTCGATAACTCATCCCATTTTCTTATTATCTATAACAATCGATATTTTGACTTTGTTTTTAACATATAACATGAAGACCATAATAGCGAGAGACACCAAATTGATTATGTAGGTTTGTGTGATGAAAATACAGATAAGAAACATTTAAAATTTTGGATACCTCTCCCATTAGCCCCAAAAGTGAAAAAAAACCTGTTTCAAATACTCGAGAGTTGGGATTTCGCATATATACACCTTTGGTTGTCAATATTGAAAATGTCATTAGGAAAGTAGATCTAGAACTGAAGTTATTTAACAATCAATTTCTCATAATGCCGCCACAATGCAGCACAAGCGCAGCCGCTTAATCATCTACGCAGTAAGCGGCGCATGTATATGTGTGCGTGTGTGTGTGCGCGCAGAGGGTAATATGTACAGATAAAAGATCTAAGCTAGATTGTTTAAAATACCGCCTCGGACTTGGTTCAGGGGATCTCCTAGTCGGGCTGACCCGACTAGAACATTCTTACTTGTTTTCTATTACTTTTTCTACTTATTAGTTTGTCTACTATCTTTTACATTACTTTCATATATTGCTATGTTATATTCGATTCAAATATTATAATATTCAATTTCATTTATCATATTTTTAAATGTATATTCTAAGATTAAACATTTTTAGTCAGGATCAGATTGAATAATATTTACTTACTTTATTCTAACATATCTTTATCGTTTTAAAGTTTATGCATGATTGCGCTTGCAGCTCTTATGAAGATCTTGAGAAAAGATTTGGGCAATTTGCACCTGGGAAAATTGCAAAAGAAAACTCTAACAAATTCATTTTCCCAACGAACGACGAATCAATCGATCTTGACAAACTAGTGCTGGAGGTTAATGAAATGTAAAATCCGCTTGCGCAAGATCCCATGCAGATGATAATACGAGGCTCAGATACAAATTTCGACTATCTCTCTCTTGGGTTGCTCTTTTGTTTCACTTTTTTTTTTGGCTAAGCCGCAAACAATTTTCGCTGTAGATCAATCAATGGAACATAATAATAAATCAACGGAAATGCAGGACTTTCGGCTAACGTGGCATGTCCTGGCTGCAGCAGGATGCCTTTTGTCTCTGTCTGTGTGTATGTGCGATCCTTTTGTGTTTGCCAAAAATTTTGTTTTCGTTGAGTTTCGTTTCGCTTGTTGTTTGCATTTTCGAAATGCAAAATATGAAGCCTGAACCAGCTGCAGGTCCATGGTCCACACAACGAGTATTTGCTTTTAAAAAGAATTGACTGTGTATGTGTGAGTGTGTATGTGTGTGTGTGTGCGGCGATCTTCAATGCGATATGCAAACATCTGCCCGAGCAGCGGTCAAAGCGATCGCAACTGTACCCAAAGCTGTATTGGCTTACAGGTGGCGATCGCCATAGTCCACATAGTTGATCATCATCAGTCATCAATTTGATACGTGCCGCAAGGCATTACATAGCTGATCTTCCGATCTGACGATCGCGCCCAAAAGGTCCATTGAAACTAATCAGTCAACACCTGTTATTTTGAACTAATATTCGTTGGACTACGTGCCCAAAATGTGTATAACCCTAAAACGTTGCATGATCCATGCGTGCCACGATCGTTGCGGGATTTTCCTAGTAACAGACCATCAACAAAATAAGCAAAGGATGTCTGCTGGCACAGTAGACGCAAACCTGTTGGCTGCTAATGCGGCACATTAATTCAATAGGATGTCTGAACACCCGCAAGCAAGAACAAGATCGAGAGCAGAGCAAGGCAGGTAGCGAGCTGCCCCTGTTCAGGATTAGCATTAGAAAGAGCTGAAGCGAAAAAAAGGATCAACCCAACGAGCCATGCGTCTAAGTAGCCAGCTTATTGTAAGCCAGAACCAGAGCCTTAGCCAGAGCCAGAGCAGCGATCGTTCCCCGATACCTTAAGTAAACTCCAAAAACTCATTCAGGCGGAAGTAACAGCTGCGTCTTGTAAATGCAGTCGCAGTCGAGACTTGGCAATTATGCGCAGCTGTAAGATCGAAGATCGACAAAGGATCGAAAAGCTTCGCTCCCACACACGTAAGAAAAGGGCCAAAGCTCTGCAACAGATTCTGCGGTTAAGGTTGCTTTTTGGTTTATTTTTGGGCTTATTTTTTTTGGGTCCAGTTGTCGACATCGTCGCACCTGTCGCACAATTTATTTTACGCCAAGAAGTGAAAAGCCCAAAGAGAAAAAAACAGTTGCTTGATGTGCAACGCATATCCGTTTGTCTTTAGCTTCCTTTTCGTAATGACGACAAACCAAAAAGAAGCAGCTGCCGGCCAGCAGCCCAAAAAAAAAAAACGAAAAGGAACTCTAAAGAAAAACAAGAGCAGCTATCTTATGGATACAGAAAATCGAATGCTCTTCAGATGCTGTTAATTATATGAGGTAGAAAAATTAAAATAAGTAAAAGTACTTCATATTTATAAATTCACTTAAGAGAAAAAAATACTTTTTAAGATACTTTTCAAAATACTATACTATAAAATATTTCATTCCTATTTCCTGTAACACGTTATTATTAACTATTTTATTCTTAAGGCAAGCCCGATCCGTTTGGTTCCAGCAAATGCTCCTAGAAGAAACTGTAACAAATTTCATCTACATAGCTGCAAAGAGTGCCTAGTTCTTTGGTAATCTAAATCAGTTAATATAAAAACTTTGCTGTATGAAGAGTTAATAATGTTATAAAGCCAACTTTTTATATCATCGAAGTTGAGCTGATCACCTTAGACATGCCATTACAAAATTGACATACCTAATGTTAGGGCATGACAAAAAGTTAAAGTAACCTGGTCCATTGCGTCCTCCTGATCGCCAGATATTAACAGACCCACAGACAGGCACATGAACAGACACAGACACATCTACACAGTTTGGTCATGCTTTGGTCTTGGGCTTTCAGTGCGGATCTTTGCTTGTAATTTGCAATCGTTCACATGTTGTTCTTGTCTGATTTTATTTGCTTTGATATACTCCTCTTTTTTGCTTTTTTTGTTTTTGGTGATCATAAAGTTGCCCTGCGATCACTTTAAGTAGCTCTTGCTTTTATAAAATCGCCGAAATTTACGCAAACTGTCTCAAAGTACTGAAAGAATACTTCCTTCTGTTCTCCAACTGTGAGAAACAAAAGATCAGCGAGATCGTTTGTGATTCACCCAACGGCTGTAGATCAATGTCACGTTTATGTTTTGATCAAATTTATAACTTTATTAAAAATATGTATGTATGTAAGTATATATGAAAGATGTCGCCACGCTAAGTTACGCGGAGCCTGCGCTCGGCGAATATTCACATTGATCAACAAGGGATCGAAGTGCGGGCTAATGTATATATATATAATATCTTTGGATGCAAGATCGCTAAAAAATGATTGTCGAATTGTATTATTATGCTAATTATGCTATGCTCGTTCGATGTGACATCAAGCATATGAGTTTGGGTTACTTCAAATGGGGTGATTCAAAAATAATTAAAAATGCTATTGTTATGTAAAATATTTTATTCATTTAAATAGGGCTGAGAATATAATCAGGGAGATTATTTGAAAAGCTCAACAAAAGCATGACACTTCATATTCTCGCATCGACAACCATGAGAAGCTTGAGAAAATCCCAGCTGAAGCAGAGCAATCAGCGATCACTGCTAAGGATCATGAGAAACTCATCTGAGTACAGAAATCTTTAGTTAAGTTTAGAGAAAGCTAAAGTTAAAGAAAGTAAAAGAATATCGTAAAATCGAGCGTTAATTATCACTTGTAAGGATCATTCAATAAATAAGTGTATTATTGAATCAATTCAACATGCTGACATTTATAAGTCGATGATCGGATAGATCGATCGATGCTTTGGGATATCGAGATAAATTGAAGATACATATTTGTTCTTCCAAATAAATTAAGTTAACTCCAAGATCAGTCTAATATCAATTCATGGAGTGAAGATCACATCTGTCGATCAAACATCCCGTTTCGGACTGTATAGATTAATAAAAGATCAAAATATACCTAAAGCAAAAGAATAAGTATCCATGCATTGAAGATCAGCTTGCGAATTATTCACCAATACCAGCTGCAAATGACAAACTCTTTACGAAAGAAACTTTGTAAATGGCAACACGCATAGGGGATCACCTTCAAGGATCAACGATCGACAAATGACCAATGATAGTCCATAATTCATCAATTCAAAAAGAAATTTTGAAGTCACAAAATGAATGATGTGCTAACATTTTCCAGGTTCAACCCGAGTACGAAATAAATTGCTGCGAAACATAAACAAATTACAAACAATTAATTAAGCATTTGGGTTATGTGTACTTTGCTTTTTATTCAATGCTCGTCATGCGGCATGTAATGGCCCATTTGATGGGTTAGAGGGCAGGATCGGGTGCAGCTATAGGGTGGCTTGTAAACGACAATGTAATATGCAACTTAGACCCAGAGCCAGAAACAGAACCCGAGCCAAACTGGAAGCCAAAGCGTAACCCATCAACCAAAGGCCGACGCGTCAAAGGTGTGAAGACAGTTGGCAGATTAGACAATTTGCCATGGTTCGTTAGGAGTTCTGTCGAGGCTATGCCATATGGAAAATCAAAACATAATTTCCAACGCTTCAATGAATTCTTTCTTCTCCTTTTTTTTGCAACAGGCAAGGGAAACCTTGGGCGCTGGGCTCATAACTGTTACCGGTTTCTCTCAAAGAGTCTCGCAAACTAGTTTCAGGAGATCTTTGGGTGTGCGAGTGTGTGTGTGTTGTGCTTTCTTTGAGCGAGACAATGTGGTTCATTAGAAATGCACATACACATACACACTTAGCGAAAACAGAATTGTAAAAAAAAAATTATGACAAGCTCAAAAGTTCTTAAACCAAGATTAATTGTGTTTTAAAGAAAATTTTCTTTCAAGAGTATTGTTATAAAAATACTAACAAAAATTCTTAAGCTATATAAAAAATTCTTAATAATTTATTATTATCGAAAAGTTGAGAAAGGAAATGTTTGATAACAATATTTAATCTGGAATAGGTTGTACTTGTATTGATAGCACATTAAGTCTATTTGAAGTATGTCTTATGAAAGATAAATATCAAGTAACCAATTCATCTGACTTTTTCATATATAATTATAATAAATAATTTTTTTACAATACCAAAACTCTAATAATATTCAACAACTTTTCCTCAAGGCAAACAATATCTGAAACTACAATCGGAGAATCCATAATGCCATATGGAAACATGCAATTTGAAGTATTTAAATCTTGCTTGCATTTAATTTTGAATACAAACGTAACCAAGTTCCGCAAAACTAAGGTAAAATTCTTTTTACAAAAGTTTTGTGGTGCAGTTCTAGCTTCTAGAAAATCGTATTCTTCAATTTATTCTATTTTTCGAACATTAACGAAAAATGTTGAAATCAAGCTTGGTCCCTACTTATTGTAGTTTAAGATGCTTCTAATAAACACTTAAGAGTGAAACACTCTTAAGTTCACTCTTAAGACTTTTACTTATTTCTCTGAGTGCATTTCATGTCTGAACGGGATCTGACCAGGATCTGCCCAGGATCTGCAGGATCCAGTTGTACAGCTGCCGCTGGCAATGCTGAGCTTTGCGCAAATCAATTGGCATTACGTGTTGCGGCTGCGAGCGAGGCAGCTGTTATCCTGGCAGGCGGCGCATCCTTTTGTAATTAACTAGCAGCAGCAGAAGTGATGCTGAGAGGGGAAGAGGGGGGCAGCAGCTTGCCCGCAGGCACGGGTTAAACTCATTAAAGTGAACGCCGGCTGCGCAGTACAGTTTTGCCCAAGCAGCAGCAGCAACTGTTTGTCGGCCTCTTGGCCATCACCTGCCAGCTCTTAGCCATGTCTGCAACTGTATGTGTGTGTGTGAGTGTGTGTCTGTTAATGTGTTTAATGATGCCTGTGCCATTCGCGCAGTTATGCTAAATTGCTGCTCTTGCTCTTCCTCTTCCTCTGCTGCCTGCTCCTCTGTGGCGAGTCACCGCAGTCGGTGGCACATGCGACGCGTCATCGATCGATGTCCTGCCACATGCGGGTCTCCGATCTGTGCTCTCTAGCCACGCGCCCATGCAAAAACTTTCCTCATGATTTTTACTTTTTATATTTTATTTTGTGTACCCCTTGCCACATCAAGCTGCAACACGTTGCACCTGCCAACGAATTGTGGCCAAATGTGGGCCGCCCTAATGGAGTTGTCTCTGCAAGATTTTGGGTATACGAGTTTTTCGGGACTCTCAAGTTGGGAACTTTTAAGCGGTTGCTGCAGGGCTCGACACATTAATTACGTACATTTCTTAGCTAATTATTTTCATATTTTATTTAAAGTCTTAAATAAAATAATATATATATTTTGGTATATATACTACATATATGGCAACGCCCTAAAGGCATTCAAAAAGGAGGCAGATCTTAAGTGTTCATTAGGCATGGCTCCGAGGGTTATTTGGAGCGGACAAACACAGCTTTAGATTTTTTTACTTGCTTAAAAAATACTTTTGACTTAAAAATAATTTATTTTTATTAAATCGTTAAAAACTGGACTATTTTTCAGAGAAAAAAAATCATTTTATTAGGGAACAGATAAAATATATAAAAATGTACTATGTACATACATCTACATTAATTTATAGTAAATTTAAATAAATTATTTCCATATATTCAAGTATTAGAATTTTTAAATTATTGTAAGCTTACAACTTTATTTAATTTGTATTTTAGTCATAAACCCAAACTTCTAGATAAGTTAACAATCTGCTACAAAATGCATGTATGTATGTATACACATATGTACATATGTATGTATAAGTACAAATCTTACAATTGGATCTGCTTGTCTTCTTAAAAATTAAATATTTTGATTACGTAAATACAAGTAGTACATATACATACACACATACATACATATATATGTATATGCACACCTGGAAATTTCCAGGAACACCAACCGAAAAGAGATCAAGTACTCAAAGCATAAGTTTCTTCTTATTATACAAATATTATATGTATACATATGTACATATGTACCTACATATATTAAAAATGCAATCTTTATTTTATAAAATCGTTGTTATCTAAAACTATGAAAAGCCCCCCACAGCAGTATTGTTACCTTAAGGACATCCATAACATTCTATACAAAACAAGAAAAACTAAGCAAACTCAACAAGCAGGGCATATGCATGTCGGCGCATGCGCAAACAAAAAACCCTAACCCAAGATCGATGAGCTCCTCTTTGTAGTTTGTAGCGAACGCTGCTGCTTCTGCTGCCGTTGCTTCTACTGTCGCTGCTGCAAAGGCAAAATAACAACAACAAAAAACGTCCGTTATTATGCTTTTTAATAGAGATGCGCACGGGCCGCAACACGAAGCAGCTCGTGATTGAAAAAGCACCACTCCTGAACAACGCACACTTCGTGCGCGTACGCCGTCGTGTCTGGAAGTATCGGCAGCTCACAGCGCTGCCTTTTTGTTCGCATCTTCGCCTGTCAGGCTGGCTGCGTCGCTGCTGCCTTCTGGAAGGCAGCGGCGAAGCAACAGCAGGAGTTCTTCTTCTTGGTTTTGTGTGGCTGACGCTTACTAGTAACGTTGTCGCTGTAGCAGGAATCAATTGCGCGCGCACCATCAGCGAGGACGGTTGTGAAATAAGAACTCTACTCAGTTAACGCGAACTGCGCCGTTAAAATGATCTCTCGTTGTAGAGTTTTGGTTTGGTGAAGTTTGTTGGTGTTTGTGTCTCTGTGTTGTGTATGTTTTTATTTGTTAACTGCAAAACCGTTACTTGCATTGTAAAGACGACAGACAAAGTGCTGAACATAACGAACAGAAACTAATTGTGTGTTTTAAGTGCAAAGAGACATGCAGAAAATATGCCAAAAACAACATTTCGACTACTCCTGCTGCCGCCGTTGTAAACTTAAATGCAGAAATGCTACGCAGATGCAGTGTTGGTGGGTGCGGCAACCGCTGATCTTGAACTCGCGTTGAGGCCGAGGCCAAACTTCACAGCGTGGACCTAACGGAGCAGCAAGTGCAGCAGCACGACAAGGAAAGAGTCAGCGTAGCAACCATTGCATTTCTTTTGATTGCTTGTGTATCATCTTCGGGGATCTTGGAAACCGCCTGCGCCTGCGCCCACTCGTCCGCTTAAATTTTCGTCGCCGAAATGGTTTTCTTTTGCGCTCGCTCAACTCATTTTTTTCGGCGATGAGGACCAAGATGGCAGACGTAGTCTATGCACTCAAAAGGTAATCTTATGCTAGAGTTATAAAACTGCCGTTAGTTTTTATGTTTAACCGTTTGGTGTTTGGGTGCAGCAACAGCGCAGAAGCAGCAACTCCAGCAGAGATGCTCTCTCAACTTTTTACAGCCTGTACAAAGTCCAAATTCCGTATTTATGTCCGACCATCAAATAACTGACGCTTGCAGTTTGACAGCCATACACACATACATAAATACATAGAGAGAGAGAGAGAGCTTTGCAGTGCAGCCTATGACGCAATAAATAAAACGACAACAGGACGTTAGAGTAAACGAGAAAGGTATATGCCGCTCACGAAACCTTAACGACGCAAAAGTTTATCGATGCTTTCTGTTGCCTTTTCATTTATTTACATGATTGCCGATAAAAAAAAAAAAAGCACAAAGAAGTAGTTCATTGTGTTCAAGTATTTTGCACATTGTGACTCATCCTTTCTGCTACAATGCAGACACCCCCAACGGTATTTAAACTGTAGCATTACGAAGTTTGCGCGCCAATAACGGACACACACAGAAGCAGAGCAGCAAAAAGGGCAGCGCATGAGAGCGAGAGAGCGACATCACGTGTGCTGCCAGAGTAACTTAATTTTTTTACACATTGCTTTGCGGTGCCTTTCTGCTTCCCATGTCAGCGCCTTCATTATTATAATTTTTTATTACTTATGCATAAATCAAAATATGTACATATGTACGTATGTGTGTACATATGTACGTATGTGTGTATTTTTGTTTGTGCGTGCATATGTACATATATCCAAACTTAATTTCTGAAAGAAAGAAAAAAACACCTTTCTGGCCGCCTGCACTAATTTCGCAAAATGTTGCCGCTGATCCTTTTTTATGTGTTGCGCGCATTTCCGTTACTGTTTTTTTTTCTCTTCCATTCTTTTCTTTGTTTTTATGCCAAATCATTGGCATACAACATGAAACATGAAATGTCTGCGGTTAGCATACAAATTCATTAGTGCCGGCCTGCGAATGTTGATTGCAGCGCGCGCAGACGTTGACTGCCCCGCTGACAGTGTTACCAACTTCCTTACCTCCCACACTCATACAGACGCTGCAGCCAGGCACATTTTTATACCCTGAACCCATTGAAAATGGGAAATCAGGGTATAATGGTTTTGCAAAAAGTATGTAACAGGCAGAAGGATGCGTGGCAGATCCCATAAAGTATATATATTCTTGATCAGGGAGATGAGCTGAGTCGATTTAGCCCTGTCCGTCTGTCCGTCCGTCTGTCCGTATGTATGAACGCGTCGATCTCAGAACATATAAGAGCTAGAGACTTGAAATTTTGCACGAAGGTCCATGTACATAGTTTGTACGAGTTTGTTTTAGATATTCGATAACTTTTACTGTTTCACTGATATCGATTAAAAACTTTATCAAGACACAGTTTTTGGACCATATCTTTTACATCTTCTTAGCTACAGTCACTAAATTTTTCAATTAGCTTTTTGTAATTAAAATACATTTTCTATTTTTTTATAAAGCAATAAATGCTGAAAATTGCATTTAAATCCGTTAAGTAATACAGAAGTTATTAAAGAAAACATTTTGTCTACTGCGAAAGGCATGCGGCAGCAACATAGCATTTGCTCTATACGTGTGCACACATACATTCAAATCAACTACGCAGCAATCGGCGCGCGTGCTTGTGTGAGCATGTGTATATGTGTGAATGTGTATATGTGTATATGCGCGCAGAGGGTAATATGTATAGATAAAATGTGTAAGCTAGGTTGTTTAAAACATCACCTCGGACCTGGTTCAGAGGATCTCGTAGTCGGTCCGATCCGACTAGAGCGTTCTTACTTGTTTTCTTTGGGGTTTGCATTTTCTGAGAATTATGCAGCGCACCTTTCTTATGGGGCGGGCGGCCGCGAAGGAACTCACACGGCGTAGTCATGAGGATTTCTTATTTTCATTGGAAGTGTCTTTGATACTTTCTTTTTTACCCTTTCGTTAGGTTGACTTAATTAGCTAATGATTGTGTGTAACAGTTAACGGCGAAATAAAAGCATTTCAAATTTGAAATATTAACATTTTTTAATTTAATATTTTTATCAAACTCTGAAAAATCTATTAAACTCTTGAAGACACGATTTTTTTAATACTAAAACGCTAAACATTCATTTTTTTGTTCCCCCTCGAATATATCTTATCGCATATCAATCTTTATCTCTATTAAGCACACTATACAATCCAGATCATTGCTCATAGATAGATTCCCCTTTCTCTGTCTCTCACATAAATTAAGGGCGACTTCAACACTTTTAGCTGCGCGACGAGCAAAGAATTTATGAAGTTAAAATTATTTATTTTTATTTTTTTATACTGTGTAACCAAAAATGTGACCCAAAACTCGTTCTGCACGACAATTTGGCCACTAATTTTGTTGGAGCCGCATACCCAAATACAGTTGGTCGGTAAAATTTTATTGATCTTCTGGGCAAAAATATAAAATTGTTTCATGGTCGTCGTCGACGAAATCGAAATCGAAAACGAAACACCAAAACTGGGAATCGAATTGAAAACGCAAAGTCCAAGAGATCCCAGGATCACTGAGGACTGGAACTTGGTAGCTGAGCAGACGTCGAGACGATAACAACAAAAACAACAACAAATAGGCTGGTTTAGGAGCCACTGTCCGCTGCCCAGTCGGGCAGCTGCTGCTGCCGCAAAACTAAAAAAGGGCAGCCGAAAAATATTTTTATCTTGATATTTTTGTTTTCGGTTTTTTTTTTTGTTGGCTGAGCTCCGTTCTAAATACGCCAAGCGGGGCATAAATATATGTCTTTAGTGTGGCATGTCTGGTTGCGTTTTCGGAACTTGGTAAATGGAACAGAGGGGAGCTTCGAGCTGAAGCTCAAGCTGGAGCTTGAGTTAAAGGCGATCGCCGAGTGCCGAGTGCCGGCCGTCTGCCAAAATTCATGGAATTAGTTAACGATTAATGATTGGATATTGATTTCGGTTTGTGTGCTCTCAAGAATCAAGATGGCTTGCTATATGCTTAAATATATATATATATATAAAGCTTCTATCTATATATATATATATGTACTAAGACACCCTGCTAGAAATCGAAGTAAGCATTCATCTCAGATTTGAAACAGGAAGATTTTGAAAACTCATTTACATCATTTAAATAGTAGGGAAACTGTATTTATTGAAAGATTTTAATTTGTTGTTTAATAAATAAATATGTCTCCCTTTCCACTGCTCACTAAGCATAACTGCAAAGTTAACTTAAATTTAAGTATTTCCTCAATTTCTCTCGACATCTTTGTGCATTCCTTAAATGAGGCGTCATTTTATTGGCATAACGAACTTTCTTTCTGCCTTTCCTTTACTGCCTTAGCTTTACGATCCTCACATAAAACAAAAAAAAAACACATCCGAAATTAGAGAGGGACACAAGACAGCCGCCATGAGTACGAAAGGGATGGCTTATGTTGTTCAGGTAGTATTTTTTCTCTTCATTTTATATTATATTGTTCTGCTTCGCGCTTCCTATGAAACTTAATTTGTGTGCTTGCTCCTTGGCCCCATATCAAATTGGCGCTATCGAATAGCTACACACACTCACTCATACACACACGCACACAGCGGAATGCCCCATATAACTATGGCTGGGCAGTCTTTTCTTAATAAGCGTTTCACTAAAATTTCTGCTTAGCTCTTTGAAAATTTGTGGTTCGCCTGCGCGAAATTTGAAGCTTAAATTCTTGAAGATCTTTCCCAAAACTTTGCTTAGACGAGTTTTACACATACACACACACACTTGTAGAGCATAATTGGTACACATTTAATGCCACGTTGCGCAGCATCCGAGAGCATCTCTTTAAATCTCGCATCTGAAATTTGTGTGAGAACTTTGTGAAATGTGAGCTCGAGACTTGGGGTTCCATGTCTTGCGGATTATAACTGGGCGCAAATTTTGCCGCTAATGATTTGCTTACTGACTTGGCAACAGGCAGGTTGTCCATGTGTGTGTTTGTGTGTTCGGGGCTATTAATTGCATTTTAAGCTGCTTGACTTCTAACTGTTCAGCCTATCGCAGCAGGCTCTAGTAATTGAGTTGTTAGGCTTTCGTTTATATACCCCTCTGTAGGCCCCCAAACAGTTCTCACCATAGAGTGGAGCTATGTGCGGAATGTTACTTTTATTGCTAACGAGCTGGCTTCACTTGAAGTCTTATTGGATTCAAATTTCAAATGAGTTGGCTTTTAACCCGAGCTCTTACTAGATCTGTCTGTAAATTAACTCTTAAGCAAATGTTAAAGTGAATGTTAGGAAGTGCCACCTGTTGTTAGTTTATTGGATTAACTTTTAATGTTAGATGAAATAATTGAACTGAAAATAGAAATTGAATGAAAATGGAAAGGGACTATTATAAAATTATATATATTGAATCAATATTTTAAATAACATTTTAAAAGTTAATATTGGGAAATATAGTACTATATTCATATTAAATCTGAAAAAAATGTCAACATTTTCGATTAAATGGAAATCTGGAAGTTCTCATAGCGACATACCATAATGGAATACTTAGCAGGCATATCGATTAGTCATGCTTGTGATAAAATCAAAAAATCCATTCTAGAAATATATTTGTTGAGTTAATTGTTTTTGAGTTAAGATAACGACAGCGATTTCTGGAAATTTATTAAACTTATCTTTTAAATAAATTAAAAACGTTAGGGATAGAAACAAGAGTGATAGGAAAATAATATATTAAAGTTTCCAGGAATCCAATATGCAAAACGAAATTAAGGAGCTGTAAACCCACTTTTAAGCTGTTACATCATGTTCAGCATTAACTTCTCTAATATCATATGTTCATTCAGCCAATTTCCCACAGCCTACACAGCAAAAAACCAGGAATAGGTCTTAAGCATGCCAATTTAATACCACAATTTGAGTAGTTTAAATGTTTTGAAGCTGACTGCAAGCCAATTGATGGTTGGTCAATTGCAGTGCTAGACAAACTGTAGATTTGCCGGCAACAAGTGTAACTCAAACTGTAATGCACGCAGATATACATGCGTGTAAATGTATGAATGTATGTGTATATGCAGGCAATGAACGTGTATTATGCCATAACAATATCAAGCAAATGACTAGGCAACTATCAGCAGATCCAAGTATATAGTATATATGGGAATGTGGGCATTGGTGGTTCTTCTTCTTGTTGCTTTTGTTGCAGCAACAGCAGAAGGAGACATGCCCACTTATTTGCGCCAACTAATATTAAAACACCGTTATGCATATCAGCCGCACAATTCACATGGCAGCACATATATATCGGCTCTCAGAACAGGCCACAACTGGCGGGCTCTCTAGCGATTGGCATGTCTTGGCCATGGCCGTAACCCTTTAATTATGGTAACAGACGCAGCATCAGCCGCAGCAGCAGTAGGAGCTACGGCAACGAGTGCTGCGGCCAACGTCAACGCCTTTCCAAATGGCACTCGCCCAAAGTTGGACTCGAACTGGACTTTCTAAAAGCCATATCAAAATGAACCGAGACCCGTGTGAGAGCCAGGCACAACTGTTGCACAACCAAAAAAAAACAAAATAGTAAAACAATAGTGCTCCAGTTCAGACTATACGACTGAGAGTTACCCTGTACTCTGCTGTAAGCTATGGTATAACATGTGCTTGCTTCCCTCTACTTTTTACCTTAAGGAATTAAAAAATTTGTATAGCCTGGTAGTTCTTAGAATTCCAGCTTCGGGTGAAACTAAAAAGAGTATTAGAATTCTGTTTGTTAAACGAGAGACATCAAGCTTTCATTTCTCCTGCTTTTCTAATACCAGTAAATCGAAGCTTGCTAACTTTGATCGATAATACGCGTAAATTAAATCCATTTCATGGTATACTATTATATATTTTCTTATTCTGACATACGTGTTGATGCTATTCCAACAAACAGCAAATTTAAATTTGCTCTAGTTCAAGCAAATATTACGACAAGCGCAACATACCCGATTCCACCCAATTGGTACGGGGTATTAAAAAGAGCACAAGAAGTCGAGTTCTTAATTGCATTTCGATTACGCTGGCTTAGAACCAAATTTGCAAGCAAATCAAAGTGCGAGCTTGCTTTTGTAGCAGGCAGCAGCAGCAGCAGCCGAAGTTGCAGCCTGGCAACACACTCGCAGAGAAAGCATCTCGGCAACAAAGTAAATGTTGCACTGGGAACAGGCCCACAGCAACAGGAGGAGGCAGCCACAACCAGATGGGAGGCTGCGGCACTGCCACGCCAAATAGACAACAGATGAGACAGGCACAGCCCAGGGCCAGGCCCAGGCCAAACGCCTTTTGCAGACGACAGAAACGGGTTTCTAGTTGGCCATGGCTTAAACAGAATAAAAAAATTGTAACAGGCCGCAGTGAAGAACCTTTCTAAGCCAACGTAGAGGCTGTCCTAGGCATTGCCATTGCCATTGGTATTGGCCATTTAATACAGTTATTTTTTGCCAGCGCAGACGCAACAGCCAACAAGAGAGCCAACTCTTTTTGGCTAGCAGCCATTAACGTGCCCCCTCCTAGTGTCCCCCATGCCCCCTGTCGAGGCATTGGCATCTCTCTCGTTGGCAGTCATTAAATATGATTCCCGCTCAAACTAGAACAGGCCGAGCATCAGGCTAAACAGGCAACAGACAAAAGGCCGTTCGCAATCATAAACGTCGTGAAAGGAGCTCAACAAAAATATAAACCCATGTCCAGTTACAACGCACTTTATATGCCCTAACAAATGCTCAGGATTTCTCGTATTTATCGCTGCGTTTTGTTGCATTCGCCTTTTATGGCTCACTTTATGATTACATTGCTGTTAATTAATCCCTCCTACCTCGCTCAAAGAAGAGGTTGCCCAGACACTAAATGCTCAAAAGCTTAATAGCAATAAAAGAAAATAGTTAGCACGAACATGCGACAAATGCGGTTAAAATTCTTATAGTAAAATCTAGGAATTATGTTTGGCTATCTTATCATAAGCTAACGATATATGTATATATGTATAAGGCTATCAAATGTTTTTTTTCTAACTATGATATAACTACAAAAAATTTAAGCGCAGATCTTCGTTATTCAAATGCGTCTGTTCACTTACATATTCTGGATACCCCATAATTACTCAAAGTTATGTTTATCAATAAAAGTTTTTATAGTTTCACATATGTACATGCACAATCCCTCGAGGAAACATTAAAAAATATATTTAAAACTTAATTTTCAAACATTACTCATATTGTTGATAACAAAAAGAAAATTAACACAGTGAATGAAATATTTGAAATATTCTTAAATAATATGAAACTAAATATTAATGTAAAAATGAAGTAGAAAGAAATTGCTCCTTCGAAAAATTCGAAAAACATTTTTTTATATTTTACTAAACAAACTATCGCGATCTACACATAACCCAATTTTAAACTTCTATCCATATTATAATTCTCTCTAACCTATCTGTATTTATCTAATTTTCTTTCGCACTTAATTTTGACCTATATAAAACTATATAATTTTCATTGCTTTACTCTTACGTTATAATATAATGATATAGCATATATAATATTAGGTATATTCGTCTGCAAAATCAAGTTTTCTTTTACAATAATATATAATCATTACAAGCTGAGGCAGTCTCTTGTTATAGTTGTTTACAAGATGTCTCATCAGTTTCTAATGTTCTTCATATTTCTTGAGCAACATAATCGAAACTAGTTGGCAACACTGGTTGTTGCACACGCTTCTGCTGCGTTCCCTCTCTCTCTCTCTCTTTTACCCAGGCGAAGTGTTTGCTGCGTTCACGCGTCCACAGCCTGAGAGTAGGTGGGTTAGCTTGTCAGTGTTGGCAAGTTTTGAGTTGGCAAAATAAACTCTAGTTATAGCTGGGATATAAGAAGAAAAGGATAAAGCTACAAATTGTAGCTGTTTAACATTGAAACTAATTTTAATTTATATAAGTATGTTAAAATGATTCAAACTCTGCAAAATTTCAATAAATTGGGGATGATTCAAAAGAGTTTTTACAATTTTCTACATTTACTGAAAGCGAATCCAATTTTAAGAACAGAAAAAAACTTAAAGTTCCATTGTTGTCAAACTTCGATCTTAACATTAAGCTAGAACAGCCAGCACTGGTTGCTTGATGCCGTGCCCCTTGTTGAATGTTGCATATTGGCATGGCTCTCACCACGCGGCCCTCAGCCTTCGCTGTTGTTCCAGTCTTGTCAGCTGTTTGCTTAAACAAATATTATTACATGATCCGCATTGCTGGCCTTTTCAATGAATTATTAGTTATTTCAAATTTATGTGGCGTTCTGCTTTCCCATTCTCCACTCTGTCTCTCTTTCTTTCTTTTTTTATCGTGCGTCTATTTGCGTTTCCGCTTTACGTTATTATTAGTAGTTCTGGGCCGGCTGCCTTACAATTCCTCAATGGAACAGCCGAAGTCTCGAGCACGAATTCGGGCAGCTCCACTTGGAGCTCTCGTTGCTGTTGTTGCTGGCTTGTTGGGGGCGTATTTGCCTAAGAAAAATAAATAAATATAAATTTATTGCAGCGCTCGTTCATTTTATTCGTCTTCGGAGGGGATAAATTCCCTATGTGTGTGTGTCATTAAACTTAAAGCTAATGCTCGCTGCGATCATATAAACAAAAATGCTCGAGCCAGCTCTGAGCTCCCCCCTTTTTTTATGCCAAAGATAAGCAACTTAGAAATACGCTGAGAGTCACAAAAACAGGAAAAAATGTCGCAGCTCCGTCTCAAGTCCCGTACATACACATATATGTATATATACTTATGTATATGTACGTATGTAAGTGCTCTGAAAACTTTGATTTTTTTTTCTGCTGCTCTGGCAATTCCGTCCAGCTCAGCAGAGCTCACATAATTCATAATTGCCCGCTCTTTGAAGCCTCCAGCGTTTTTCTACGAATTTTGTCACGCTTTGGATTTCAAAATTTGTCGATGTTAGCCAACTGTTAATGGACCCAGCAGCAGCGCATAAAAGTCTACTATATAGAGCATATACCGTATATACAACCATGCATGTACATGTACATATATACCATCTTATATAGCTAAAGTTCCTTGAGGCGTAAGTAAATGGCATTTTACGCTTGATTTGCAGCGTTTAATTTTACCTGCTAGGCCAAAGGTACTTTAGTTTCGCCAGCAGTCTCTCATGCAGAGCCCTGCTCTCTGATCCTTACCCACCGATCCATTGTTCTCTCGCCCGCACAAAGATGTTCCATAACCAAGACCAAAAAAGAGAACGGGGAGAGCTCTTCTGTTCAAGCAGGGGCGGAAATTTAATATGAAATAATTTTTTTCATGAATGTTATTGAAATATGAGATTTTTAGGCACAGATCTGCTTTTGTCTACCTGTTTTTATTTTGTTTCTCAGAGCAAACAAATAATTTTGTAATTCGGTTCTTTAGTTTTGGGGCACTTGTGAAATTCTATACCAAAAAAAGCACTGTATGAATAAAAAAAATCAGACCTGTAGTACCTTATCCATAAATTGCTTGCAGGACGGGAAGGTGTCAACGTTTTGCATTATAATTCAAACATTGCACTTGTCCCGGCCTATGAGCGGTTTATGCCACATCAAAATGGTCTAATAACTAAATATAAATATATATGTCAAAACTAGGTCTTAAGCTTAAATATAAAAAAATAACTTAGTATGTTAAGTTATATTAATCGAGAGAAATATTTACAATTTAAAAATCAAGCATTTATTGTTAAGAATTCAAGAATCGAATTTCATTATTTGAGTTTTTCTTACCATTACAGCTCTTAAAATTGTAAAAACCTTGGCTATATTTCCAGTTTATTATCATGGAAAATCCGGTGAGCTTATATTTTTCATATTTCAATTTTGTGATATTTAATAATGTTTGCTGTTCAGTAAATTTAATTGGCATTTAGTTGAAGAAAAAAAACTGTTCAGTGATAATAATTGACGGTTAATTAAAAAAATGAATCAGAAATTTGTACAAAATATTTATCACTCAGATTTAAAAAAAAAACGTTAGATTTTAATGATATATAGTTTCAAAATTATATTACATTACATCATAATTATTATATTTTCTCTGTAGAAACTATAAATTAAAATTTTAATAAATTTCCTAGCTAAAATTATATAAAAATGATAGGCTAAAAATTATTTAAAGCAATATAAAAATATATTTTTATAAAAAACTTAACTGAAACTAAGTTTCAAGAATTGAAAACATTTTTAATTTATTTCAAATTAACTTAAAACACGCGTGCATCAAATTTAAATACAGCGCGCCATAGATCAGCTGTTTTTTAGTATTTATTTTTGGTATTTTTGCGCCATTTGTTTTATGACGCGCATTTGGTGCATTTCTGTGATTCGCG
This sequence comes from Drosophila gaucha, assembly GCA_035045545.1. Lineage (NCBI taxonomy): Eukaryota > Metazoa > Arthropoda > Insecta > Diptera > Drosophilidae > Drosophila > Drosophila gaucha. The sequence continues at coordinate 1,698,259 of JAWNOY010000342.1, forward strand.
TCGTCGTTTCTATTAAAATAAAATAAAAATTAAAAAAAAAAAACAACAACAAGCCGAGCAATCGCGCTCGCCCGCCTGTTGTATGTGCCTTCGTTTTTTTTATTGTTGTTGTTTCGCTGTTGCCGTGTTAAATATAAAAACAAATTAAGTTAAAAGAAAAATTAATTTCACGTACAAACCAAAAGTAAGTTTTACGCGAGAGGAGAGCAATAGCGTATTTGTAAACATATTTAATACATATATACACACACATCCACAAATAAATTGTGCTATACACCGTCTAAATATTTTTTTATTTATAAATTCTTTTTTTTTTTTTTTTGTGTTTGCTTATGCTTTGAGTTGTTTTTATGCTCTAACTATTGCGAGCAGCGCGTTTAAAGCAATTATAATCAATATTTAAGTATTAAAAAAAAGTAAATATAATATTTAATATTTTAAATTTGAATTAAATGGCATTGAAAACATTTGCACAGCCCGAATTGATCGTTGTGAAAATGGAGAGTGCCTCATCCCCGCTGTTGCAGGCGCACATCACCTCGCTGCCCGTCTATCAGCCCAAGAGTCGGGGCCGTCCACGCGCCTCCTACGCACAGACCGGGGAATTCGATTTGGGTCTGATACGTGAATATCAGTCGCGGCCAGCGCTATATGATCGATCGAATAAGCGTTTTAAGGATAAGATACATACTGCCCAGCTCTGGATGCAAATCTCCCACAAACTAGGCTACGATGGTAAGTCTTAGAAATTTATAGAAAACCATGGCGTAAAAATTAAAAAATTCTTAATATTTTCTGTGCAGTTTCCATGTTGCGCGATCGCATGATTACGCTGCGTAATCGTTATAATATCGAAAAGCGACGCGTGGAAAACAATACGCTCCCAAATTCAGCTAGTCAATGGCCATTGTATGATAATCTTAATTTTCTCTCGGAGCACATACGCACCAGACGCTCGTATAAGACGCAATGTAAATCGCTGGATGGTCAGCAGGAGGATGAGGACGATGAGGAGCCCTTCGATGTGGATGATGTGAACAGTGAGAGCAATGAGCCACCCAAATTCATCAAACATGAACTGGACGCCGACTATGAGGATGTCGAGGATTTTGAATGCGATGGACCGCTGCCAGTGACCACAATGCTCAGGTGAGATCAACACCTAGCTATGAGTATTATATTAATAATTATTTTATATCTATTGCAGCATACCCAACAGCAGCACGCCCATAAATGGCAGCAGCAGCAGCTGCAATAACAACTGCAACATACTCAATGAGAAAGCAGGGCTGCACCAAGCGTCCAATTGTCGCCAGCCGGAGCAGTTGCTGCGCGTGGCCAAACCAAAGCGTTCACCGCCAGCGTTGGAAGATGACGCGCCGGCTGCCAAGCGACATCGAGAAGAAGGTCAAGCAGCTGCGAAAGCAACTGCAGCAGCAGTATCGGCTGCCTCACCAACATCATCAGCAGCTGCATTAACTACATATCCAAAGTTCCGGGCCTTTGGCGAATTTGTTTCGCATTCGCTAAACGAACTGCCTCATACGATGTCCATGCGCCTGATTGAGAAATTTACGCGAGAACTAGTCCAAGCATCTATAGCGAACGATCAATGTCAGCTGCAAAAGCGCATATCCCAGGACACCAGTACGGATGAAGTAGACGATTAGTTGAGATCAGTGGAATAAATGGAGATCAATCCAAACCAAAACAAATACAAATGTAATTTTAAGTAATTTTAAAACTAGACTGTGTATGTATGCATATATATGCCAAATTGAATAAAACCAACGATTAACCTTTTTGGGTGTGTGTGGAAAATATGTAGGTATGCTGAAGCTAACGTAAATGTGACGCTGATTTGTAGCAAGTGCCGCAGGCACATTTACCTGCATTTGATTATTAATGTGTATATATTTTAATTAAATTACAGCCACGCAATGGGCAGTTGTAATCACTGGGAAAGCTGACGACTCGCTTGGCTTATTGATATTGTTATGGGCGTGTATGCAGCTGCCACCTGAGTGTGCGTCTGTGTATGTATGTGTTAAGTGCTGTGCAACATTAAAACGTCACCTGATGTAGGTCGTGCCTGGTGCTTATTTGTTGTTATGTGAAAATACAAATTGCACTAGTCCCGGCCTGCAGTGAGTGTCGCAAACAACGTCTGTGCGCGTCCTGTCTGGCCAGGCAGTCGTCTTTCTGCTGCCTGTTGCCCTGTAATTATATAATTTAATCAAATTACTTGCATATGTTGCCAAAAAAAGTAAAAAAAATAAGAAAGAAGAGAAAAAACGAACATCGCAACATTAAGTGCCGCATTTTGACAGTGAAATGTGATTATGTGTGCGTGGCCGAAAGAAAGATATTTGCGTATTTTAGCATTCATCATCATTATTCTTAAAAACCCCGCTCGGCAGCTTGAAACATTTTTGTGGGCGCACTTAAACTTGACAGCGGTTTGACAGTTGCAAATTACGCCAACTGCAGCGAAGGCAGCAGCTTGAGTGCCATACTAATCAGCTTTAGGCAGCTAAGCTGACTGAGTTGCCAACTTCACGTGATAACGGTTTCAAAGTTCTTTGCTTTGCATTTAGAAGGCGCGCTTTATAAGCTATTGGTATACATTGTAAATAGCTTCGTTTTATTTTGTTAACATACTACAATTTTACTATAGTCCGACTTCTTGTTGATTAATTGTTGTTAATCCGCAGGACTATTTGATCTGCTGCCAACTTCACGTGCCAAGTCACCTCAAAGCTCGCTGCTACATACATATTTGCTATATATTTAAACCCTAAGACTGAAATACTGATGTTTTATTTTGTATATATATATTGTATATTTAAATTTAATTGGAGTTTGAATTGTTGTCATTATTTTTAAATTAATTAGCTAAATTTAAACACTTAAGTAAACGCGCATGCATTATGCACCCATTTTCCTTTTCGTTTTTGTTTTCTTTCGTATAATCGTTATTTTTATATAGTATTATTAATTACTCGTAAGTTCGAATTAAAATCACTCAAAAAATGTGCTGCTCTTTTAGTTGTTGTTTTGATTTGATAATCGGATTTATAGCTAGAATAAACGACGACACACAGTACACGACATTTATAGCTAATAATAATAATAATTTGTAATAAAAGTCTAATAAGGAGTTGAAATTTTAGGATTAGACCAACAAATACAACGGCGACATAGAGATCAAAATGCATAATAACGATCATAGGCAGCGGCTGCCAACGTCACAACTCGTAGGTAATATTATTCATATGATCGCGAGTTTTGCGCGCTTTAAACGGCGCCGCAAAATGTTCATAATCGTAGGCAATATCCGCATTGTAAGAGCTGCAGCGACGCAGACGATGATGCGGCACGAAGGAGCTGCTGTAGGGCGCCTGGTTGCTATGGCCGGCGCCAAAGCAGCGCATCGCCGCGCATAGCAGCGTACACCAGCGCCAGCTGGAGAAGGCATAAAACTGATGTGATCCATTACTGTTTTGGCCTTTCTTGGTCAGCAAGTGCTGGCGACTGTGATGCACATAGGGATTATAGTTGGAGCGAAAGCTGTTGTCGCTGCTGTTGCCGCTGTCGTCGCCGCTGCTGCTGTCGCTGCGCCGCAGACCCAAGCGGAACAGATTGCCATTGTTGTGGGCCGCATTGGCAAAGTCTTCAAAATCCAAATGCGATTCGTATTCAAAATCGCGATCAATGGAAACGGCGGGCGTGATGATCATGAATTGACTATATTTTCGGCTGTGGCTCGGCGCAGGTCGCTGCTGACTATGTCTATGACTACCGCCGCCTCCTCGCTGATTGGCAATGGAGTTCAATATCGTTTGATTTGTGTCCACCGAGGAGTAGCTATTGCTATTTGATATGGGTGACATATCGTTATTGTTGTTATTGCTGCCGCCGTTGGTGTTGTTGTCGTTATTGTTATTATTGCTATAGGTATGATTGACATTGTTGTTGTGCGTGTTGAAAACACCCGCCGGTGCCGGCTGCGTGGTGGTCACCAGCGGTTGCGAAGTTGGTAACGACAGCGGCTGCATCTGCTGCGGCTGATAGTGCTGATATTGCAACTGCAACGACAACGGCAAACGCGGCATTGGCTGTTGAGATTTCTGGACGAGCTTATGCCGCCGCTTGGCAACTGGAGCTGGAGCTGGAGCTGGAGCTGTAACTGTGACTGTGGCTGTGGCTGTGGCGTTGACTGTGACTGAGGTCTGTTGTGGTTGCTGTTGCGCTGTTGCCGGCAATGTTGTTGTGGGCGTCGAGCCAACCGAGGGCATCCATCATCTTGTTTCTTCCACACCGCCATCATCGGGCTTCACAATTTGATAGGTTATCAAGTACTCTGGATAAGACTGCAATGTAAAAAATAAATAAAGAATCTGATAGCATAGTAAGCCCATTTCATGCTCTCACCTGTTCACCCCGATAGACAACGTATTCAGCAAAGTGCAGGCCGCCTGCCGAGGGGCGTCCAACCACTGAATGATGGCCGGGTGGCGCGTGAGCCATCTTCATGGCGCTATACTGCAAAAAGGATTTGCCCAGTGCAACGCGACATAGTAGCAGTTGTCTAAAAGGAATAACGAATACTAATTAGAAAGATATCGCTAAAATACTATTCGTTACAACTTTACCTAGGACACGCATAGCAGGACTTGTCCTTGTGCGATGGACAGCCAATGCCGCCGCCTATGCCATAGACATATTGATTGCTCTTTGAGCTGTGCTCGGCAAAATAGATGCCCGCACCAAACATGCCTCCTATGTAGGCGTGTCGCTCATCAAAGCCACGCTGCACAATGGCATTGATGAAAGGGCTACCGTGGAAGAGCATGCGCTCATTCGACTGCAAAAAGTTTTCGTCGGCAATCTCCTGGCGGCGGTGAGCATAACGCTCCCACAGCTTGCGATTCTGCACCTTTTGTACCTGCAAAAGGAGAAATTGATAAAAGCCTTAAAATGGTATGCTGATTCTAACGTACCCTAACTATGTGATAGCGAATGAAATAACCGCCCGCCTGTCCATTATCGCGATGCTCGCGTATTGTGGCCTGCATCTCCTCCTCGACAGCGATAAACTCCTTGTCATCCGGCAGCAGATCCACCAGCAACGTGCACAGATTCACATTGTTGCCAATGCCTGCCGAGAAAATTCAGAATTCAATTAAATATGTTGATAAGTATTAGGATATATTCCAATACTAACCCGTGGTGGCTCGCAGCTGCGCAATGCCTTTGAGTATCTTGTGTCGGAAACCGTAGGCGGACACGCCCACTTGCTTGAGATCATCGTGACCCATCTCGGCCAGTATGTCCAGCGTGATTTGTTCACGCTCGAACAGCTCGATCAAATGATGCAGTTGCTGGCTGCTCAAGAATCCAGATACATTTGTTATAGACTCTGGATCCGTGAGCAGCTCTTCACTACTCGAATTCTCCGCGCCGTGTGCTTCGGCACCCTGAGCGGGACTCATGCGTGTCGCACAACTGTTCAGTGGCAACGGCACAGGTACACTTAGCGTCATGGAAGCGCCCGAAGGTAGCAAAACGGTCTCCGTGGTGGGTGAGAGCAATGCAGATGCCGCTGCTGCAGATGCAGATGAAGTTGCAGATGCAGCTGATGCCATTGCAGCCGTAGCTGAATTGCCAACTGCTGTTGCATCCGGTGCCGGCGAGCTGCTGGGCAGGGATTGCGTGGAAGCGCTGAGCGCATGCTGACTGAGCGACGTGGCCATGGCATCCTGCAGCAGGCATTTGACATCGTCGGCTGTGGCCAGCTCTATGGGTGTTTGTCCCTCTTGGTTCTTCATATAGGCGTCTGCGCCATGGGCCAACAGCAAGGAGCACAGCTGCGTACGTCCCTTCTGCGCGGCCTCATGCAGCGGCGTGAAGCCCCATTTGTCCGTGGCATTGACCACCGTCTTGTGTTTGATGAGTAAAGCAGCAATATCCAAATGGCCATAGGAGCTGGCATTGTGTAAGGGTATAAGCCCGCCCTTGTCCTGGGCATTGACATCAGCGCCATGCTCCAGCAGATATTCGGCGCACTCAAAATTGTTGTAGCCCGCGGCCAGATGCAGCGGCGTCGAGTTGCGTCCATTCAAATCCCGGCAGTTAATCGTCTCCGATGTGACCAGTCGCTGCACGCGTGCCAAATTTCCTTTTTTGGCCGCATCTAGCAGGGCCGAAGGTCCACGCAGCAGCTCCGCCACATCGTGATCTGAGTCCTTGACGAGATCAGCTGGTGTGGCACCATCGCGATTCTTTTTCATAGGATCTGCGCCATGTTTCAGCAGCAGCTTGCATATATCATATTTGCCCTTGGCGGCAGCCTCATGCAACGGCGTAAACTTCCACAAATCAGAGACATTGACATTAGCGCCATGCTTAACGAGTAGCTCGGTGACCTCGTAGTGGCCATACGAGCAGGCATTGTGCAATGGAACAAGTCCACCTTTGTCCGCTGCATAGACCTCAGCGCCATGCTCCAGTAGGAATTGCACGACAGGCACACGGTTAAAGCCGGCGGCAAAGTGCAGCGGCGTCGAGTGGCGTCCATCCAGATCTCTGCAGTTAACCGTATGCGGATTGTTTAACACAATGCGACGCACTGCATCCAAGTCACCTGCCTTGGCTGCCTCTAGCAGATGAGACTCGCTGTCGGGCGGATTCTTGAGCAGCTTCAGCACGCTGTCCGAGGCCAGCTGTGCGGCTGTCAGACCCTCCAGCGACACAATGCTGCTGTCCACCGCATAGGAGAGAAGCAGGCGCACGGCCTGTTCATCGCGTGCGCAACGATGCAACGACGTCTGGCCCAGGCTGTCCAGAGCATTCACCTTGGCGCCCTGCTTCAGCAGCGCCTCCATAGCATCGTAGTGCATCAGCTCGGAGGCCAGATGCAGGGGAGTGAGGAATGCCTTGTTCTTCTCATTGAGCAGCGCTCCTTTGCGTGTCAACAGCTCCACCAGCTGCTTGCGTTTCGCATCCTGGCAGACAGCAGCCAGATGCAGCGGCGTATCCCCTGTGTACGGATGCACAAAGTTTACAATTTCGGCACAAACGAGTTTCTTGACACGCGACAAATCGCATTTGCGGCAAGCGTCAAGTAGGCAGTGTCCTTTATATTCAACTGCACGAGACGAAGGATAAATATATAAATATATTAATATAATAGTCAGAATAAATATGGAATTGCAATTCAGATAATTATAATAAAAAATGATTACAATATCGGTTGACAATATTCCCTATAGATTTATCTCGTTGTTTAAGATATGGTTCTCTAAGGATATTCCCTATAGACTATGAATGCTTACAAGGAAAATATATACGACTATGCAAAAATATATAATTTAAAATATAATAAAAATTACAAAATAAGTACATTTTATTGGGGTTTTTCCAATTACATCTATATTTTATTTAATTAATACCTCAAAATTTTTATCAAAATTTGTACTCTTAAAGCAGAAAATGCTTTGAAAACTGAACTTTTCGAAAGTAAATAATATAAGCACTCACACAACTGTATATTTTTTATTATTGTGAATAAAAATTTAAAAAAAAATTAAGTTGAACTTTAGCTAAGAATAGTTAAAGTAGAAATATCAAGTTCAATTTTGTCAAAGCTGTTAAAAACCTAACGATCCAGTTTATCTACTTATTTAGTCTGTTTCTTGTCAGAAAATAAATAAAATTATTTACATATATATAACTTATTTTTAAATTTAATTTCGTTGCCTTAGGTAGACGAATCGTAAATTAAAACTTATGGATAGATGATAATTTAAAAAATATATATGTATATTAACTTGTGTGTATATATGTATATATTGGTTTTAAGTCTTTTCTATCATACACCAAAGGAACACTCACAGGCAATGCGATCGCGTAGCTCCCGCGTTGGGGCCGCATCGATGGCGGATTTGTTGTGGCAGTTGAGGAGCGTTGGATCTGCACCGCGACTAAGCAGCAGACTGCACACTTCCACCCGGCTCTTGGAGGCGGCCTCATGCAGCGGAGTGAAAGCCCACAGATCATTGGCATTGACATTGGCGCCCGCCTGGATGAGCAGCTTGGTCACATCGAAGTGACCGTAGGAGCAGGCATTATGCAGCGGCACCAACCCGCCCTTATCCTTGGCATGCACATCGGCGCCATTGGCCAGAAGTATCTCGACGATACCTATGCGATTGTAGCCCGCCGCCAGATGCAGCGGCGTCGAGCGACGTCCATCGCTCGCATGACAATTGACATTGAGTGGCGTGAGCAGCGCCAGCAGACGATCCTCGGCCCCAGAGCGTGCCGCCTCGAGCAGCTCATCCTTACGATACTCGCCCGTTAGCACCGGCCTTGTGGCATCATCGGCCAGCTCCAGCGGGGTCTTCTGCTCCGAATTGCGTATGGTATGATTGGCGCCATGCTGCAGCAGTGCCAGGCACACATCCACCTTGCCCTTGCTGGCCGCCTCGTGCAGCGGCGTATAGTTCCAATTGTCGGTGGTATTCGGGCTGGCGCCGGCCTTCAGGAGTAGACGCACCACCTCCGCATGACCGAAGGAACAGCAATTGTGCAGCGGGTGCAGTCCACCCTCATCGCAGGCCTGTATGGAGGCGCCGCTGTTAAGCAGAAACTCAACCACCTCGCGTCGGCCATAACCTGGAATAGAAGAAGAAGCAGAGAAGAGACAGTCAGTAGTGCATCCATCATATTAGATCCAATGGTAAGCATGAGCTGGCAGCAAGCCCTAAAAGTGGCTTCCATGGTTAACTAACTGGCATTTGTTTTGCTGTTGCATTCGCTGAAGGGTTGAGACCTTCGGGTCCAACAGATTTCCAACAATTGCCCCCCTGCGGCATTCTCTTTGGGTTCTACCTAGCGGTAACCTTGGGCCTGTCATAAATCTTAGGCTAGGTTATTGTTTGGATAACAAAACAACAAAAAGAGAACTCAAAGCAAAGCCAAAGAAAGCTGTCAACACATACAACAACCCCGTGGCATCTCTATATAAACACGTTCTTTTTGATCTGGAAAAAAAGCTAAAGGTTAGCTTAAAAAGCTAATAAAGTTCTAGGAACATTAAATAAAATGATTTTTAATGATATTTTCTTGTTTAAATAAACAATTTAAAAAAAAATATACAGAAAAATTGTACTTATTTAAAAATTTGTTTTTTTGTTTTGACCATTTTTGAATACTTTAGAAAGTATTCTTCTCTATTAGCAGAGTAGGGTCTATTATTCGAGATAATATTATAAAATTATATATGTATCTACGATATTGATGGAAATATATACATAATAAGTTTATAGAGTTTTATATAGTCAGTTTTGATTTGATGACAAAAACCCTAGCACTTGCTTTAAACTGAACTTTCGATACAATTGTGTTACTTTTTGCAAACCTCAATCTTATCTAAGTTTATTTTATAATCTATTGACCCTAGAATACGTATGTCTCGAGCGAACCAATTAGTCACCAATCAGAATGTATAAAATACAGTATATACTTTAAAAAGTCGTTTGTATTTTAGAGATAAGATATTTTTATAGTATAAAATAATTATCTATCTCTATATATATTTAGTAGATATTGATTGAGGAACAACGCCTATCTCACAATAGTTGACTTTTGTAATGTAAGAAGGAATAGTGGATATAACAGATATAGAAGCTTATCAATTAACATTTTAGGGGCATTCGCTTGGGTATTAGGGTGCCACACTGCTATTATGAAAAAATGATTAATGCATTTTTAAAGCTATTAATTAATGCAATTTCAATAGTCTGTCGACAAGCAGGAAGACAAAAAAAACTAAAGAAAATGTATCAAATGAATAATTTACCAAATCTATAACAAAATTGTTTCAATAACAACTAATTAATGTATATCAAATTACTGTTTGGAGAGCATTTAATAATAGCACTGAGAACCGTAACGAAAACTGACTTTATAAGCGAAGTCTTCCCTGAAGACTGTTTGCGAAATTTCTTGTTAACCATTCACTTTATTATTTTGGCCAAAACAATTACGAAAGTTGCGTGAAAAATTAATAGAATGGAAAATATAATTATTAGCTGTTTGTGTTGGGCAATTGAATGTGCAACAGCTGCTATTGTTATTATTATTATTATTATTATTGTTATGTATATTGTGCATGAATTGTTTTAGTCATAAAGCAAGCTCCTTGAGCGCGAAAAACTTGGTTAAGCTTATCATAAAAATTGAAACAAAAACGTGAAGGTTAATTTAACAATTGTTAGTTGGCAACTAATAAAAAATAAATGTTATAAATCTCGAATGCTGGAAGGTCTAGTCTAAAGACTTTCCGAGACTTTATCAGCAAATACGTGTCAGCAATAATTATCGAGTTTCTTATCGTCTTTATAAACAAGAAAGCTGTGCAAATAAAAACTAGATAACAGTGAATCGGATATAAAATGAAATTAATGAAATTCTTGGCTGAGCGAAGGTGTGCTCTGATATTTATATGTATATAAAAACGTGTTACAATTTGCAACAGGTGCGGGGAGGGGAGGGCGTGGCAACTTTTGCTAGTTTATTCAGACTTTAAACATTGGCCGCAACAAGGTGAAAACTCTGCCAGTAGCCAACTGTGCAGACAGACCTTTTGGAGATCTCACTTTTTTTGTCAGTCTTCAGAACGTGACAAAAGACATGACAACAACAACAACAACTACTATAAATTGGTTGGAAAACCAGTTTAAAGAGACAGTCAAAACAGTAAACAGTTAAAAGTAAAATAGAAAAACAAGACAAAACCAAAAAAAAACCTAAGCATGAATCATAGACAACAAAAGCTGAAAAAATTTGTCGAAACGAAGCTGAAATACCCTATAAATCAGGGCAAAAACACATGGGCTTTGTACAGTGAAATCTTTTAGAGAATAACTTTTATGTACCGCTTCATATAAGCAATTTGCATACTAAACTAGGGTTTCCAGATTTCGAAATTCTATTCAAAACGTGTATTCCCTCGTAAAATATAAACAAGATTTTACAAATGTAAAACAAATGGGATATCTAATTATTATTTATAAAATAAATGACTAGAACACATTTTCTAGACTTTTTGTAATTGGCAGAACCTTAGCAAAAGTTCTAAATTTATTATATTAATATATATATTTGTATATATATTTATATATATGTATATATATATATATTGACTATATATTTATATTTTGATTACAGTGAAAGTCTAGTCGCGGACAGCTCCCGCAGGCGGACGTCTCCCGTAACCGGACGAATTTTATAGTCCCAAGATTTTTAGCATGATTTTCATACAAAATCCGTTTCCGTGGGCGGACGCTCCCTGTGCCCTGTGCCGCGGACACGATTTTTTGGAACTTTTTTATACAAAAGTCTCTCGCAGGCGACCAAAAAACACTTTTAAATAGTTCATAATTAAGTTTAATTTCAAAATTTGAAAAAAAAATTTTCAATATTTTTTTAAAATAAATAGCTCTTCACCCACAGACGACAGCAGCATTGAAATTAATATTACTAGTCAAAGTGATATTGAAGTAAGCGATTCAGATGAAGAGATTATTGTACAGCCAATTCTTTGACATCTCCCCCAAGCGGACATCTCCCGCAGGTGGACAAAAAATATTGGAACCGTGGCTGTCCGCCCAGGGGAGCTTTCACTGTATATATTTTATTGATAAGCAAAAACTTTAGAAAATAATATAAAAATATTTTAAAACTAACATAAGGCTAAAGAACACAAGATTATTACTTATTTTATAGGGACAAAAATTAGATAGAATTCTCTGTGAAATAGTCTATATTTATAGTTTATAAATAAAATTGTATTTTTAAATTTGTTCAATACATTACAAACAAAATACCCAAATTTAAATACCCACTGGCAGGGCATTAAAAAAAAGCCACAGCAAAAATTGATATGCAAAGGGCGTGAAACTCACAAGTACCGCTGCTCCTCCATCACCCGCCGCCCACGCCTCTTTCCAAACCGACAAAAGGTATTTTTTAATTAGTTAAGGAGTTGGGGACGGCCAAGCTGCGTGCGTTTGGGCGTGACAGGCGAGGCAACAGAGCAAAAAGTGAAATTCGTAATTTAAGTTTTATGCGATTTGAGCCACTGAGCCTCAAAGGGTGCGTAGACAAGGCCAATAGAGAAGCAGATGCAAACGACGTCAGCAGGATGCTGACCAGGCGCAAAATAGCAAAACATGTTGGCTGGGCCAAAATGCAACACATAGTCAATGCTAGGTCGTCGAGGGTTCCGGAAACGAAAGCAAACCAAGCTCAAAACTAGGTCAACTCTGCGTACCGAGCGTGCGCAGGGGCCTGGGGCCAGGGTGAGGCGACGCTTGAGGGGGTGTGGCTGTCGGGCGGCGAACCGACTTTTAGCCAGGCAACAATGACGCTCGTCACAGCAACCAAAACTAGATCAAGGCCAGAATCACAGCAGCAACGAGTGCATATGCGTGAATCAATAGGGGTGGGGGTTGACACAGTGCTGCCATAAATAAAGCTAAGCTAAATTTAAAATCAGATATCTATGTTTCACACATACAATCAACTCTTTTTAAACTGAAACATCAAGAAAAAGCTAAACGCATTACGAAAAAGGCTGAAATTCCCGCTCAAAGCTGCTACATGCTAAGAAAAAAGGTAATATTAGAGGGAAAACAAGCGCAGCTGCGCAACACTGTTAGCCAGCTAGTCCTTCAACCTTTGCGAGCATGAGGAGCGACTGACTGGGTGTGTGCTAATGTCTCCAAAGGATTTTTGTTACTCACCCGCTGCAAAATGCAATGGCGTCGACTTGCGACCCGCTGTGTCGCGTGCATTAACCGTTTGTGGCGTTATCAGCTTCTTTACTTTGGCTATTTCACCTGTTTTGCAGGCCTCGAAAAGCTCACGCAACGGATCGTTGGCCATGACCGTATCGAGATTAACATTTAATATAGCTCGACTGCGACTGGCCATTGTGCTTAGTGCTGTTGTTGTTGTTTCTGCTTCTGCTGTTGTTGTTGTTGTTGTTGTTGTTAACTTGGCTCACGCTGCTCCACTTCTTGGCTTTTGTTTTGTTTACCCGCAGCGTTACTGAGCAGCAGCTGTGGCCGCTGCGCCCCGAAATTAAAACGCGTTATACTTAGTATATATGTACGTCTGCACTCAAAAACAGATGCTATATCTGGTTGGCCTAACTCGAGTTCATGTTTATGCAGCTGTGAAACATTCACTGGCCATTTTTTGCTGCTGCTCCACACTAACACACACGCACACGCACACGCACACAATGACAGGCGATGTGGAAACACTTGGCCCCCGAAGGGAGCAACAATTGTTGTCGTGGCCTCACAGGCAGAGCTGCACTAGGTGTTTTTATTTTATTTGTTAATAGCACAAGTGGTATGCACTAAAATCAATATATATTGTGCGAAAACTATTTTCTTTTGTATGTGCTGCACTGCTGCTGCGCTAGCTGCAATTGTTTTCGTTCAACTCGCGAAGAGGATTGTTGATATTCTATCGATACACAAAAGCTAATCTGCTTATTATCGATAAGCAGGTAGATATTTAAAAATGGTATGTACACACTGGCTACGCTGTGTAATCGTTTTTATTTTGCGATGTATCGATGACATTCATTATTTGTTAAATTTATCATTGATTCAAAAAGAGTTTTTAAATTTTATATTTATATGTATTGACTGAATGAAAATCTAATTTCCGTAATGAATTAATGCTTATATACTTAATAAATTTGACTGCGCGCCAAATGAATAGCTACATATATCGCATAAAGCACTGCTGTATGCCCTGGTTATAATTTCAGTGCACCCCTGGTACGGGTATCGAGTACAAGTGCATGCCAACAACAATGCGCGCATTGTGCATTTGTTTTTCGCTTTAAAAAAACTCTAAAAATGATACATATTGTACGTTCACATTACATGCAAACTAACAATAAAGTGTGCAACAAACTGAACAAAAGTGTGTGCTAGGAGACAACAGTATTAACCAGCGAAAAACAGACAAAAAGTGAATCAGAACACACGCACGCATACACACATGCACAACATATACTGGCACACACGTACATACACCTGCAACCCGCAACACCCGCTCGCTCTGAAACCAGAAATAAGTGCAAGTGAAGCAGCAGCAACGGCAGCAGCGACGGCCACAAACAGACAGTAGAAGCAATTGGGGAAAAATAGCTGCAGCTAAGCAGAAAGAAAGGGAACAAACGTGACAACGAGAAGCAAAAGTGGAAGTGCAGCTCCACCCCCAATTTGGTGTTGCAGCAGCAGCACCAACAACAGTCACAGTCAAGCCATGGCGCAGCTCTAGCAACAATAAAACAACAACAACTGGGCGCACGCTTCGCTGCCCTCGCGACAGCATTTCAAGCTTCGTCGACGCTGCGCTGAGTTTGGAAATAATTAGACTCCACTTTAGTAGCAATTTTCTGGCAGCAGCAGCAACAACAAGAAAATCGTAAACAAAAATTAATTAATTTATACTTTCTGGCTGTCCAAAATGGAGCTGAAAGTTTGGGTTGAGGGCATACAGCGCATTGTGTGCGGTGTAACGGTAAACACTACCTGTCAGGTGCGTAATAATTATATTGATTTTAATACCCTTCCTTAAGAGCTATAAAGTGTGTCAAGCAACGTGAAAATCGCAGATATTTTTTATATACACTTTTAATATAGCCTGTTCGACTGCTTGTCTGTCTTATTGAGAAACTTGTCTCTCAGATTTAAATCTAAGTTGACAAATTCTTGATTAGCATAATCACCTATACGTTGCAAGGGTATTATATCGAAAAGAACTGCGTTTTCTTGTATATATGTATGCATATTTCAGCAACCCTATCTAATATATATGTATTTTCTTGCAGGACGTCGTTTTTGCCTTAGCCCATGCCACGGGCAAAGTGGGTCGCTTTACTTTAATCGAACGCTGGCGTAATAATGAGCGACATCTCGCGCCAAATGAGAATCCGATGAAACTGCTGCTGAAATGGGGCGAGTATGCAAATGATGTGCAGTTCATATTGCAGCGATCCGAGAACAAGCAGCCGCAACAGCCCACACAACAGCAGCAACAACAACAACAGCAGCAGCCCAACAACAACTATGCAGTCATGACTACTAAAAAGCCGCTTGGCTCCAGCAATAACAACAATAACAACAACAGCAGCAGCATTGAGAGCAAATTGCCGCCGCCGCCTACATTGCAAAAACAAAAGTCAAGCGTGGAGCTTGGCTATCGGACAAAAGAGCTGAAAAAAAGTTTTGGGTGCGTAGCAACAAAAGGTTGATGTGAGCATCATAAGAGAGAGTAAACAAATGTTTTTCAGAATAGGTAGGTTATGTACTTAAATGTGTACATAGCCAATCTATATAGGCTGTCTGTCTGCCTTTATTAGCAAATTAGACTCAGTTTTAAACTATATTGTAAAAACTTGGCACATTTCCTCATAGAGACATATGTATGTCGAGGCTGTTTACCTATATAATATAGGTATCATTAGTACTGTAAGCTGACTTTATAGCTAACCAGCGGAAATAGAGATTTTGAATTACCAATTTATCAGATTTTTAAAGAGAGTTTTTCTAAACTTAAGCTTGCATCATTTAAGCCAAGACTTACCTATCAACTTTGCAAATATGTATTTATATTCAGTTAAACATTTTTAAACTCATTTATTGAAAACTAGTTTTATCCTAATTTTTAATAGCCCTCAACTTTAATAATAAAGCGCATATAATTTTTTACAGCGGCTATGATGCCAAACAATTTGACAACATTGGCATAGTTAAAGGCATACCACAGCAGCAGCAGCAACAATTACAACAGCTAAATACACAGCAGCAGCAACAACTACAGCAACAGCAACAACATTTGCTGCCAAGCAAAGCGGCTCCATTGCTGCCCAAGCATGAGAAATCGCTCTCGAATCCATTAGACATGAGCAGTAGCAGCAGCAGCAATGTGAACGCTTCAAATGATTACAACGATTTCTACAACAACAATAATAATAACAACAATAACAGCAATGGCAACAATAACAACAATCAACACATTTACAGTCAGCTGAGCAAATCCAGCAATGAACTGCGACGTGCTAGTCCGAATGAGTATAACAACAACAACAATAATAATAGTAGCAGCAGCAATGAGCAAATATGCGACATTTATGCCAACAGCAATATTAGCAACAATAGCAACAACAACAACAACAATTCACCGGAACTGTACAAACAAACGCCCACAATTTCATCAAATGGTGCCCTGGTGCCACCGCCTTACCGTGATCCTCCGCCGCCTCGCAACAGTCCCATGTGCCAGACGCCACGCTTGCCGCCCAGCAGCAGCGCTGCAGAGACCATATCCAATGCATCCTCAACAACAAATCCATTCCTCAGCGACTATGAGCCCCACAATATAAGCAACAACAACAATAATAATAATAGTAACAATGGCAATGGCAGTGGCAATCAGTGCATGGATGAGGGCGAGAGCATGTTTCAGGCCACGCAATATAATGATCTGTTGCAGCTAATCAAGTTTCAGCGCGAGAAAATTACGGCACAGCAATTGGAGCTGCAAAAGGTTCTAAATAATTAACTAACTAACTATAAGCATAATTTACTAAATTATAATCCCATTTACAGTTTGATACGGAAATAGTTTTTCTGGAGAGCAGAGAGCGTGATCATGCGATTGAATTGGAGGTAATTTCACGTGAAATATCCAAGGCGGATCAAATATTTCGGCAAGGCAGCGAACAGCTGCAAACGCTGCAGTATGTGGAGGAGGAGAACGAACTGGTCAAACAGCAGGAGAAGACACTGAAGTCAGAGATTGCATTGCTACGATCCAAGCTGGCCAATTGTGAGACAGAGCTGCTGCAGTGCAAGAACAAAATGCGTTTGCTCATGGACGACATTGAGCTGGAGCAGCAGCAGCAGAGCAACAGGTAAGCTCTTTTAGATATTTATTGAAACGACACTAACACATTTTTATGTTGAACAGACAAAATGTGGAACGTGATTTTCTCATGGAAATGGAGCGTATTCAAAGCGACATAGATCAGGCGCTGCACAATACAGACACATCCAACAAAACGGCTGATAATCTCAAAAAAGAGCTGCTGATGATTGAGCATGCTATTGCAGAGAAGAAGCGGCAGGTGGAGCAGCTGGTCAACGAAATGAAGGAGGTGAATCTGCAAAGCCTGACCGTAACCACCACCGATGAGATCAAGCATCTGCTTGAGGGACCCAATAAACAGGGCAGCAGTCGTCGCATTATAGGCTCTCCACGACAATTGGAGACGGCGGTGCCCACCAGCAAGAATCCTCACGGCGTTTGGGTCTAAAAAACCGAGCAACATTTGAAAGCAACGAAATATTTTTTTACACTCAAGCAACTTGGGGGAACAAAAGATGACGAAATGATTTACATATCTTGTATGCATAGAGCGCGAATTCTGGTTGCGCTCTATCTATATATACATATATATATATATCACAATTTTTGCAAAAGACACAAATTTACAACGATAATATGCATATTTATTTCATCTTCAAAAAAAAAGAACACAAAAATACCTTATGGATCTCTTTGAGCAATGTTAATTGTTACAAATTTTTAGACACAATCCACACAATACTAATTTATTAGTGCACAAACAAGTTTCGCTAAATTTTTATAATGTTTATTCAACTAGTTGAATTTTACTATAACCACATGCCCACAAATTTATGTTTATAATTAATATGTACTTAAATCTTTTGTGCTATAACTCACAATTTGTTTAACTTTAAACTTTTAAATATGCCTCATTAATAGAACATATTTTGTTGCTAGTCTATAAAATGTATTTCAATCATTCACCATGCGCCATTAGAAAACGTAAATTGTTGCAATAATTGTATCTAAACGAATATGTAAAACACGCCTTCATTTAACATTTAAGTTGTGCTGTTAGTGATTTAAAACCCATTCCATTCTAAAATAGAATTATAATTAAATATGTACTTTAGCACTTAGCGCAGCTTTAGCAAAAGATCAAATTAGCAATTGCTTTGTTGTCAACTATTTCCATTTGGAAAGTGTTTAGAAAACGCTTAACTATAGTCGAAAACAATTAGTACTTAATGTATATTTTGCAGCTTTTTTTGCAAAATGCATTCAAATTTTATATAATTATAGAAATATTCCATAGTTAAACAAAACGTTTATAGCAAAAGCATTTTTGTTGCTTAGGGCTATGTCACGGCAATATACATACTATATGTTTATTATATATAAGTATATAACTATTAATTAAACTAAAGACACAAATTTTTAGAACAAATTCTAATTGCATTATAACTATTAGCTAATAAATAATTCATTTTTTATAATTTTATTTGTTACTCTTTAAAAACTAGAAAACAAATTGTCAAATCAGTTTTAAATATTAAATTGAAATACGGGGGCGGGGCAGTAGTCCGTTGATAAAGAACTCGCTGTATATGCTGACATGTACATTTCATCTGTAATTAAATGTAGTTGTGTATTGTCCCATGCTGATGGCACATCTTTGTCTAACTGCCAACTCCTGCCACAAAGCTGTTGCCACAATACGAATGCGCCGCGACGGTCAGCATAGACCGAACAGGACACGAAGCAAGGACTTCGGTGCTGCAGCAGCAGTAGCAGCAGCAGCTAAACAAAATCAGCAACAATTGCTTTTGTCTGTTTCAGTTGCCCGCTGTGCACGGACTTGTTTAGTCCTGTCTTATCCTTGTCTTGTCTCTTCGTAAGTTGACACGCGTTGACAAGTCGCGTGCGCGTTTTGCGTGCGTTTTAAAACGCGCCGACTGCTTGCATTGCGAGATTTGCCGCCCAATTGAATTGTCGCACGGCAGGGTCTCTCGGTTGTTCTTTTTTCGGGCGTCTATCGCATTGACACCATCTTGAAATGTGCGTTTTGGCTTGGTCAAGAGCATTAAGTGGCCACAGGCAACAAAAAAAGAAAAAGAAGAAAATAGCAGAAAAAACAGCATATAATAAGCTAAAGAAAAGCAAACGAACACACACTCGCAAATAAAGAAAAATGTTACGTTTTTACGACACTTTCCACACCAAATGCTGTTCAATTGTGATGATTGAGATAATGGGCCAACGCGTTGGCATACATTTAGTTGGAATGTCGACCTTTTGCGGAAATTATGAGCTGTCTAGAGAGCCTTGGCCTTGTGTTCATTGATAAGGCGGCAAATATTTCTCATCTTTATAATTCTTTAATACATTTAATCAAGCGAGTCAGGCGACAAAGAAACCGGCATGAACAGAGAGTAGACAATCTGGACAGCATACTTTGAAACCAAGTTTATCATATTGAGAAATTTTAGGCTCAGGCTAAAGAATCTTGGGCTGTTTTTAATATATTTCAGCTAATATATTTCCCTTTTCTATTCAGTAACTTACCTAATTTTAAATTTAAATTTGTGTCATATACCCGACCTTTTTTAATGCCCTTGAAATGTCTTTATCTGCTTGGTGAAACCATAAATTGTTTTTTAAGAGTTTGCTCTGAATTGTAGACATTTTAACTGCCTGTTGACATATTTTTATTTGATGATATATACTTTTCTTTAGGTTTAAGCTTCTGACTCACTTCAAATTTAATTTTTTCTTTTTTTTTTTTTGCAAGCACACAGAAAATAAATTGGTTCAAATAACATAATTATGTCGTTAATATCATTCGGATTAAAATAGGCCTGCAGCTTTAAAGAACAAACGATGGTTTTCGTATATATAAATATATATATTTTCCTTAAAAGCTTTAAGCTTTAAGCTTCAATAAGAAGTAAAATAAAATTTCACTGTGTTCTTTCCTTAAGACTCCCTCAATTCCCCTTCAATCTATGCTCTATCTCGAGTTACAGAAGATTAGGAAGTCCGCTAAAGACACTCAATCCTGCCAAATATACCTAATATATATACATATTATTATATGTATATTCTTAAAACCACATCAAGTGTAAAATATTTAAGATCCAACATAATATTTATAGGCAATATTTATGCAAATTTTAACGTCTTTCTATTTTTACTTGTTAAGCATTAAAATTAGCGCAATGAAGTGTCAAAAACTGCAGTAAAAACCGTGTGACTCAGCAGAGAGTGGGCCATGGCCAAAACTCTTCGAATTGTGCAAAACATGAACTCCGCCCAGGCTCAGCCAAAACAATGCCAGTTAAATAATTAACCATCCAAAACAAAAAATTAATCCCACCGCAAAGCATAAGAAACAACTAGCATTCAAAATGGTTTATGGACGAAGCATAGCTGTTGGCATCTGCTTTATGTCGATTGTTTTGCTGCTATCGGCTCTGGTCTTTTATCTAAGTTTGGGTGAGTAGAACTAACTAACAGCTAAATATAATATCGAATAAAAAATATGCTGTCTTAACTTATATAGAGAGTTCTAGTCATGTTTTATAAACGAAATTTAATAGAAATCGGATATTAAATATATTGTATTTGTTGTTAATATCATTAGCTATAAAGCCACCGCTCGAAAAAATTTTCCAACTTCTTATTCAAGCAATTTCAATTTATATATTTTGATACTGAAGTAAGAAAGTAGGATGATTGCAGTGTAATATGAAGCAACAAAAAAAAAAACGTTGCAATTCTAGACATCTTTTTGACAAGAACGGTCACTACGACGTTCACGCCCCTAGAAAGTCCCCATTACGCTACGCCGCTGTATATATCCTTTACTGAATTCTAAAGCTTCAACTGGTTCGGCTTATTATTAATATTCATATACTTTAACATTTTTACCTAATTTAAGATTCATTCCGATTAGTACCTCTAAATGTAACTAGTTTAAAAATCACAATTAAAACGAGATCTATAAATAATATACCCTTGACATATTTTTAAATTTTGAGAACTCAATATTTTTGCAATTATATTCCATTTTCTATACAACTTTACATACTTTTCTCAGCATTTTCTAAATACTTTAGCTTAAAATTATAGAATCTTTAATTTACTCTAATTTAATTCCAATGAAAAAGACACAGAATTTGCTAGAGTTTAAACTCTTAGGAGTTGTAAATGGAATGCTTGTTGTCCTAAACTTTATAAAGTTTGTATGGATTTCTATGCTATTTCTGCTTTCAATTATTTGTATAAACCTAAATCAAATAGCAAAAATGTAGCTCAACTCTCAAATATCGCACATAAATTGAAGCGCTCAAAAGTATTTGAAAGTAATTTGTGCTCTTATAGGGTATGAAATAAAAAAAATGAGAAGCGTGCCATAAAAAACGAGAATACAAACTTTGCATGCGGGCAAAAACAATTTTCGCATTTATTTTACAAGCGGCTGCTGTTGCTTGTTTTTGGGCTGTATTTTGTTTTATGGGGAAAAACATTTTCACATTTTCACAATTTTCACAGATTCTTCTTCTTGTTTTTTTATGCCCATTGCCAATTTGCCTATTGATTTGCCATAGCCCAGAGCCGCAAAACAAAAATGTTTGATGAATGTCATATTTTGGCTTAACGTGGCTGGCGTCTGTATGTTTTATTAAGGACGCATCATCAAGGATACAAGAATTATTATATTATATAAAATGAGGCCTGTTGCTAAAAGCTGGGGCCTAAACCCGAGTCAGACAAATAGCCAAATGCCGCCTAGATTTGTATTTATGCGCTCTGACTGCCAGCACAAAGTGAAAGTGAAATGAAAAGTGTTTGCAGCTAAAGCACAGCGCGTGCCTAGCCCTCACACACACACACACACACACACACACACACACACACAGGATCAGGTTCAAGGATACAGGAACTGCTTTGCCCAGCTAAAACTATTCTCAGTGACGCAATTTGATTTGATTGCCGTGCAAAAAGCTGTCATTAATTAAAAAAAGACATTCAATGATTGAGCAATTTAGACAGAAAAGGACACAACACAATTAAAGAATTTTGTTGGCATATGCTTTATATACTTTAACTTTTTGATAAAGACATCAATTAATGCTGGCTTTTTTATACCCTTGCAAAAAGTGTATAAAGTGAAGTTTGCAACGCACAGAAGAAAGCATTTTCGACTATATAAAGTATATATATTCTTGAAAAGCCCGACGAGCTGATTGCCATGTCCGTCAGTCCTTGTGTCCGTCTGTTTGTCAGTCTGGACAAACGCAATCTCCTCCAAGGCTATTAAAGATATAGAGCTGAAATTTTGTACATAGGCTCGATTGTTACAACAAATTTATGAAAGACTTTATATATCAGCCTTTTTGGGGAGTGGCAAATCGGAGAAAACTATATACATATTCCAAAGTTTTATAGCCAGACCTCAAGATTTTACATATGTATAGGTACTGTTGCTCTTCTCTATAGATTGACCAAAAAAATATATATATCCCACTCTTGGGTGCGTGGCAAACCGGTAAAGACTGTATCATTTACAATTTTACACCTAGACTCAAAAATTATCAAATACGTCAATCGTGATCTCTTCTTGGCAAATCAGAAAAAATTATAACATCCTTTACAATTGCAAGGGTATTACCAAACTTTGGCATGGCCGAAGTTAGAACATCCCTCTAGTTTTTCACCTATATTATAATAATCTTTAATATTTTGACATTGAAATTAAGTAAATCTTATAACTTAATCAAGCGAATGATTAAAAAGTATTGTAAACATAGGACTTACTTTATTCATATCCAAACAAAAATTGTTAGGTGGGTTTATTAAAATTTGGTCAAAATATTTTGTATTTTGTAACTATACAAAATATTTTTTTGTTTAAGTCTCTCTTTAGATGAATATGATATAGAAGTCAAATGTTGATTAGATCTATGTCTAGGAAAAAGTAGAAATTTGTCATACAAGTGACAAGTACTGAATCTATGACTAAACGTTTCTATGGCAGCTATATGATATATATATACTTTTTCGATTCTGCTGAGATTGACGATATAGGAACCTGTGCAACGTTTCTTGGCAGTATTTTATTAATTAAGAGATTAGTTGACATAGAAACAAAGGAGCTAATAACGTATTAATACTGATCAAGGAAGTATAAAAGTTTAGGTTTTAGACTAATATTGCTTAAATACGTATATGCCAATATGAATACATGACTAGGGGAAATGTATATACATAGCTGATATATAGAGAAATATATCTAAGAGCCATGTAGATTCGATTGAGCTATGTCTGGCCACCTACCCGCTTCTTGATCTTAACTTGTAGTTGTAATTCCCAAGTGTTATTAAAACCGATAGTTTATATATATGATATAATTTGGTTTTTGATTGCTTAGCACAACTTCCAATGAGCACTTTGCGAGCTCATCAAACTGTTGATGACTTCTGTCAGTTATTCAGTCGAAATAACAAACAGCACATAAATATGTTAAAGTGTCGCAGAAATTGCCAATTCTGATGACAAATAGGTGTGCAAAAAGTTTGGAACCAGCAAAAGCAACTATACAAATGCTAATTAATACTCGAACTTAAACATTAAAATACTTGAAATGTTAATACATACAATGACAAAACAAAATTGACAACAAAGCTGAGAAAAATATAAATAAAAGCAATCAAAAGTTTTGGGCACATTAATTTTAATTGATTTGTTGTTTTATGTGAGTTTTGTGAACTCTAAAAAAAAGAAGAGGCTACAAGAATGCAGACAAAACAAGTTCCGCTTCCAGCAGAGAGATTACTCATATGTGAACTTTTGTTTGGCCAACGTGGCGTATGAGCAATGAAAATGGGAAACCCTTTACAAATAAAATGCAACACTCGATGTGGTCAATTCAGGTCAATATGCGTCTGTATTGCTTTGCAGGGAGTTATTAATTATTTTCTACATTTTTTCTCTTCTTTTTTTATTATTGTTATCAAGGACCTTGCCCCACGGGCAGCTTTGCGTGCAACAATGGCATACAGTGCGTGCCGCAGCGTCAGATGTGCGATAAACATCTCGATTGTAGGGATGGCAGCGATGAGAACCCGGTCGAGTGTGGCAATCTCTACGGCAGCAAGGAGCTGGCCGACAAAATTGTGCGTAATGCCATTGAAAAGAAGAAGCAGCAGCAGCAACAGCAACTACAACAACAGCAGCAGCAACGCCTAACCATAGTCGGCTCGAACTCCAGCGCCTGGGATTTGTCGTCGCTGGCGGGCAGCAGAAATCAAAGCCTGCTCCAACCCTGTGGTGCGTATTGAATAGGAATTAGAAAAATCCGCTTAAAGTTCATTCAGCCATTGCTTGTGGCTGTTGCAAGTTGTTTAGAAATCTTGAGGCATGTTAAACAATTTAATTGATAAGTTTTTGCATTTATACTTAAATCTCTTTATATACGACTTGAAACATATAACGGAACTGCTTAGCACTCGCCGAATAATTTTGTTGCTATTTTTTATTAACTTTTGTTCAGTTTTTTTTTATCAATTTTTAATTACTATTTTCCGCCCAGGATTTTCGGATAGTAAAATATTTACAAAACTCTTTTATGTATGAGCTTAAGAAGTTTTGCGTGTAAAGCAAACAAGGGCTTCAAATATCTTCTACCGTTTTTAAGCTAAAGCATCCAAATTTGGCATATCTCCCATAAAATAAAATAAAATCGATTTGTATGAATCCTATAATTATTTTATTTTATTTTTTTTTTTAATTGTTACAGAGAATTAATTCTAAATAACAATTTTTTTAACGCCGGAGCAGCAAAGACCTTTAGGCAGAGGAATCCTATAATATTTTAGGCGCCATAAGAGCGAGAGTCTTGAAATTTTGAATTTATATATGTGAATAGATGACCCCAAATCAAAAAGATATAGTATATATAGTTAGGCCCATTTGGCGTTTAAAATCGAATAAAACTGTAACTTGTACAGTTTTGGAGCTGGAATAGCCAAATTTGATATATATGCATCTGTTGACATTCTCTCAATTGTTCATAAAAGTTATAAATCTCCACCAACATTGGGCGTTGAAAATTGGGCATAGCTATATCTTTTACTAAACAGTGTTATTTTCGGCAAAATTCCCGTCTTAGAGTTGGGATTTGGTAAGATAAGGTATGCCCATTGGGGACGGAGCAAATCATGGAAAACTTTATCTTCTACAGTTTTATAGCTAGAACATCCAAATTGACAAATATGGTACAGTTGAGCTTCTCTAAAGATTGAGCAAAAATGTATATAGCCATGCCCACTGGGGGCGTGGCAAGCCGGGAATAACTATATATATATATATAGAGTGAAAGCTCTAGTCGCGGACAGCTCTATAGTATCTATAGCTACGCCCATTGGCGTCGTGGAAAATCAGGTAAACTGTATCTACTAAAGTTTTATAGCTAGAGCCCCAAAATTCAACATAAAAGTTGTTGGGGGCGTGGAAAATTGGTAAAAACCTACTTTTAGGACCTCTTTTCACCATGAACGAGTGTATATGCAGTCAGTAGCGCCTGACTGCAACGTTCTTACTTGTTTTTTTTTTTCATAAAAATTTGTATATTTAATTTAAACAAGTTATAGTTATTAGTATAAATCCCATCTTTCTTTGTTTTGAAAATTTGGTTTTCATTGATGTAAATTTGTTTTGAGCTACTTACTCCAAAATTTCCATATTTTTTAAATTGTGTCACTCTCTCTCTGGCCCTCTCTCTCTCTTTCTCTCTTTATATTTCTCTTTAGCTATCACAACATATCCACGTGTGTGCCAATGCGGTGGCGGCACAATGCTCTACTGTGGCAAATTTGCCAAGTTGCGCCGCTGGCCGCGCATCAGCGAAGAAGTGACAAACCTCTTTATCATACGTAACAACCTGACACTGCGAGAGAATCTGTTTGCCAACTTAACGCGTCTGCAGAAACTGTAAGCGATCTACACACGATATTCATATTTATATCTCTGCTATGTCTAGATAATGTCTATCTGTAGCACTCTCAAGTACAACAACATATCACGCCTGCCACCGGGCAGCTTTAGCGGTCTGCCGCACCTCGAACGCCTTGAGCTGTGCCACAATAATTTTAGCCACTTACCAATTGGCATATTCAGGGGTCTGCCGTCGTTGCAGTGGCTCTTCCTGATTAACAATCAGCTTCGCTACTTTCCCATGGACCAACTAGCTGCCATGCATAAGCTGGAGTGGCTCGTCCTGAGCCACAATCGCCTGACCCTACGGAACGAGCAGCTGACAAAAAGTCCCAAACTGGTCGAAATGTAAGTAAAAAGTTGTTACTGGGACTTTGGCTTGGGACTGTGACTAAATGTTGCAGCTATTTGTTAAATTAAAAAAGAGGACAAGGCATTGGGTATGCTGGGCAGTGCCACGCCCACAAGTTTTTATGGTCCCATACACTCGCGTTCAGTTGATGTATTCAAGCGTGAAATGCTTTACAGTGTCTGCGTCTCAGTCTGCTTCAGAAATATTTGGCTGAGATGGAGTCGGAGGCTGAGGGCCATCAAGTGCAGTTGGGCATGTGTTGGGCTCCCATATCGAGAGTATTTGGCAATGGGTTTAACAGTAAAAAGCCATTAGGATGTGCCATGGATGCCATAATAACAATTTGCAGCGAGCTAAACATTTAAAGCTGTTCAACAAAAACTTTTCTAGTTGTATACAACGAAATGAGATAAAGATACATTTTGTATATATCAATAAGAGCTCTATTAGCCCATATAAATTGTTTATAAACAATTGCACACATCACTTTATAAAAGCTTTAAACACCACACAACTAGCGCAATTTATTGCGCTGGTCAAAAAACCAGGCTTAACTAAACTAAACAACCTTCATATATCATTTGGTCAGGAGAGCGTAAAAAGATACAAACAGACCTTGGCTCAGCTAGACTTAAATACTGGCACAAAAAAC
Organism: Drosophila gaucha; assembly: GCA_035045545.1. Classification (NCBI taxonomy): domain Eukaryota; kingdom Metazoa; phylum Arthropoda; class Insecta; order Diptera; family Drosophilidae; genus Drosophila; species Drosophila gaucha. The sequence goes on from JAWNOY010000342.1 coordinate 1,725,207, forward strand.
AATTTAGTTGCGGGCATTTGTGGTATACTTTATTGAATATACACTAACAAAAGTTATTTGGAATGAATCAAAACGTTTGCTTACAACTGAAGCTGCAGCTGGTGGGGTGAACAAAGTCTGATAGATTCCGAGATTGATGCGTTTATACATACGGATAGACGGAGTTGGTCCTGGTTAAGAATACATATACTTCAGAGCATCCCATCCTTTCTGTTACATACTTATTAATAAAAGTATTACACCCTGAATTACTTTTTACAATGGGTTCAGGGTATAAGAATTTTTCGCCAACTGATTGGTTCCTAAACAGCTTAAAAATCAATATATGTTCGTTATTGGTATATTGGTTTTATATATATACATATATAAAATTATATATATAATATAATATAATATATATATATATATATTTATTAGATATTAGATACTTCAATATGTATAACTTTTTTTTTGAAAAACTACTTTTTGTCGAGCTTAAATATTATTAATATATTATTCCTTAATATGAAACAAAGCCGAACTAAACCTTCAACTATCATAAGAACTATGAAAGCTCAAGGGTAACATTTGTATAACTCTGTTTTATATCTGTTAAAATTTTGACTATAAACTAAATTTTTAATTTCAGTATTTTAATATGTCCCGTAGGAAACATTTTTATGAATAGATTGTTCTATAAAAGAATTTAAGAACCTGGGAACATTAGTAAAATAGCTTAAGAAAAAAGTATATTTAATTGGGTATAAAATCTTAATAAATATATTTATATAAGTTAATTTTGTAAAGAAATAATTTAAAGAGTATTTAACCGATTTCCTGGCAATGAACATTTTTTCCAATCCTTTTACAAATTATTCTAAATGCTGGTGCACTTGATTTTCTTGCAGCTTCTTGGATAACAACCGCATCGAGTACGTTGGCGCAAAAACTTTTGCGCAATTGGATAATTTAGAGCTGCTGTAAGTGTGAAAGGGAATACCCCTGCTCCAAAATACGCCAAGGACGCACACTTTAAGGCGGCCTCATTACATTTGGCCATTTCACTTAGTGTTTTTGTTTGCATTGTGTTTTTTTGTTGTGTTTTGTTTAAATGTTGTTGCCGCCCCCTTTTGCTCTGAACTCTTGACAGAAAGTGTCGAAAAGTCTATTGAAATATGTTGTACTTAGGTTTTATGGTGCGTATGCGTAATTTTTACTCTTGACTGCATTTTGCTTTCATTTCGTTTTCGGCAGCGCTATCATCGGCGCTACTACAAGATTTATATGGGTTACATTTGCCTGGCAAGGCCCTCTCCTCTCCCCCTGCCCTGCCCTGTGCCGCTCCTAGGCTAACAGTCAGCAAAATTGAATCAGCAGAGAGGTTCAGTTGATATTTGACGCAGTTGATATTTGGTATATGTTATTGAATTCGACACCTCAGACGCTCGAATGTATGCGCCAATAAGCATAAATTTCACTTTCAATTGTTTACACAGAGCATATGCGGCAAAGCAAATATTTAAACGTAAATCGAGCCATGCAAATTGGGAGTGTGTGGGTGTGTGTGTGAGAGAGTGTGTGTGTTTCACTCATATCTCTAGCTATGGGACAATTTGAAAACATTTATCAGGCATCTTCGTCGGCGCGTCGGCTACGCACAATCATTAATTTATGCATCAATAAATGACAATATAAGTCAATGGGTCGTCGTCTGGGCACCCGGCGCGTTGGTAAGTGAAAATAAATCAGCATCACAAATTGCCGCACGTAAATAAATGTGTGTTTTGAGCAACTCGCCTATACACACACCCATACGCCATGCTGCTACTTGCCCTTTGCTATAACTAAAACTGGTTTAAGCTGACACACGCTGCGTATACGCAATATTTTTTGCGGCTCATCTCCATGATTTGAAGAAAACAGCATAGACAAATTATAGCAGGCAGAATATAGCAACAACACACATATTAAAGTGATTGATGGGGCTTGTTTAAATTAAATATATTTATAATTAAGAACCTTAGCTAACCAAAACAAGTAGATAATTTATATCGAGAGTTTTTAAATTCATAAAATAATTTTTTAGTTAAGTAGTAAATGGAAATGATAATGAATAAATGTATATAGAAGATAATTAAACTGATCCATAAAAGTTCAGAGATCAAACCTCATTTGACCAAGCTACGCACATTGGAAGTTTAAAAATTGGATGATTTCAGTTGAGATTAAAATCCGATTTGGAAGCGACATTTTGGTTAAAATTGGTAAAATTTAGGATTTTAATTCAAGACTAGTGTTTTGAACATGGTGTATGGATCATTTTTAAAAATCTGAACAGCACTGAAATGTTTTGAAACTTTAAATTTCGATTAAAGGATAATTTTTTGTTTTACAATATATAGCTGAATCTGAATCACCTATGTAGATTTTTTTTGATAGTTCCTAGACGTCTTCCACTCAATCATAATCATATATTAACACTAAATTCCTGAAATATGCGAAATGATATGGTACATAATTTAGAGACACTCAATAAAGCGCTTGGCATTGCCACCCCAAAAAGTATGCAATAAAATTGGTAGATCGTAAAACTATTGTTAATATATTTTTCTATTTCGTAGTGCAAAACATCAGCTAAGTTTTTTAATTTGCCCTCAAATTATTTTTTTTTGTTTTTACAAATTTTTACTTTAATGTAACTTTTTTTTGGATTGGCTTGTTGTTTTGTAATTTTGTTCCTTATTTACATGCTTTACTAACTTCTATTCCACAGCGACCTGCAGTACAATCTTATCACACACATACACTTGGAAGCCTTTGCAAATTTAACAGCCCTTTTAGATATGTGAGTATAAGTAAATATTAATATTCATAATAAAAGGTAAGCGTCCGCTAAGCATGAATTATGTGGCACTAATTAGCATAAACATATATATATATATATACATATTTATATAATCTCCCGTAGGACAGGGTGAATAAACTCGTCTTAGTACACACAAAGCCAAAGCGGGACAATTATGAACTCCACAATGAAAACCATTTAAAAGAGAGTTGCAAAGCTAAAAACTTTACTAAGGAAATTCAAAATTATTTCTTCTGCTTATCGTTAAGTTCACATATATTTACTTGGCTTTTATTTATTTAGGCAATTTTGCTTTACTGTAATCGTTAACAGATCTATTTATAGTTATGTCTATGACCACAATGATCACAAGTTTTGTTTGCCATTTTTATGATCCCAACCACGCCTTCGAATTTGACTACTTATTGCATAAACCTAGTCAAGTCTTTATGGTCAACTCGTATAAAAGTTGTGTGTGTGTGTGTGAGTGCGTGTGTGTGTTGTAACTCGAATCTATAAGCCAAAATGTTGCAGTGGCTCATAAAAATGTTAATAGCTGTGACGTGAATTCATGCTCAGAAGCAGACTCCACGTGGCGTATGCTAAATAACGTAAAGATTTTAAAAGATCTTTGAAAGAATAACTTAAGAAGAGTTATAAAGAGGAGAGTTGCTGGATTAATGTTGATTAGATTAACTAAATTCTATTTTTTTTATCATTTTATTTGTATTTTTCTTTTCTTTTGTGTATTTTTATGAAATGTAAGTTCAGATACATAAGATACAAAGCTGAGATACATAAGATAGAAATGTATCTCATATTAATTTTCATATTTAATGAAATAACAATTCTTTAAAAATAAAATTTTCTTTTTTTTTTAAACCCTTCTAAAAACTGCGCAAATAAAGAGAAATTTATTATGCAGATCTACTGATGGAAAAATTTCGTATTATACAATTATAATTGAACATTTTCTTTGACATATATTTGAAATATATTAATTTTTTAAAATATTTTCAATGTTATTCATCAAATCGTATTTATAAATATTATAAACTTAATTATTCTTAATATTTTGATTTAAATTTATTCATACTTTACAAAATTTTCAAAAACTAAAACAATTTTTTTCTCCCGTCCATCTTTGAGATACATTTGTATATTTAAGTCGCCAGCCAAGTGTAAAAGCCCCACAATTTATGTGCTAAAGTCAGTTCGATTTCTTTAGCTTGTGCCGTTACTTACACAATGTTATGCTCGCTTATACATATAAATATATGTATATAGTCATGCATAAATATATCAATATCATATTTAATAAATGTGGTCTTAGAACTAGCCAAGTCTGGCATCAGGCTGTGGCGGTAATAAATTTACCAACCCGACTATCCCATACATCAGCATCAGCATCAGCATATCAATGCCGAGACACATACACACACATGCACACACTGTCACTTGACCAAAAGTATACAAGTTTAAGCAAATGTAGCTGTAGCTTTTGTATCTTTTGGGACGGCAAATAAACAAACTGTATTATGACCAAATAAAAATGCAAATAAATTTGTATTTTATGCGAAAACAATTTCGACAAAGCAGCGCCTGATGGACATCTAGAACATGAACTACATGAGCTGCAACTCCTGCCACGAGCTGAGTCCATGCGCTTCGAGTCCTGTGCTGTGCTGTGCTGCCATAATGAAGGAGTTTATTGAAATTGGCGCTGTGTGTGGCCATTATTATCCCTAAAGTCATTGTTGGCTGTGAGTGAAATCCTTTGCTCGCCTGTTGACGTGGCCACGCCCCCAAGGGCGTGTGTGTGTGTGTGTTTATTTGCATGCATATGATGCGCCTGCAAGCGTGCTGTGAATTTTTGAACAGTTGCTCGGCGTCAAGTTCATAAAACAAATGTGACTTTTATAGCACTACGTTTTGTATCTCACAGATACATACATGTGTGTCGTGTCTGTATCTGTGTGCGCCTTCCGTTTGAATGCTGCTCACATTTCTGCTGACTTGTTGTTTCCTGTCCCAGTTGGACATAAAAAATCGCTGTACTAATTTGATTTTTGCCATTCCAAAAAAATTCGCAGAAACAGCTCATTTTTGGCCTAAGCTGCTTTCTTCTCAACAATTGTCCGCCTGTACAGGGTGTCCTTTTGCGTTGCTTTATAGGTATTTAAGCGCAATGACGTTAATTGCGGCCAACATGATTATAATGCCAAGGCAAACAACAACAGCTCCCACGCGAGTCCATTGCTCGAAAGGATTCGCAACGGTACGTGCCATTTCCACTGATTGGCCTAATACTTTTATTTAATTGCTGCAAATGCCAACAAGGGGTAAACAACCCCACGCAGTTGTCTCTATGGTATTACAATTGATAGAAATTAAAGACATTTTAAATATATATGTATATTTAAATATATCTAAAATAAAATAGTAAAAAAAAACAGGAATATCTCTATTAAGTTTTGTAGATATTCAGTGATTTTTACATTTTTATACCCTTGCAAAAGGAGTATATTAATTTGGTCAGAAGTTTGCAACGCACAGAAGCAAGCATCTCTCACTACAGAAAGTATATGTATATATTCTTGATCAGCCATGTCCGTCTATCCGTCTGTCTGGATTAATGCAATCTCCTCCGAGACTATTAAAGCCAAAGTGCTGAAATGTTGCACATGCGCTGATATCTGCTGCAGGCATTGTACATTTCGAAAACATCCGGATCGGACTACTATATCCTATAACTCCCATAGGACAGATCGGTTTTAAGAAATGTTTTAGTGGGAGAACTGTCGGCGCTATTGAAGTCAAATACTTAAAATTTAGAATATATAGTCGTGAGTCCCACCTACATTCGAAAAGATATAGTATATATAGTCTGGCAAATCGGGTATCTTCTACAGTTTTGAAGTTATAATACTCAAATGTAGTTAACCTCCCCTTAATATCGATCAAAAAAATATACTAGGGGCGTGGCAAATAGGGTAAGTGTATATAGTATTTAACATAAACCCTCTATTATTTTGACTGTTGTTTGAGCCAGAGAGTTAAAATTTAAGACATATTTTTGTATGGATTACCTTTCAAAAAAAAAAATAGTTAGTTATTTAGCTACTTCCATTTTGGCAAATCGGTAAAAACTGTATGTTCTACAATTTTACATCTAGAGACCCTAAAATTGAGAAAGACGTAAAGCTCGACTGTTTCAACAAAATTATGAAAACTTATGTATATCCGCTTCTTTGGGAAGCGGCAAATCGCAGAAAACTATATCTACCAAAATTTTATACCTAAGCCCGAAAATTTGACATATAGGTTACTGTTGCCCTCCTAAAAAAAGTTTAACAGTTAGAGCCGCAAAATAGATCAAAATTTTTATGTGTATATGCATTTGGGGACGTAGCTGAAAAACTCTATGTTCTATAAACTTACACATAGAGATCTAATCTTGAACTCTTCGCCGTGGCCAAAGTTAGCCCATCCCTCTAGTTTGATTAAATATAGTAGGAATACCATCGACAACATACTAATATTTAAAAACTTTTTTTTATTTTATCAAAAAGAACGAGTTTTTTAAAGGAATATTATGCAATGCAGCTAAAAATTGTAATTCAAATATAATTAAATTTAGTTAGAAATGCTTAATATATGTTTAGCTACAAGAGGATCTATCAAAACTATAACTATAATCTATAATTTCTATCAAAAACTTTATATACAATAATAACTTAAGGTATCTAAAATTTTTTTTATTTACTTATGTTTTTTGTCGTAAGACAAATGCAGCTGCAAATGCACTTTCTTCAAGAAGTTATATGTATATATAAAATGTTTTATATATTTAAAAATAAGAGAAATACCCGTATTGGTAGTTTTTTCTTTTAAATAATGGGAGTAATCTTAATAGCCATATTCATAAATAGTCTTAAATAACTTTGAATATTATATTATAAATAGCGGAAAACTTCAACAAATTAATTTATTGGAAATTCTAGCTAATTTAATAAAAAGTAGTCTAATATATATAATACAAATTAAAAATTGTTTATAAAAACTGTTGAAGCATCCCAACTGCTAAATTAAAAAATTCCAAAAGTACACAAAGTATTTAAAAATATTTTCAATTTTCTATTTTGCTTGGCATTTACCTTAAGACTATTTAAGCACACGTTCATGGAGTTCATGTAGTTGTTCTGTAAAGTAGAGCATTCGGGCTGGCGTTGTTGTGTTGTGTTGACTCACGTTTTAAGCCTCAGTTCGTGTTGTGCCCTTTCACTAATACAACTATGCGCATCTATTTGACATGTTGTTAAGTGCGCATTGACCGACCCGCTGAGCGTCTGTGTGTGTGTGCGTGCGCGTGTGGGCACTCTACTGACGCATTATGTTGCCTACTTTCGTGCGCAGGCAACCGCAGAGACACACACACACACACACGGATGTGTGCCTGTGCAAAAGCAAAGGGCATTACTTGGGCTACTTATTTGTTGGCTAAATAGGGCTAGGGCATACTTATACTTATACCACTTGTTGCCCCCGCTTACGAAATATGTTAATTGTCGTCTGCAATTGGCCAAAAAGGCCCAAAACAGCTGTCCACAAAAAACATTTTGCTGTCAGTTATTAAGTAGCGCATTTAATGCTCGGACAACCAAGGCACAAAGCTTGGCATTAAATGTCGCACAATTTACATAAAATAGCTGGACGGGCATCCATCCAAGGGGGCAGAGCAGAGGGAGAATGACAGCATTATCAAAAAGCAATTTATGCTACAAGTAAAACATTTACTTTATGGTTAAGCTAGTGCCAACAGCACCCTCCCACTCCCCCCACAGCTCGCAATGCAACTTTATAGCTGGCGAGCAATTACCAGCTAGAGAGTTGCTTGAGCAAAGAACGTGGAATGGGGCGGGGGGCGTGTCGTATTGTCTTTGTGCGGCAAGCCATAAAAACAAACTGTTTTCAGTTGACGCCGGCATTGATTGACCAGACAAGTGCAACGAATGGAGCTAAATAGCATCAGCATCAGCTGCTGCACTTCACAGAGGGCGGGGGAGGGGTGGAAGGGAGGGGGCAGCTAAGAAGCTGCAGCTGGAGCCAACCGTCTGCCGGCTGTCATGAATGATGCGCTTTTTCCTGTGACTGAGCAACAGGCCCCAACCCTAGAACTAAACCCTAAGATAAACTATAACTGTGTGCAGTAATTTATCACACGCACACACACACACACACACACACACAGAGAGACATTGAGAGAAAGAGAGGGCGAGAGTGGTATCACAGCTATTAAATAAGAGTTTTCGTTATTATGTCGCACTTTTGTTATGCTCGTAGCTTTTATTTCTGTGCGACTTTTAAAGCTTGCAGTAAAAACAAAAGCGAAACTTTTGTTAAAGACCAACTGCTCAGGTATTTATACTACATATACATCTAAATGCACATATGTAATCCGGCAGTTGAAAGCGTCATCAAATGTTCTCTTCTGTTTGCTTTTATCAGCCTAAAATGCTTGTGTGCCCATTATTTGGCTTATGCGGCGTATGCGCAATCCCCCACTTTGCCTATAAGACGTCCTATTTCATGCATTTCTCTGTTTCTCATTTTACAGCCGCCTCATTGGCAATCCCATTAAGGAATTATCTGGCGAAACATTTATGCACAACACACACCTGGAGGCACTGTAAGTATTTAGGGCCCAGACATCCACCATTTCGGGTTAAGATTAACTAGGATTTATGTTTTGTTAAATTAAGTACGTTGAGCTTGAGCTTGGAAAGTTGGATCCTTTTTTAAAAAAAAAATTTCAACGGAGAGTTAATCATTAATTGTTGCTACTACAGTATTAAAATTAAAGAACAAAATTTCTAAAAATATCAATTAAATTTATAAATTTGAAAAATTAGAAATATTACAATCAGAAGTGGTCCTAGATTTTTTTTTAGTTTTTATTAGGGATTTTTAGGGAAAATAATTGAAACCTATATATTATTATTAATTTAAAAATAACTGTGCATACAATTTCTACTAGAATTAAAATTTAATTTTTTTTCTATAAAACAAGTCATTAAACATTAAAAATATATAAAGAAATAATTATACAAAAAAATTTCCTTGTACAAAAATACAAAAAATTAAACATCAGATAAGAATTTGTTCTATAATAAAAGTATAAATATTAAGTTTTTTTATAATCCCCCAAATTGTGTTCTATAACTTTCTTTTTCTTCGATTCTTATCTGAACAGCTCTCTGGCTCACATGCCGCTGCCCATCGATCGCAATTTGATGGAGTCCTTGAACGTATCCTTTTTGAATCTGACAGGCATCGAGTTTGAGCGCATAGACTTTGATGCGGTCAACAGGATTCCCAATCTAAAGTATATAGTCTTCGATCGCTTCTACTACTGCTCCATGACGCCGCGTGTGCTGATGTGTAAGCCCAAAACAGATGGCGTTAGCTCCTTTAAGGATATGCTGAGCAAGCCCATGCTGCGCCACTCCACCTGGTTCATGGCAACGCTCTCCATAGCGGGTAATCTGATGGTGCTCTGGGGTCGATTCATCTACCGCGATGAGAATGTGGCGGTGACCATGGTCATCAGGAATCTAGCACTCGCCGATTTGCTAATGGGCTTCTATCTGCTCATACTAGGCGTGCAGGACTTTCGCTACAGGGATGAGTATCATTTGTATGTGACAGATTCTGTTATATAGCTATAGAAATGACAGTTACCATATATCTCTCTTTAGGGTGGCTCACGACTGGCTGAAGTCGTGGCAATGCAAGGCGATTGGCACACTGGCCGTTAGCTCCTCAGAGGTGTCCATGCTTATACTGGCCTTCATGTCGTTGGAACGTTTCCTGCTCATTGCGGATCCCTTTCGCGGTCATCGTGCGATCAGCGTGCGCATCATTTACTTCTCGCTGCTGTGCATTTGGGTTACCGGTGTGGGACTGGCAGTGACGCCCCTTGTTATCTGGTACTCCAGCAATCAGTTTTATGGCACTCACTCCGGCACCTGCTTTCCACTGTTCATACACGAGGCATATCCGCTGGGCTGGCAGTACTCGGCGTTTGTCTTCCTCGGCGTTAATTTGCTGCTCCTGCTGATGATTGCTCTACTGTACACGGCTCTGTTGATCTCCATTTGGCGTACGCGCCGTGCCACGCCCCTTTCGCTGCTGGACTGCGAGTTTGCGGTGCGTTTCTTTTTCATTGTGCTAACCGATGTTCTGTGCTGGGCACCCATTATAGCGATGAAAATTTGGGTATTTTTTAAGTACAACATTTCGGATGATATTTATGCATGGCTGGTCGTCTTTATATTACCCCTCAATTCGGCTGTCAACCCGCTGCTCTATACCTTCACCACGCCCAAGTATCGCAACCAAATACTACTGCGCGGCTGGAAGAAGATTACTTCACGCAAGCGAACGGAGACGGGACACGGCAATGTGGCCAATACCACAACGGGCACTGCGACGGGCTCCTCGCAGAATCCAGATGAATATACCTTAACCACAGGCGTGAAGGCTATGCCGCTGGCTTTGACCCTGAGTCTTTAAGTGGCCAAAACAAATTTGATTATTATTATGTCTATACCCTAATCATATATATGATATATATGTATATCTATATGTGTCTATATGTGCAACCAAGTCAGTGTTAACCAACTCTACAAAAGCGTGAAATACATTCAATGTGATATTTGTAAGAGAACTAATGGAATTCCTCAACTGTCTGCCAGGAGAAGAGCTGCATCATCAGCTTTCTTAATTGCTTTTAGCTGTCATTAGTTGCGCCACCAAGCTGCTCTTGTTCCTCCTCCCGTCCTTCCTCCTCCTCCTGTTGCTGTGTTATATCTAGCTTGGCCATAACACGCTTTGAGCGCATTATATGAAATTTGCGCATGGTCTCCAGTTGCTCCAGTGTAAGTTGCATGTTGTGTTTGCGTTGTGCGTGCAGGCGCAATCTGCAAGAGAGACAAGGATTAAAAATTGTTGGACAGGGCAGACATCAACTTTTAATGACTTGTAACGAGCCGGAAAGCCTTGCTGGCAGATATTGCACTCGAAGGGCATCTCGGTGTGGGTGCACTCGTGATTGCGCAGTGCCGATGACGAGGTGAACAGCTTGCCACAGCTGGCAAATTCGCAAAGGAAACGTGAGCTGCTGTGCTGCACCTGCTGATGGACGTTCAGGTGAGAGCGTTGGGCAAACTTACGATCGCATTGATCGCAATCGAAGGGAAAGAAGCCGTTGTGATAGCGCATGTGTATTTCGAGGCCCTTGGCTATGGCAAACACCTTGCCACAGATGCCGCACACACTGCCGGACTTCTTGTGCTGAGTGTCCACGTGCACCTTGAGAGCCTGCTTGGTCAGATAGAAGCGATCGCAGGCGCTGCACTGGAAATGCGGACGATCCGCGAGATGTATGAGCTGATGCTTCAACATGTGCGAGTGATTGCGGAAAAGTTTCTGACAGAACTGGCAACTAAATGGACCCGAGTAACGTTGACGGGGTAGAACTTCATTGACGCCCGTGTAAACGATTGTTGCGGCAGAATCGAAGGTGTCCAGCTCATTAGGTGATTGCTCGGCAGCCGATTCATCCCGTACCACGTCGCTTAAGGTCTCCGCTTCTATAGTCAGCACATGTATTTCATCATCTTTGTTGTCTTCCACGATCTTCTCTTCTTGCATATTTTTTAGCTGCTTGTTTGCCAGTTTAACTTTTTTATGGAAATCATAGGCCCACTGTAACTCCACGGCGCAATGCTTGCATATTGTATAGGGCTCATGTTCAGCGCAGTCCCGCAGGTTATCCTTTGTACATATTTCATAGCAATCGTAATATGTAAGCTTCGCTTCCTTATCATATATCAGATTCATATCCAACATCTGAATACGATGCGGTTGCTCAAGGCAAACACGACAGCAATTGCGTAAATCTTCAATTACAATTACATTAATCGATGCAGCCATTGCAATTTAAATATTTGGCCACAGCGCGGGCTTTAAATTGGAATTATAAACAAACTTTTGCCAAAGGAGACCAAACACAGCGCAACTAGAGATGTGAAAAGTAAAAACTTAAAGAAATATCGAAAAGTAAATATCACAAAGTTCATATCGAACCAGTTAGCTACAATTGAAAGTGTAAAGACAAAAGCGAATGTTTGATTGTTCAAGTGGACATTTATTAGAAATAAAATAAAATAAAAATAGAAACTGTTGTCGTGACTATCTTAACCTGCCAGCATACATTACTGCCTTTGCTCGATAACGATAGCTCTTAAGAGCTTTGTTTTTAGTTACGGCCACACTGGCACCGGCTTATGTGTTGACATTCAATCGACGATTTAAATCTTCGTTCAGCCTCTCAAACCCATTATGGAGATCGAGCCCATCACAACTGTTAGCCCTGATTTGGAGCATCCAGATGATGCCCAATATATATGGCTTCCAATTTTGGTGTTAGTCGGAGTTTTTCTGCTCGCTGGTCTGGTAAATTTCACATTTGTTTTCTTATCTCAGTTAATGTTTGTACAACTGCGTTTTCCCTATTTGCATATGTTCTGCAACCAACTACTTTAAGGTCTATGTCATGTCACGTAGCCGCCGTCCACTCTTTTCAGTGTGCTACAAACTTCGCAGTGCCACGCGTAATGACTACATGAGTGTCGAGGAGGACGATTCAGATGTATCAATGGTTGGTGCAGACGAACCAAATGTCATAACAAGTCTGCTCGATGCACGCTTGCAAATAGCACCTGTGAGTACTTTGCAATGAATTGTATTAAGCTTAATATTGATTACATTTATTTAGTTGCAGCGTTCTACGAACTATACGCAATCCAGTCGAGTGCACCTCGATGCAAATGACATCTCATTGCGTGCCTAGCTGAAGATATGCCAGCTAAGACAAAGGACAAACACTTCAAAATCGAGAAGAACAAAAAAAGACTAAACTCTAGTTCGTATTCACTTTTATTTTATTGTCTATGTTATCTGTTTGCTGTTGATATCAGCTTAAAATTATGTCTAAACTTGCCTCACACTTATGTATGTACATTTATTAAAAATATGTGACTATTTAAGCTGTTAATCAACAGCATTTGCAGCGCTTAATAAACGCGTTGTTAGGTCATAAAAGCCAAAGAAAAACGCCCCGCCCAGTGTAATCCAGAGCACGCGAGGCACGACGCCGGCAAACAAACTGGAATATATATATATATATAATAAATATTTATATTAAATCAGCATATGTAAACCTATTTTATTTACCCGCTAATGCCGCGTTCCATGTAAATGCCACGCATCACAGCTGGTATACTGCGACGCCGCGAAAGGCTCTCCCGATCGGCGAGCATTATCCTCGTTTTGACCACATCCAGCGGCGTTGTCAGACATGCCGCAATACCGCCTGCTACGGCACCGCAGAGAGCCACTGATAAGGGTGAAGATTCATAGCCTGTCATTGGCGTCCATTGCAGCTTAAAGTATTCCCACAGTGGGAACTGTATGAAGCTGAAAGGAATTTCACGCATAATCGTAGAACCAAAGCCGCGATAGAGACCAAGCCTGAGGCCCTCTGTGCGATAGGCGCGCATTAAGATTTGCAGCGCTGTCTGATGTTGTTTGTGGCCCAAAAGGGTTTGAGAACGTTGCTTGGCAATTTCCACAGGCACACGGATGAGGCAGGCGAGCTATGCAGGAAAACAAAGATGAGATTAACCCAAGTTTGCTAAACCAACTATAACTACTTACAACTTCTGCGCTGGAGGCAGCTGACATATGCACATAAGGTGAATCTTTGGTGTTGGTTGCATAGCTCAGCAGCTGCTTGCCACACTCGTAGGCGCAGAAGAACAAGGCGGCAGTGGGTGCGCTGCCAGCAGCAGCTGGAGCCAATCCCTTGTAGATGCCGCGAAAGCCGCCGGCGCGCCAGAAGCCCAACTCGCTCTGCAGACGCGTTTTAACCGTATCAATGGGAAACAGTGCTATGTCCACTACAAAGCCCGCCACGCCGCCAGCCTGAGGGAAGGAATATGAACATTATAAAAAATTGTATTTAATTACAGTATTGGACACTTACGACGAGCGCGTGTAAAAACGTGAGCTTCGAGACCGGCTCCTGCATGTCGATTTGTGCCGGAACAGCGGCCATTTTGATAGTATTTTGTCTATAAATTGTTTATCCTAAGACCACATTCTGCAGCACAGTTGTTTTCATTCAAAAACAAACTTTAAACGCGTGTGGTTGTTAACGTAACAGCAGGGTGAGGAAAAAATACAACAGCTGACCGAAGAGTCCATACACTACAAAATACATACTGAGAAGATATAACAATATATTCACAGAAAAAAATATGTGTTCGTTCCTTTAGCAAACAACAAGTAGTCTTTAATATTTTCGGTTTATACATTCATGCAAAATTAATGAAGTTTCAGAAACGTATATAAAAAAATTTTTGTTTTTACAGCTCGTTGCAAACGTCATGACAGCAGCCGAATTCCTTCCTGAGCTAAAAGAATATTTATGACGTCACGGATTTCTGCTAGTGCTGCCATTCGATATTCTTTTTTTAAATCGATTATTTTGCTTTTTATTATATCGACAAAAATATCGCTTCGTAAACATATGATTTCGCGTTTTAGCCGTGGCCACTGAAGCAAATAAGAAAAGGGTTGAGCAGCTTTGCAAGAGCACTTAAAAAATATAAATACGAAACATGGCAATACGCTTAACGCAAAAACTAGTGCAAACCCAGGTGCCCTTTCTGACTCGTGTAAGTTATAAAGAGAAGTCCGATGCACAGTTGGCCAACGGAGCGTCTGGCAAAACAAATTACATAATGCATTGGTTCTAGAGCATGGATAAAAATTAAATTATAAATTTAATTTTAATTACTTTTTGTAGGCCTATCCGCTGCTCGTGACCAAGGAGAAGACCGAGGATGTCGCACACACGAAATCTGCGCTGCAAAAGAAACTAACGGTACGTTTTTGAGGTTATAAAACTTGTATATATAAGTAAATGCATTTGGCGCTGCTCCTCCAATAGGGCACTGACATACCCTCAGCGCAGTACGGCGGCCGCCATGGTGTCACCATGCTGCCTGGCGGCGGCATTGGCCCTGAATTGATGGGCTATGTGCGTGAGATCTTTATGTATTGCGGTGCTCCCATCGATTTTGAAGTAATTGACATTGATCCCTCCACCGAGGGCAATGACGATTTAGATTATGCGATCACCTCCATCAAGCGTAATGGCGTTGCGCTCAAGGGTAACATTGAGACGAAGTCGCAAAGTTTAAGCGAGGTGTCGCGCAATGTGGCCATACGCAACGAGCTGGATCTCTACGTGAATGTGGTGCACTGCAAGTCATATCCAGGCGTACCGGCACGCCACAAGAACGTCGACGTTGTGCTCATCCGCCAGAACACGGACGGTGAGTATGCCATGTTAGAGCACGAGGGTGTCCGCGGCGTGGTGGAGAGCATGAAGGTGGTTACTGTGGATAATGCGGAACGTGTGGCACGCTATGCATTCGAATATGCTCGTCAAAACAACCGCAAGAAAGTGACGACCATCCACAAAGCAAACATCATGAAGCTGTCGGACGGTCTATTCCTCGATGTGGCCAATCGTGTGCACAAGGACTATCCGGAGCTGGAGCACAACAACATGATCATCGACAACACTTGCATGCAGGCCGTATCAAATCCACATCAGTTTGATGTCATGAATATGACCAATTTGTATGGCACCATTGTATCGAATGTGATTTGTGGACTGATTGGCGGCGCTGGTCTCATCTCTGGGCGCAACTATGGCGATCACGTGCGTTCGATATGTATATGTGTACTATGTTGTATGATATATAAGTTTGTTTTCCTTTTAGTTTGCTGTCTTTGAGCCTGGTACCCGTAACACCGGCACTGCCATTGCTGGCAAGAATATAGCCAATCCCGTGGCCATGATCAATGCCAGCATTGATATGTTGAATCATTTGGGCCACAAGGAACATGCCCAGGTTATCTATGATGCCACCTACCAGACGATTGTCGATGATGCCATTCGCACGCCAGGTCGGTTGAATTGCAAACAAATCATTCCAGAGAGTTTATTTTTTCCAATTGTATTGCTTGGACTAGATATTAACTAATTATATTTTTCTACTCTTACAGATCTGGGCGGTAATCACAGCAGCACCGATATAGTTGCAAATATACTCAAGATTTTGAGTGCCAAGCGTGTGAATTGGTAAAATAATTGACTTGCACCTAATATTTAAGCATATTTGTTTTTGAAAGTGCGAGAGACACTCGCTTCAGTTGGCGTTCTTTTATTGCTGTATTTAGTCTTATTGCGTATCTCTATGTGTACCATTTACTCGCTTGTCCTATTTACTTCACTGTTACATACTGCGTCTATATTTTTTTCGTATTTTATAAGAATTTCATGCTCTTTTGTATTATTATTTCCACTTCAACTTGAACAGAACTGTAAGTGTTAAGTATAACTTTGCTACCTTTTTCTGTTAAAACTGTTATACTCTTAAATTGTGCCTAACCCTAAAACCCAAACACAAAATTTACTAATTTTTTGACAAAATATGTTTTATTTTTAAAGCTGTTTTTGTTTTGTTTTGTATCTATTATAAGTAGTAGTTCTTCCCGTAGTGCCCACAACACATAAACACACACACACACAGAAACACCCACACGTATGTAGCTCTGCGTCAACAACATTGTATTCCACTTTGACTGTATAACAAGAAGTATTATATGTACAAATCTAACCGACATATTTACATCTATTTTTCTACTCCCCAAAAAAAATCCATGCTTAACCGTTCCACAGGCCACATGGAAACTATTTCAACCAGTCTTAGGCACCCTATCCGCAAACGAAAAGCCAAAGCCCTACTAAACCGCAATAATTATAAAATTAAAAAAGATAATGAATTTCATATTAACTCACAACTAAGCCAATCAGAGTCAAAGCAATTATAAAGAATTATTTCACCCTCAAAGCCAATGCATAAAGCGTTTATTGTGATGTCAATAAATGTTGTTAGAAGCAATCCTATTATTTATTTAATGTGGTCAAAACATTTGCGCTGCTTTACCAAAAATCAAATCTTCCCGCCCCGGCTAAGTGTTATGTGTTCTGTGCACCTCCGATGCTCAAAGTGTTATACTGCAGGTAATATGAATTTGAATTGCAAAACTTTTAAACATAATACAAATTGTTTTTACGATTATCTAACTCATTTTGTTTTTTCTATTTGACAGAATTTCTTTCGACCCAGCAATGTTTTGAATACAATCAACTTTGATTCTTTTAATTTGTTGACCCATTAGGCAAACGCATAATCCTTAAGTAACAATAAACAATAACTCCTGTCTGCAATATATTGTCAAGTTTCGAAGGTGTACAGTGAAGCTATATAACTTTAATATTATAGACACGATTATAATAATATAAAAGTAAATTCAAGCAAAATGTATTATTCTGTTCGAATATTTATTAAATAATTGGAAGAAAAAAACAATTTGTGATTTGTTTTTGAAGAAATTGTAGAAATGTACCAGAATACACTATTACAGATAACACGGATAACAGATAACACGAGTGAAGTATAACCAATTTTCCAAACGGAGCTAACATAAGGTCTTTAAAATGTACAACAGCTATGCGATCTCGGGTAATGGGAATAGAACTGAGGTCAATTTTAAACGATAAATTGGCTAATAAAATACTGGAAACAATGGACGCCCACTTTTGGACGAATGGCGCACGAGGGTTAAGAAACCCACTGCTATAAATAAAGTGGAAAGTTGGAAAACTATTAATGGGTTAATAAGCCGAACTTTAAATCCGTGCTAAATTTTAGACGTATGGTAATCATGGGTTAACTAACCTACAGTAGCGCCGATTTCACAGCACGAGCAAGTAAAGGGTTAAAAATGATCAGCCATAGGCATTGGCAGGTTCATTTCAAAAACGATCGAATCTATATTTTTAAGTCGTACGTCGAAATATCAGTTGTGCCAATCCCATGGCTAGTGTAAGAAATGAATTAACTATTGTAAATATATATATTAATACAAACACAAAAACAATTGCTAGTTTCGGTCACTTTATATCAGAATTTTGTTTTTATTTAACCTTAAAAAAAACGTCGACAAATAAATCAAGAGACCTTTACAGCGACAGTTGCCCCGCTTAGAAACGCAGCTTCTGGAAGAACCACTTGTTCTTGCCCTCCTTGTACACCGACTCGAATTTGACGCGAGTCTGGAAACGGTGCGTCTTGCGCTTGACGGGATCCTTCAGGTCCTTGGGCGACAATTTGTCGAAGCTGATGTCGTGCGCTGTGTAACGGGTGGGCATCAGATGATTGTAGTTCAGGCTCTTCAGGAAAGGCTTGATCTTGGACTTCTTCTTCAACTTGTTCTTGCCCATCTTCTTGGTTACCTTGCGTGGGTATCTGTCAATGCCGGCAACGAGTGCATGACCGAAGGGCTTCTCTGGAGTACCATCATCGGAGGTCTTCACAATGATTGCCTTGCGGCCGGCGTAACGTCCACTAAGGACGATTACGATCTTGCCCTGTTTCATAATTTTCCTCATCTTGGCGGCTGTGCGTGTTCAAATCAGTCCAATCCATTGTTGTTGATAGTTGGCAGCGACGTCGACGGCAGCAGCGAGCGTGCATGCAAAGTAAATGTAAAAGAAATGCAAAGAGTTAGCACAAAATCACTTAATCGCCTTTAGTTACACTTTTAACAAGATTTGTCCGCCAATTATTACACTTATTACACTAGCTAGCATTTGATTTATTATAAGAACTTGATCTGTCTATTTTGTTTTGTTTGGCTGTTTTGCCAGATCTTATTTTTGTCAAATAACGTTTGACAACTTAACAATATTTGTATGTAAGCAAAGTATACACTATTATCATTCTATTTCCGCTTTAAATAATTGGCGTTGTTTTGTAAATACACTTAAATAATACGATTTTATATTAGACATAGATTTTACGCGAACTTACAGGTCTGTTCGCTGACCGGAAAAGAAAGAAAAGAGTGACAGCTACTCTGACAGCTGGTAGAACGCTCGGCGTTGCCACACTGGGTGTTTATATCAATGGCAACGCTGAATAACAGGCGCGTATTTATGCACAACAGTTGCTGAACAGTTGAGTTGTTCGCAACAGCAAATAAGTTAGCTCTGGAAATATTTTAATTTTTTATTCTTCAATATTAATAATGCAGATTTTTAAGAAGTTATTTATTATATATTTCAAAAATTCATATATTAAATTATTAACATAACATGTATTACAAATTCAACTAAAAAGCTAAAATAAGCGGTAAAATTAAAACAAATGATTTCGTATAACAACTTAAAAGCAAAACATGATATTTATGAATATATTTTTATATTATTTATAATCAGGGGTATGTATGTACAAAATCAGCTACGATAAACCATTATGATGCCGACTTTATCGAAGCGGTTTTTAATGCTATAACGACTGCCTGAAAAAAGGATGTTTAAAAATTAATTTTTCTATATGTTGAAAATTTCCCGATTTTAAAGTGCAGATTAAAATAGAAATCTATAAAAATAAAATGAATGTATTAAAATACGCACCCTTCTTGATTTCTATACTGTCGCCCGTGTATAGTATATCATGACAGTTTTCTGTCGAGTTCGGGCTTTTTATCTCAAAGTCAAATTGACCATGAAGTGCCACAAAACGCTAAGGATAAAAGAGAATATTAAATTGTTTACAAATTATTTAATTAGAGTCCGACGAACCAATGTGTTAGTCTTGGCGCGTTTCATTGCCCGCTGTTGCAGCGGCTGGAACCGCATATAGCCCATGGAGTAGAGATCCTCAGTGTGATAAAACGCATACTCAATGCCATCAATGTTCGAGAAGTGCAAATTGGCTGCTCGCGCTGAAAGCAATAAATATTAATTTACATACAATATATAAATTATAAGCACTACCGGCGTTGCCCGGACAGTAAATAACCTACAGACAGTTATGGAATCAGTCTTAGTCTCGCTAATATCTGTAGTGTCTGAAGGGATCTCGCGTGCCCCACATAGCCAAGACATCAGCGTTTCCGATGAATGTTCGTCCGACGGACTAGGTAGTGGAGAAGTGATTGGAAATGCAGACGTGGACTCCAAGTCGGGTATGGGGATCTCCTCTTCCTCTGTCACTTGTGCAACTGCTGCAGCAGTAGGTTGCTTTTTCTTCTTCTTCGAGGCTTTTTTGGGCTCATAGGGTGCATCGATGGCCTCGTTGGTCATCTTTTTCTTCTGTGTACGCTTTTTGGGCTCAACTACTGGCACTGGATTCTCCACCTTGTCCTCCTCCCGCTCCTCGTCCTCTGTTATGTTGCTTAACCTGCTGACGTCTGAAATACCATCCGCATGGTTTAACACGTTGCTCTGTTGTTTTTTTTTCTGTCGCGTACTACGCGGCGTGCTGCTGGACAGCGGTGGTCTATTTCTCATGGAACTGCCGACATCAGCAGTTGAAGCGTCTCGTTTCTTGGGCATGCTGGGCGGTGGCTTCGTAGGTGGGTCCATCAATTTGCGCATAAACTGGAAGGGATCGCTTACGGTGTGCACCCAGGTGTTGCATAGCGGTACCTGACCTCGTCTGGAGCGACGCACAGTGGCTAAGAGTGTTGAGTAAGCGTTAATATTTGAGCTTATTCGTTTAGTACTTATTTACTTACTTGTGTTGGCATCGACTTGGTCATCATGCTCATCCGGCGTCAGCGTGCCGTTGCCTACAGTAATGCGAAGAATACTCAGCTGTCTCTCCAGTCCCTTCTTTTTACTTGCTTTGCTTCGTGGCGCTGGAGCTGTTGGCTTCTTGAAGACATCTTCTGGCGGTGCTTGCTCTGGCTCATGAATGGGCTCCTCCTGTTGATGTATCTCTTGCTGCTCCAGCTGTTGTTGCTCCTCCTGCATTTCATCTTTCTTTTTCTTTTTTGGTGGCTTCGACTGCTCTTTTTCCTGTCGCAGTTTCTCCTGTTCCAGTTGGTCCTTCTTGTGCTGTTGCTCCTGCAGAAGGTTCTCTTGCAGCGTTTTCTCCTTTTCTTGCTGCTGCTTTTCTTTTTGCAGCTGTTCCTCTTGCAAGTGCTTTTGTCGCTCCTCCAGCTCCTTCTCCTCCTGATGCTTTTTCTTCTGTAGTTTCTTTTGCTGCTTTTCCCGCACTTCCATCTGATGTTTTTCTTTTTCCTTCTGCTGCTTTTCTTGAAGCTCCTTTTGCTGCTTTTCCTGAAGCTCCTTTTGCTGCTTTTCCTGCAGCTCCTTTCGTTGATTTTCCAGTACTTCGTTCAGCTGCTTTTCCTTTAGCTCCTGTCGCTGCTTTTCCTGCAGCTCCTTCTGCTTCTCTTGTGGCTTCTTCTGCTTGTTTTCTTTCTCCAATACCTGCTGCTCCTCTTCCTTTCTCAACTGCCTGTTTGTTCTCCTCATGGACTCTTGGGCGAACCTGCTGGTGCTTGGCTGCTCATCAGTCATAATCTCATTAAAACGCCTGTCTTCCACAAACAAACTGATCTGTTGTGTTTCGTTGCTGAATTGTGCCGGTGGCAGGAATTGTTGCTGCTCTTGCTGAATCTCCTCTTCCGCATCAGCTTCGGACGTGTCACTAAAGTTGCTGGGTGGCGCCGGCAGTACAGGTTCTAACTGCTTCTGCTCCCGCTGCCTGGACTTGGATTTGCGAAATTGTGCGGGCGGCGTGCACACCGTCAGCAGGTCATCCTCGCTCTGTTAGGAAGAAGAACATAATTATAGCATAGTTTGTATGTTTATTTCGATGTATTTACTACCATTGGTGGCTCATGATGTTTTGAGCGCATTCGTCGCGTTCTTTGCTGCCGCATTGTATTGTCCCTGAAGTCAGCAGGCGGTGCCGCTGGTGACATGGTTGCCGCCTCAATCGTTTGCTAAGGACAAAGATTTTGAAAGAGATTAAATAAAGATTGAAGTGAAGAATATATGCCTCTTACCATAAGCTCTTCGCGGCGACTGAGGCGGGAGCGTTCCGACTGCCGCTTGGAACTATTTTGTTGGCGTTCCACGACGTTGCTGTCCCTAAATCCCATTGGAGGTGCCGCTGCAGACTGCAACTCATGCTCAGACATAGTCATAGTTGTTGCCGTTGTGGAGAGTGGAGCCTGCTCGCTGGGCTCTACCAGATTGCGCCGCAATATCTCCCACTCGATGTGTTGATCCAGCATAAGCTCCTGCTGCTCTGTGGGATACTGTCGATGACCGTTCACTGGGCGCTGGTTGCTCGAGTTGCGCTTACGCAAATCCAAGATCTCGTAATTGCTCATGCGTGCCAGCTCGTAGGCAAACTGTTCGCCATTGATGGCCGCCTGGGGAGGTCTATTGAGCACCGTTTGGCGTGGTTTGCATTTATCGCGTTTACGTGAATTTTTGGAGCGCGAGAAATGCAAGTCAAGCAGCTGCGTGGAGTTGTCCACGCGTTGCGCCCGACTGCGTACATTACGTCGCCTGTTGCGGTTGCCAGCGGCGGATGCCAGATTTAATGGTGCGCGGCTTGACTGCCTTTCATCTTCGCTCTCATCTTCCGTCATGACTTCCGCTAGGTTCTCCAAAGCAGCTGGACTGCAGGAGGTTTGCATGCTGCGACTGGCCACTTCCTTCACTGGAGCTGCTGCACCCACTTGTGCAGGTGCTGCTGCAGCTGGCTGTGCATTCAGAGAGAGCATCGAAGCCACGGGCACAACCATATAAGGTGCCACCACAGCGTTGCTGGACAAATTTTGCAATATATTCTGCATAGGCTGTGGCTGCGTTTCGGGCACAAAATATTCAGGATCTGGTTGAGTGTGCGAAAGAGCACGCGCCGGCGTATCCGGTGCTAATATGTGAAGCCGAGCTGCTGACAGTTCAGCCTGCTCCCTTGCTTGTGAAAGACGCATTCGTGTCTGTCTAAGCGATGCATTAGATATGGAGATGTGATGGCTGCCAGATGGGGACAACAGCAGCTGCCCAGGTTCGGGGCCTATTTCAATGGTATATGTGCGTCGCTTGTTGTTGCCATCGGCTGTAGCTGAGAGCTGCGATGTCAGCATCTCGGACTGCTGAGAGCTAGAGCACTGCGATGGCAGCTTATCGCGTGGTGGTGGGTGGAGCACTTCCTGTGGTTCTTTGTGTGTTGAGTGCTGCGGCTCTACAGTGTCTTCCTTCTCCGAGGCAGGAGTGCTGTTTGCAGGGGGTAGCTATTCAAGGAACACTAATTAGCTGGCTAATTTTCGAGTTACGCTTAAAAACTTACAAAATCGGAACTGAGGTTTGAGGAGGTACCATTGAATTCCTTTAACAAATCGCGACGTCCACAGCTGCGCGAGCGTCTCTGTATGGCCACACGCCGCAATCGATCTGAGCCAGGCACATGAAGCCCGCTGCGTCGCGAAAAAGATCTGCGTGGCGAGGTCAGAAAGGGAGTAGGGGACGTCACAATTTGAGCAGGCGAATTATTAATGGGCTCAGGCGACGGCGGCGCTGCGTTCTCTTGTGTGCGTGAAACAGTTGAAGCTTCTGGTGCCCCTTTGGGCTCAACTGGAACTGGGGCTTTGTTGGTTATCTCACGTAGTGGCTGCTCCTTGGATGCAGCTGCTTCCGCACCCTTTGCAACTGCTGGCAGCGGCTTTGGTGGCAACTTAATTAAATCCACATCAAAATCAAAAGACATGTCCAAGTCTCCCAGAAGTAACGGAATATTGCTTTGCGGTTTTGGTGCCGTCTTGAGCTTAAGAAAAGCCGTCAAGCGATCCGCGTAGGTTTCGCTCCCGTTCAATATGTCCTCCAGTTCGCGCATTGTATCATCGCTGACTTTAGGCCTGAAAGCAAATGAACATATTACGTTTACTTTAACTTTTTAAGCAACACTTTCCGTTCATCTCACATTTTGCTGGCCGTATTTTATTTTTATATTAATTTCAATGGTAGTTTATTTTCTTTTTCGCGTTTCAAAAACTTTGAATGCCTACAACAATAATGATGCGCGCAGTTTAGAATTTTCGTTGTGCAACACTGAAAACAGTCGGAAAAATTTGTATTTCGATAAAATTCTGTCAAAATCCTCAATATTTCGATAACAGTTGTTCCAAGCGTATGGTTGTGTTTACCTAAAACAACTCTAAGATGAGACAAAAATAATGAACATAATCTAAAATATACATCTAATTATTGGTTGGAAACAAAAATATTTACTAAATAGGTTGGCTGTATTGTTTATTGTACATATTGTTGTGACCGACATGGCAGCACCTAACCAAAAGCTATGCGTTCGGTATCGGAAACAGTTGAACAACAGTTGACTCTTTTTAAATAAATGTGAATGATAACAAAATATAGAATTTTATTAATGGCTAACTTGTTTACAAAAAGACTATACTAATCATTGCAATATATGTTCTATTACTATTTCCTTTTTTTTTTTGTTTTTTTTTTTTTAAAGTAATAGATGAAATGCTCAGTACTACGTCTTCTTTTTTATAATCTTAAAAGTATTACGTCGGTTAATGACATAGCTGAGGGCAGCGGCTACTGTTGTTACGCCTGTTAAATACCAAAGTCCATGCAACGCTGGATGATCTGTTAATGAAATATGAGAAAGAGAATAGCCGTATGATCTTGAATTAGATATATCATCAAACCTATATAATTCCATATTGGCGCACCCAGGCTAATGCCTATTGTGGCCAGCTGCACACCTGTGTTCACCTTGCTGATGAACGTAGGTTCCAATTGAGCAGTCACATGGGTGGCGTCAAAGTAGCGTGAAAATGTTTTCTGCAAATGAAAAACATTTGTTTAATCATCAGAGGCATGCATATGCTCAAGAGGCATGCATATGCTCAAGAGATGCATATAAGGCATGGCATGCATATGGTAAGGCATGCATATGCTCAAGAGATGCTCACTGGTGGTGGAAGACTAATATAGCGTATGACAAAACCGGCGGCAATCAGGAACACATCTCGGAACACAACAATACCAGTCAGCCATATGGGCAGCAGCTCGCTGTAGCACAGCGAAATAACCATGGAGCCCATGAGCAGCTTATCGGCCATGGGATCCAGAAAGGAGCCTGCCTTGCTGGCTTGCGAAGGCCAGCGGCGAGCAATCTGACCATCAAGCTAGAAAGAGTATACATCAATAAGACAAATAATATTGATAACATATAGCATTGGCTACCCACCAGATCTGTTATGCCGGCGACGACGAGCAGGCTCATGCCCAGTGTAAAATCACCCTGGACAATAACGTAGCCAATATAGGGCGAGAGTACGGCACGGCTTATGGTTAGCATATTGGGTATGGTCATGATGTTCTCACGCTCCTCGCGTATCTCGACAATCTTCTCCCGCACACGTTCCTGCACCTTGTGACGGGCCTCGCGTATGTCATCCACCAGGAAGTTCTTGCGTTCAATAAACTCTGCACGCTGCTTATCGATTACGCCCTGGAGCAAATCTCTGCCTTGGAGTGTGCGCATATGCAGCGATTGCTTCTTGGCGTCTGCATAGAGGCGTAGTCTAGCCACATCCCAGTTGCGGCGCTGATTGATATCCAGAAAGGAGATGCGTATGAAGCCGGTGGCAGCGGCATAACGATTTAGACAGTTGACAAAGCTACTGCCTCCAACGCCGAGAACATGTTTCAATGTGGTTGCTGCTCCATGGTGGAGGCCGCCGGCGCTGAGCTGGCGATGCATTTGCCGGAATACAATGGCGGGCAGCATCTCGTTAGCACGTCGGCTAACAATTCAACAAATTGGACGGAATTGTGAAATATATGAACGCACTGCAAAAAAAAAAAAAACCAACTCGTGTTTATATTTGTCTGGCCTTGAACGGGCGAACCAAATGACACCCCATTCGGAACCAGAAAATAGCTGTTATCATACCATTTGTTGTCCGCGGGCTACCTAAGTAGATGGTGGGAAGTACAAACACAGCTGGTGTGTACGTACTTCTGGTCAAAAATTACATTAATTAAAATTTTTAACAATAATTTAATCAATCAAATGTTTTTATTACACAAGTCGGTCGAGGAAGGTTGCCACGTAATTTACAAGTTGCTGCCATCTGATTGTCGTTTGTCAAAGTGGCATCACTGCGCAGATAACATCGTCAGCCGGTTGGCGCGCACATTTAAAATGTGTAAAAAAATTGAGAGTTTTATATTATAACCTTGGCGCATATTAAGTGTTACTTTTTAGTCAATTATGGTATTTTTTAATAATAATGGAGACCATAAGGTCAGGCAAGGTATAGATGATATTAAATGAATTTTTTCTTCATTTTTATGCACAGAGTGAATAGCACGGACTGCCGCAAGTTAACTATACTTGTCAGTCATTTAATTGGATTAAATTTAATTATGCGCTCAGTTACCAAAAGAGGCCAGAGACAAGAAGAGCCTTGGATATGCAAATGAATTCGCGGTAAATGTTTATTACTTTATATAAACTTCAGCAGCTGCGTCGGCCATGGCAATGGCCATGGCCTTATCCTTAGACTTATCAACGCGACCGCAGCTAATGAATTAAGTGAAAGTAGCGCAAAGAATCTGTGCGGCCATTAATGAGTGCCAATAAGGCTGAGGCTGGAACAGCTGCTCATTTATTTAAATATCATCAAGCTCTGTTTTTACCCTCAATGCACACACACACATACGCGTGTGCTTGTTGAGTGTGTTACAGCAAAGCAAATACAGCACGTTAAATATTAAAAATACAACTGCACGCTTGTATATTTTCCTCAATTAAAAATCAGAGAGCATCGCTGGAATGACATCCATTAAATATTAACACAATATGGCATCACCCCTGGCGCTGCTTCCGCTGATGACACGCTCCTGGCTGCCTTTTAAGTTCATAATTACGACAAGGACAAGGCGACAAAAGTAGAATGGCAAAAGAAATTGCATGCCTTGAGGCCTTGCCAGATTGTTGAGTAGCTCTCTCTCTCTCTCTAGCTGTCCCACTCTAACGCGATAGCCAGCATCACTTAAAATAAAGTGCAACAGCAACAGCAACAGCAATAACAACGACAATTACAAGAACAACATCAACAACAACAATGTCAAGGCATGTCGGCCATTATGTTGTATGGACAAAAGCATGTTAATTTTTGATATCCTGTGATTTCCACCTACTCCCATTGAGTAGCGTGCAATCAGCTATTATCACTGAAAGCGTCAGTGAAAGAGCGCGAGAGATTTTTAGATCAGCTAAGGCATATAACATTTTAAATTCAGTTGACAGCGTTGTGTATTAAAATGGTAAAAACAGTTAATAAAATTAAATTTCTTAAGTATTTTCATTTTATATCCATGTTTTGTAGTTGTTTGACATTGTGCCTTATATATAAATATTTCTTTGCCATATATATAAATATGTATAGTAGTAGTATTATCTATATATTACTTACTTATATAGCAGCTATGAATCTAAGGTTAGTTTTTGCAAAAATGTTTTAAAATTGAAAATGGACTTAATATAGAATATTATATCTGTATTTTTGTTGCAATTCGAAAGTTTTTTATTATTATAAATATATCGTATATCGTTTGTAAGAGCATTTCTCAAGGACTCGCAAAGATTTAACCGTTGATTGACTTAATTTTATTTTCATTCTTTTTTTATACAATTTTTGCTTGCTTCATTACGCTTCATTAATCAAAAGCAATTTCGCGGGCACTTCAGATGCCCGCCGGCTGTCACCTGCCAGCCAAGATGGCGAAAATGTCAGCAGCAGTAAAAATGGCCGCCATTTTGCATAGCCCACATTAATGTATGTGTATGCGTGTGTGTGTTGCTAATTAACTGTTTTACATTAAGTGGCCATAAAGGCAGAGGTCGCTCCGCACTTTAGTCTATTTTAATGTGGTCCCACAAATGGCAGGCGTGATCGGCTTGGACAATGAGCAATGAGCATTAAGCATTGCCCATTGGCCATTAGGCTGGCTGCTGTTTTGTGTCTTAAATGATTTACGCTTACGCTTTAAAGGCCGACCATAAAAGCCAAGTCTCCCTCTGTACCACATTTGTGTGTATTTAATTTAATTAAATACACTTTACTTTGGTCTTTGGCTCTCGGCTGCATGGTTAATGCGGTCTTAGCCCTGCATAAATTGTGGCCAAGCCACGTTGGCTGTAAATTATTTGTGGCGTAAACTGCAAAATTGGTCAAGTGGGCTTTTAGATTTATGTGGCTCAACAACTAAATCAAAAATCTGCTGCAAATTTAGCTCGAAATTCACTGTGGCTGAGCAGAGTTTCAGTTGACCAAAGCAGCTTTTTCGACAGGTGTTTTGCGAACGCCCACACAAATCACAAACCAATGACGGCTAATTAGAGTGAAAAATAACAGCAGCAGTGCCACAAAAGTGTAACAATGACTTTTCCCCACAAAGAATTCTCAACTATTTCCCACTACTGCCCGCTTTTGTTCCAACTTACCAAGCGCAAGTGCCGGTAAACTTTTGCTCCATGCTCTATTGTTTAGAAGGGAGTGTGGGTGTGGAGGGGGCGGAGGCTGTACACAATTTAAAAGAAGATTAAACCGCAGCTGCCTTGGTCGCCATGTGCGCCATTCTTGGTGGCGCCTCCATGGGCAACATCAAAAGACGCCATAGCCCCAAAAACTTTGCAGCCACACCAGGGACACGTAGGGCATTCAAGCTAAAGCTGGCGGGACGTTGGCGATTTCTCTGGCGACACTTGTCGAAAGTTACGCGTAATTACGACAGAGAGGGCGAGAGAGAGAGATAGGAGAGAGGCAGCGAGACAGAGAGAGAGAGAAAGGCAGCTAGTTATAGGGCGTGGCAGTCAGTCAAAGTGGCACCATGCTGCGGGCCTTGGTTTAGTTTATGTGAGCTGAATACCCTATAAAAAGTAGAGTTTCAGTTTTGGAAAGCACACAGATTTACTCAATTTCATTTATACATTTTATATTTATTTTATTAATTTATCAAAAATATTGTTTATTAAAGTCATACATAAAATGTTAAATACTTTTAAGAAATTGAAACAGAAATGAGTTTTAAATTGTTAAGTTTTCTTAAATTTGTATATCCTCTATTCCATATATGTACATATATATACAAATAAATATATCTTTCCTTATACGGTAAAACATTTTCAACAAATCTACATTTTAAATAAAATCAATTGTGTTAAATTTTCAATTGCTTTATTAAATATATATCCTAAAACTGGTTGAATATTTTTTGCTTATGCAAATTTTCTTTAACTTATTCAATGTTTATTTTTGTTTTAAGTTTGAGCTTACGATGCTCGCAAATTTGCTGTTGTTTTGTTTAATTTGCATCAAGCATGAGATTTACATTAAATTGCAGATTGAAAGTCTAATTGGCAGAATAATATGAGAAGAGAAAATCTATACTATAAATAGATTTTGTTTGAATTTCACAGATCTTTTTAGAAACACTTAAATATTTTTAAGAATATTATTTTATGGTATTTGAAGAAATTTCCCTGACTGATTTAATTTGTAACAAATGTATATTAAAAAATATTTTTATTGGAATTTTTAAATTCTCTAAAGCAATCTCTTAGCTTAAGCTCTAGCTTTATATAATATGAATCTTATTGTTAAAATAAATACCAATTACGTCAAAATATATATTTTAAATTTAAAAAGAATTCATTTATAGTACCTATATACAATTGTATATACTTTAATCACATGTTTTCAACTTTTCTCACTTTTTTAATACATATGTTCTTTAAAAACAAAACTCCTTTTGTAGCGCATTCGACGGCCTGCCACGGCCAAAGTTTCATTTTGGGCCCGTTCGAGACAATGGCAAAGTGTCGGCCAACAAAACTTTGTGCCGGCTGCGCTGATTTTCGGTCTCAAATTGTTTGGCCCTTGTTTGACGTTTCAGCTTTTGGTCTGTGGCCCAACTAGGTTCAGTTTATTACAAATTTAAAAGAATTTCCATACATAAGACTGGTCGTCATTAATGTGTTTTTAGTATAATAAAGCAACACTTAAATGAGGCCTCAACTACAAAGGACATCAAATGAATGAACTGAATGAGACAATGAACCGGGCTCTGCCAGCCAGACGACCATCAATCAATTGTGCATAGCTGTGGGGTATGAAAACTATAATAAAATCATTAGGCTGGTAATCCCCAAACGTTTTGCAAACCGAAATCAAAATAAAATCATCAGGCCAGAAATGATGATGAATGGTTCATTCGAACGAACTCTGTTCGGGCATGACAAAATCTTTATTTGGTTTCCTTATTTTCTTCTTTTTTTTGTTGTTGAGCACGCCAATCTCTTTTTAATAAACAAAAGTACAAACGGACACACGCACACACATACAAGTCTGATATCTTTGTGATATGAGGCAAATGATGGTGTTGGCTGTGGTCCACTGGCCAAACACTCAACAGCCACTGGGAGCCAGCACAACAACGACAACAACAACAACAGCGGCTGACCCCATGGCATCATTATCAGACAAAACAACTTGCAGTTGGCTTTCCCACTCCCTTCTTTTCGGCAAGAAAAATGAAAATGTTTAACGGGAAAAAATAAAATACTCACGTTTCTCTCCCAGGCGAACGTGATTCAATTTGTTTTGTTGGTTAGAAAACTAAAATAGCAAAAAGTATATAGAAGTATAAAGCTAGCAAAGCAAAGCAAAGCAAAGTCAGGCAAGGCAAGGCTAGGCGAACTGTAGCACAGCAGGCCAAAAGCGTAAGCATAGCGAAAACGGAAAAATTATATCAATGGAAAAGCAGCATTAAATGTGGGCTTGAACTCGAAATGTTAAAAGGTGGACTCGCCAAGGCTGGCCGTGGCGGTCAGTTGAATGAGAATGAGCTTAAGCTAAGATCAACGCGTTTTGGGGGTAGTTGAAGGAGCTGTGTGTGTGAGAGAAAAACTGTGTGTGTGTCTGTGACTGTGGCTGTTCTCTGTCTAAACTATGAATGAAAACTACTGCAGCATTGGCGATGCTGCCCAAAAGTAGGCAATGAAAATAGGGCTACGGGGGCGGCTTTATAAGTTTGCGAAATGAAATTAAATGCAAAAATAGTTGTATGTGTAATAAAAATAAATTAAATAATAATTGCACAGGTTTACATGATTTACCAACCAAGAAACATACCTTACTCTTCCGAAGGTCTTTGACGAGCTAAATTCAAATTCATTTATCTTATCATATGCTCTCTTAAGTTCGGGATTCTCTTAATAAATCATCTTTATATTTACTCAACAATTAGTCAATGCATTCAAACATAAACATGTTTTTGGTTTCCTTTGGCTTACTTATTACCATTCGTACAACTTGTCTTGGATAGCCCTACAGCAATTGAGATTTATCTCGCATAATAATTCTGTTTACATAGCGCCACTACCAAACAGTATATAAATATAAATGTAATATATTTATAAATTTTGAATAAATAATTTACTTTTATTTAAATAAGAATATATTCGTTAACTACTTCGTTAATGATTAGAGTCAGTGTTGCCAAAAAGCTGTCAATAAAAATCTAATTCATTTGAGTTATTTGTTTATTTAATTAAACCTATGAAATGCATGTTTCAAGGTTTCACATTTAATTTAAATATATTTAAAAATATTAATTTAATTTAACTTAATATTATTTAAAAAAACATTGAAATTAACGGAAATACAAAATTAAAAAAAGTTTTTTAATAAAATTAATAATTCTGACGTAAAAGTGCAAAAAACTGTTGAAATTAACGGAAATACAAAATTTAAAAAGTTTTTTAATAAAATAAATAATTCTGACGTAAAAATTCAAAAAACATTTTTTTTTAAAATACATTTAAGGTTCTGAAACATAAACACACAAATTTCTAAGTCTCGGAGCGTTAGCTGAAAATATTCTTATAAAACTTAACAGCTGTCCTATAGTTATTCTCCCTGCCTTTCTTTAAAATGTTAACTAGTAATTGTAAAGGATAGCATTGGAGTAAGGAAGTATATAATTTCTGATTTAAAAAGAAGAGATCAAGAGATCTTTTTGATGTTTTTGCTTTTAAACTGTAAAAGATATAGATTTACGCTACTTACCACGCCTCCAATGGGCATAGCTGTATATTTTTGTATGGAGGTGGGATACACAGGTATCTATTCCAAATTTCAAGTCTAAGACTTCAATAGTGCCCAAATTTTCTAACAAAATCATTTCTTAAAGCCTATCCTATCTATTTTAAGGGAGCTATAGGACATGGTCGTCCGATCCTGATGATTCCGACATATACAATGTCTGCAGCAGATTGGAGCCTGTGTCCAAAATTTCAGATGTGTAGTTCTAATACTCTAGGAGGAAATTGCGTTGACGGACAGACGTTGCAGAGAGATGGAAAGACGGACTATACCAACTCAGCTCGTCGTGCTGATCAAGAATATATGTATATACTTTGTATGGTCAGAGATGCTATATATCAATATACCATTTTTGTACAGATGTTAAGGAACATCAAATTTTCCAAATATATTCTGGGTTACCATTAGGCAAGTTTGGCTGAAGTTTGGCTGTATATATATTCTTGAATAACATTTATAGATTTTAATGAGACTATATAGATTTTAACATCATATGTTACCTCAAATTGAATAAAATAAAAACAAACAAAACAAAACCAAAAATTTTTTTTTTAATAGATATGTTTAAAAAAAAACTATATAATTGAGAAACGTTAAATAAACAAGCTTAATGTTAGTGAAAGATGTATTAAGGTTTTCCTCATACGAATATTTCGTATAAACTAAAATAATATATTCTTATGCAAACATAATAATAAGTATTCTAGAAATATATCTGTTTAAAAATTCTTTTCTAGATTATGTTGTTTAGTAAAATTTTTAAATTAATATTATTTTGTTCACTTTCTTTAATTTCAGAATCTCTCAAACAACTCTCGCAATCCCAAATGAAGTTAAGTATGTGTGGCCGACAAACACGCCCACAGGCGCACATGTAATGTGGCTTGTCTATTGTGCAGACTATAAGGTCATTTTAAATTAGTTTTTGCTTTTGTTTTTTTCTTGTTCGGTTTCTTTCTCACTTTTGCAGTTTACTTTTTTTTTGTTTTTTTTTTTTGCTATTTTTCTTTTTTTCTCCGACGGCTGGAGGTTTGGGCTTTAGTTGGGTCAGTTGTTAGCTATGTTTACTCAGGGAATTGCTTATACGTCGAGTGTTGCCGTTATGACAATTACGTAACACATTTGCGTGACGTAAGTGAAGAGGAAACTCAATTCATGCGGCTCTCAACTGGCCATGCTTAAGCCAGAACGCTTACTCATGCCAACACTTCGATTCGGCCAAGACCACTCGCAATGACATGCCAATATGCCAGTTTATTTGGTTAGGCGTCTGCGGGTGGGGCCTAGAAGGGGCACGTGTTCAAGTGTCCGACAACAGCCAACAGCTTCATTTTCGGTTGGCCGAAAAGCAAAGTCAATGGCAAAATTAATGGTAGTCGAGCTGCGTCTCATCCAATTGTTGACAATTGTTGTGCCATGTCACAAAAAGTAATAAGAAAATAACATTAGCCAAGTGCGTCAAGCACTTTCGCCACCTGCCACCTTATGTGGGCCAAACAGTGTGACCAGGATGCTCAAATAAATATAAGTTTTTAGGATTTCCGCTTAATACAGTTTTACTTTAAATGGATTCCTTAGAAATCGATTTTTAGTCATCACGAAATATTTCCATAATAAACATGTAACTATATCATATATTAGGAATAGTTTTAAATGAAGCAAAGCTCGCAGTTTGGTTATTTCTTCATCTTGTCAGGGTGGTACATAATAATTCGTTCATTGCTCATCCTAGAATATAAAACTAATCGTCATATACAAGATATGAATTACAGGATTTAACTTTTTCTGACACGTAGATTTTGAATCGCAAAATCTTACCTATCACTTCACAATTTTTCACCAGTATCAAACAAATATCTTTTTTTTCTGTAAAATTTCAAAGTTCTTTTA
Source organism: Drosophila gaucha (assembly GCA_035045545.1). NCBI lineage: Eukaryota > Metazoa > Arthropoda > Insecta > Diptera > Drosophilidae > Drosophila > Drosophila gaucha. The sequence continues at coordinate 1,759,147 of JAWNOY010000342.1, forward strand.
AAATGAATTTAACGTGTAAAAAATATCTGAGAAAGCAATACTGCTGTGTGGTGTTATCTATGTAATTATACAATTTTTTCTTAGGATTGACATTTTCTTTCAGCATGCGCCTCTGTAATTTTTGAGCTGTTGCATCATGTGTTTCAGCGTTGGATAGAGAGACACCAGAGCGAGAGTTCGATCAGGCATACATATGTATGTGAGAGAGAGTGGGAAGTGCATGTCAGATGTTCGCGCTGACTCACTGTTGGTTGAGCGATTTAAAAACCGCTATTTGCGTTTTTTTTGTGCCTCCCGGGTTGTTGTTGTTTTACTGGAAATGCATTGAAAAGTTGCAAAAAAAGCTGCTCAGTTCGTGCACGTCTTCGCTGTCGATCGGTCGTTTAATCCTCGAGTGTTTATATGCTTATAAAAGTGTTGATTAATAAAATCTAAATATATATAATTATGTGAAATTCTATAGGTTTTTGCAGTTTGCTTATTATTTACTTATTTATTTTTATTTTTAACTAAAAACATTTCACAATTGTTAAAAAAATTGTAAATATTTTTTGTGCTGAGCTTTTGTGGAGAGAGTGTGGAAGAGAATAAGAGAGAGCAAGAGCAGGAACGGGAGAATGAGAGCTTTCTTATGAGGTAAGCGTGCCACTGAATATGTGTGTTAATATATACACATGCACACACACATACACTAATAGTTCGATATTAATTGCATCACTTTTGCTCTTTGTAATTTTTATAGATTAAATTTGTATATATTCATACATTTATATACCCTAATATATTTGTATACATTTTAACTTTAATTGAATCAAAAAAATTTAATTTAATAAAGAACCCAATCAATTTCTATGATCTGTATTTTCCCGCATTTTATTGGTTTGCGCTCCGTGGTCACAGTATTTCGACGCACAACTTGCAACAATAAAGAAATCTTTCAATAATTTGCACAAAAGCCGTTTTGTCACTTTTAGGGCACGCTCTAACCCCTCGACCCCTACTAAAAGTCCTCCCAAGTAATGTCAGTGGCAGGCGTGGCATATCGTCTGGGCTGTAACTTTATTGGAATTGTCGTAAAAGTCGATAACATCAGGAACAGCAGCTGGAGCAGGAGCAGGAGCCGAAGGAGCAGCAGCTAAATCGCTGCTGGGTGCAGGTCACAAGCAATTTAATGTCAATTTTGGTATTAAACGTGCTGTCCGGGCAATTCACCTGCTGTTCAGTCTGTCACTAATAGTAGACTGTCCACAGCTACACGCACACAGACTCACATATACACACACACACATACGCGCACACTTCAATCTATATTCTTGTTGTTGGATTTGTTAGCTTATTTGATTCAAATAAGTTTTGGAAATTAATTTTGACTGACTGACCGCTGGCACTTGATTAAATGTAATTAATTTCTCTCTCTCTATTTCCTTGATTTATATATGTATTATGTTTATTTATATGTTAACTTGTTTGCTTTAGAGAATTTAATTAGTTTTTGGTGCACTTTCCATTCCCCTCGAAGTATGCAACATTATTTTGTCAAGTGGCTGCAAATGGCACAAAATGCTCTCCTTGTTGTTGTTGCTGTTATTGCTAGTGGCCCTAGCTACTGTAAATCGTGTCACGCACACATGTTAATATGTTAACAAAATGGTGACACACACACCCTCACACGCCATCACACACACACAGCAGTCACAAACTGCAAGCAGCTGCCAAACGCAGCAAACTTTTTGCCTTTTTCCTTACAATTTTTTTTGTATAAAAAAAGAAGAAATGTTCACCCGCTGCGCTTGGCTCTCGGTCTGGTGTTGGCGTTTCAAGTTGAAAATTTGCAAACAAGCCAAAGACGCAACGAAATTGTATACACACATGCTCAAATACATATGTATAAGTAAGTGTATATGTATGGCTGTGAGGTTAAGTTGAGACCAAAGCGAGGCAAATAAGTAAAAAGGCAAAGGAACAGATTAAAATAATTTTAATACTCTTTTCAAATTTAATTATATGTAAGCAACTTAGCTGGCTTAATAGGTAGAATATACTGTGTAAATAATATTAAAAAAACTCTGCTGAATCACAATATCGATTTATAAGTTATAAATCATTTCGGAACGGGATATATATATAGTCACAATACATATATGTTACTGGAAGATCAGGTTTATTGTTCGATCAAATTAGTTATTGAAATAATAGCTAATACTACTAATACTACTGTAGCTTTGGTTACGTGGGAACATTTTAATCAAGGCGCCATTACTATGATTTTAATCGATATCAGTGAAACAGGAAAAGTTATCGAATATCTAAAACAAACTTGATAGCTCTTATAGGTTCTGAGATCGACGCATTCATACATACGGACGGACAGATGGACGGCCGGACAGACGGACAGGGCTAAATCAACTTAGCTCGTCGTCCTTATCAAAACATACTTTTAACAAAACCATTATACCCTGATTTCCCATCAATGGGTGCAGGTAAAAAAATATTGATAATATAAAATTTGATTTTTTGTCGAATATATATAAAAATATATTTTTTTACATTAAAAAAACATTAGAGCCCCATTTCGCTTGCCCATTTGACGAGCTACTGAAATATTCATAAGAACCTTCTGTAGAGTATACAAAATTGGAAACACTTTAACGCAACATGTTAAAAAGTAGAATTTAAGTCACACACAGAGAGAAAGTGAGGGCCTGAGAAAGGAAATAAGAGAAATAAGGCGCGAGAGACAGGCGACAGTTTGCATCAAGGCCGAGACGCTGCGTGTAGTCACCCACCCTCACACACACACATGCACACATACGCACACATGCCTGTTTGTTTGTTGAGTCAGCTGCCGCCATTTTGTAACCATTTTTCCATGTCACACAAAACGCACAAAGTGCTCGCCCTCCTCCTCCTCCTCCCCCTCTTTGCGCCACCCATTTGACTTCATTCAGTTGCCTTTGGGCTGATGAATTTTCCGCACGCTCTGTTGCTGTCTGCAAAGTTATTTTATACTGTGTCAAAATGAAGAAAAACTCATCGCTTGATTAGAAAATTTCCATGCAGATATAACGCATTCGCTGTCTCTGTGGCAGTTCTTTTGTTGTTTTGCTCTTTCTCTCGATGGGTGCAAACTGCAATTAGGCAAATTGCTGCCGCAGCCAAGCTCTCCAATGACTCTGCAAATTCGTTTTAAACTCATCTCACACACACACTAACACATACACATACAGCACACATCCGCTTATCGAGTTGACTTGATTAACCTGGTTAGCCCATAAGTTGGCGGCTCGGATCCGAGGTTCCTCTCTTTGCTGTGAAGGCTTTCAGGCGTAATTACATTAACAATTCCGAAAACATTTGCAAGGCTCGGAATTGCTTGGCTCGGCTGGGTTCACCTCATGTAATGTCACTCACCGCTGGGGCATTCAATGTGCCACACACGATGCATATCCATTATTCAGAACGTGGTGCAAACAAGCAAAACAACCTTTACTACGTGTAAGACGCAGCGGGCTGTCCAGCCCAACTGTATCAGCCGCACCCACAAACGCCCACACATTCTCTTCAGCATATTTGGCGTATGAACTTGTTGGGTAACCTTGTGTGCAAGTGCCATGCAACTGGCCTCAGGCCAATACAGGCCATAACAATAACAACAAGCATTTTCTACACAAAACAGAAGTGCATTGAAAAGCTGCACAAACATGCTGCATGCTACATGCTGCTTGCAACAGCATAGCGATAGCTGATAATATGCGAGTTTCGATACCCTCCGCTGGTCAGCGAATCTGGGCACTTATGCAGAATCGCGGCCCCCATAGACAAAAGCGAATGGTGACTGCGTTCTGTAATTAGGATTTCGTGCAGCGAACGGGGTACAGTCAAACAAAAGCTGCGATAACAACACAGACTCTGTTGTGCGCGATACGGATCTATTGCACAAGCATGCTGCGAGTGCGGTTGCGTAATCCAGTTAATTACGCTGGCATTGTGCATGCGTTCTATTCCCTTTTTTTCCCACAAGTACAGCTTGACTTAGTTGCGAGATTGATTGTGCTAGTGCAGGTCGAAGAATCTCCATTCCTAGCAAGTAAGAACGTTTTAGTCGGGGACTCGGAGATCCTCTGAGCCTAGTCCGACGTGATGTTTTAAGCAATCTAGCTTACATCTTTTATAAATATATATTAACCTCTGCGGCCACACACACACGCACACATATGCACACGCACACACAAGCATTATTTATTTTATTTTATCGGCAGAGATTGGGCTGCATTGTGGACAGCAGTAAGTGTATATGCAAAAGATTAAAGTCTCCAATATTTGAATTCATTTTTTTCAATTTTGGGGGTAATATGGGCGGTATGTAAAATCTGAAAGTTTTCAATTATGTATTTTCATCACAGAAATCAACATATTAAAGTTGGTGTCTCTAGCTAATGTGATCTTAAGTTATAATAAGGAAATGCGATGAGTTATTGAAAAAAATAGCTTGCACTGCGTATGGTATACAAGAATATATATTTAAAATTTCAAATCTCTAGCTTTTGTGGCTTACGAGATCACTGCGTTGGGTAGACGGATATGGCTCAAGAATATATATACTTTATGGCGTCTGCCTCAAAAGGAGTTCTGCCTGTTACATACATTGTCACAAAACCATACTCTCCATTTCCAATGGCTTCATGGTATAAACAAATCTTAAAAAGATTATTCTTCTATGTCAAAAGATAACTTTCTTCTATATTTGATAGCCATTAATATCTCGATAATTGTAAATGATTCAACAATTTGATAAGTCAATAACAATTGTGTGTAATTTTTTGTAGTTTAAACTCTTAGTTACAGCTTTTACTTGTAATAAATAAATCAATAGATAATATATACATAGTATGATAGACCAGTTTTGCGATAGCTTTTATGAAACGTCTATTTGAACTATAGGTTTTGGTCTACAAATAAGGATAAGAGCTTGTAAGAAAGTTTCAATAACTTTTGGCAATGTAGAACCTTTTACAAGTATTACTAACGATAACTTTAATTGTTTACGAACTACGATGAAAACTTTAAATAAAGTTGCGATAACTTTGCGACAGAGTAGAACCTTGTACAAGTATTACTTACATTTAAAGCGCGAACTTTCGTCTGTCAAACCTTGACGCTTGATAAATTCTATGCAATATGCGACTCGCTTTTCAGCTGGCAGTCAACTTGTTATCGCCGACTGCCCATCGCTAAACAGAGTGCGCTACAGTTGCCCCGCGGCCAGACATGTTGCTAGCATCATAAGTCACACAGGCATGCATGCACACACATAGGCACAAACCCACACACACATTCGACCACATTTGCCGTTTTGCCACATTCTTTGGCACAGTCACAGCAGCAGTTGTTGCGCCTCATTGGATGCAAAAAAGGACCAAAGAGAGAGGGAGAGAGAGAGATATAGGGCTATATACTGTGTATTTTGCTTTAGCAATTGCTGCTGTGCAGTGCCCGCGGCGTTTAGTCGACCGAAATGTATGCTGTTCCGGCTGAATTGCATATTTAGCCAGTGCACGTTAGCCTTATGTCCATATATATATGTTACTGGAAGTAAGCATCGGTTGCATGCCCCAATACCATTGCAAGCACACTCATACACCTTAAAAACTGTTAAGAAGCCTATGAAATTATCACAGCTTTATGTGAAATCGATTTAATGGGAAATCAAATTGCTGTAAGCGGCTTACTGCTTTCGCTTTTCCGTTGACACTCGCCTGTCGGCCAGGATTTCATCGTCCAGCCAAACAATAAACAAAAATAATGGCTCCCACACATAAATTACAAACTATAAAAGTCATGAATGGCATAAAAAGTGGAGCGATCGGAGTGTACGAGTCGGTAATGCTCGACGTAGACATATTCTGCAAGCTTACTAATTCTTGCTCTTAAAATGTGTGTGGAAGCCATTCTTTGCTTTTAAATAACTTTTGTGTTTATTGAACGATTGTTTTGGTATCCGGAATATGAGTAAATAACATTCTAAGATATTTCTATACTAATTTTAGGAAATATATATTCGAAAGCCTGTCTGTAATTGAAAATTCATAATATAACTGAAGGGTATTTGATGAAAATCTACAGTCAGCACTAAATTGATTTCGAATATTTGTTGCAATATCTTAGAATTGATAACATTAGTGAGTTTTGAGGATGAGAGATGAAATGCTATCATGCTTTAATCAAGATAACAAAGAGTTATTTCCAATCTGTGTGTCGTATTGTTTGCACAAGTTAAGAGCTAGAATCCCCAAATTTACCTACTCTATAGATTGGTTCAGACGTCACCACCCTTAAGACCTGCTGGAGTGCTTTTTGACCTAAGCCTAGACCGCAATAAAAATTAAATACCCTTCCCTTAGCTTAAAACCTACAATGTACTCTATTCTATTTTGCATACCTTAAAAAAATAAAAATATAAGTCAGATTAGATTAAGTTGCCCAAAATTGGTAACAGGACACTACTCGTAAATTGTTTCAAAAAAACAAAAAACTAGAGGGTCGGGCTAATTGTAAAAGAAATATAAATATTGTTTTTCTAATTTATCAAGAAAATATCAAGATTGACGTATTTACTAATTTTTGATCTATATGTGAAATTTTCGGGCTTCAGTTGGACAACTTTGGAATTCATCTCTCGATCATTTGCCGCGCCCCAAAGACGCGGATGTATATATATAATTTCGTTTCTATTTTGTCGAAGCAGTTGAGCTTAAGGTATTTGTTAATTTTTGGGTTTTTAAATGTTAAATACCGATTTGGCAACGCCCCAAGGGGCGTTGCTTTAAATACTATATGTTTTTGGATGGGGGTGGCTCATACAAATATGTATAAACTAATTTATTAATCTTAAGGAGAGGTCAACAGTAGCCTACTTGAAAAATTTGGGTGTTCTAGCTTTTAAACTGTAGAAGATATAGTTTTCGCGGTTTGCAACGACCCCAATTGACATAGCTTCATATATATTATATTTTTGTATGGAGGTGAGATATGTACACAAGTATATCCACATTTAAAATCTCGGACTTTAATAAAGTTCAAATTTCCCCACTAAAAGATTTCTTATAACCGATCTGTCCTATGGGAGCTATAGGATAAAGTCGTCCCATCCGGATGATTCCGAAATGTACAATGCCTGCAGCAGCTTGGAGCCTGTGTGCAAAATTTCAGCTCTGTAGCACTAAAAGTCTCGGAGGAGATTGCGTCTATCCAGACAGACGGACAGGCGGACAGTGCTATACCAACTCAGCTCGTCGTGCTGATCAAGAATATATATACTTTGCATGGTCGGAGATGCTTCCTTCTGTGCGTTCCAAACTTCTGACCAAAATTAACATAGCCTTTTTACAAGTGTATAAAAATGTCTCAAGTGAATACATTACAATTTCTAAATTTTTAATTAATTCTAATTCCAACTACATAAATCCCATATATAATATAAAAATTTTAATGCGAAAATCGTATTATATTTGTAAAGATGTGGCATGCTTTATAGCCACTTTTAATAGCTACAGGGTATAAATAACAATCGCATTTCGGCACAAAAATCGCTACGTTTGACTTTGCCGGAAGGTTCGCTGATAATTTGCGCACATAAATTAACCAAAGTTTTTGGGCCGCATCACTGACCCACACACACACACACATGCTGAGCTTTGACTATTGGCTGCCGTCTGGGCCACACGGGTGAAATTAAAAATACTGCTGAATGCTTTTCGGCCAGCCCAGAATTGCTTTGTGTGTTATGGCCATTAGTGAGTGCAGGCGGCCGTTTCAGCTGGTATGCAATCTGTTAATTTTGGCCAACTCTGCTGTGTGGCTATCGATATCTGTTAGCGTCCCTCATTTCCCCTAAGCTCCCCTACGCTCCCCTACTCTCTGCTGGCCATTTGAACGTTCCGTCTTCATTGCGTATTGATGCGCCCTCATGTGAAATAATTGGCGCTGTTGTCCAATGGCGTTTAATAATTCATTGTCTGTGGATATATATGTGTGTGTGCGTAAGCCAAGAGTCATACTGATGTTGCTGTGAAGGCTATTAAGTTGTGAACTCAATTGTCAGACGGCTTAACTTGCTGACTATGGCTAGAATCGTAGCTTAAAGGACGAACGCTTTAATATACTCAGGCAATTTGCTACTCTAATGGATGTTTCGATAGCTTATATAAGTTTATAAGCTTGATAGAGAAACAAAAATATTCAATGGCTTGTGTCATATATTAGCAGTATGTTTATATGTTAATATAGCCTAGCAATATTGGAATAGATAAGTCACTCGCAAGCTCTACAAGCGCAGAATTTGATTAAGTTTATATATCCTTCAGTTTCTCTGCTGTGGAGATTCATTATTCACAGCCTTCTTTGATATAAGACTTTATTATGTTTCCCAGACATGATGTATATAAAGATAAGCAACAGGATAAGTAACTTCTAGGCTAGATTGGTAGAACTTATGTTCCATTTCCTGTGAGAAGAGTTCATTAAGGTTCCCAGATTTTAAGATCTTCTCTGATAAAAGCGTCTTGTATATTTCCCTGATGTTTAGATTCCATTTTATATATAATTTTAGCCATCATATAAAAATAATTAGTCAACACATTCAATTCATTTTAAGAGTTCACTTTATTTTTGAATAAACATTATTTTACAATAATTTTGTGTTATTTTTATTTTTGTAAACTCTGAACCCATTGAAAATAGGAATTCAGGATATAATAATAATTTTTAATTACTTTTCTGTTGACATGTACCATTTTCTTCTCTTGTTAGCTAATTATTAATATTAATTATTTTTAAAAAGCCATTACACATATTTAAAAAAGTTTAAAATATTTCTCAATTACCAATTTCTGCTTTAAAATAGGAACCAAAAAGCTTTTATTATTATTTGTTTTAATAAATAAAATATTGATCTTTTTTTTAAATATATACTACATACTAAATAAATGAGAAGCGTTTTCCAAAAAGTTCTAAATAATTAAAACATAATTGCGAAATAATATTTTTTACTTTTTTCATAAGTTTTAAAACTGATCACAGCAAATTGTTTGAAATACCCAAAAATAAAAGTAGAACGAGCAGAATATAAAGAACAACAAGTGTTGCAATTATTTTAATAATTTTTTTTTGTTATTATTAGTGTAAATATTTCGAAGTAATTTTGTTTTTTTTTATTATGTTCCAAATGTATTTACATCAAAAATTTGTTTAAATATTTAGCTAAATTTGAACCAACTCTTGTGCTAAATAAATGTGTTTAGCTTTAATTTACTTCAAGTTTTTCATGTTTTTTTTCTTTTAACAAAAAATATTTATCTAACGTTCATTTATTGTTATTACATAATTTTATGTAATTTTTTACTTCAATTTTGCTTCCTTTTTTTAAATTTTTACTTTTTACAATATTTTTCACGTACTTAAAACGAAATGTTGAGTTACGGGCTGTATGTGTCTCGCTCCTGTGTGTGTGTGAAGGTGTGGGTATTTGAATGTGAACGTACATACATATGTGTGAGTGTGTGTGTGTGTGTATTGTGTTATGTTGTCTGTCTCTCGGCACTTTTAGTTGAGCTCTAAACGTTGCGCCTAGAACAAAGTTGTGCGTATTAGTTATGGGCGTGTGAATGTGGGCGTGTTTAATGTGGCACTATTTTAAATTTTAAAATTAAGTTTTAAACTAGACAACAAATTGAATTTGTTGAGTATTTTCTTTTCCCCATGATAATATTTTTGTTGTTGAGGCTCTATTTGTAGTTTATGTAATTGAAATTTCTAGTGGATATTGTGGGTTCTTTTATGTTGTTGTTGTTCTTGTTGTTGTGGGTTATTGTTGGCTGTTGTTGTTGTCTTTTTGGCATGCTTCTTTCTACTTGCTAAGCAAAGTTTTGCTCTTTGTTTCTTTGAGTGAGGTGCCTTAAACTTAAAGGACTTGATAATAGGAGTTCTTTGTTGTTGTCGCTAAGAGCTTGCTGCTGCTGGTTCTGATAGACGCAGTCTACTTGGATATGTCTCATTATATATATAATACATATATATATATATGGCTCACTTATGATGTCTTTCTAGACTAACTCTGTGCCTTGAAGTGGAGTCTGTGAAAAGTCAGAACAAGCAGAGGGAAAAATGTTAATAACAATTTACAAGGGCAAAAAGTTTGGGCAAATAAATATTATTTTAGAAATAAACTATTATAAAGTGTTAAACATAATATAAACATTAAAAAAGAAGAGCTAAAATGCGTATAATAAGAAATAATTACCAAAATTTTATAATAAAATAATATATAAAATATATTAGCCAAAAAAATATTTTATACAATTCAAAATATAATTTATAAAAGAAACAATTTAAATTATAATCAAATGTAACTATATTTATAATTTCATTTAAAACCTTTCCTATTTCATTTAAATAGTAAAATAGTATAAGCCAAAAAACGTTAAATAAAATAATTTAATAATATTAATTAAAGCCTTAAGCAGATTACAAAATATTAAATTTAAAATGAAATAATGCAATTTAAATAATAAAATAGTGGAACCAAAAAATCTTTTAATAAAATAATTAATTTGTATTAATTTAAGTTATAATCCTTAAATTAATCAGATTACAAAACATTAAATTGCAAATAAGGTAATGCAATTTATAATTGCAAATTCTATAATTTATTAATGTCATACAAAGCAGCTTAAATAATTATAAAATGTTGTACAAGAAAAAAAAACAAAATAATATAATTAAACATAGATTTTACACAGAAAAATTTGCATTAATTTGCTTTGATTTTTTGATTATGCAAATTTTTAGCGGTATTAAACTGCATTGGCAAATTTAGCCAAATGACATTTGGTTTAATTTGGCATAATTATGTTGGTGCTGTAGCGTTTGTTGTTATTGTTGCAAAATTAAGTACGCTAATTAAAAATGGCAGCAGGTAGTTGAATGTGAATGAATAGCTGTTGTCTGTTGGCCCGCAAAATGTGGGCTGGATACTTTGACGCTCAATTGATGCATTTTAATTGGCCCTGTTTTCAATCGGTTAATTGGCCAATTGATATGGCCGCATCCACACAATTAGCCGGGCCAAAATGCCGTTTCAGTTAGTTGGGTAACAAAAGTATTTGTCGATTCATAAATTGATAATAAATTTCATTTGGAAACTATAAAATTGCAATTAAAGGAAATAAATGTGCTAAAATTACAAAAAAATGGACAAAAAAAACAACAAATGTGGCCAATTATTTATTTTAGCCACAGGACTTACCAACTATTTGCTAAATGAATAAATTTGCCTCTGGGCTATGTTTTACGCTTCAGCTTTTTTTGCTCTCGTTCGCAGCGTGTAAAAATTTAAAAATAATTGCGTATAAATTGCGAACAAGTTTTATAGGTTAACGGAATTGTGCACACACAAACACACATACATGTGTATGATTGCATTAAGTAAAAATACCATTGATTGCCAAGGCGACACTTGAATACTCTTTGCAATTATACTGTTTAGCTCTGCTTTAAAACGAGCTAAGCTTAATCAACATTAAATACTCTATTGTTTTTCTAGCAGCTAGAAATTGTTATAAAGTATTTGGTAAGAGCTGTCGGATTTATAAATAAAATATATAAAATCTTTACCTAGGATGGAAATAATATATGAAAGTATTTCGTATATTGTAAAACCAAAAGTTGAGATACTAGTAAGAGTGGAAGTTAAGTAAAAAGATTAAATAAACAATTTATATAATAAAATCTTGCTATTTCTCAGTTTTCTTGAAAATAATTAGTTGCTTTCTGAATAGAATTTATTTTTTTTTATTTTAATTTTATTGCGGCTCTTGTACTTAACTCTGTAGCGCATGTTTATCTGAGTAAAACTAAAAAAAAAATGTTTTTTCTTAGTTAAATTTAATTTTTAATTATATTTTCTATAACTGCCATAAAATTGCAACAAAATACCTAAAGTATGAGAAGAGAAAACATATGTTCATACTATTGATAAGAACTGAACTAGCCTGCAGAACCTACAGCTGCTGCACACATGCTTCACATGTTTTAAATATATATTTATAACATTTATATAGCTCATAAGCGAAGAATATTAAATGCTTTTTTTATTTAAAGCACAGTAAACTAGTAAACTAGTTAGAAATTGTCACAGTTAATTTTGGAATTCAAAATGATAGCACATCAATTACTTTTCAATTCGTCCAAATTTTTAATACATAAACACAGAACAAATTTTAGTAAGGGGTCGTGTAAAATGTCTGCTCTCAAACAGCTAAAGGAATCGACAATTGTAGTGGCAGATACGGGCGACTTTGAGGCCATTAATGCCTACAAGCCCACAGATGCCACAACGAATCCATCTTTGATCCTAAATGCCTCCACAATGGATCGCTATAAAAGTCTAGTAGAGAATGCGATTAGATATGGCAAAGGTTTAGATGGGACGCTAGAGCATCGATTGGCCGATGCCATGGACTATTTGTCCGTCTTGTTTGGATGCGAAATTTTAAAAATTGTGCCTGGTCGGGTGTCCACTGAAATAGATTCCCGCCTATCGTTCGATACGGAACAAAGTGTGGCGAGAGCGCTAAAATTGATTTGTTTATACAAGTCTTTTGGCATAAACAAAGAACGTATTCTCATCAAGCTAGCCGCCACATGGGAGGGCATTAAGGCAGCAGAAATTTTGGAAAAGGAGCACTTCGTGAGCTGTAATCTAACGCTTATCTTCTCACTAACTCAGGCTGTGGCCTGTGCAGAGGCTGGAGTAACATTGATCTCCCCATTTGTGGGTCGTATTTTGGATTGGCATATAGCAAATACAGCAATTAAAAAATTTGAGCCCCATGAAGATCCTGGCGTCATATCGGTGCGAAGTATTTATAATTATTACAAGAAATTTGATTATAAGACCCTGATTATGGGCGCTTCGTTTCGCAATACGGGCGAAATTAAAGCTTTAGCTGGCTGTGATCTACTAACCATTAGCCCAGCATTGCTCAAGGAATTGGAAAATGACCATTGCGATTTGCCCATTCAACTGTGTCCAATGGCTGCCAAGGAGCAAAATGTTAAGCGAATTTGCATGTATGAGAATCGATTCAGATGGCTAATGAATGAAGATGCCATGGCCACAGACTTATTAGCAAATGGCATACGCAAGTTTTCAGTGGATACGGTGAAACTCGAAAATTTAATTAAATCTCAGTTCTAACTAACAGCAAACATTTTTGACAAAGTGAACAATGAAATATGAATTTTCAAAGTTTTACATAAGTCATTTGTTTTCTATTATAAATAAAACTTGTTGTTGCTCTTTAACTCGGTACATACATAAGCACTCTATTATTTATAGAACACATTGATATGATAATTGTTTTTTTTATGATCAATTTTTAGTACAATACACGTATGTAGCTGCTTAAACATTCAGATATTGTTTGTTGATCCACAAGTCAACTGATTCAGCTAAGGTTCTCTACCAAAATTGTACTTCAATTAACTATGCTTAGTTTATGCTTAGCCCTAAACAATTAACTTAGATATGCTCTCTCTTTCTTGCCGTTTGCCTTGCTGGTCTTAAGTTGTGGCTTAAAACCTATATCTATCTTATCCATCTATATACAACATTTAGTTCTAGCTTAGGCTTAACTCTTTACTATTCGTTCGGCTTAAAATCTTACATAGTTAAAATCATTTGGATTTGGCGCTGACGTCACCATGGGCCCGCTTACCTCTTCCTCTGTGGCCGAGGCGTATCTGTTGATAGGCGCATTCTTCTCTAAGCTAAATGTATCCTCTGTTGTCTTATTGTACGTGGGATTCGAAAAGTTCATTGTATTTCCGCGCTTTGGATACTGTTTTAAAATGCAGTAGGAGGCCTATTGGGGAGAAAAGAAGATGGAAGAGTATTGTTAAATGATTTTCCCAATTGAAATTAAGTTTACTTACGCCTATAATTAAAGATACGGCTGCCAGCGCCCCAATGACAACCAGGGCTATTGTTCCGGTGTCGCCTCGCGGTGTTTGCGCCGTTTCGGCGCTGTCTCCATCCGAATGTGTCGCATTTACAAAGTTTCCAGCGTCTAAGAAAAGAATATGGAAAACAAGCGGGGTTAGGTAATTGCTAAATGCATTGTCTTAGGTTATGTTGAATACCAAAAACCAAGACAAAAACCGAAACCAATATACACAGAAATTAATCAAATCTTAAACGATTTTACAGATGTAATAATATTTCAAATTTTTAGCAAATATATAAAACTTAAATTAAGAAAGGTCAAGATTTTACAGCTGAACTAATAGATCCAAGTTATATAAATCATTTTATAGAGAGTTCTTTGGGAACTGGTTCATATGATTGAATTGGATTGTATTAAAATATAAGAATATGCTTCTCAAATTTCTCCTTTTAACAAAATATAAATCAATGCACAATTGCATAACTTTGTAAAAGTAATTTATATTTTCTCAATTTGACCACGCCCCCTCATGCAATTTGTGATTTTCTTTTCTTTTTTTTTTGCTTGTCCAACTCAAATATAATTAAAATATCTCTTTATTTGGGGAGCCGACGACATCCCGTGGCGTATATTTCCGTTGTCTCTTTCTCACCAGCCACGCCCACTCTTTAGGCCCTCCCTCTCAGTTGTCAACTTTTTGTGTCACGCTTTTCGCCTTTTGTGAGTTTCGTTGTTGTTGTTCCCGTTGTTTGTGCTGCAAAGGAAGTTGTAGGATTTTTCCGCTGTCAACATAATTCGTTTTCATATTTTCCGTTTAGAATTTGTTCAAAAGTTAAGCACACAGGACACAGGACGCAAGCCGCAGAACGCGTTCGCGTGGCAAAGGATGTGCCGCATTTAACACAGCATTGCACGAACTGTCGCCTCGTCTTATTGTTCTTGTTCCTCTTCTTGCTGTTTTTAATAATTCTTTCTTTTCTTTTTTTCGTTAATTTTTGGTCTATAGCTTGTCTCATAATTTCCATGAACTGACAACTGGCCGCCCGCTGTTGCGGATCAGTCGGAGGGAGAATGTGACGCATATGGTAACGCCAGCAACAGGAATTATCATTAAAAGTTGGCAGTGGCAACAGCTGCACAGCATCGATTGTCAGCACCAAAGGGGCTGGCTCAAAGAGGATAGGGACTTTTTGAGGTTGCGCAGCTACGTGGGTTTTGGCAATTTATTTGCGGCATTAACAGACAGTCAAGTGGCAAAAGAAAAGCAGTTTAAAAGCTCTACGCATATTTGGCACATTAATTGCACGTTGTGTGGGTGTGTGTGTGTGTGAGAATGTGTGTGCGTGGATGTGTGGTTGCCTTTGCTACAATATAAGCTTCTTTCAAATGGTTTTAGAAGCAGGGGCATTCATCTTTTTCTATAATTTAAATTCGCCTTTCAAGGCAGTTAAAAAGGTTGCACAGCTGCTGTTGTTTAGGCAAGGCTGTTCAGAAAAGTGTTTTCTCCTTTCAAGAACTGAAAATTGTTTAAGTTTTTATTTTTTTTTGTTTTGTGGTTAGTGTGGTTTGCCTTATGTCTTAAAATTGACGGTCTAAAGTTTTGGAATTACGTATAATTTAGTGTTTGTTAAATTAAAATAAAACTGATTTCTAATCAGTTTCGAGCGGAACACAAAAAGAAAAGTATTTAATTTTTATCGATATGGAAAAGAATCAACTTTCGGTAGAAATATTACATGAATATTTTCTTTTGAAATTGCATACACATTTTAATATATTTTAAAAAGCTGTAAGTATTTCTGAGCATATCTGAGATAAATATGAAGATTTAGAAAAAGTTAAGTAAGTAATTTTAAAAGCTAAAAAATACTGCATATTTGATTATGTAAAGTTAAAATAAATTATACTAATTGCTTTGTCGTTTAAGTAGACATACAACATTTTTAGAATGGAGCCTGGAATCTATATTTTCTTAAATGGGATTTCATAATAAGTCTCTCTATCACTTTCTCTCTTTCTGTCTATACATATGTCTTTCTCTCTCGGTCTCTCACTCTCTCTCTCTCTCTCTCTCTTTCTTTATATCTCTCTCTTTATATCTCTCTCTTTCTCTCTCTCTCTCTTTCTCTCTCTCTCTCTCTTTCTGTCTAAGCATATCTCTTTCTCTCCTCTCTCTCTCTATACATATCTCTGTCTCTCTCTCTCTTTCTCCATCAATCTCTGGGTCTACTTGATCTTACCGATATCATCTGTTTCTGCCAATCTCAAATTTCACTATATAAACTTTTTTTCGGGAACACCTTATAAGCTTCCTGCTTTTATTTGTTTGCCATATTTTATGTACTTCCATAAATGTCATATATTATTGCCGCCTCCCTAATCTATAGCAAATGCAATTTGCCTGCTTCACAACACAAAACAAAGCAATGTTCCCCCAATTTTTTCTTGCCAACGCTCGACTTGTTTTTTTCTTCTTTGTTTTATAATTTTGCACATGTGTTTTATATGTTTTTTTTTTAAAGAGCTCGTGAGACAATAGCTGCCAGCAGGCGACTCTGTGTATGTGTACGTGTGTGTTTAAGAGGGCTGGCTAGCCCAAAGGCCATAAAAATATGCGACAAAAAGCTGTGCGTAAATAAATGAAATAAAAACGCATCAAATCCGCGCCCACCTGCAAAAGTTTTTATTTCGCCAAAGTGTGACCAGATTAGATAAATAAAGATAGCTCTTGTAACACGTATATATGTATGTATATATATATATGTATAGATATATACTATATATACATATATATAGTTATTGCAAAAGTCTGGCAACGCTGCATATTAAATGTTTGCCAGCCCGACAGCAGAAAAATTGTCGAACAATGCTGACCAATTGCAGTCATAAAATTTGCAAGCAGCTGCTGACCCACACAGTAGGCACCCCCTCCCCCATGGCACCCTCCCCTCTCATTCCGTTCACTTTATGTGTTGGCTATTAAAAAGGCAGTCGTTACATTCGACGGCTGCCAAGTTTATGGTGGTTTCGTGGCTCGCTGTCTATCTGTCATGCTGTCTGCCGCGTATTTGCAGAACTTTGCCTGCGCTTAATTAAGCAATTTGAAGTGGGGCAGGGGCGTGGGTGGGGGTGATTGGTGGTTGTGGCTATAGAAAAAGTAGCACAAACCGCTAATTGAAATTGCAGTTATGGCCAGCATGCGCTCGTTGCCTTGGCTTGGTCATCTAATTGAAATAGTCCTTAACTAGTTTATAGTTATTTACTTGACCCACGCCCCCGCTCTTGCTCCCCTCCAGCTACTCTTCCCGGCGCAGCAAACTTTTTCCTAAGCACTCAGCACTTGCTGCGTGTCCGTCCGGCCAGGACTCACTGTGTTACCCCAACTACTCTCGTCATTTTCTTGGAATTGTATTGCAGTCGCTTTTGCTTGAGCCGCTTAACGTTTTCTCCTCCTACGCCTTCCACTTCTCCTTTAGGTCGTTTTCTATTTTCTCGGATTTTCCTCGCTTACTTTTAAAATTGACGTAATTAGGCGCATTTTGTATGGGCGCCCACTGCTAAGCAGTTGATTTGGGTAGGCATAGAAACCATTAAAAGTTGAAACGACAATGCTGGCCATGATTATATATCAACTGTGGACGAAGTGGACTTGAAGATGGGCAAGGACAAAAAGTATCAAATTAAAAGAGGGATGTTTCAAATTTAACAACAAATGATAAGGGCTTGGCATGCTGGACAGGACATAAGCTATAAGAGAAAAAGGACACACTAGTGGGCACTTCAAGAGGTATTGTTTAAGTTTTAAACTGACTTTTGATCAAGCGCTCAATTTATGAAATTTGAAATAAATTAGACAAGTTATATTAAAGATATAACTTTAATCTAGGATAGATGGGAATGCATATCGTCTTTGTCATGTGACTGTCAAATTTAAGATACTTAAGATAGTCAGATACTATCTTTCGATTTAACTGTATTTCAAAATATATAATATATGTGAAGTGTAGAATAGCATATAAGGATTACCAGAGAAATCCTTGGACGATTATCTGTTATAACTTTGTAGACACTTAGTTTATATTTTTTACATTGATGTGAAATTAAGTTAAGGGCTGTCAACTGATATCACTGTATGCAAATGGCAGCACTGCTGAAACAGTTAATTTTAGAGTTGCCACCTAACAATGTTTACTCTATATATATTTATATATATACACATATATCCAATTATATATATATATATATATATATATATATATATCGGCGTGTCTCAGCGTGTTTCTCTGTCGACTTTTTGCATTTAACTGTACTATTTCATAGACGCTCATCCACAACAACCATATTGATCATTATTGTCTCTCTCACTCCACTTCGCAGTGAGCCACAGTCGACGACAGCACATACTATCGTCGCATTCTTTTAGTAATGACCAATTTTATAAAAGAAACAATTCTTACTTTAATTTATATAGACGTATTATATCTTTTTCAAACGAAAATCTCAAACACAATTGAAACTTGAGAAAAATTTGATTTTGATTTATTCGATCAACGGTTGTTAACAGAAAATGCTCGTCATTTTATTTGCACATATCAAAAGCAAACATTTGTACGTGTTTTTGTGCTTATTTCTGTTTTCCGGAACTGGCATTCAAATGAATACTGTTTGTCTTTTATGTTTTGCCCTGACAATTGCTTTCATTTCGTCAATAGATGAAAGTGAGCATTGTGCTTATGACAATACAAAACGGAACTACTTTCTAATTGTGTTGATTAACTGACGCCGAGATAGAATCAACTGAAAAGGAATGATAAATCAATGCTTGCATATATGGCATGCTGCTGTTGCATATTTTTGGCAGGCACTGTGCAAATTTATGCGACCAGCCCCACACATTTATCTCACACTTCCTCTCTCTCTGCGTGGCAGTGAGGCACAGCTGTAGGTGTTGACAGTGCCAATTTTCTCGCTGATGGATGTGGCTGAATGTGCGGCTGATGCGGATGATGAATTTCTGGTTAAACTATTTGCTCCACCCCCACCCTAAAAGCCATGTCCTTACAGCTCCCCTTTGGCTGCTGTTGTCCATGTCGTTTTGTGTACAATTTAATTTCATGGCGATTTGTTGAGCGAGGACAACGATGAGTACAAGTCAGTCAGCCAGCAGCCACTCGTATATCATTCGCATTCACATTCACATTCACATTCGCATTCGCATTCGCATCCGCATTGTCAACGCTTCTGACAGAGAGCTGGCGCACAAATTGCATGCAGAAATTCGTTGGGTGTAAGTGTCATAGGGTTGTCGCTTAAGCTTAAACAGTCTTTGAGCTCTGCGTGTGTGTGTGTATGTGTGTGGGGAGGTGAGTATCATGTTGGGTGGCAGCCATTGTTGCCATTAAACATGTCACTAGCGTTTCCTTTTTGGCGGTTTATGCCCCCCCCCCCACAGCCACAGATATTTATGTACGTTTTACGTGGAAGCCCATAACATAGCTGTCTGTGTGTATGTGTGTCCGTGTGCGTCTGTGGCTGTGTGTGCGTGCGTGCATTTTGAGTGATTATGTCGATATCATTGATGTTGATTTATGATGATGACATGTGAGCGTTGGCGTTGTAAGAAATTGGCGTGACAAATGGCATACAAAATTATAAAAGAGACTAAGAGAGCGAGGGAGAGGTGAAGACAAAGAAAAAAGAGGAAGGCATTTACATACGCACACACGTAGCATAAATAATTTGTGGCCATCACAATATGACATTAAGTTATGAGTTGGTTAAATAAAAAAGAAAAGCAATGAAAACTCATTCGAGTATTTAACAAATACATTAATAATGATAGACACAATGATATTAGTGGTATTAAAAGTAGACAAAGCGTAAGTAATGGATTATAATTAGCATAATCTATGGGAGACGAACCAAAATAGCATTGAGCTAAAATGATGGATTATAATTAATATAGCAGCTGGAATAGGGACAACAACCAACACCTGAGCAGTGTGCGTAGTCATAAGACCGACTAGGAGATATTCTATGTAAATTTGTTCTTTTTTAAAAATTAATTTCTACAAATATGTGCTAGATATCTAAGCAGAAAAGGTTAAATGCCTGCACTCTAACATTTTCATGTATATATTATATTTACCTACATTTCAATTTACCTAATTTATCTAAGAATAAAGTGTTCCATAATAATAATAATAGGAGACACTCTATGTTGGTCATTGAGCTACGTTTTTAAATATTATATAGTTATATTTATAGCTTCCTTATATACCTAAATATACAGAGGGAGCTGTCGATTCCAATTAGAGTTGAGAACAGCTCAATTATCTGTTACGGATCGATTTTTTGTTCGATCCCACAGAAGAAAGAAGCGTTTTTTTGTCTTTCAGTGTGGACCAAATCGATCATTATATAGTAACATGATGTGAGGGTAATGACAGACGGACTGATGGATATAGCTAGATGACAGCAACTCGTTGCTAACTACCAATTTGAATTAAAATACATAAAGTAATTTACTTTTTCTCATAAATATTAAACAAAAGTTACTACAAATTTACAAATTTCAATTATAATTTCAATACTAAAGCAGAAAAGACTATGAAGTCTGCACAATTTAAAAGTAAATAATATCATGAGCTTCACAAAAAAATGTTTTCAACTATTGGAAATAGAAGAAAAAAGTGTATGCAAATTTAAATCTATGACTAAAAAAAAAGTTATATTAAAATGAATTATAATTATTTAAAATAAACAAATTTCCTTTTTTTTTTACCTACGCACACTGACAATAAATAAATACTGTGATATATATAAACAAAAGTCCAACACCTCTGACATAAATAAAATATAACTCATACCAGGCCCTAAGCTGGGCGCATCTTGAGGTAGTTTTGCAAGAGTTTGGTTTGGCATCGGGACTTTGACTTGCGCAGTCATATTTAAGCGCTTCGTGGGCTTAACGGGGCGTGTGCGTATGCTTTCTATGAAATCAGGGGTAAAGTAGGCCAAAATGTCATTTGAATAAAATAAAAAGAATTAAAATGAAATTAAAATGCAAATAACAAAAGAGCAGATGTTAAAGGCCTTAATAAGGCTCAGCTGCATTGTCCTGCGGCGGTCGCAACCACAACAAGGACACGTCGGCACGAAACAGCCAATGCATTGAGCCCTGCTGGCAATTACAGCTGCTGCTGCTGTTTTCATCGAATTTTCCAATTTACAATTCAGACCCCACACTCCCCCACTAGCAGAAAGGGTAAATGGCAAAGCTACTTACGATCTTCGACGCACATGAGACCATCGGGCATAAGTTTGAGTCCCGTAGGGCAGGCGCAGGAGATGCGTGGACTGTGCTCATTGATGCGAGGTGCAGGCAGGCAGAGATGCGAGCAGTGTCCATTTACTGATTGGCAGTGATTAATGCCGTCGGGCTGTCGATAAGGATGATACACATGGATCACCATGGGATGTTGTAGCTGTGAGAGGAGAGAAGATATAGATAAGTTGAGAAAAGACTCAGCAGTTAAAAACAATGGCTTACCATATGCAAGGCAGTGATGGCCTCCACGCCTTCTCCAGTGAATTTGTTGGCCTTGAACACCGTCTGCTTGTCCCAGTCGGTCCAGTAGATGTAGTCCTCGAAAGTGCTGATCGAGAAGGGATGCCTCAGATACTCCGTCGAGTACAAGATCTGTTTGCGCTGCGAGCCATCGTAGTTGGCCGAGGAGATGACATTCAGCTTGCCATCCACCCAGTAGATGCGCTTCCTCACCAGATCCAGGGTGATGCCATTGGGCCACTTGACGTCATAGTTGATGATCGTTGTGCGGTGGGAGCCATCCATGCCAGCGCGTTCGATGCGCGGCGAGGCACCCCAGTCGGACCAGTACATCCAGCCCTCAATGGGATCGAGTGCTATGGAGCGGGGTATATCGAGTGCATCTTCAATCAGAACCTTGGCCATGTTGCCATCAAAATTGGTCAGCTCGATCGTGCACTTGTGCGTGTCCGTGTAGTAGACATGGTTGTAGATCCAGTCGACGGCCAATCCGTCCGAGGTAACCGATGACTTCTTCAGCACGACGGTCTTCTCGTTGCCCTCGTCGATGGGCGCCTTGTAGATGCTCTGCGTGGTCACATCGCTCCAGAAGATCATGCCCGTGCGGAACACAAAGTCCAAGGCAGTCGCCGACTTCGTGTTGTTTACAATGGATGTCATCTCCATGTGATCTAGTGCTATCTTGCGTATGTCGTGACGACGTGCCAGCAGGAGCGAGGCGTGTCCCTCGGTTGCCTTGCAGCGTGTGTGATTGCGCGGATCTCTCATGTAGCCCGCCTCGCACTCGCACTTGAAGCTGCCAATCTCATTGACGCAGATCTGGGAGCAGACGCCCGGATCTTCGCATTCATTGATGTCCACGCAATGGTGCCTATCGCTGGCCAGCTTGTAGCCGTCGTTGCATTCGCATCTGTAGCCCACTGCCTGATCGACGCAGCGATGCATGCAGCCACCGTTTTTGAGGTCGCACTCGTTGATACCACACGTGTTTGCCGGCTCGTCCTCGCCGTCGGGGCAATCCTTGCGTTTGTCGCAGACTTTCGATAAGGGAATGCATTGTCCGCCTCCACAGTCGAATTGGCTGCTGGCGTTGCAGCTCTTGAGTGGAGCTGTTAAGCGGCAGTCGCGTTCATCGCTGCCATCGACGCAATCCCTCAGACCATTGCAGGTGAGATGTCCGGCAATGCAGCTGCGATCGCCGCACTGGAATTGATCCGGCCGGCAGGTGGTATTCCGGCATATGGACGGCAGCTCGTCGTCGCCATCGGGACAGTCATGATCACCATCGCACACCCAGCTCTGATGCAGGCAGGTGATGCGATCCCTGCACTGAAACTCATGCGGCAGGCAGGGCGTTAAAGTCTGTGCTGCAGTGCCGCAATCCTGTTGAAAGCAGAGACAGAGTGAGAGGGAAAGTGTATTAGTGAGTGCGGTATGGTTAATAAAGTAGTTTGCCTGCTGCGCGTAGCTGATTTTAAATGCATTTTGCACAACGCCTGTCAAAGGGAACTTTATTTGAAATATGCCATAAAATAGCAGCTACTCTGCATAGAAAGCCCAGCATGCACACACACACAGATGCATATATATTTTTTATGTACTCTTTGCATAAGGACAGTTGCTTGCCCCGGCGCCACGACTTCTATCTCTTTTGTTGCATACTTTTTATGGGAAGAAGGGGACAGCTCTAAAAATTTTTCACATTTCTTCCTGCATAGTTTTTCGTTTTATTATACCCTGTACTCATTTAAAGTGATAAAAGTGGAGTATAATGATTTTATGTAAACTTGTGTAACGAACGGTCGCATCTCTGAATCCATAGGTTTTAAAAAACATATGTATGTTTACATGAATTATTTATCATAATGAACTCTTTCGATGTTGATCATGTAGTAGTCACATGTAGAACGTGGTTATTCATTTGTCTTCTATATAAGTATAGTAGAACATTAAAAAATCACTTCGCCTTGGGTTTCGAAGCCAGAAAATTGTGTGAACAACTTTTTATAAACACACTTGATACTGGGTATGTCGCAGCTGCTTACTCTCAGCTGAAGCCTTTTTCTGTATTTTTTTGGCAAGGAATTTTAGACATTGGCTGGCTCCGTGCTGCACACATAAATGTTGATGGCAGCAGTTGCCAGCTTTAAATGTTGACGTCGACGTCGCCAGTGTTGAGTAATGCGCGTGTGTTGCATAATTTATGCTTTTCTTGCAAGCATACAAAAATGTATAGTGAGCGAGGGCTGCTTGAAGAGTGTTGGAAGAATATGGCTACCTTCTCAAATGTAAAACAATGTTTTTCTATGTTTGACTACAATTTTTGTAAGTATTAAAAAACATTAAACTATATTTGATATATATAAATTTTTTTTAAAAATATTTTTCGTAAGTTAAGCATACTATACTATTATACTATTTATATTTGTAAAAATATTTTTTATAGAGCTAAGGCCACCCTCGCTGACGTGCCTTTGCTCTGTCATGGCGTTAGGTTTTACTTTAAACTAGTTTTATAGACTGTCAAAACTTACGCGCTCATCGCCGCCATCCGAGCAATCTGGTTCGCCATCGCAGACCCAGCTCTTGGCGATGCAGGCTCCATTGCTGCAGGTGAACGACGAATTTGTAGGGCATTCAATCTTGGGGCATGCGACCTCATCGCTGCCATCGCCGCAATCGTCATCCTGATCGCACACCCAACGCTTCTGGATGCAGCGACTGTTCTTGCAGGTGAACTCATCGGAGCGGCAGGTAGTATCTAGGATCCAAGAGAGATATATTATGTTAGAGACAGTTAGAGTGAAGTGTGTGGGTGGAAGCGAGGAGGATTTGGCTGAGTGTACTTATGAGAATGAGTGTTTCTGTTAACATGAGTGCTGTGGTTAACTACTGTGGAGAGTTAGATAAACAACAAAGCCAACAACAAAAGCAACTAAAATATGCGAGACATAACTCAAGAAAACCAACACCATTATAAAAATTGCCAACACAACGCGCCAGGGGATAAAAACCAAAGAGATTTTTTGCCACAGCAACAGCAACAACAACAACTACAACTATTACAAAATATGTAACAAAAGCATTGCAAACTAAAGCGTGTAGATGTTTGTCTGTATCTCTCTGTGTGTATGTGTGTGTGTGTGTGTGTGTGTGTAAATATTTGTGCTCTATTGCAAGTGTATTGTTTAGGTAAGTATTCCACAATACTTGCAGCAATGTGTAGCATACTTATGTCCAACAAGATGAAGTATGTACAAACACACACACACACACACACACATATATACAGACATACACGCACACACACGCAAAGCTAAGCACACATGATTACAGCTAAAGCTTTAGTTACAGTCTGCAAACAAGCTACAGTTAGGGTTTGAAAACAGTTTTTGGGTTTGGCTTACTGCACGTGGCCTCGTCGCTGCCATCG
This sequence comes from Drosophila gaucha, assembly GCA_035045545.1. Lineage (NCBI taxonomy): Eukaryota > Metazoa > Arthropoda > Insecta > Diptera > Drosophilidae > Drosophila > Drosophila gaucha. The sequence goes on from JAWNOY010000342.1 coordinate 1,784,153, forward strand.
CTGCAATCTTTGCTCTGATCGCACATCCAGGCGAGTGGAATACACTCGCCCTCGCCGCTCTTGCAGGCGAACTCGTCCGGGGAGCACGTTTTGCTCTCTGCAATATACGAATAGATGTTGGGAGAAATATGGGGTTAGTGTCGAATATGATGAAAACATGCAAACAGATGTCGGATCGCACATAGAGTTTGTAGCCTGGAAATTTAAATTAACAAAATGTAGGGTATAGAAAGTAAATTCTTCTGTTGTAAACTTATTTTTGCTAACTTGCATTAGACCGTAAATATAAATAAATGTCTTTGTAGATGTGATTACAACATATCTTATAATAAGAATTTTGCATTGTCCAACAAAAATGTTTCAGCTTAATCTATATGTTGTACGAATGTCAACTGAATTTTTATATAAAACCAAAACTGACTTTTTTTAAAATAATTGTTTTCTAAAAATAGTGCACTTATTGAAGAGCTATCAAATATTTCTTTCTAAGGGAAGTGTGAATATGCCAACAACTCGATTTAAGACTTATTTGCTAACATGTTTTGCGTTTAAGACTCATATTTAAATCATCAATGCTATATAAAGTAAATCAAATTCTGTTAGAATATATTTAAAGCTAGAAAAATAAAGAAATCTAGAAACGTGGCAAGTGGGCATACCAGAAAAAAAGCAATAGGCATATCTCAGTTCACACACACTCGCTCACACACATATCCACTTACGAGCAACAAAATAGCAGTAAAAATTGCCTAAAGATAAGCTCGGTAACATTTTTGTCGACTCAAGCCATGAATGGGATGGTAAAAATCAAGTGCCTGATAAACTGCGTTACAGGCCTCTTGTTTTTATGCTCGCATATATGTCGAGTGGCTTCTAACTGTCTGCCTAATGGTGTTGCTCAGTTAAATCTTTGATTACTGCAGTCATGGCACATTAAGGGGCGACGCCTTAAAGTATGCAACAGAGCTGAGAGAGAAGAGAGGGGGCGTCTTCTTGTTGCCTGGCACTGTAATTAAGTTTATAAGAAGCAGCGGCAGAAATTAAAGTCGAAGTCCAATTGTGGCTGGCACATGCCAGCCAAGTAATAAACATAGTTGTCGTGCCGACACACACGCAATCACACACACACACACACTTGCGAATTTAGAAATATAGGGCAACTGGAAGCTAAGCGAGCGGCATTTTATCTAGGCAGTAATTAAGACATTATCAGCCAACACTCCATAAAGTTAAAACGCACACATGCGTACGCATTAAAGCAATTATCACACACAGCCAAACGCATACACACACACACATACACGCGCATACTAATATAGGCAGTGTGCGTTAACCCTGAAACTTTCATTGAAGTTTTGTCAGGCGTACATATAACAGAGCTGACAACACACACACACACACACATGCACACTTACGCGCTATACACACACCCACACATAACAAGTAAGAACGTTGCAGTCGGGCGCCACCGACTGCGTCAGACTCTGTTCCTGTTAAAGGTGTGTAGGCTCAATAAATATGTAGACCGTCCGTCCGTCTTTCCGTATGTTTGAATGCGAGATTATTGAGATTCCTTTTTTGAGCATGTCTTTTACATCAATTTAGCTACAGTCATACAATTTTACATATAGCTTTTTTAAAATAAAATACTATTTTGGTTTTTATTATATATTTTGGATACTGGCTCCACATTTCACAAAATCAATTTAATAAAAGTTTAGTTGCAAATAAAGCCACATTTACATTTTTTTTAATTTTTTAGGTAAAACCGTATTTTTAATAAAATATAAGGATTTATGCAGAAAGTTTTATCAAAATCCATTAAGTAACATAGAAGTTATAATAAAAAAATAAAAAAAACATTTTAATAAATGATAATATCACGCGGCAGCGATGGGAATAGAACCTGGGTCACGCGCTTCGCATGCCTCCGACTCTACCCACTACACCACGGCGTCTCTTGAGCCAAATTGAGTTTGGTGTGTTGATTTGGTTAAACAGACTTGCCCCAGTTAGGTCAACTAGAATTTGTTTTAATAAATATAAGGATTTATGCTGAAAATTTTATCAAATCCATTAAATAACATAGAAGTTATAAAAAAAATAAAAAAAAAAATTTTATTAAATGATAATATCACGCGTCAGCGCTGGGAATCGAACCTAGGTCACGCGCTTCGCATGCCACCACTCTACCCACAACACCACGGCGTCTCTTGCGTGGGTATGTGCCAAACTGAGTTTGGAAGTGTTTTGATTTGGTTAAACAGACTTGCGTTGTGGTAGCGAAGACCCTGCTTCAATCCCCAGTTAGGTCAACTAGAATTTGTTTTACGGAGGCTTACATTATGATTATTATTATTTTTTTTTTTCGTAAATTTTAATTTCATGAACAGTAACCCACATGTCAAATTTGGATGCTCTACGTCTAACACTGTAGGAGATACAGTTTTACCCTATTTGCCACGCCCCAAATGGGCGTAGCTATATATAACATACATTTTTGGGTAGAGGTAGGATACTAGTATATATATTCCAAGTCCCAACTCTCTGACGGAAATATTGCCGAAATTATCACGGTTTTAGTAAAAGATATAGTAATTCCCGATTTGCCACGCCCCCAGAAGACGTGGATACATAACTTTTGACTTATCTTAAGAGGAGGTCAACAGTATCCCACATGCAAAATTTGGACGCTCTAGCTCCAAAACTGTAGGAGATACAGTTTTATCCGATTTGCCACGCCCTTAATGGGCGTAAATATCTATAATATATATTTTTGATTCCGAGTGATCTACTTGCACATGTATTCCAAATTTCAAGTCTCTAGCTCTTAATACGCTCAAAATATTATAAGATTTATACAAATCGCTATATATATATTCCCGATTTGGTACGCCCCCAGGGGGCGTGGGTATATAACTTTTTGATGTAACTTAAGGGAAGGTCAACAGTAACCCACATGCCAAATTTGGATGCTCTAGCTTCAAAGCTGTAGAAGATATAGTTTTATCCGATTTGCCACGCCCACAATGGGCGTAGATATATAATCTATATCTTAAAACGTCCGCGTGGTGTACACGAATATATATTCTAAACCCCATTTCTTAGACTGCAATATTGACTAAAATAACAGCGTTTTAGTCTTAATAGATATAGCATTTCCCGATTTGCCACGCCCCCTGTGGGCGTATCGGAAAAATACTCAAACTTGATCTGACGCGGATACACACGAGTATATATTCCAAATTACAAGTCTCTAGCTTCTATAGTGTCCAAATGCTGCGCGTTCATACAGACAGACGGACAGACGGACAGACGGACAGACAGCAAGACGGACATTGCACAAATCCAATAGACTCTTTTTCCCTTTGGGAACAGAGTCTAAAAACGTTTGTGTTTAACCCTAAATGCGTATTATTTTTTTTTTTCGCTTACTGTTCTTGCTGCCTGCCGTTAGGCGCGTGAACTGAATGTCCTTTGTTTTGCTGCGGCTACGCTTGATTTTCCTTGATAAGATTATGTAATTTCTGCTGTGTGCACGCCGCTGGCTATAAAGGCTCATAACACCATATCACACATACATGCACACACAGCCTTATACATTTATATATACATATAAATATGCTTTAGCTGCTTGCTTACCGTTATTTGCCTTGCGCCAAAAAAATATTTTTCGCAATTTTTTTCGTTTTGTTTCTGAGCTTTCAACAGCGTTGCAAATAAATTAATTTATTATTATTTTACGCTTTGTTGCTTGATATTATTTTTGCATGCATAACGTGTCGTATGCGTGATATGACTTAAATTGGTATTTATTGCATTTGGAGAGAGCGCTCAAGCGTATATACATACATACACACATATATATTTTTTTGGCAATAGGAATTACACGCTGAGCATGAAACTTGAGTGTGTTGAAAATGTTTTGTGAAAAGAAAGGAAAGGTAATACGGATTTGCATATGTTGTAGTTAAGGTTATTTAATATGCTCCTTTGAGCATATTCTTTATTAAAACTAAAATTCATTTAGGAGAATACAAAGTTGCTCTCTTGTAGATATGCTATGTCCCATGCTCAAATAAAACGAAATAGAAATGATTTCTTTGAAGATTATTTCTTAAGATTAAAATATGAAATATTGTGTTGAGGAAAGTGAGCTGAACCTTTTACCACAAACATACAATATTAATTCCAGAAAATATAAATATAAAATATAAATATAATATACATATATATATTAGTATATTTTCTACGTAGTTTCAGTTTCAATATAAACTTATATTTAATTATTTTTCTACAATTTATTCAGCACATTTCGCTACCAAACGAAATTTATGTGTGCACAAAGAAAAGTTAATTACGCGCAATTTTGCAAATATTGCGTATACGCAACGTTTTTATGATTTCATTAAATTGACTATAAAGCTTGCTCATTGCGGCTAGGACTTTTTCTATTTGCCGTTTTCCAATTTTAATGTCACTATGTTGGTCAAGCAGCCGAAGCCGTAGAAGGAGCCGAATCAGGATATATGTCGCCCTAACTTTAATTGGTAGACGCAGTTTTAGCCTTGGCTTGGCTTCGGCTTGTATAAGCCATAGCAAAATCAATTTGTTGGCTATAATAAATGGCTCAGAGCAGCTTGAATAGTGTACGCACACGCACACATACAATTACATATAACTTTTGTATTATATTCAATAGCATTTGTGCTGTTATCTGACGCCTGCTTTGATAAAGTCAAGCTTTGGCTCCAGAGCGACTATGCTTGCAGTCTGATTTTAATTTTATTTAAAATGCTTTTAGTTTATTTACCAGGCATATAGTTGGCTCCCTGCCCCTCTCCCATTTCCGTTTCTAGTCCCCACTCAGGCAGTTCACATCAAAGACATCAAAGCCAATGAAGTTTGCAGCCTTTGTTCAGCAGCAGTTTGCTTGCTTTTTCTTTTCCTTTTTATTCACACAATAAACTGAAGTTGTACGAGCCACATTGTAGTTTTTCTTTGTCTTTATTTGGCAGCAATCTAATAGTAGAAAGTTTATTTTTTGGCCTTTGAAAGTATTTCTAAATATTAAATAAATATCAGTTAAAAATCCTCAACACATATTTTAAATGGAATTACCAGGAAATATTCAATTAAAAAATCATTTAAAACGTTTGCCAACGTTTGGAAGATATTAAAATTTGTATACCCTGAACCCTTTGAAAATGGGATTTCAGGGTATAATGATTTTGTCAGGATGTATGGTACAGGAAGAAGGAGGCGTGAAAGACCCCATAAAGTATATATATTCTTGATCAGGATGACGAGCTGAGTCGATCTAGCCATGTCCGTCTGTCCGTCTTTCCGGTCGTATGAGCGTAGCGATCTCGTAATCAACAAAAGCTAGAGATTTGAAATTCTAAATATATATTCTTGTATACCATACTCAGTCCGAGTTTCTTATTTTTTTTCGATAAGTCATCCTATTCCCTTGATATCGATAAATATCGATATTCAGACTTTCTTTTTAAGCCATAACTTAAAGACCAAATAAGATAGAGACACCAAATGTAATATGTAGTTTACTGTGTAGGTGAAAAAAATACGGATTAAGAATATTTCAGATTTTTGATAATGCCCCCCATTAGCCCCAAAACTGAAAAAAGCGTATTTCAAATAGCATCTTGACATTTTGCATATACACATATTTGGATGTCTTTATTATGTCCTAAAAATTTTGTTAAGAAAGTACATCTAGAGCAGAAGTTATTTAATAATAATTTTCTCATAGTGCCAAGAATGCATCCGCTAAATAAACTACGCAGTAATCGGCATAAGTGCTTGTGTATGCAATTGACTATGTGTGCGTGTGTGTGTGCACACATATATAAATATGTATAGATTAAAGATATAAGGTTGACTGTTTAAAACACCACCTCGGACTTGGTTCAAGGGATCTCTTAGTCTGGCATACCCGACTAGAGCTTTTTTACTTGTTTCTTTAGTAGCTTATTCTAGATTTCTGGGAACTGCTTGAATTTTTATATGTACCTAAGCCTAGAGCTGTTTGCTTTTAGCACATATCAGAATGTTTTATCTATAAAAAGTCTCTTAATTGTATTTTTTTTTAATTTTTGTCAAGAGCTGCAAAAAATTCTTGGTATTTCATTCAACATATTTTACTTCGACGTACATTAAACTGCAATGTATGCTGCCTAGAAAAATATCGCGATTGTCTATCAAAAAAATGTTGTCACATATATATATATATATATATATATATATATATATTTTTTATTTTGGGGGCACGTTAAACTTCAATTAACATTCACAACGTTGGCAACGATATAAAAAAGTTTAAAAAAAGAGAAGCAAGTATGGTTTTTTTTTTGAAGCGCATAAAAGCCATAAAATGTCACACGTGTTCAATGGCGGCTAGATGGAGAATGGGCGCGAGTATCCTGTGTATCCTGTGCATGCTCAATTTCTGTTGAGCCGTGTCCTGCCAGTCAGTTTGGCAGCATATAAACCACAGGCACAATTTTACTTTTACATATATATACATATATATATACATATACATATATATAAATATATGTTTTGATTACCAGTTTTTATTTCAACAGGCAGCGCTGATGAGTTACGAGTGGATAACATCATAAAAATCTCATCATTTTTTTTTCAATTACAGCGCGAATGAACAAATAGAATAAAATAAGTATAATAAAAATGCGAAAATTTTATGTGGCATATATAGTTAGTCGAATGCGACACTGGCTATAAACTGCTAAATAAGTTGGCTCGAAAATGGCCGTTGTAAGGCCCAAAAGCATCCTATGATAAAAAGGTTTCCAGTTGAGCGGGTACTTAACTCACAAATGCCCTGTAAATGTGATGCGAAGTAAGGGCAAGAAAAATTTACAATATATATACTCTGCTTTTCAGCTGAATTAAGTCAGTCCTCACGTAACTCTGGTTTCTTTTCAACAATCATTAAGAAGATTTCGAAACATTGAGAGAACAAGCTTAAGCTTGCCTTTGACAAATATAAAGTTTACATGCTTAAAAATCTTCTTGTTATGCAATTTTCTAATTTTATATAAGTGAGAAAAAAGGAATTATATGAGTACTAAACTTTCTCAAGATCTTATCATCTTTCTTTTTGAATCAGACATTTGCTCTGTATCTTATCACATACATTGGCCATAGTTGAGTGTATTTCAAAAATGTATATTATTACAGGGTATCTGAGATAACGGGCCTTAACATTTAGCTGGGCTTGTTAATGCATAAATACAAATTATTTCCGCTGCTGGCAGCATATTTGATGCGCACGTCGCGATGTTTTTTTTGCGTAGTCCTTTGACATTAATTTATGGACAAGTCGGCCCAAGTTGTAGGCCCCCCTAAGTCATAAAGTATGAGATACATGGCGGATATAGGTTAGGGTTTGGGAAAACGGTGGGGATATACATGGCATGCATTGAAATAAATATCATGCTTTAAATGCGACTTTATGAGCCTTTAAGTTATGAAACCCATTTGCGAGTGAGAGTGTTTCTTCTTATTTTTATTCCTTAGATTCTTTTTTTTGCATTTTTTTTATTTATGTTTTTAGTGGGGCAGCGTAAATCCTCCGGGTTAGTAGGTATATATGCAAATGTGGCTATAACTTTTTGCTTACAACAGTCGAGTTCGTCGGAGCCATCGCGACAGTCGGGCTCCCCATCGCACGTCCAGCCACGTGGCACGCACTGCTCACCATTGTGGCATCTGAAGCCGGAATATCTGCATGCGTTCACTGCACAATTCAAGCTGAAATTTGAGCAACCCAATCGCTAAACACTATATGAGGGTATAATACTTACTGCACAGTAGCGGTGCCTCATCGGAGCCGTCGGCACAGTCGCTCTCCCGATCGCAACGCCATTTGTTGGGTATGCAATTGCCGTTGTTACAGCGGAACTGTTCAATGCCGCAAGTGGATTCTGCAAAAAAAGTAGAGAGTAAAAAATATATATATTGAAAATCTTTGCTTTCGATATGGTAGCCAATTTTATATAGCTTGCGGGGGCGTACAATTTATGTGAAAAAGGAGCAAAGCACTCGTAACTTTGCGGGCAAGAATAGTCCATATAAATATACCCTATAAGAAGTTATTCTATATTTTTAATGATATATTTTAATTTAAAATAACTTTAATTGAGGTCATAAAATGAATATATATGCGATTTGAAATATCTCTATGTCTTAAAATCTTTAAGCTTGCTTTACTACCTCGTATATGAAGAACAAAGATAAATCATCCGCTTTACCTGCATTTGCAGACTAAACTTAGTGTCTTAAGCTTTTTCAGTTTCTGAGTTTGCTGAGGTCACAAAAATAACTCAATAATTATGTATAGATATATATATTAACTTATAAGGTCTGCTTAGCCTTTGATAACCATTTTCAATTGTTACAGGGTATCCAAAATACTGATAATGGCTTGCCACTAAAAATATGAGGAATATGGGCATTGAAAATCTACTTTTTTATGCATCAATAAGTTTCTGTGTCAAAAATAAATGTGATTTTTATGTTGCGGGCTGTGTTGATACCGCAGGCTAGAAAAACTTGCTGCGATTCTCTCTCTGTGTGTAAGTGTGTGTGTGTATTGGTTTGGTGCTTGCATCTTTGGCTGTGCTTTTGTTTTATGGTAACATGAAAAAAATAGTTTAGTTTTGCTATTTTATGGTCATTTTATTTTATGATATTTTAATATAGTATACAAATTCTCCAATTCCTAAAGGAGTTTTTGCACTTTTTGAATTTAGCAGCCCACGCTTGAAGCAGTCTTAAAAGATATACAAAAGTGGTGCTTAAATATATAGAGAGCAGTCATTATTTGAGTTGCGATTGCAATTAAAGTGATATAAATCCATTAGCATAACTACAAATGGAACCAGAAACTTTGCCAAAACTGCAATAAAGTTCATAAGCAACTTATTCTGCCAAATTTTCTTAAGAGTTCAGCTCTATAATTTAGTCAACTCGCCTTCGGTGAGTGCAACAAACAAGTTGCTCGAGGACTATTTCTAAAATTTGTTAAGTCCTCTTACTCATTCCATTTTTTTCACTCTTCTTCATCTTCTTATGGGAGAGCATTCTCAGGGGCGGGACGTGCAGGTGCAGCTCATCTGCATATTGTTGGCTAAAATGTTGCACCTTTTAGCTGTGACTGCACTCAATTTAACGCCGTAGCTCAAATGAATGCGCCCTCGACAGAGGTTTGGAATTCGGTTGAACTTTAAGTCCAATGATTGCAACTACAATTGGGAGGCGGGCAACCCCCCCTAGCCACCTCCTTATTCCCTCTCAATCCCTTTAGACTAGGTTCAGACTGGCAGCCATAAACTTTTGCGCAACTTTTGTGTGTGTTTCTCATAGCCTCGCCGACCCATTCCGCACTGCGAAAAATGCGCATCACGTTCTGCGTTTGGGGACTTCGCAACGTTCCTAACGTATTTACCTAGCAGCGGCATTTAGCGCCGACATTAAACAAGGATTGAGCCAGAAGTCAGCCGCAGTCAGTAGCTGGATAGCTTTTAATGACCAGCCCCTACCAGGAGTGCATGGCCTGGGCTTTGGCATGGGTACTTTTAGTTGAATATTCTTTGGAAATTAATGCAATTTTCATAATCAAATTTTTTAGCTGGCAAAAAACTTGTATAACACTATGCTACGGGGTTGAGCTGTAAGTTTTGAAATACTTTTCTTTTATGCGTTTAAATAGCTTTAACTAAACAAAAAGAGTTTTAAATTATTTTTGCCTTAATTCTATCTATCGGTAGATCAAACAGGGAACAATTTATAGTCAATAAAATATATCTCTTGCACAAATAACTTAAAGTATAAACTTCTGTTTTCGAATTAATTCGAATTAATTTATTAAAATCGTATTTTTTTGCTATTTAAGCTAGAATCCTCGTCTTATAAAGTGTTAACATTGAGAATTTCTCATTTTAGTTAAAAGCGGTTTCATTTATGCGGTTTCCCAATTATTTATCACATTTTAAGAAACGAAAGAAAAAAAACAACAAAGAAACAATTTCTGGTGGCTGACTAATAGTGATACTCAGTGGCAAACGGAATAACCCCTTCTTTCTCAATATCTAACTAATCACCATCCTTTTATCTTAAATTTACAAGTATGACTTAAACCAATTTTTTTTGGTCTCCTCTTTGCGATCCATTTTGTAATTTTATACCTAATCTAGTTGTTAGTTCAACATTTTAAGGAAAAATAAATAAATTTTGATAAAAAACCTTATAATTATAAAATTTTTTTGTCTAAAAGCTCGACCAGAAATGACCATAAGATAGAAACTTAAATGTACTATTAGGTGAAACAAAAAAAAAACTCTAACATCGAGAATTTATATATAACATTTAGAATAAATCCAATTATATTTTGGTCGCTGTTAGAGCCAAAAACTTTAAATTTTAAATATATATATTTGTATAGACAACGCCCTGATACAAACAGTAATCTTATCTATCTACTTTCTTTTTCTATATACTTACATTACTAAGTTTAATACATACTAATTTTGTTTAAGTTGTCTATTAACAATACCTTTTCTGTAATAGATCCCAATAATTATCACTGAAATCGGGCCGATCGGGAAATTAAAATATAAAATTTAAATATTTGGGTTACCTAACTATTTAACTATGTTATACCTTGTTAAGATCTTATGTTTAGTTTTTTTAAATTAATATTTTTATTTTGTTGACTCTTTGCAGTCAAGATGTTCAAAAACAAAAATATATAAATCAAAAGCGGCTGTTTCGGAGTCGATTTCAATACTTTGTTGTCTAGTGTAGTCTAATATAAATGGAGTCTGGTGGTGGAAATATGATATTGCATATTAACGACAGGCTAGACTTTTTGCCAATTCACAAGCTTTCCGCTGCTCTCTCTCTCACACTCTAACTCTGTCTCATTCTAAGCTGGCCATAAAATTGTGTTTGCCGATGGCAAAGTCTCTGCCGCTCAATTTCCGAGATTTTTGTTTACATTTTTTCCAGCTCAATTTTCTCTTTATGCATAATTATTTATTTATGACTTAATAGGCTGACAGCTGAGGCCTCTGAATGTCACATACATCTAGTCAAACTGGCATTCTGTGTGTGGCATTCAATGCATAAACAAACAGTCGCTGGTCTATGCCGCATGCCCTGTGCCCCATGCACCATGCCCCATTCCACCTGCCACACCCCGTATACGCCCATTTTTCGCACTTTCTGTTTATATTTCTGACGTTTCTTTTGCTTTTAAACAAAGCTCATAAATTTGTGCTCGTTTTTGTTACGCATATTTATTATGTCGCTCGCGCGCTCTCAGCTAAAAGCATGCCACACACACAGAGACACATTTTTGCGCGTTGCCACGCCCCACGCAAATCACTGCGGCGCCCAGGTGCAAACTTCATTATTTACAGTCTGACGCGTCGCGTCGACGACAACGTGGATTATGTGGCACTTGGCTGGGCGATGAAGAGGAGTGTGGGGCGTGTCAGCATTAGGGCGGCAACCTTTTAATTCTAATACAGATGAGAGCTGGCAACAACAAATGCAACATCCAACCGAACAACAACAACAGCAGCTGCAGCAGCTGCAGCAGCAGCAGCTGACAGTGTTGTGCATTCTCATGAATTTTATGCAATCCATTTAATGCGCGACGCTCTGGCATTTTGCTGCCCGCTGCTTTTGCATGATAATGAATTGCACTTTGGCGCACCTATTCACCGGTGCGTTTGTGTGTGTGTGGGTCGGCTTATCACCTGTGTTTGATTTGAGTGCATTGCACGGCGGGGGTTATCATTGCAACGGCAGCAGCTGGCTCAAGGTTGCCAAAAACGAAGCGAAGTCAAATAAGAATAGAACATGAAAAAGTTACCACAACCACACATACACACATACACACACACACACAAATACGGATTCATAGCCAAGCGCCAGGCAAAACTTTTGCCACAATGCAACTTAACTGCCACACCTCTCACGCCCCTGGGTGCTCATTTACAGCGCCCAGCTTAAAGCAAAAAGTTATCTTGTCGCACAAGAAATGTCCACAAGGCGGAAAAAGAAGTAAACTTTTTTCTTTTGCGGTCATCCATCGATTTAGCGCATTAAAACTTTGCCTGATATTTCCCATTTTGCCATTTTCTATTTGCCATTGAATATTTGGCATTTGCAGTGTCTGAGCCGCTGTAAGCCGACAACAATTGTATTTTAAAATATATATATATATAAAGTAATAGATATTCTGACAAATAAAAAAAACTCATATAGGTATTACAATTATCAATTTACATGCTAAACAACTCAATAATGCTCTATAAATTATTATAGAAAATGTAAAAATATTTTTATAATTTGGCGTTTGTCTCTTAAGCTGAACCTAGCTTGATTTGACAAAGTTGATTATTGACAATCATTAAATATTACTGTAATTATAAAAAAGTGAAAATATTGATAATTATATTGTTTATACAGATTTTTAAGCAAAGAACTTCAAAAAAATATGATAATTAGAAAAATTTATATACATTTATTTTCTATTAAGAAATATTAATGAAGTATTTTTTTTGCCAATATTCTGATAAAAATAAAAAAATAATTTAACTATTATTGTGTGAAAGTTGAAGAATAAAAAGTTTATATTTCAAATTATCAATTTTAAATAAATTTATTATTAATTATATGGATTACTATTTATTTTTTAATTTTTCTAAGTATTTTCATCAAATCCAACAAATTTTCACAAATTTTTTCATCATGTTTCCAACTTTAGCTGAAACTTGAAGTAAATTCATTTGGATTATTTTTCTTAGGGTATTTAATTGAGAAATGTTTAGCCAATGAATTTGAACCGTGCCCCCCCGCTCTGCTCTAATGAAGTTTGTCTGTCAATTGTTGTTCTTGGGGCAACGGACAGACATAAATTGAATTGTCCGTTTCATTTAAAAAGCGGAAAAAGGAAGCAAACGTGCACAAATTTCAGTTGTTCCCTTTCGCACTTTAGCAACTTTTGCTTTGCGTTTCGCCTTCGCGTCTCAATAAATAAATGAAAAATGTTTGCAAAGATTTCTTCCTTTCTGCCATTGTTTACAATTGTTGCCGTTTGCTGTTGTTGTTACGCACAGCAGGATGTTTCCCGTATACCAAAGTATACTAAGCAAAACATAAAAAAAGGCTCGTCCTAAAATTCCCGCTTGTTGTTTATGGCACCTTTTTCACTTTATTGGAGTTGTGCGCTGTGCTTTGTCTTCTGCTTCAAGTATTTCAATATACAAAAAAAAAAAAATGAAAAAAAAAAAAAATTTTTTTTCTTTTTTGTGGGGACGCTGTGGGTTAAGGGATGCATCATAAATCATTTGAAGAGGCGCTTGGCGTGAGCTTTGAGAGCAGCCGCTTCTCCCTAATGAGACAAACTTTTTTTACATATGCTCGACGCGTTCTCTCTTTATTTTTTGTTTAAACTGTTGAATGGCCAAAAAACATTCCAAAAAACATTCGCAGCGCAAGTCCGTTAAAATTGCATTTTAAATGGCCGGGCAATTTATATGTTAAATAAAAGCTGCGGCCCGGAAGTGGAAAGCGTAGCAAATTGAATTGAGTTGAGCCAAAATTTTGTTGCTGCTATTTAATGCTCGGAAGTAATAACTGTGTTTTGGCATATTCCAAAATCTGCTTACGCTATAATTTCGCCGGATGAAACCCAGCATAAGCCGCAGCTGAAGCGCTTTTAAGGTGCTTAGAATTAAGTGTTTGGTAAGACTTGCCGCTTATTTTTGGCGCTACAGAAAATTAATTTGCTAAATTTTTTTGACACATATAACTATATTACAAAATTATAATTTATTGTGCAAATATAATGTAAGGTTTCTTAAATTTTAAGACATGCAATTTTAAAACCTGCTCAGCTAATGCTATATAATACCAGTCGAAAACATTTAAATACCTCTCTAGCAAAATGTTTTTCTAGCGAAAACAATAACGTGGCAAAATCTTTTGAAATATGCTGATATTTCTATATACTAGAGTGTTGGGCAAAGCAGGCTATTTGATGAAAAAGAAATAAAAATAGCAAGAAATTTGCCACATTTGCTGACGTTCAACCTTTCGCACAAAACTCGATGGCGACGGCGTCGGCGGTGCCTGTTTAAAAGTGAGCCATGCATAATTTATGGCTTATAAGGCCAGCAGGAGCTGGAGCCAAGGATATGTGACTGAATTTATCTAACGTTGGCATTCAACGCACAGACATACATGAATATATATATATAAATGTGTAAATATATATAAAATATATATATATATATATATAAAATGAGGCTAGCTTTGAACAGTGCTGTGTGGCTTATCAGCTGTCTTTTACATTTCTTTAGATATGTTTTTTCCTTCCAACTGCATGAATATTTATGCTAACGATATTGAACGCCCCTTATATGTATTTATATGTATATATGTGAGTATATATGTATCGGCCACTTATAGCACTTGGCTGGAAGCTGCTTAAAAGTCGAGCCGTAACGCTTTGTCGTTGCGTTTGTTGTTCTTGTTTTCGCTAGCTGTTTACGCGGCGTATGCGCAACGTGGAAAACAACTAACTTACTAAGAGCGCTGCTCTTAATGGCCGTTTGTCTATAGCTTATTTATATGTATATAAAAAAAACAGACGCTTGACATTATTCTTGTTGCTGCTGCCACGCCCACGCAAAGTCAAGACAATATCAGTAAATCGAAGCAGTTCATCTTTAACTGAGCTCAACGATTGAATTTTTTATCAAAGTGGCTAAGGGAAATGAGTAAATGAGTCTAATTATTTTTTAAGCTTTAATACATATATTATATATATTTGAAGTTCGGCAAGCTATTTTAGCAACAAAAAAGTAAACTTTCAGCTCATATAAAAGTTCCTATCGCATTTGAGCTGTACAAACTTTGGCGCCTCTGGTATTTAGCATACGATTATGTTTTACTGAAATTATATTGTATTTTGTTTAAATTATGAACTCATACCCGTGTCGGTGGGGATGGCATATGTCTGGAACGCTTGCTGCTGTTGTACATGCTGTAATAATCCAGTGATGAACAGCAGCTGGCAAATCGGGTAGCTGCCACGTATTAGTCCCATGTTGCCAACTTTGCCAGCTCGTTCGCAAGGCTCAAACGTTAAATTGTATTAGATTATAATGTGGGCTAAGTGCTTGTTTGAATTATTCAATTATATTGTTGCTGCTGCTGCTGCTGTTTATTGTTGTTCTTCTTGTTTATATTTTGTAATTATTTTCAATGCGTTTTTGCTTTTTATCTGGCTGCCAAAAGAGTTTATGTTAATCGGCGCTGGAAAGTAGGCAACATTTTTTATTTAGCGCATTACACTTTTGAGTGGCATTTGTGTGCTGGATTTATGAGTTTGCTATTGACTGCAGAATACTTTTTACGTGATTATTATTAGCTTATCATTTGCAGAATTGTTTATGTGTGTTTTACTTATATTTATTTTTTACAATAGTTTCAAAATGTCAAGCTTAGTTGTTTTTTTTTATAAATTAAAAAGTGATACAAACATCACAAAATAAAATAATAAATTTAACTAAAAATTTCTGAAAATTTTTGTAATGTTTCTAAAACACAAAGTTTCATTTGCCATATAATTTTAAAAAGTTTGCTCAATTAGTTGTGTACCTAAATTGCATATAAAATTTATGCAAATTAAAACTTCAACGTCAAAGAATATTTAATTTATTTTTCATAAATTGAAGAGGAATGTTTGTATTAGGATAAGTTATTTATTTTCTAAATTTGATTATCAACAAAAGTTGTGCTTTAAGTTTTCCATATATTTAAACTGCTCCCAAACTATTAGCTTTTTCTGTAGATTTATGGTATAGTATTATTTTTTTATAAACAATAATAATAATTATATATATTTTTTTAATTTAATAGGAAATGGAAATTAAATTGCTTTTGTACTCTCATAAATTGCAAATTAGCTAAATCGATTGATGACATTATAAATAATTGATTTGACGTTTTAGAACATTTGGACAACTATATTTGGATCATAAATATTTGATACATTGCTGTGTTTATGCAAATTAATGTTTAGTTTAGCATATTTGTGGTTTAATCCCATTCCTTTTATTTATATTCAAATGAGAGGCATATTTAATTCCATTTATAGTTTTATTTATTGCACTTTTTGTTTGAAAATATATTTTCTGCTTTTGTTTAATTTGCATTATTATCGTAATTTTTCAATTTTTTTTATATATTTAATGTTTTAATTAAGCATCGGATCAATTTTGTATTTATTTAATAATTATCTTTTATTTATTTTTTGTGAATTACTTTTAAGCTGCGTTTTGAAAGGCTGCGTGTGTGTTTTAATTTTAATTGCCATTCTTTTCGGCCTTTGTTTATTATGAATTTAATTGTTAATCCTGACAATTTGATATTATAGTTTACAGATGCGTTTGGCAGCTTAAGTGCCAATGGCAAATGTAAAGGACATAATAGGATGTTAATATCAAGTTCATGAAAAGCCAAACAAAAGCCAAACTCAAAATACAACATTGAAGTCTGTCTGCTAAGAGCAGCTGGTAAGAGAAAGCAACAAAATAGCAACAACAAATCGACGCGCAGAAGCGTGAAAAATTCTTGGCAAACCAAAAAAAAATTACAAACACAAAAATGTATCTTTTTAGAGTTGGCGCCAATATGACGCTAAGCACAACAACAAGCACACCCACCACAAAGTATTTAATAATTTATATTTTAATAAATTTTTTATTTATCATAAATTGTTTTTGAAATATTTTTAGTTTAATATTTTATTTTTTTATATTTTTTTTCACTTTGTTTTATTTTCTGATTAGTTTTTTGTTACTTTTGTAAAATTACTTTTGCTTCGCCTTTTTAGTTTGCTTAGTTCTTGTTGCGCTCCTTTTGTGCTGTCCTGTGCTCGTCCTGTTGCACACGCACATCCGTTTTAATTGAAAGTTCGTTGCCAACTGAGTTTTGAGCGCAACGCGGCGTATCTTAAAAATACAAAAATCTGCCAGCCCAGCAGCATCCAAAAGCAGAAACAGGCAGTTAGCCGAGCGCTTCACGAGCTTGCGCTCAGCAAATTCTGATAAGAGCTAAGAGTCAAGTCACTCGTTGAGTGAGTGCAAGAGTGAGTGAGCAAGTGCTAGAGTGAGTGCTTGAGTGAGTGACTGAGTGTATGAGTGTATGAGTGAGTGTTTTCTCTATGTAACTCAGGAAATGTATTGATGTGCGCTTATCAATCGCTTTAAGACGCTGTATATAGCTAATCACCTGTTATTTGTCAACATACAAACAAATACATTTCTCATTATAAACCGTACGAAAACCCAAATGCTGAATAATCAACCAACTCTTGTAATTAAAAACTTTACTTTTAATACAATTCATGTTTGATAAGGTATACTAAAGAAGTGCACGTGTATGCAACAGGCAGTGGAATTTTTTGGTAAGCTACCAGAGTTCACTAAGCCTATCTGATTTACGGGATTTGGAATATTTCATATAACACGCTCACTAAAATTAGTCAATATTTTTTTCTTTAATAGCTTATCAATTTGATTGGTTTTTATATACAATTTTACAATGTTTATTTTACCATAATCAATAAATATCGTCTTAAATTAGAATCAGATTCTTAGACCTTTGCAAAAAGGGTATATTCATTTTGGTCAGAAGTTTACAAGAGGGAAGCATCTCCGACTATATAAAGAGTTGTTATAGCTAAGTCCGTCTGACATTTGTCTGTCTGTCTGTCTGCAGCAACGCAATCTCCTTCTAGCGTTTTAAGACTACAATTCAGAACTTTTACTTCTACTTCTTTACTTTGTACTTATTGGAATCGGAATCCGATAGATCGGTATTGACAATCGTTTTAGTGGGGAAAAGTTCTGCGCTATTGAAATCTAAGTAAAAGATATAGCATCTATAGCTGCGCCCATTGAGGGCTGGTAAAACTGTATCTTTTACAATTTTTTAAGTACAGAACCAAAAATTAACAAACGCCCTAATATTGACATTTTCTAACATTTTTTTAATAATAATATTTATTCGTTTATGTGGGATGTGGCAAAATAGAGAAAACTATATGTATATCCAATCCTATATATAAAAAAGGACTTTTTTGAAACCAACTAAAGATCTAAAAGCTTGAATCGTAAAATTAATAGAGACATTAAGCAAGACTAAAAATAATTAGTTTATGGGGACAAGCAAGCTTGTAATATAGGGTATAGTTAGTTGAGCAACATTGCTGTAAGCACTTATACAAGCTTAGCATGTTTACTATTGTCCAATTAGACTGAGACGCATATTATTTCAACTACACTGATAGGAATTCATCTGATGACGCGCTCAGACGTTTGACCTAGTAGTGCGTGGTGAGCGGGGAAGACCAATCTATATATATATATATATATATATGTAAAATATGAATTTACCAGATAAATGTATATATGTATGTACATTAAGAAAAGCTGGCTGAGTAGCCGAGAATTGGGTCAAGTTTGAACTGCTTTTTATTATTTGTGCTGCAATTCTTAAGAGTGTGGCATCTTGTTATCTTTCTCTCTCTTCCCTGTACGTTTTTTAATCCATTCCCTCTCTGTCTTTTGCATATGCATCTTAAGTGCTAATTGTTAAGTCGCAATTGTAAAGTGCGCGATAAGTCGGAGACTACATTGGATTATCTGTGCTATATCAGCGAAAATATTACTAAATGACCTCACGACTTCCTTTTGCACAAGTCGCAGACACTGTTTCAATTAAAAACTGCCATTAGATTTAGCAAAATTTGTTGCATTTCTGAAATTTTTCTAATCAGCAGTAAATGTTTTTGTGTGCCTGTTAATTGTTTTTGATTAGGTAAAACTATATTCAATATTTGTAAGTACGAATATGTGAGCTGATTGTAAATATATTGTTAACAATAATTGGAATTACAAATAGAATTCTGTTATTTATTTGTTTGTATTCATTTGTGGAAATGTGGAAATGTTTATATATGAAATACATAAATTAGCACATTTTAAACTGTTAAATTATTTTTGGAAGTCAGTTTTCATATTATGAGTACATTTATCTGGCATTTTGTTTCTGCTTGATATCATAATTCAGGACTATTTATTCTCTACATATAAATAAGTATATATAAACGTATAGATATCTATGTATACATATATATAGATTCCATTACTGATTAGAGCTGCTGGAATAACCAAAAAAATTGTGTAGTGACGGAAAGATGATTTTTAAGTTGATTATTTTGTGCATCAATAGTACACATATATATATGTATATTTCTAAGTATATATTCTTATCTCTGAGATGTTATTCCACGAACTAAGCCTTACTAGAACTGACCGAAGTCCATTTCAAAGTACATTTTAAACATAACATTACATCTTCTATAACAATATGCTTGAAAAATGAGCAGAGCTAATTCTTTCTACATATTCTCATTGGAGTTTTAGCATATCTTAAAACGGTAGTAAAAAGTAAATAAAAGTACTGAAATAAAAAGTAACAAGCATAATTTAGAGTGCGTTAAATAGAACTATTATACAGCATAATTTATATAACTAATCTGTCTTAACACATTTTTCTGTAATTATGTAGTAATACTTCTATTTATGTCTTTATATATGTGTATTTGTAGTTGTTCTTATATTTTCATCATTCTCGACACAATCAAACAAGTTAAGCTTTTTGCCAGCTGTTCCACTCAGTTCTGCTCGGTTCTGCTTAGTTCTGCTCAGCTCTAGGTTTAAGCTATTTGTAGCTGTGTTTGTGCTGGAACCATGATGCAATGGCTTAGTTAGATTGCACTTGACTTGTTTTAAATGCTCGCCAAATAAGACTCAACTCGTGCTTAGCTGCTGTGCGAGACGCAGTTGCTTCCCTTCGCACTTGCCACACTCATTTTGCTAAGCTCTGGCACTCGCTCACAGCACACCACGGCTCAAGGTTGTTGTTTATGTGCTACATTTTGTAATTACAGTTCAGTTTGTTGAACTTGGCCAACAGCTTAAACCAAATATAGTGATTCTTTAAAGTGTGTAAGAGATATGGTCAGAAAACAAGCAACATAAGTGGAATAATATTGAGAAAAAGAAGAAACTATTGTAAAAAAATTAAAAAATGGTTCTAACTATTAAATTTATGATAAAAATATTTACGCTATAATAGTAACATATGAATAGTGTTCAAGTATATCTCCTATATATATATGTATAATTGTATGGAAATAATATTATTTTCTGAAACGTAACAGTAAAAATATATTTAATATGTCATGTACTACGACAGTGCTTTACATTTTCAATCTGTGCTCAATATCTTAGCCCCTACTGTTTGGCGACTATTTTAAGTGCCAGCCCCAAAAGTAGGCAACACAAAATTGCAAAAGTGCTGCCAAATGAACGCAACGAAGCACGAATAAACCAGAGCCTGTAAATTAAATACAAAGAGCTAATAAAAAAACACACACACTTAGTCAATCTAAGAGAGAGAGAAAGAGAGAGAGAGAGAAATATATCTCTGGATAAATCCAAACATATACCCACTATATATATCGAGCTAAAAATTAAACGAAAACAAATTTAGTTTGGGGCAGTTGAGGGCCCACCTAACATGACACTAAATAAACAGCCAGTTGTTACTTACTCAACAACGAAGCCAAACAAATAGTGAAACACCAAAAACCAATACAAAAGCAAATACACACACCACTACACACACACACACGCACAGTAGCTAAGTAAATGGTTAGTTCTGTGACATTTTCTAAATTGAAAAACTACAAAATGACTGACAACAGATTAGAGTGTGAGAGAAGCAGTTTAAGGGTGGCTTCAGCGGGCTCCAAAGGGGGATGGAGCGTAAATTGTGGCACACAGACAGCAGCTGTGGCCATTCATTCAAGTCCATAGCCATGTGTCTTGACTTTGGCCTAGGCAAAGCTTAAAAAAAAAAAATAAATTGCTTGTGTTTTGCTTTGGGCCAAGAAAAGTTGCAGTTAAAGTTAAATAAAACTCATTTGTCTAACGGTGCAGCCTGTTGGCCAAAGACCTCAAAATGTCCAAGAAAAAAGAGGTTGCAACAGAAATATCAACAATAAATGTAGCTAAGACTTACCTTGAAATTTACATTGCTCCACTAGCTCATCGCTGTGATCATTGCAGTCCGTAACGCCATCGCAGACAAATCGAATGGGTATGCATTCGCCGCTTTTCTTGCAATGGAACTGCTTCTCCTCGCAATAATGCGGCAGGCTGTGAGCTGCACAGGGAAAGAGAGTGTGTGTGAGTGAGTGAGAGAGGAAACATGTGAGAAATCAAATATATATTAATTCATTAAGTTAAGTTTGTGCGTGGTATAATCAAATTCATAACTAACATTTAAGTTGAAAACTTTGGCTCGTTAACAACGTAGCGTAGCGCACATTAAAACTGAGGGGCGGAGCAGGGGTGGGGAGGGGCTGAGGGTCTGAGGTGGCTTTGTGGCACTCGAGCGTTGACAAGCTTTAAGACCTAAGGTCGGGGCCAAAAAGCTGACAATAAACAAAAAACTTGTAAATAATAAAGTGTGGTATGTTTGTGTATATATATATGTGTGTGTGTGTGTGTGTGTGTGTGTGAAAGGGTAAGCCGCAAAATATGCCGCCATAAACAAAAGGACACAAATTTTTGAAATTAATAAGAACAAATACAAAGTGAGCTTAAAGGATGACAGTCTTTGTGTAGGTGTGTGTCTCTGTGTGTACGCCCACAACAGGGACTCATCAATCGTTTATGGCATTTCCCTGTGAGCTTAGTGACAAACTCGCTTGTAAACAAAATGGCGACAGTCGCGTTTCCGCTTAGCCATTAAATAGCTAAAGATTCAGCGGGTTTTGACAAAGTTGTCGGTGTGGTTGCGTGTGTGTGTGAGCTGATTACTAAATTTAGCTGTGCGTGTGTGTGTAACAGCTGCTTAATCCAAAAAGTGTTACGAATAAGCAAAACCATGTGCCATTTGTCGTTTAATTGTGCGTATTTAACAGAAATTGACAATTGCTAGGCAAGGCACACGACACGCACGAGCCAACACACACAAACACACTTAATTATAATTGCCGACAATGTTGAGCTCTTCGCACACACAAGAACGCTTTTCATTATCGTGGCAAATTCTGAGCTTGCAGCAAAGAAATTTCTTTTTATACCCTGAACCCATTGAAAATGGGAAATCAGGGTATAATGGTTTTGCAAAAAGTATGTAACAGGCAGAAGGAGGCGTGGCAGACCCCACAAAGTATATATATTCTTGATCAGGGTGACGAGCTGAGTCGATTTAGCCCTGTCCGTCTGTCTGTCCGTCCGTCCGTCCGTCCGTCCGTCCGTCCGTCCGTCCGTCCGTCCGTCCGTCCGTCTGTCCGTATGTATGAACGCGTCGATCTCAGAACATATAAGAGCTAGAGAGTTCAAATTTTGCATGATGGTCTGTGTATACAGCGCGCATATCGAGTTTGTTTTAGATATTCGATAAATTTTTCCGTTTCAATGATATCGATTTAAAACGTTATCAAGATTCAGTTTTTTGACCATATCTTTTACATATTTTTAGCTACTGCTACCAAATTTTGTTTTTAGCTTTTTGTAATTAAAATACATTTTCTATTTTTTCATATTTTGGATACCAGCTCCACATTTCCCAAAAAAAAATTATTTAAAAAAAAAATTATCAAATCCACAATTTAATTTTTTTAAATTTTTAAGTGAAAACCGTATTTTCAATAAATTAATAGCACTCAATGCAGAAAATTGCATTTAAATCCGTTAAGTAATACAGAAGTTATTAAAGGAAACATTGTAAAAGCACGCGGCAGCAGCCTGTACGTGTGCACACATACATTCAAATCAACTACGCAGTAATCTGCGCGCGTTTCTGTGTGCATGGTATGTATATGTGTGCATGTGTATACAAATGTGTGCATGTGTATATGTGTGCATGTGTGTATGTGTGCATGTGTGTATGTGTGCATGCATATATGCGCGCAGAGGGTAATATATATAGATAAAAGATGTAAGCTAGGTTGTTTAAAACATCAGCTCGGACTTGGTTCAGGGGATCTCGTAGTCGGGCTGTGACTCGACTAGAGCTTTCTTACTTGTTCATTTAGATTTTTGGCTTTCGATTGAAATTCTTGAAATTTGTGCAAGTGTATGCATATGTGTGGGTGAGTGCTCCAAATTGAGGCTTACAAATGCTGAAATGAAATATGTCATAGGGAAACCAACTGAACTGTTTGTAGGTTACTTTTAAATTGTGGACGAAATTGGGTTTCCAGCTTTAGTGCATCATGAACTACGAAAATTTAATTAAAAACTATCTATATATATTTTTTTTTATTTTTATATACATACATTTTTGTATTCATCTACGCGGTTCACTGTGCAAAAGTCGCGTTAGAAGTTTCTCAATTATTCAAAAGATTCGCATATAAATAATTGTTAAAAAAAATATAAAAATCATTTTCACTATTTGATTTTTTGGTGCATAGCAAATTCTTTTTAATATGATATGAAAAGAGTTTTCGTTCGTTTTATTCAGTGAATACGCAAATGTTGCATCTGTTCGCTCTCTCGCGCAGTTCCTCTGTGTGTGTCTCTTTGTGTGTGTCTGCGCAATTTGCATTTTAAGTGAGTCGTTTAGTTGCTTAATTGAAATTGCTCTACAATATCGAGTTGAATAATTCGAATATACAAATTTGTGTCATATCTAAACACAATGGTCAACTTAAAAGATAGCTGCACAGAATGTGCTTAATTTAGATGGATATGAATGCGAACTGTTTGCAATTTGAGAGTGAAATTTTTAACTCTATATATATTTCAGAAAAACCTAATTCAAATTCTAATCAAATGTTTTGAAGCAAAATATAAATGCGCCCTCATAAACTTTACATGATTTCTTTTATGGCGTAAACTTTTATATTATTGATAGATAACATTTAGTTACTATGGCAGCATAGAATATAGGGGATAACTTGAAAAAATTGTATAGAAAGATTATTGATTTATGGCATCGCGATCTCTCACTCTCCTTCGTTTTTAAGGAATATATTATAAGACTTAGTTGACAAGTTCTAGTCCTTTACATTTCTACCTATTGTTAAAACTATTCCAGCTGCCAATTACACAATTGCAGTTAGTTTTCTCTAGAGACAACTAAATGAAGATTGATGGCAACAGATTGAAAATATTGATTTAATGGTCAATTTCTTGGCCTTGATATGGGAATAGTTTTCATTTAACATGCGCTACGTTTCCTTTCCCTCTGAACTGCCTGCTTTTACAAGTTGAATAAATTAAATTACTTTCGACAACAATTTAACGCAAGTTACAGAAACCACAAAAAGACAGAACAACACAGTCGCTGCTCCCGCTTTGATTGACAGCATATCTGATTGAGGCGGCAATTAAATGCGTGTTGTCCACGTTCATTGAACACTGTTGCCCACCCGTCAGAGACCAAAAACCAATCAACCATTTGCTTGGCCGCCCCTCAGTCAATTCTCAGGAAAATTCGCACCATTAATTCAATAAAGCAGTGGGCGAAGGGGTCACGCGAGGAAAAGGGCCTAATATTAAACAGAGAAAATCAGTGCAAAAGTCAATCAGATGGTTAAATCAATAAAAATTCTTTATTAACAGACATGGACAGGCAAATGTTTATATAGTAAACATATGTATAAAGTCTAGAGTTCAAGTTAGAATTATGTGCAAGAATTTCGGCAATTACGCAAAATATTGGATAACAAAAATGGCGAACTTTGCACCAATCACCCGTTCACAATTTTGATAAGCTCTCATTAAGTATTTGTTAACTTCTTTTTCGTTATTAGACTTTGGCATTTTTTATTTAAGCACTCGTTCAAATATTTTAAAAGAATATATTAGTTTTGTGCAATTAAATTGGAAATCTTCAAAATCTATATTCTACATGATTTTTACTGAGATATCATGTGAATTTTGACTGTTTCTATTTCTATTCTATTTCTTATACAATTAAGTTCTTAATGGTAGTTTGCAATATGTTGTGAAAAACAGAAACGAATATTATGAAGAAGATAGCAATTATCAGTCTACAATACGAAATGAAGGTTAACAAGATAATTCTTATCTATTTTGCAATGGGTTTTGATGGGTTATATACTAGTAAAAGCTTTTAATCGTATCTACCTGGCAGGTAAACAATCTAATTGAAATTTTGTTAGCTAATAACTAATACCAACAAATTATGAAAGGTGTTTTCTTTCTCAAATAAATTTTCTAGATTTAGCACTATCATATTTTCGCCTTTATGTCAGCTCTGGCTAAATTATTAAATTTTTTTTTTATATATTTTGTACTAAAGGCAAGGTTCTTACACTTCAATATTCTATTAAAAATTTCACACTTTTGACTTGTGAACTTCGGAAATCAATAATCAATAAGACTTTGTTGACTTAAAGCTTTGTTAGCTAAGAGAACACGGAAACGCTTAAAAACCAAAAGTAGTTTTTTTTCTTCTAATTGTTGTTTAATTATTTTCGTCAATGTTATTGAGGGACTTTCAACTATATGTAAACTATGTTAGAAAGTTATTAGTGAGTCATATTTTACTCTAATGATATTCTAATGAATGGAAATAAAATGAATGATTTTTTTTATTTCAGTTTCAGTGAAGACATTTACCTATTGCATCATTTGTTGCGCACTTTAGGTAAGTTTTTTAGCTCTTATCATTTTTATCATTTATCAGCTAATTAGTTGAATTTTATGTGTGCTTTCGCGATAATTCGCTGATAAAAAATTTGCCTGCAATTACGATAAACAACATAGTATTTTTGTCGTTGTAAGCTGTGCTACAATCATGTGAACCGAGAGACAAGGTTTGCGACTTGGCTACCCTGTCATTACTGGCCTGTTAATTATATGGTTAGCTTGCATTTTTTAAGAGAGTGTTTTTATTTATATATGTATATATGTACATTTATTTCGTGTGAGGTTCAAAGCCGCTCTTAGCTGTATTCTCTCTCTTTCGCTAAACATATTCGATATTTCGCGGCTGTTGTGTTTATTTGGAAAAAGGTGGCCTGATCGTTGACCACGTCACGCAAAACAACAACTGGCATAATAAACAGTCGTTTGGGCCAAACGAATTGTATGAATCATCAATTGAATAGATCCATCTATTCATCAATGCTCGATCTGAATGATGATCAAATACTTGTTTTTCGATTTGAATCGAAAAATATGCGGCGACGTCACAACCGAACGCCTCTCATCATACTAAAATTACGTTTTCTAATTAAAAATACAATTAGTAAAAATACATTTATACAGTCTGTGTATTTGTAAACAATGTTGTCGAGTCATGCGCATATCTTTAAATACACTTGCAAAAACAAAAACTGAAACATAGCTAAAATCACGCCATTTTTTGCTAACCTATTTCTATGGTATACGTGGCGTATGTGTGCTTTTAATGCGCATACGTATTTATATGAATGCAACAGAATGAGAGAGAGAGAGAGAGTGAGGGATCATAAATTTAATTTCGCATAAGAAATATGTTTCTACCACGTTATACTCATTACATTTCAATTAACTGAGATTGAGCCAATCAGAGATTTCGTTGGGGCAACCTTTATTTTTAGATAAGATTAGAACTATTTTGTGATTAGTTTGTTTAGTACAATGGAAGTAGCTATTACGTGATTTTAGTTATGACTTGTTAAGTAATTTGTTATGGCCTTTTCGTATGAATCACACCATCCTTAGTTGTCTTCTGGGTATTTATATTGTTGTATAAGCCAGAAAGTTGATTGATTGTGGCTTTTGAAATGCGTGGTAAGTGAGTGGTCAGCTTTCTTAGGCAAGATAATCGAACAAATTCAACAAATAGTAATCATAAGTCGCAATAACTTTTTATGTGTCGCCGCCTACTATGATATTCGGTTCATCAGCAATTATTATTGGCTGTGAAAATCAAATTGATTTAATATTGCAAATTATTATATAAATTATATACTCTTTATACCCATTGAAAATGGGAAATGAGGGTATAATGGTATAATCACAGAAGTTATTAATAAAAACATTTTGTGAATTGGCAAAAGAAAGCGGCAGCAAGCGCCTAGCTCATGCCTTTTCTCTATACGTGTGCACACATACATTGAAGTGCGTGCAATCTTTGCAATGAGAGTGTGACGTAACGGTAGAGACGAAGGCTTGCAAGTGAGTGGTTCAATTCCCGCTACATTTTTTTGTATAAGAATTTTTTTTTCACTTTTATATTATCATTTTGGTGAACATATGTATGTAAAAATGCAAACTCAAACATAAGTGCAGGGAACCTCGTAGTCGGGCAGTCCCGACCAGAGTGTTTTTACTTGTTTTTAATTAACTTCCCACATTTGACTGGGATTTGAGTCTGTTTGGTAGTCTCATTTAGCTCATTTAGTTTCCGTAGTTATTAATTGAAAATCTATCTTCACTCAATGAGTAGCAAATGCGCTAATGTATATGGAATATAAATACGGAGAAGTCTTCTTATCAAATTTTAATAAAATATTTGTATGTCCCTTTTTTTAATAGGTCGGAAATTTTTCAGACTACCTTCGCAGGCATTTGTAAACTATATATGCGCATATGCTACTTATTTAGTAGAGACATTCAACCCTTTCTCTCGTGGTATATATCTTTTAATATATGGACTCAGATTTCAAGCGGCAGAGTAGGCCCTATCAGCAGCTGATTGAACGAGAGCCTCCTGCTTTATATATAGTTTTTAAAAAGAGATTCAATAATAGATAGATAATAGATATTCAATAAACAATGGAGTGGACCTTCAGTTCGTATAGTGCGCCAGTTACTTACTTAGCTTGGATTCTATCTTAGATCAGCTGTCAACTTTGCTGATATGTGAATTATTTGGCAAACTGTAAGCCAAGGCTTTTAAACACTTTTCACACAGTTGCCACACATAGCTACTTCTCTCTTCATTCTTACTCACTCTCGCTTTTCATCTTATACATAATTAATGCTAATAAGTGACATATAGAGCTGCAATTCAAGTACCAAAAACTTTTGCTGCTAGGTGTTTAACATTGAAATGTTAACAATAAGATGAATGCTTTGTTTGTTGTTGTTGTTTAACATGTGCTGTATGTTATGAAAGACAGAGCCATGAAGTGGGGTGTGAATGCGAGTTTTCGAGTGAGCGTGTGTGTGTGAATGAGTGCGACTTGTAATGCACAAACAATTGAAGCTTGTTGTTACACTTTTTTGGTTTCATCGACCGAAAGTTGTGTCGTTTGCAACCTGTTTATTTGCTCATAATTATGCAAAAGGTAAAATGCGTTTTGTAATTAAGCTGAAACGGAAATGCATAAAATGTCAGATAGTCGCGAGAGTACAGTCTGCCATTAGTGGCCCACAGCACGTGCACATTTTTGAACATAATTAGCCAAGTTAATTACAAAAGTCTCGTCGAGTGCGAGGACGACAAGTTCGCGCTGCAAGTTCTCCTGGCAGCTTCTGCTTCTGCATCTACTTTTTTTATGATGATGCCGGCTCGAAACTTGTTTAATTTCGATTTTAAAATAAATCAACGCTGTCTACCCAACCCATACACTGTCCAACACAAGTGCAGTTCTCGGTTTCGCTCTAAATCTGTAGCTGACATTCATTAGGCTGTCGTGAAACGTGCCGAGAACTTCGATTTCGTTTGCGGTTTCCAATTTGAGAGCTACTCGAATACCAGTTGACAATTTTCATTTACCAATTACTAGTTGGCCAACACTTTCGGCAGATGCTGCAGCTGCAGCTGCCTGCTATGCCAAAAGTGTTTCGAAGAAATGACAAAATAATTTGTCTCGAGCTGTCATTATTATGAAAATAATTAACAAGTGGAGAGGAAACTCAAAGCAGCGCCTGTTATACCCTGTTTAAATTTTATAGGCAGTATATTTGCCAAATATCGAATCGTCTTTTTGGTTATAAGTATATAGATTTCACTCTTATCTATATATGTATGAAAATATGTTTAAATAACATTCAAGCTCTGAACTTAAATTTGTTTACCTTAAATAAAAGCAAAATCTCAAATCGAAGCAAAATCAAAGCGAACATCTTGGCTTCAGGATATGGAATATCAAATTTAAGAACCAGTTAAGATCACGTGTTTAAATCTTCAATTCACAAACAGATCGATAGTTTCTCTTTTATGACATTAAGTAGTCTGGTTGTAGAATAGTAGAGGTTACCTCTATCAAATGCAAGTTAGTTTGCATTTTTAAGTTTTAATAAGGAAAGCGATATATGGCCATATAACTTAGCCTCGATTGAGGCCTTATATAATGGTTCATGGAGTTAGCTACGTCAAGATTAATGCTTGATACATTTCATAGCGACAAGGTTAGTGTGACAATTGAGCCAACACTTTGACCTATTACCTGTTTCACGAGCTGCCAATTGCCTCAAATGACATTTAGCCTGGCCTTAAATAGCGTTGGCTTTTACCTTTTGTGGTCTGACTATTTTTAGGCTCAGGCACTTTGTGTTATTATTGGCAACTGTCACAGTTACAGACCAAATGCATTTCGATTGCAAATTTGGCATGTAAATTACTGATAGCCATTTTGACACACGCCACAAAATAAAGTCACAATAACTGGGTATTACGAGTCTTAGACTATTAGACCCCAAATTTGACCCAGTGACCGGTTTGAACCTGTATTTTGCTATAGCTTTGCATTTTAAACTCTTCAAGCTTCGAAGTTTGTTTTGCTTGAGACCATTTTTTGAGGCTAGTTTTTGACAAGTTGAAGGTTTTTTTTAATATATTGTTATTGTTGGGGGTTTTGCGAATGTTAATATTGAAGCGAAAACGCAGAAAGTCGATGTTTGACTATATTAAGGTTAAATTGTTCATTAGTTTTTAACGGTTTTCAAAAACAGCTGTCAGTTTTTTAATTGTTGCCTACTTTGCGAAACGAGTGGTTTTTTGTTGATTTGGTAATTTACCTAATACTATATTTGATATACATTACGAAGAAGTAACTCTCAATAAGTTTTATGGCTGTTAAATAATCTTCCGGATAGCTATATCATATTGTATATGGATAAACGTAGACAAAGACTGCTTTATGCGAAGCTATTTCTACTAGAGCAGAAAATCGAACAGTTCAGTTTGCTGAAAACATTTTTAAGAGAAATGTATCTTTTCGTTCCTGATTTTCATGATTTCTACTATAGCTAACATATTTTAAAGAATTCATGTATTTACAATGCTCATTATTAATATATACCTTTAAATTTTGTTTACGGGTGACTCTTCTTAGATTTCTTCTACCTCAAAACACGAAACGGACCTTACCTGAAGTTTCAAATATTTCAACAGATTCTTGGGCATATATAAGGCCACGTATATAAATATTTAAACATTCAAACTGGTTCGGATTTCGTGGGCCCGTCTTGTACCAGGCATAACTTCAGTCTTGGTTCGAAACACGTGCGCCCAACTTCAAGCTATATTGCCACTCTCTCTCTCTCTCTCTCTCTCTCACAAACCAGACGAAGAGCAACAACTTTAAAATGAAGGCAAAGTAAGCTAAAAAAAATATGAAAAAGAAACCAAGAAACACTTGTTGCTCTCCGCAGCCGTCGAGGTCTATGCTCTCCATAGCCAGATGCCGGCCGGCAGCAGAAAATGAAGAAACATTAACTGGAGGAGAGAGAGAGAGAGCAAGAGGTAGCTTAAGAGATGGGAATGGAGAGCGACTTAGGAAAGTAAAAGGTAGAAAAATGTGTGTATGACGTCGTGGAATGTGGTTAAGGCAAAGTCATTTAACATGGAAACACAAACGATATGCTGCGTCAGATGTAAGACGAATGTAATTCCAAATAAATAAATAAATGTTTGGAAATTGGAGGCTTGGTGGCCTGATCGACGATTAATGCGAAACTGAATACAACAAATGTGACACACACACACATACGCACATCCAGTGGTGTTGTTAAGCTGTGCTTTAAGCAAATACAAGCTGAAAAGCTCACTTATGTATACTAATTAAGGCTTTGAGTTTTTTTTTAGCATAACAAACCCCTAATGGGCGACTCTATTTACTGCTACTTACATATATCCAACGGCGTATTTAACTTGCCCGACACATTCTGGAACATAAAGTCCATGCTCAGATTGATGCCTTTGCTGTTGAAGAAGGATGAGCTGAAGCTGTTGCCGGCACTGCTCGCACTTATGCTATTCGCTGCAGCGGGCGCCGAACTCTTCAGCTTGTCCAGCTGCGGGCCCAGAGTCGTCGTCTTCATGATCTTCTCGATCAGTGCCGATCCGCTCAGATTTGATATAATTAAACTGGGACTGGGTGCCGATGCGGTCACCTGGGCGGCATTTACGGCGGCGGCATTGCAAAATTTACTTATGCTCAGTATGCATGTGATGAAGATCAGATGGAACGACGAGGTGAAACTGAAGCTGATCAGCTGCTGCACTCGGCTCTGATAGTTGGAGCTGCTGCTGAAGAACGCGCTCACTTTTGGTGGTGTATCCAGAACGTTGTTGTTGTTGCTGTTGCTGTTTGTGTTTATTGTGATTGTTGTTGTACTTATTGTGACTGGGTGTTCATCCATTTTATGTTTAAACTTTGTGATTGATAAATGGGTTTTAAATTGAATCTCAAATTGATTTTGCACTGTAAAATAGGGAGAGAAAAAACACAATTTTCTTTTATTTTTGTCTAAAAACACTTTTCGTCACGCAATTTTCTCGGGTATTTTATATACTATTCATTATTAAATAATAGCGCGACGTCTACGTCAGCTGTTCGGGCGACCGAAGAAAAAAAGCCAAAGAAAATACAACTTTTGCCAAAGCCAAAAAATAATAATGAAGAAGAATAATACAGAGAGCGAAACGCCACGATAAATTTTTGGGGATTGTATCAAATGTGAAGAGCGTGCAAGAGCAAAAGAAACTTGCGGAACAGCAAAAAAAGAAATATCATACGATGTTGCAGAAAGTCGAAATAAAGCACACATGCAAGAATTGAGCAGCTGAGCATGCTTTGCTAGAAATACCCTATAAAATGAATGGAAAAGAGTGAATAATTTCAAAATAGAAGTGCAAGAAATGGAATTTTTTATAAAATGCTCATAAATTTTATTAAAATTTACAAGCCCGCTTGACGCTTTTTGGTGCAGGGTATTACAAGATGAAACCCAAATAGCGGTTGCAAAATGTAAGGGCGACGACTTATTCATGCAGCCCGGGGAATTGCAGGTTTTACAAGGTAAGCCCTAAACATGAGGCACCCAAGTTTTCGGCTTGTCACGCTGAATGGCTTAGGCTATGAGTATATCGCACTTATAAGTACTCTAAGAAAGTGAATCACAGTGAGTAATCTATATCTATGAACGGTTATCGCAGTGGGGGCTCAGGCGCCTGCACTTCAGCTGAAGAAGGTACTTATATTTGTGTTGCCCAATTGGTCGATGGTAAAGTGAAAATTTTCAACGTCGACTGTTCTAATTTTAGTGTACATTAAAACTCGCAAAGTTGGCAAAAAACAAAGATTTCTTTTTTCTATGTTTATTCTTTTTTTTTTTTGGCAAATGCAGTGAACGCGGCCTCGAACTACACGTGTTCCGTATATATCGGATATGCCACACATTTATAGAGCATTCACGCAACTCAGCTAAAAAATCTCATACGTTAGCAATTAACACTTGGCTTTTAGATATTAACATTTGGTTACCGCTCTCTACCTTTTATTTTTATTTTTTCCCGTTTATCGCTTGGATTACAAAATATTTATGTTATTTGCTTTTTGTTTTGGGGGGGGAGGGAACATTTGTATCGTGCACGAAGAATTATTATTTATATTTTCTGTCAGCTCTGCAGCGTGAACGGTCCCGTTATGATACCAGTAACAACGATACGACTGCGCCCAACGCACGACGTTTAACGACTGATCTACCAATGCGAAGCAGCTCCTAAACGAAGCGCGCCGATGCTTGGTCTGCGACTTCGTGCCCCACCGGCACGACGACCGATCGCCACGCGTACACAACGTTTTGACAGTTCCGAATGGAAGAGAGCAAACGAAAAGAGAGTGAAATGACGAGAGCAAAAGTCAATGCGAAGAGCTGCAAGGTGGTTGTAAAAAACTCTTCGTGAAATGCTCTTCGTGCATGTTTATTACACATTGCAAGTGCTTGACGCAGCACTGTTGGGACTGTTGATTACCAATGGCCAACCAATTTTGTTTTTATAATAGTATTCGCATAAATTGATTCTTGGCATAGGTCAGAGACCATGACATGCATATGTTAATTGCATAGGGCAATCAAAGTTGTAAATAATCAATGTTAGGCGAGTACCATGCGCCGTCGAAGTTTGTTAAATTTGATTTTATGATATGTCTAGTTCCATATTCAAAAGCTTGGAAATTTCGAAAATGTAGAACGATATATGTAGGTTTTCTTAGTTACCACATATTTTGCTTTGTTAATTCAAAACTCATCAAGTACTACTCGAAAATCAACATAATGAAAGTATTTACATATGTACGTGTACCTCGTTGTTAGCAAGCCTAGACACTACTTGGGATTTACATATCGCATAAGATTGCGAAAATGCTAAGCAATGAGCGTCACATTGTATTTAAGAATCCAATATGCGTCTGCAAACACTCCTCATTTCTGTCAACTATTAGCTCTATAGTAGATATGTTCATAAATGCTGTTATATATGGCAGATAAGTGGGTTATGTGTTGTAATACTTACTGATATAATTGGGAAAAACGAAATTATTGCTCTTAGTAGCATATGATAAAAAGAGAGAGGCCTCCGTGTCTCTGCTAACTATTCGTACAAATTGTAAATCTACAATCGTTTGAATTATTCAAGTGGCTTCTTCTGTACTATTTGAATTTCATGAAAAAGTTTGGCAATTCAAATAGGCTTAAGAACGCCTATCCCAAATTTTCCAAAGTGTTGTATGCAAAAGAAACAAATTAGTTACTACACATATCGGCATTTATTCAATCGTCTTGATTCGGAAACATATGTACACTTAACAATAGTATATAATAATATTGATAATAATAATAAACGATCTGCACTTGAATCAGAAACAAAGCTTCAACTTTGTTTTTTCTTCTAATTATTAGAGATAATATAATAATTTCTTTTTTTTTGTTTGTTTTGTTTTTGAATTACGTAATGCACACTTACAGCTATATACAGTTTGGAACTATGTGAATTATCTTTAGAGTTGGTTTTAGTTTAGTTTAGTTTTAGTTTTAGTTTAAGTTAGAACTCTGCGACGTATTTTGTACAGCATCCTTTAAGGATTCTCTCTCTCTTCTTCTTCTCCTTCTTCTTCTGCTCTTATCTGCTGTTAAAATAAGTTTAAAATAATTTACACATACGAGTTGCTCAGTCTTTAGGCGTGTCTGCTGCGGGTTTATAATTTGCTTCAAAACATAGAACAGATCGAATAAACCCAATAGCTCTAATACGACGATATGCCTATGACGGGTGAGTACTGAAGAGAGAAGAGGATAAACAGAAGAATTATGTAGGTGTTTGAAATAGGTTCGATTTAGGCTCTTACCTCCTCATCCATAACGCTGGTGTGATCGTAGATACGTGCGGGTAGATTCTTGCGTAAACTGAAATGATCCTCAGTTGTGGTCTTGCGGTAAATGGGATTCTCAAAATTCATGGAATTGATGCGTCGCTTGCTACAGTAGCGATACCCAAGGAGCAGTATCTATAGAAGAAAAAATGATCAAACATAAGAATAAGAGCAAGAGATGAAGAATCAAATATATGGAATCAAATTAGTGTTCCAAGAGACCTAAAATTCTTAGAGTTCAATTCTATAGATTAATGATTAGTTGAATATCTCAGCAGACAGAAAACATCAAACATTCACCTAAAAAATGCTATGAACTAATAATTAAACATGTATTCATCTTAGTATAATTTTTTTTAATTTACTTATAAGAAGCAGAATATGGTTTAAAAATATAAACCTATTATTTTTAATGTAACTAAAGCCTCCACCTACAACGTCTCTTACATCGTTTATCATACATAAATATGATCTTAGACTACAAAATGTAGAAAATTTTTTACAAAAAGATTATGGTTTCCTCTTAATTTTAGAGTTTTTTTCTTTCTTAAAAAACGAGTTAAATAATTTTTAGATTCATATTTTTATGCTATACTTCTCTCAAGTCTAAGTATTTCTAATTAGTTCTTAAGACTTACCACTGATAGCAGCACCGCACAGCCGCTGAGACTGGCTATAACCACGAGCGCAATGAAGCCCGAGTCCGGCTGCGGGCTGGGCGCTGTGGTTTGATCGGTGTGCGTCTGGTTCTTCACGGGACGTCGTTCAACAACTGTGGATAGCAAAAAAGAAGAATGTAAATCACAAGCGCAAAGGAAACATAAAATGCGAGACAGACAAAAAAAAAGGAAACACAACAATAAAAGGCGCCAAATGAAATGAGCAAAAGGAATAAGGAGAAAACCAAATGAAAATAAAAAATATTGTATAATATACGAGGCAAAGCCCAAGCCATTTGGCCATTTGAACAGTCGTAGCTCCCGCTCTCTACCCCACTAAGCTCCACAATTCGTCCCCCTCCACTGCAAAAGAATTTTCAATCAAATCGTTCAAAGTGCGCATTTAGGCGCAAATAAACACTTAAACGCGCTCGCGCCTTTGATGGCTAAACTTTTATGCCCCGGCCAGGACTGAAGATCTGAAAGGCAGAGCTGACTGTGTGGGAGTTAAAGTAGGGGGTGGTTGTTAGAGGGGTAGTTGAAGTGACACAGCGGGCAACCTAAACGGCGTAGGATGCGTAATGACATCGTTAACGCGCGCGCCGTTTAATGGATTCGGCTTCTGATACGAACTGCCGAATAATCTCGATTCAAGTTGGATCTTAAATCAAGTCGAACAGCAAAAGCTATCAGCTTCATGTAGAATTTCGCTTTAAAGAGCGCAAGCAGCGAGTCAACATGGCACAAATATTAACCTCATACTTGGTGGTATGCTTGGTATGGTTTGTTTGTGGGGTGGTTGGGTGGTTTGCTTGGTTGGCTGCCTGTCTCTCGTATCAGTTGCAATGTGCTGCCTACTTGCGGTTGGCTCTCACTGTGTATGTGTTGCAAGTGCCTCTCGATGGCGTTTATGAAACTGTCATGTCTGTGGGGGCCTGCGCGCTTGCCTTTTTGATGATGATTAATGTGAGCCGTGACAAAGCAAATGTTATGCCACTGCGGCAAATGAAGTGGTTGGCTGCAAAATGCCAAATCTCCAACGCAAACCGAGCAGGCAACACCACCCCCGTTGGAAATGCGTCGCAGAGCTGTCGAGTGTTGCAACAGCTCAGTGCATTGGCTAAAAAGGCTTGTGATTAATTTGGTTTAGCTTCAGTCTTAGCTTTAAATTTCAACACTGAATAATGGTAAATGGCGTCAGGAGTTGACAGGAATGAAAGGACAGTAAATGGATTAAATATAATTGGCCAAAAATAATGAGAAAGAGCGTGAGGAACTTAAGATATATTTTTTACAATTTCGAAATTTTAAATTCATCGTCATATTCATATTCATATTCATATTCATATTCACATTCACATTCATATTCATATTCATATTCATATTCATATTCATATTCATATTCATATTCATATTCATATTCATATTCATATTCATATTCATATTCATATTCATATTCATACTTATATTTATATTCATATTCATATTCATATTCATAATCATATTCATATAAATATTCATATTCATATTCATATTCATATAAATATTCATATTCATATTCATATTCATATAAATATTCATATTCATATTCATATCCATATTCATATTCATGTTCATATTTGCATTTGTTTTCACTGTCGTATTCATATTCATATTCATACTTATATTTATACTCATATTCATATTCATATTCCTAATCATATTCATAATCATATTCATATAAATATTCATATTCATATTCATATTCATATTCATATTTATATTCATATTCATATTCATATTCATATTTATATTCATATTCATATTCATGTTCATATTCATATTTATATTCATATTCATACTCATTCGTATTTATATTTACGAGTATAATATATATAAATATATTCATTAACATATTAAAATGTTAAGTTATTGTTAAACATTTAAGAAATATATTACAATGTGAATGTATTCTATTCTACAATTCTAAAATGTATTCTAAGGGATGGCAGACTGATGGATTTTATGATTGGACTGATTAGTAAGTTGCACATAAATATGTATTAAGACAGACATATAAACGTATAGATATAAACAACAATGAGATAACATGTTGATAAAAAGACAGAGATTTGTCAGGCATACCATGCGACTGGGGCACTTTGTTGCTTAGAGGCGTTGACTGGTTAGTTTCGGTTAGTATATTGGTATTATTCAAGTTGGAAAGACGCTGATGGAATTTCGTTTTGGTCTTAAATCTGTGGGCACGAGGCGGTCTCGTTACTACTCGATAACGAGCTGCACGTGCATTGGGTTAATAGGGGAAAAATAAAAAGCGTTAATAAAATAAGCATGCAGAAAGAAAATAAAGAAAAGAAGAGTAAATAGAGAAAAACTAGACGGTACTCACGATCTTCGACGCACATGAGACCATCGGACATGAGCTTGAGACCCGTCGGACAGGCGCAGGAGATGCGCGGACTGCGCTCGTTGATACGGGGTGCAGGCAGGCAGAGATGCGAGCAGTGTCCATTAACCGATTGGCAGTGATTAATGCCGTCGGGTTGGCGATAGGGATGATAGACATGGATCACCATGGGATGTTGCAGCTGTGATAAGATAGATGCTAAGCAAGGAAAAGTATTATCAAAGACAGTCTGTGACTCACCATGTGAACCGCTGTGATGGGTTCCACGTCTTCTCCAGTGAATTTGTTGGCCTTGAACACCGTCTGCTTGTCCCAGTCGGTCCAGTAGATGTAGTCCTCGAAAGTGCTGATCGAGAAGGGATGCCTCAGATACTCCGTCGAGTACAAGATCTGTCTGCGCTGCGAGCCATCGTAGTTGGCCGAGGAGATGACATTCAGCTTGCCATCCACCCAGTAGATGCGCTTCCTCACCAGATCCAGGGTGATGCCATTGGGCCACTTGACGTCATAGTTGATGATCGTTGTGCGGTGGGAGCCATCCATGCCAGCGCGTTCGATGCGCGGCGAGGCACCCCAGTCGGACCAGTACATCCAGCCCTCAATGGGATCGAGTGCTATGGAGCGGGGTATATCGAGTGCATCTTCAATCAGAACCTTGCCCATGTTGCCATCAAAATTGGTCAGCTCGATGGTGCACTTGTGCGTGTCCGTGTAGTAGACATGGTTGTAGATCCAGTCGACGGCCAATCCGTCCGAGGTAACCGATGACTTCTTCAGCACGACGGTCTTCTCGTTGCCCTCATCGATGGGCGCCTTGTAGATGCTCTGCGTGGTCACATCGCTCCAGAAGATCATGCCCGTGCGGAACACAAAGTCCAAGGCAGTCGCCGACTTGGTATTGTTTACAATGGATGTCATCTCCATGTGATCTAGTGCTATCTTGCGTATGTCGTGACGACGTGCCAGCAGGAGCGAGGCATGTCCCTCGGTTGCCTTGCAGCGTGTGTGATTGCGCGGATCTCTCATGTAGCCTGCCTCGCACTCGCATTTGAAGCCGCCGATCTCATTGATACAGATTTGGGAGCATATTCCTGGCTGGTCGCACTCATTCACATCCACACAGTTGTGAGCATCGTCTGATAGTTTGTAGCCCTCGTGGCAGTCGCATTTGTAGCCCACCTGGTGGTCCACACAACGGTGCATGCAACCGCCATTCTTCACCGCGCATTCGTTTTGGCCACACTTCTTAGCTGGCTCGTCCTCGCCGTCAGGGCAATCCTTACGTTTGTCGCAGACTTTCGATAGGGGAATACATTGGCCGCCTCCACAGTCAAACTGACTGCTGGAATTGCAACTCTTGAGTGGTGCAGCCAGCTTGCAGTCCCGCTCGTCGCTGCCATCCGCACAGTCCGCCTGTCCGTTGCAGGTCAGATGTCCAGCAATGCAACTGCGATCGCCGCACTGGAACTGATCCGGACGGCAGGTCACGTTCTTGCAGCTAGCTGCGTGTTCGTCGTCGCCATCGGGGCAGTCGCGATCGCCATCGCAGAGCCAGCTGTGGTGCAGGCAGGTGATGCGATCTTTGCACTGATACTCATGCGGCAAGCAGGGCGTAACTTGTTTTGTGGCATTTGCACAGGACTGCGGCAGGCGATGGACAGACCGAGAGAGAGAGAGAGAGAGAGAGAGAGAGAGGAAGAGAGGATATCAAAAGTTTGTTGAGGTTGCTTGTTTGAAGTTTTTTGACTGAAAGTTTTCGTTGCATACTTTTAGTTGCTTACACACGAAATTATGTGCAACGCCCGCACTCTTGCCTCGTTCTTAGCCCTGCCCAAAATGCAATTTTATGCGTACTGTGCGTTGACAACAAAAGCTGCCAAAGCTGGCAGCGCTGAGTTATGCCCAACTTGGCTGTAATTTATATGCCAGGCGCTCTCCTTTTTGCCCAACTAACAAACACACACACAGAATAAGTAAAAGGGCTTGAAGCGAGAGTGTGCTCGACTTTGAAACATGCTGTAATCAGCGAAGGTAAATTTAAGGAAGGAACTTTACTTTTTTCTAACTTGTTCCCTTCGACTAAAATGACTAGAAGCTAGACTTCTACTTTACATAGGTATTTACTTATGTATGTTAGCTTTCTGGGTTTCCTTCTGTCATCTACTCAGAAAACGAAAACTCTTTTGAGTATACCCTATCTGCTATCCAATTTCAATGACTGTAGGGTTTAAAAAGTTGTCGTGGGCTTGGTATAACTACTACCAACATTTTCACACACAAAGTTGAATTTATGGGAGAGACATTCAGCTGCTGCTGCTGCTGCTGTCTACTTACCCGCTCGTCGGAAGCATCCGGACAATCCGGATCACCATCACAGACCCAGCGCTTGGCAATGCAGGCGCCATTGGAGCAGGTGTGCTCCGCGACGGAGTCGCAGGGGACAACGGGACAGTTACGCTCATCGGTGCCATCGCCGCAGTCGTTGTCGTGATCGCAGACCCAACGCCTCTGGATGCAGCGCCCATTGCCGCAGGTGAACTCGTCGGAGCGACACGTCTGGTCTGTGAAACGGAAGGCAGAACAAAGGATTAGCTACAGTAAAAAAGAGAACTTTGAACAATGACACAAGCCTCCCGAAATGAGGAAGAGAAGCGAAACCAAAAAGGAAATGAAGTAGAAAGCGGGCCACTTGATGAATGATGTGGCCAGTGAGTTAGCAAAAATATATAATGGGTAAAATGGGGCTGCGATAGACTGATAAAATGCAAATGGTTTGTGTTGGGATATGGGTGTGAGCAACTGAACGATTAAGACATTAAAAAACCTCGGCTTATAAAAAGAGTTTAGGAAAGTGAGGAGAAATTTTAACAGAAAATTACCAGAGAAATGCATAAA
This sequence comes from Drosophila gaucha, assembly GCA_035045545.1. NCBI lineage: Eukaryota > Metazoa > Arthropoda > Insecta > Diptera > Drosophilidae > Drosophila > Drosophila gaucha. The sequence continues at coordinate 1,824,888 of JAWNOY010000342.1, forward strand.
TGATTAAATAAAAACACTTTAGCGAGGTTCCAAGTATAGATATATTACACTAGATAATGTGTTTGGTTATAACTACAAACGATATAAAGCCATTCGAGGAACTTATGCCTAGATTTCTCAAACTAACTCCAAAACCAATCAATTGTTTTGAAAAAGATAAAAAAATTAGAAAATCTATTTAAAGTAAGATGAAAACATTAATAAGGTTTTTTGTCTATGTTATCGTTGTGGATGTTTCACGTTTTCATTGGAAATTTTTGTATATATGTATATTATAAACAAATTTTAGTGCAGTTTAGCATAAAGATATAAAAATTCGGTTTATAAATAATTTTATTTGAAAAGCTTTTTGTAATTTTAATGAAGAACTCAAGCTATGAAATCTTCATATATTTTTTTTTAATTATCTAAAAACAATGTGCATTCAAATTGAGCATTTCTCTTTATATACCTATAATTGCCCTTAAACAACTCGATTGTCAGTATTTCATATTTGTTGATGGTTTTACAATACATAATAAATATTTGAATATTTTGTTTGTTGCACTCAAATTTAACGTTAAATAAACAATGTCCCTAAGGCAACTATTTATAATGCTTGTTTGGTGTTGAAATGGACTAGCCAAACTATTTCTAGCGTTTAAATAAGCCAACTTAATTTATATTATTTTCAATAGGTATTATAAAAGAGTTTGTGCATTAAAAATTATTATTGTGGACATATGTGAAAAGCTTGTAGCGAAAATCCCCTACTAAATCAAAAATGTAAGCTAATTAAAATATTTAAGTATGGCCTAATATGGTAAATGTTTAAGGAAAATGAAAATATTAACATGTGCTGGTCATTCAGAAGTTTGTGAAAATCTATAAAATACTTTTTAGCAGATTTGACTTTAGGAGGAAACGAAAAATTTAATAATTGTCTCTCAGTAATATTAAAAGACAAATTACGAAAACAATTTAATGTTATATAAAAAATATAAAACGCAGCTCATGCAAAGTTTTCTGATGACTTTTACTACAACTCAAAAACTTTTGAAAATCTATAAGAAGTTTCTCTTACTGCAGTTATGCTCATCGGAGCCATCGCTGCAATCCTTGCTCTGATCGCACATCCATGCAAGAGGAACGCACTCCCCCTCGCCGCTCTTGCAGCTGTACTCATCCGGCGAACAGGTGCGAGCCTCTAAGGAAATGATAAAGTCAAATGCAGAGAAAGAGAGACGAGAAGAGGGGTTTGTTGAGCTATGAGAGAGCTTTTGTAACTAGCTGCTAATAAATGTTTAGTTTGTTCGGCTTGGGGCTTATTAAATACTTTTATACGCAGCAGCTGCCAAATAAGCTGAAAGAGCAGCTGAAACCCATTTCATTTGTGGCCAAAATGCCATTATATAATGCACAGCCAAGGCCAAGGGTTGTTGTGTGTGTGTGTGTTATGGGTTAAGCACTTTATGCGCTGTTGCCAGGCGTCGTCGACACACAGTCAACGTGGCGTATGCGCGATATGTGTATATACACTATTGTAGCTATTGTGTGGACGCGCGTCTGTGTGTGTGTGTGGGTCATGTGTTTATGGATACACTCGAATGCAACGACTTGATTAAACAGTGGTTAGAGTGGTTGGTGGGGAAGCTGCCAACATAGTTTTCAAATTATGCGCAACACTTTATTAAATGTTAAGCGAGAGCGAGTTATGCGTAGAGTGGATGGGAATGTTAGCCACTGGCAGAGTATAGATGGTATGGATTGCTTACTGCATTGCGCCTCATCGGACTTGTCACGGCAGTCGTTGCTGCCGTCGCACAGCCAATTGCGGGGTATACACTGGTCAACGGTCTTGCATTTGAACTCATTGTTGGGACAGGCATTCACTATATCAGTTTAACATGTCATAAGTAGTGTGTGTACGTATGTAAAGGGTATTTGCTTGACTTACTGCACAATGAGCTGTCCTCGTCGGAGCCGTCGCTGCAATCGTTCTCCTGATCACAGCGCCATTTGTTGGGTATACAGTTGCCATTGGTGCAGCGGAAGTGGTCCGAGGAGCAGGTGGCCTCTGCAAGAGAAAACCGCATAAAAGCATATTAAATCACTTGTAATTACAGGGTGTTAGGTGTGAGTGTGTGTGTGTGTGTGTTTGTGACTGCCTTTGAACTTTGAAGTTGACCCGTATCAAAAACAAAAGCTGCCAGCAGCACTTTTTTTCTCAGCTATACTTAAAAGCGTGTGTCTGAGTGGCTGCGTATTTATTTATGTGTGTGTATGTGAGAGGGTGTGCGTGTGTATTTATTTACACGCACTTAAGCACGTGCTGTGCAAAGAAAATACTATACCACAAATAAAACAAGTAAGCGAGTATACATAAAAAAACAAACATAAATAAATCGTTGCATACGCGGCGGGTGCTGAATTTTCAATGGCTTTTCAATGCCCGTTCGCATGGGTAGCTGGAAGGGGTGAAGGGGTCGCGGTCAGCGAATGTTGCCTTTAAAACACTTGTTTTTCTGTGTTTGTTATGCGCATCAAATATAAGATTTGAACACATGTGGCTTAAGCTTTAAGAGCTCGGGAAACAAAATGAAAATTTATGGGTTTTATTTTAAAGAGAGACTTTTGATAAGGACATGAAAATGGGAAGTTTTTAGCAGAGATAATCAAAAATTACTTTGAACTGAACTATCGAGAATGTTGATTTTTTAAGACATATTTACTAGTGCTTTAAAATTAACGTTTTTGACTTATGTTAAAGATTTACCTATATTTATTTTATTTGCTAAAAATTTCAACTTAAGAATATTTGACTCCTTATATCAATAGTCTTTAAAGCTGTCGCAAAAGAATTTTTTCAGCTACTTAAAACAGTTGTTACCTAAATTCTTATCTAAACATGAGCATGCAAATATGTGCTTCTTCCTCTTAAACTATCTGCCCCAAGGAAATATATTGCATTAATTTTAAACAATTTGAAATGGGTATTACAATTGATAGGAAACAAAAGAGGGAGAGAGAGAGAGAGAGAAGGAGCTGCCACATTATGCGGCACAGTCAGAAGTTGCAATATCAATAACATTTTATATGATTACTTTTCTAAACTTTTTATGGGCACAACTCTCTGGTCCGATGCCTCAATGTCCTGCGCAGTCAAATGAAATGTAGCGTGAAACAAGAACAGAACCAAAAGAGCACACAACTTGTGTTCAACATGCATCTATTGGAGTAAAATAAAGGACACGAAATGAAACAAAATAGAAACCAATGTGCGCCAATATTTGTTAAAAAATAAAAAGCAAATATAAATAGAAGCACAAACCGTTGAACAATAAAAAATGGTCACATGTGCAAACCAGCCAACACTTTTGAAATGTTCTCTTTTTTATTCAATGTTGTCAAGGGCATTTCAATACTGACATGTAATATGTAACGCACTTCGATAATAATACTATTTAAAATTCAAGTTTAATTTCGACTAGCAAAATAATTATTCCTCATTATAGATATATATATATATATATATATAATTATTATAGGCATGATTGGTAAAAGCTTTTCTATACATCAAATATATCATCTTGAACTTCTACCAACTATATATATATAAATGGTATTCTATTTTTGGCATAGCTAAGTGAGATTTATTCTGCAGTGGTGTATCGTCGATAGGCGATTTAAGTAAAAGAAAGAGTTCGGAGATTAGCAGTGGAAGTCGAACGAAGCAAAGTCGAAGTTGTGCAGTTCAGAGCAGAAGTCGAAGTCAAAGTTAAAGTCGAGCAGAGTTGTAAAAAGTCCCGAGTGCAAAAAAGTTGACAACTTGCCGAATCATACTTGCTTTTAAGCCTAATTGTAATAATAATAAGAATAATTTATGTATAGTAAGTACGTGCATCCTACATGTATATATATATGAGACTATATTATATTATTTGTTATTGTAACCTCATTGAATTTTCTTTAATTTTAATTTATCTGTCTATTTGATTTTTGCATCTATCTATGTTTTATTTATTCTCTTTAGTTTGTCATTATAAAGTATTTATATATATCGTATTGAAATTATATTTTTGTATATTTCGTTTCTGTATAATTTGCTTGTTAGAGTATTTGGTGCTGGGCATAAGCCAATTTTCCTTTACAGCCTTTATATTCTTTATTTTTTCTATATAAATTTTTTTTATTTCATCTATTTATTTTGTTGCTTATTTATTATTTCGAATGTTTACGAATGCCCGCAGCTCCATTCACTGATGCGATGCGATGCGCTTCGATTCGATTTGATTTCTTTTTATGTAAGCACATATGAGCAATTGACATTTTGTTGTTGTTGTTGCTAATATGTAGGATTTCATGCAAATATACGTATAAATATATATATGTATGTATATCTATGTATACAAAGTGTGCCCGCGGGAATTTGCTGCGCATTTTCCATTTACTTTTTTATTTGCGGGCAGAACTTATAAATTAAATTTGATGCCACATTGGCTTGCAATTAAAAATCAAATGAAATTTATTGTTTTTTTTTGTGAGGGGAAGAAGTGAAGCTTTGATTGGATTAACGCATGTTACAATTGATAAAAGTGTGCGGTAAATTGTAAGCCGCCTTTCAGCAACTTTTCTTCTTCTTTTTTTCAATTTTTGATTTTCGCTTTTGTTTTTTAACTTAGTTTAAACGGCCTTTCAGTTGATTAAAAAACTTTGGCCTTTGGCAGAGGCAGCACCAGCAGCTGCAATTTGTATGCAAATGTCAGGCAGCGTGTGCAAAATATTCTGTTGCATGCAACGCGGCACCCGGGACTGGCAGAGAGCAGCCCACTGCAATGCAAATGGGCTTACTGTGTGTCTGAGAGTGTGTGTGTGGCATATAGGTATATTATGATTGGAATTTTAAGTATGAGGTATTCAAGTTTAAAGGTGCTGCAAGCTTCTGTAAGAATTGTTTGCAACTTGTTGCAAGTGGAAAGTGGATTTAGGCAAGTGCACTTGTCTATAAGTAGTTGAGCTGCTTAAAATTTGTTCTACACAAAAATTAACACTTCAATTTAAGGAAGTAAATGTGAGACATATTTGATTACATGGAGATTGCATTCAACTGAAGCATTCTTTAAGAGAACTTTTGAAATATTGTTTTTATTTTTACTTTTTAAAGTATGTATGTTAAATTGCTTGGCGAGAAACTAAAATTTATTACAGAACAATAGGATGTAAGGCAAAAGTCGATATTGTTATGTTTTGTTAAAAGATCTTGAAAAATTAAATAGTTTTTCAAACAGTTTTGTGATACTGCAGAAATTTAATTCGAACTGCAACAAAATGATACTAATAAGGGTACTAGTATTTTCTATTGATATAGACAATGTGATATGGCTCTTCATACAGTCATATCTGATTGTCTAACGGCTGTTTAAGCTGAATCAAAAAAATAAATAATCCTTAATATTTTTTTTATATTTAACACATTTCTGAAAAAATTCATGAAATTCTAGGTAATTATTAAGTAGTTCATTAGTAATTAATTAATAATTAACTTTGTCTGGCAGAAAGTAATAAGCAAATAAATTAGACTTACGTTTAGCTTAATTCGTATTCCTATTCTTATTGCTAAACAATAACACCATGATCAAATGGTTGATTATGATTTTTTTTTGCATTTTTAAAGTTCATCAAAAACTAAAAAAGTATTTAATATATTACACATAATTGCTTTTGTAATTTTATTAATATTTTAAAAGTAAATATTTTGAATTTATGTTTATAAACAATTATCATACCATGTTCAGTCACCAATGCGCCGAGACTGTGGCTTTGGGTGTGCAGCAAACTCGACACAAATAACAAACACCAAAAGTGACCCATCTTGAGACGAGTTCTTGAATTGTTTATCAAAAAGGTAAACAAACGATTAATTTTTATTAGCATAAAGCATTCAACTTGTTCCTCGAAATGCGTGTCAGGTCAGTTTCCTTGCTGTTCGGCTCAATTGTGCCACATTTCGTGGCATATTTGAGGGCAGTCAGTCGAGTTGCACAAATTGATTGCATAATTTCCGTGCGACATCATTTTCAAGTTCATTTTCAACAAAACAACTGTCAAAAGTCAGCGCAATGAATTTCACACTGCCTAGATAAATGACAGTTGGGCAAATACTGCGGGAAATTGAGGAAAAACATTTAATGTGGGCCACCGTCCACGGCCCACACGCAAATGATAAATGATAAGTGAAAACGGTCAAATCGGACAGAAAGTCTACATTCTAAATAGCCTCGGCCCGCAAAATGACACGCAGATGGACATTGCCGATTAGCCTGACAACGGCAAACGACTTTACAGAGGACCTGCCCACAAAAAGGACCTCGACAAAAATAACAGAGATTGTACAAAAAAACCAAAATAAGGAGCAGTTCCCCACACAAAATTCCTAGTAAGCTTTTTGGAGCTCTGCCATTTTGTCAGAAAAACACTTTGCATAACTTCAAAGGACCTGCGAGGACTCATCCAGTTCTTTGCTAGAGCACAGCATTTCGAGGACATTTTAAAAACATTTATGCATATTTCTTTTACACGAACAATTTATATATTTTTTTCAATTTTCCGCTTACTTTTCGCACTTATTTCTAGTTTAGCTCGCCTTTAGTTTTTCTTTATATTTATCTAGGTTTTTTACACGACGGAGATTTTCTTTGGTTAATATTCCCTTAGCTCGCACCGACCGTTTGCTTGAGAAGTTCGCCGCCAACTGAGTGGACAGCTGCGTGCTGACAGTCCTTAAAAACAAGTGCCAAGAGCTGCTTTGCAGCATCTCTCGAATCGCAAACCCTCAAATCTCAGCGCAAGCTTCCACTCCCAATCTCAAAAGCAACTCGGCGAGTCGAGCGCAAAATGTCGAGTGAGTTTTTTCTTTTTTATCTCAGCTCAACTGAGTTTTGTTGTGAGTGGAAAAGTTGCTAGTTTGAGCGTCTATGTTAATAATGCAAAGCATTTATGTTTAGCTGCATACTGATTCGGTAATGATACGTAAGCGATTGAGCCAAAGGAGCTTAAGGACTTATGCTCATTACAATGACGAGAGTTTTGCAGCTCTAATGATGTTGACATTATAAATTTATCTTATGAAAGAAAATATGTAGGCACTTCAAGTGAAAACAAAATAGCATGTAAATTAAAGATAATATAATAAAATATAATTATTTTAAATTAATTTTCTTAATTGATATATTTATAAAGCTATGCTAACTAAAGTAATTTACAACTTAATTTATTATATATATTTGAAATATTTATTTATTTATTTATTTATTTTATATATTTAAAAATTTAATTTGTGTTGAATAAAGATTTTTATTTGTAATATATATTTTGATTCAAAAAATAATAGTTAAGTTAAAGGTATTTCTAGATAGTTTTAATGACCTTAAGATAGCTTAAACTCCTTTCGATAGAAACTTTGTTTTAGCTTTGCTCGCTTTCAACTTAAGCATTTTAAAGTTGGCTTTGTGCCACGTTTTCTGTCAATTTCGTGCATTTCTTTGTGCCCTTGCAACCCGTTCTTTTTGTTTTTACATTGGCCCTTAACGCTCATTATGTTGCAACACTCTTTTTTTTCTCTTTTTTTGTAGTACAAGTTGAGCTGCTGGTTTTTGTTGCCTTTGAGGCACATTATCAATTTCACTGCTTGAAATTTTTGCCCTTCAGCAAAGATTGCATAAAAATTAAGTTATGCGCAGTGGCAACAACAACAACAACTACAACTGCAACAAAAGGCAACTGCATTGTGCGCATTTTCAAGCAGGGCTTCCCTTTAGCCCCTCCGGCATTTCCCGCTCGCTCTCTATTTATATGTATATATGTATGTGTTTACATTGTTTTTTTTGGTGGCTGGCACAAATATTGTGAGATAAAATAAAGCAGACGACCTCACATAGTTTCCTTTTATGTCGAACTTGCGACGCAAAAAGTGTCTCGTGCGACGAATTTGCAGCGTTGATAAATTTTCATTGCTGATGCAACAACGTTGCATGCCGCAGTCAGCAAAAATTGCGTTGCAATTACAGTTAAGCGCCAATGTTTAGCGACTTAATGAGCGCACTACCCTGGCACAGATTTGGTCAGCTGTCCGGCAAACGCACCCAAGCCCCTCCCCCTTTGCAACTGTCCCAATCTAAAACTAGTTTCACATTTTACATTTTGATTGATTTCTCGCTGCGTGCTCACTTTGACAGACGCGACTGTTGCCAGCGGCGCCTAAAAGTATGCAATGGCATTTTTGCCCAACTTACCGCGAAATTTGCACTCATTGACCTTCTCGTCGCTGTGATCCGTGCAGTCCGCATCGCCGTCGCACACGAATCGAATGGGTATACAGTCGCCGTTCTTGCACTCAAATTGTTTCTCTTCGCATTTGGTGTACAGGGATTGAGCTGCAGAGAGAAAAAGAGCGCGTGGGTGTTAAAGATAAGTAGTGTAAACAACTGATTTAAGCTAATTATGTTTTTGTTGTTCATTGTATTTTAAGCTTAAGCTGCTAAAAGTTTTCTCATTAAAAAAAAAATCGCGAAAAATGAGAAACGATACGAAATCGAAAAATGTTTGGGATGATTTTGTTCGAGTAGCCTAGAATTAGATACCCTCACTGATGAATATATGTGAAAGTACTACTTACTATATAAGACAAAATTGACGTATAAAGTGGGAGTATCATAGGACGTGTATATGGGCTAATATTTATGTCTTAAAATAATTTTAAGTATTTATTATGAAGGAGGAGTTTTTCTGTAGTACATTTGCCAATCTGTCTTTTTATCTAGCCAACTAACTATCTATGTAGGAAGATAATTATATTTTTTATAGATCCATCTATACATGTAAGAATCTATCTATCTATCTATCAATCTATTTATCTATTTATATATGCAAATAGGTCTAGCTATATTTCTATCTATCTATATATCTATTTATCTGTGTATCGTATATCTATCATATATCAATTTATAGCTCTATCAGTATATACAAATTACGCTTTATCTATATATTCCTCTATCTGTCTTTGTTTCTATACCTATATATTTATTATATAATTATTTTTTTTAAATTATTATTTTAATTATTAATTATTATTATAAATATATATATACATATTTATATATACATATATATATATATATATATATATATTAACTAAAGACTTTTGGAGAAGAATATAAAATTTACTAATTTATTTATTTGAATAAAGCTGTTGATGATAATTTGATAATCTGGAAATTGTATACATATATTTATATATAGAAATATATATATCTTACATGTATAACTTTATGATCTCAGAACTGTCCTCTTCAAGGCGATACATACTTTATGGCATTTGCAAAGTGTATAAAATAAAGCGTAAGCACAGCCCAGACAAATCGCTTTTTTGGAGGTGGCGCAAAAGCCCAAATTGATTAGGGCTTAAAACTTCAAAACAATCAAGAGCAGACGGCAGCACATACACACACGAGCTTGTTCAAATCATTTGCATGCACTCACACACACACACACACTGAGTGTGTTGTGTCTCACAGTTGTGGGCTTTTTTAATCAACAAAAATTCCAGCAACAAAATGCTACAAAACTTTGCAGCTTGACAATTTTTCATCTTTGGTTACAAGTTTTAGCTCGAGGTGCCACAAACATACACACATACACACAGGCACACATGTATACATATATAGATAAAATATTAGAAATAAAACAGAAGCCGGGAAAATGTCAACAGCTCTTGGATGCATAATAGAAATTTATGACAAGCGCAAAAAAGTTATGGATTGCCAATGTCCTGTGTAAACAAGGACTCACACGCATGCACACACACATATGCACACTTCATAGGCTACCCATTCAAGTTGATAAGGGTTTTTTCCTGACCAGCGCCTGCCATTGACAGCTGTTTTTTGTTCCATCCTTTCCCAAGCCAATAATAATTATTCGTTTAATCAAAACTTATGCATAAATAATTTAACAAGCCTTGTTGTTGTTGTTATTGTTGTTTGCAATTGGAGCTACGACAACAAGTGCATTTTACCAAACGCAATCAATCAATAAGGTCAAATCAATTGCAGAGCAGAGAACAGAAAATTGTTTTCAATTATGAATGAAGCAAAGTAAACAAAGCAGATGTCATAAATATATATGTATATCTAGATATAGATATAGCATGGATGTAAAAACAAATATTGGTCTGTTAATATGAATAACTGAATTGCAATGTCTATTATGTGTCTATGAAATATTGTTTAAGTTAACGTAAAGTTTGTCCTCAAAATAGTTTAAGATGGAAAAACCAAATTAGATGAATACAGCAAATGAGAATACTGAAGAGAAATGAGAAGAGAACAAAGACAGAGTCATACAAATCTCTAGCGATCTTTTTTAATTGCTGTATTTGAGATTTTGCTTTGTGCGTCAAAACAAATAAAATATTATAATAAAAAATTATAGTATTGTTTTTGGATCAAAGAAATCTAATCATATCAGATCACAGCTAGATTATCTAACTTTTCTAGTAGTTCTCAAGTTATTTTATTAAGCAAAAAAAATTTTAAAAGCTCAACAACTTTAACCAAAATCTGGTTAAGTGGGCCAGCGAATTAAATTAAAATGTTTAAAATATAAAAACACTATTTTACATAAGTTTAACATATCGAATATTGTCGAATAATCCGACTTAAAAGTTTTAGCTTAAAACTGGTTTTAACAAAAAACTTGTCTTATCAAAAATAATTACAATTCCGAATAAGACTGAAAACAGTTTGAGTTATATATTTCGATAAGCTTTATCGTGTCAGATTTGGCAAATGCTCAGACAACAGCAAAAAAATATAGACTGATAAGAGTCGTACGAGTATGCCAGACAGTAGATAAGCCTACCCCATGGACTATCTGGAACTATATAAAAATGTGAGTGCGTAGCATAATATATATGTATATACATATATACATATATATATATATATAAATTGTTGCCAGGGGATAAGCATATTTCGATATCGACAGCATTTGCATGTCTGCTGGCGCCAATACTGCCGATAGGCTGGGAAAATTTTTTGGTTTAATCAGCGCGTCGCTCCAGGTGCTAATTAATATTAATTTCTTTTTAATGGCCTGCTTATCGCCACGCCTCGAGCTAAACTCAAGTTCAATGTCAATCAAATTATAGTATTTTTATTTGATGGAGGCGCAAAGTGTGTGAATGGAGGGGGATAGTTAAGCGAAGTGGGCGGCAATCACGCCCATAATGCGCAGACCAAAGCAATCAAGACAAATTAATTGTGATTGTTTGTTGTTGTTGTTGTTATTGCTATAGTTGCTGCACACAAAAACAAAACAATTAAAGGCGACTGCGTCAGGTTCTTGCTTTACATAAGTCGAAACGGGGGCCCATACGAATACGCCCACTATTTATCATAGTTGTTTTTGTTGTTGACATAAAACTAGTTGAATATACTAGAATACAAAAATTCTGTTCTGCCACTGCGTATAAATTAAAGCCAAAAACAAATGAGGCAACAAATTAAAAAAAAATATATATAGTATATTCATGTATATATATAAACATCTACATTCTAATATATAAAATCATAATAATAGGAAAGTAAGAGTGCTTAAAAGACAAGTTTATGACTAAATATACCCTGAATCTTTCATAAGGAAGTTATATATATGTATGTTTATGTATAGATACGCTAAAAATATTGATACTAAGGATACTTGATAGCACAAGATTCTCAGATCTATAAAGAATGCTCATAATACTTGATTTTGTTATCGATATCTATCGATTTTAGAAAAATTGAAGAATTTATCAAATATTTATATTCATGCTAGGGTTAGATCTATAATAAAAAATAAAAATGCTTGCTTTATACGCTAATAAAAATAAAATATACCCCATATAACATATAAAACAAAAATAAAAACATTTTGTCTTGTCGACCTTGCAGCGGCATTTGAATAAACTTTTTGTGACATGAATCTTACAGAGTATGAACACGTTGTCTATCAGAAATAAATAAGAAATTGCCACACAAAATGGAAACAGCAATAAATAAGCTTGTAAAGCGTGTAATAGAATATATATAAAATACATTTTTCATAGAGAGAACTTGAATTGCTTACAGCAAGGCGCAATAAAAATAAATATTTTTTGGGGGCTCGTCTAACGGGTATATTTAGTTGATCTCACATCTATATTTGACATATCTTGTTCTTGGCATTTAAGATACACTGCAATTATTGGGTATACAATTCAAAGGCAGAGCATGACCCAGTTGAATGCGTCAATAATGGTCTCCTACATATATTTTGCTTGGGTATACCTACGTATTATTGGCGCTAAAATGCGCAATTTGGATATATGTCAAGAATTTTATTTACGATCTGCAAAGTGTTCGAGCAAAGTCTAAAATGCAGGTGACAAAGTCCACAAGATTTACTTTTTTTTATATATGTATCTGTTTTTTTAAAAACCTAAAAATAACATACTGTTTGCTTTTTCACATTTTCCTCAATTTCAATATATATTAAATTAAAAGAATTTAATGGAAAAAAATAATTTACTAAAAATATTTAAAGTCGAATTCAAAATACGCTTATGAAAGAATGAAGGCTTGAGGCAAGTTGATTTATTTTTAAGGATTGATTGAAACACGGAATCCCTATAGTGACTTATAGATTATATGTATAAACCTCTCTATATTGACACTTCTTTGACTAACCTGTTTTAGTTACAAGTAAAATAAAAATTTCTAAAAATATATATATTTGTTTCTTATATCAATTTCCTTAATTTAAAAACCAAATCTAATTGTTATCAAACATTAGCCTCCACGACCTTCTACAATATCAAATCAAGCTGATTGAATGAAAATATTCAATTGCTAAATCCCTGCGAAAATACGTCATAAAAACAAAAAGGAATCATAAAATTGGCGATAACGATAAGATAATCTTAATACTACAACAAATCCCCTAACAAGCAGGTGGTTTGATTTAAAGAAATTTACGACTCGGAATACCCCAAGGTAATAGCCAATGCCATAAAGACGCGACGCAATGCGAAGTTCCCAAATAGCTGTCACCTTATCTAAGACAAAACAGATAGGCTGCCCATAGACTAACCCCTACATTCCGGAAGTCTCAATAAAAACTTGGGGCAAACAAAAGTTCGCAATCAATTTATAAACGAAAATGTGTTCGAATATTGAATAACGGAAATTTAAATTGTTTGCTGCGTAAAGTCCTTAAAAATGTATAATAATCAAATTTGAACCGATTTTTTCTAATACTTAGGATAATAGATTGTATAAATGTAGATAGTTTACTAGATGTATCAATTAAGGAAAATACAATGTAAAATTGAACAAGCCAGTTTTTATACAGGCAAATTCGTCCCTTACTTTTAGTATTTTTTGGTATTTTTATATGCTGTTTCCAAAGCAAAGATTGGTATATTTTATTTTACGACTTAGTCTTCATATAGGCTATGGGCTAGTGTCTTGAAATTTGGAATATATACTCCAATGAAATTAAATGTTATAAAAAATTGAATATCTTCATAATATTTTTTAAGCAAAAATTCTTTAAAATTTCATTTGATAGATGTGGATATATCTATTGTAAAAACTACATTAAGTTAAACATATTTATATTTTGCGATAAGAGAAATGTCTTAAAATTAGAGCGCTGACGTTCATACACAATTAGAAAACAGAGTATCTTGCAGTCGACAGCGTCTGATTACTAAATTTTTGATTTTGCATTTGTAACGCATTCGCCAGTTTAGTTAACTGAAAGCAGCTTATAGCATCTCGTGCGTCGACTTGAATGCCGCTCTAAAATTAGCACAGTCTGGCTAAAAACAAACTGTGCAGCCCGCCCTCCTCTTAACAACGCCCCCACCACCCTCCACATGCACCTCAATTTGTAGCCTGTTTCTCTCACCTATGCCCAGCGGTGTGCCGATTTTCCCGGATACGTTGAGGAACTTGAAGCCCATGCTGAGGATGTTCTTCCCATCGAGATGCTTGATCAGTGTGGCGCCACCTGCAGGCGGCAGCACTTGCTGTTCCATATGCGTTAGGCTGGGCGCATTGATGGGCGTGGCACTGCTGCATTTGCCCAGTGTTAGCATCAGTGTGAACAGCACGAGATTCGCATTTGCGCAGATGCAGGCGAACAGCTGTTGTAAGTGGTTGCTGTTGTTGTTGTTGTTGCTGCTATTTGTTGTAGTAGTTGTAGTTGTTGTTGTTGTTTTTGTTGTCGTTATATCACTTTGAGTGCTTGTAGAGCGTAACTCTATGGCCATGGTATGAACTTTGTCTAGTTAATGCACTCAACTTGCGGTTACTCGCTTAGTTTTTCAATTGCTCAACGAGGCAGTTTCTCAGTTTCTTAATTTCTCAATCGATTTAGCTATAGTTTGTAATTGTAATTTGCACTTTGATTCGATTCAATTAAATTTTCAAGAGCCTATGTGGAATAGAAAGTGTGGCGTTTAGTAACGCTAGCAGGAAGCGAACAGATCTGCTGGCATTATCTAATCAAGCAGACGAAGTCTGCGCCGATTTTCAATAGCCAAAATAAATCGCACAACATTGAAAACTGTTGCCAAAATAAATACACAGATAAACAACACACACACAGACAGACACTATCGGAATCGCGCGCGTCTAAAATCGCACAGCAGACGCGTCGCCTGCTGCCGAAAAAGTTAGCCGAAAATGCAGCAACAAAAAAAAAACTGGTTAAAATGAAACAACAACAACAACAAAATATCATTCGATACGCACGCACAACAGGTCGCAAAAGCAAAGCAAACGATCAAACAAAACGTACATATATTGAAACAACAGACGAAAAAGAAGGTGAAAACAAAAACAACAACTACATTTCTGTTGACGTAGCAAAATTATACAAAATAAAAAAGCAAGAGAGAGAGAGAAAGAAAGAGGCAGGCAAACTAAGGGTGCGAGGCAGAGGACAGTGGGTTGCGGGAAGTCTAAAGAATTTTGGCGAATTTCTAAATATTTATCGCATTTTAATTAATTAAAAAAAATACAACACAATTTGTTATTGTTTATTTATTTGCGGCACGCGTTTTCGAACGCTGATAAAACCTCTCCATAGTGAATAGTTAAAAAAAGCGAGTTGTTTGGCTTATCAAAGTAATATTTACTTTCAAGGCGCGAGTTTTCTTTGGCACGTGCTGTGCTTCTTGTTGTTTTTATTGTTGTTGTTGTTGTTGCAGTTGTTGCTATATTTACACACAGTTATGCTGCTATTTTGTATGTGTTGTATAAGTTAAAGACGCTGCCGCCTCGTACAACGCGCGTTTCTCAACTGAATTCGTTTTGAGAATTCGCCAGCACATTTAAGCAAATTGTCATCGAACACAACTGGCGCTCCCCGCACTGCCCCGTCCCGCCCCTACAACCCACCTGTTTGTGATCGAGCTGCGCATGCTGTTAAGTATTTGCTCATTTTTTGAATACCCTACGCTCTTCAGCGTAGTGTACTATAATTTTCTGATGGCATAAGTAGCTTTTGTATTCTTTTATCTTTCTCACTACGAGATATTTAGCTAAGTTAGCTGAGGTCGAAAGTTAGCTAAGTTAGCTAAGGTCGAAATTTGAACTTCTCTAATACTCGAATATGAAGGGATGGAGCTTGAAGACTATAAAGTAGGGGTGCTATTGTATTCAGATGCAAGCCAGACCTAAGAAGCTATCACAGTGGAATATTTATTCCCAATATATGTTTGTATATATCATACAGCTCTGTAAAAGCTTTCCTAACTCGTTTCTTTTATGTCAGCTAGGGTATCGAAGCTTCGACGCTTTATATCTTGTTTCGTTTTTGCACTACCTTCAAAACGGCTTATCACAACGCCAAGAATCGAACCTGAACTGAAGGCAAGGCACGACCGTAACTGTTGCAAACTCTAACTATTTCATTCTCTCTCTCTCTCTCTCTGTAGCTCTTTGTTGATGCTTTAGCTTGCTCTTTACAGATCATATTCATCTACAGCTCTTAAGCGTGGTGAGTTTTGTCGCGAGTGGTGTGTTTTTGCAACCTGCCCGAACTCGAACTCGATTGACTTAGTTGATTGCGAGGCTGCAGCGGATGAGGATCATAGCATGTGAGCAATAAAAGCGTGGGAATTAATTTATTACTAGATCAATTAGGTAATCAGTACGCTTTCTTATAAATAAAGAAAATCATTTGACTTGATCGTGCGGCCAAAATAAACATCTATTTGTGTTAGATTGAGTTAAAAAAGCTATTTAAAGCAACAGCAGCTGGACGCACTTTGTGTGCTTATCTATTTGTGAATGAAGTGTTGATTGGTTAATTGTGAATGATATGAATGAAAGGAAAGATAAGCCATGAAGAAAATGAATTATTGTTTGGCAGCTGCTTCGTATTGTCAATTTTAATTGGATATCCAATTAAATATAAATATATGGTTAATAAATTATAGTAATTAAATATAATTCAAGATATATTTTTTAAAAATTAATAAAGAATCTTAGCATTTTATTTAGCAATCAATTAACTTTTAGATCTATATATAGTTAAATACTTTAAAATACCATTAAATGTATTTCTACCTTAAACTTTTGCGTCTATCCGTATTTTCCATATACCGGAATCAGATAAAATCTTTAGCTTATGTAGCTGAATTCTATATAGCTAACAGAGTATAGAAGCCACAAGTTTGTAAAAAAATATAAAATATAAATATAAATAAATAGACTTCTTTGCGAAGGGAAGAGAAATATATTTCACAACTATATAATAAGATTTAGTGAGTTTTTGCACACTTAAACATTATCAACATCATTTGAAGTGGATTACTTTTAAGAATTATGATATATGGTATCTTTAAGTATATGAATTATCAGCCCATAATTTAAACTGCGCACAATCCATTTTAGGCTTTCTGAAGTACATTAAAGTCAATAACCTAAGTGGATCGTATGATCTATAGCTTAGAATACTAACCTTGTACGGAGCTAAGCACAACAAAAAATAATTTAAGAATATCACTTAAATGCATTGTAAAAGATAAGTTCGTTAACTATATATTGAGAAGTGTTTATCCACGTTTTATCGAATTTGCAAATATAATCTTTAATTAAATGCGACGAACGGAAAGACGTCAGCGATCGTTAATTGAAGAGTTAAGATATTAAAGTCTGCTATAGCCGTGAATTCCCCGATCAGATACTTGACGATGCGATGCCCAGCAATAACCGACGCGAACTGAAATCGTTTTCGGGAATTATTAGCATTTGTTGACTTCGATTCGAACTGAATAGAGCTAAAAAGCTCAAATGTGACGTCACATTCGATAAGAGCCTCTTCGATAAGTGCTTTAGCTGTGCAGGTGGATAGAGTTTTAACTGGAATCAGGACAAAGCAGGACTGCCCCATTCGATAATTGCAGCTGATATAGTCGAAAATCTCTCTCTATCTCTCTGGGTCCTCTTCTCTTTGATTGTCTAACATCTGCATTTGTCATCCACTTCAAGTCTGTAATTTATGATTTACGTGTGTAAATCATTTTTCAAGTGCTACTCTCTCTGTTTGCCGTTGACAGAGCCCCCTCTTTTTCCAGTTCCCACCCCTTCATCTCTAACTCGCTGCTGTCACTGTTTAGTTTTCAATTTGCTGGCGTTTCAAATTGCAGGCGTTAAAAATCGCTGCCAAATTGTTCAACAATATTAATGAGCCTCTTCCTCTTCCCCACGTCCCTTAGGCACTTAACTGCAGTTTATCGCAGCGGTCGTGTGTTCGAGTTGACCACGCCCCTTACGCCCGCCCCAATACTACCATTAGGGCTTTTCTGAGGTTTCGTTGTTTAGGTTTAACTGTCATATGATATCTATCTATATATCTAACTATGAATTAACTGATAGATAGAGAGAGAGAGAGAGATATAGTTAGATATAGAGATAGAAAAAATATAATATTGAGAGAAATAAAAAATTTAGTTTCAGATAGAAAAAGATATATGTTAAAAAAAGATGCTTTTTTCGGAGTCTTAACATTTTTTGTTTAAACTCCATTAACCCAATATAAGTTCAAGTGAAACCAACTAGTTTTAAGCATAAAGATTAATTAGAAAAGAATCTATATTCTTAAATATTACAAAAATGTATGTCATTTAATTTTTTTTGTTTGGTTCTGGCTTTAGCTAGTTATAACTTGATTTGAGTTCCATGAAATATGTTAGTACTTGTGGAAATACTTTTTTTTTTGCAAAACAACAAATTAACTTTATGAACTATATGTAGGACTATCTGGAAACGGAAATCTCTTCGTTAGGGGCTTTACTTTTACCGATATCGTTAGCTGAGTGTCTAGATAGGAATGTGTTCTTGAGGTCTTCAAACATTTGCAACGAAGCTGCTTGAGTTTTGAAGTTTGTTATGACTATTTATAATTCAATTATTAATCAGGTGAAAAAACTGAAGGGCATTTATTAATGGGGCAAAAGATATAGAAAGGCGGTGAAATGTGCATTAAAGTTGATCTGTAATACATGGTTAATCTTCTTATTTTTGTGTTATAAACTGTTTTTCATTTGAAATTTTTGATCAGCTTTAAAAAATGTTGAGTGAGATAAATTTCTTATTGTATTATTTATTCTTTTTAATTTATTTTGTAAATTGTTATATATAATTAGTTGAATTTGAATTTAAATGATCCTATGTTAAAAAAAATCTTTGTTATCAAAAATAATTAGTTTTTTTTTAAAATATTTTGACTTTAAAAAAGAAATCTTTTATATTATATATTATTTTATTCTTAAATATATTGTATTCACAAGCACACATATTTATTTATTATAATTATTTTTTTCATTTTATTAATTTATTATTAATAATTAATTTTTACACTTTAACAGCTTCTTCTTCTACAATAACAACAATATCACATTTGCGATCCCATTAACCGCTTACTATCGACAAATGCAATTAAAATTGCACAAAAAACCGTTAGACCAACCGAAAAATGTGCACGAGCGCAAAGCGGAATGTAAACAGCGAATGAATGAATGAAGCGCCGGCCAAGAAGTAACGGTAAATTTTCACATGTGCCAAATGACAATAGAAGAAGGCGCAGCCCAACCAGACGTCGGCGTCAACGTCGGCAGCAGCGCATTAACAGCTGTGGATGCTGCCGGTTAACAGCAATGTCAACAAGGAATAACAGAGCATGTTGCGCACGCTGCGACGTTGGCGCCGACTGCGCAGCCAGCGTCAGCGATATCGTTCATAAACGTCATTCAATGAGCTCTATCTAAAACTACGGCAATAAGGCGACTGCCTTTGTGTGTTTGCATGTGCGTGTGTGTGTGTGTGTGTTTACTGAAGCGTTGCTAAATATGAAAACATAAAAATTAATGTTATATTTATAGTGTGGCAGGCAAAAGCGGCAGCAGGAGGCGTCACTGCGGCCATCGCTGCAGGGCTGAAGTAAGTAGTAAGAGGAGTGGGAAAGGGTGCGGGTTGGGGTTGGGGTTGTGCTGTGCTTCTTCTAGCTGCAAGACGCGGCTGCTTCAAGTGCTGCTATTTGCTTTGCCCGGCAGCAACTGCCGCTCTGTTTGCTATAACTGTTATATTTCAGGGTCCTGGGAGGGGGAGGGCTAGCCAAAGGGGCTTACTTGCCGGGCCTTGCCTGCATTTCAATAAGCAGCATACAAAATGTTTTCAACAATAAATCGCCTCGAAATGTAACGCGCCTGGCCACAGCGCCAATTGTGCACAAAAAAGGCAGCAACAACAATTGCAACAACAAAGACTGTAATTCAACTGTCGTCGCTGGCAAGCTCTATGTGTGAGTGTGTGTGTGTTGCCATTGGCAACCCTCTCTACTTCTCTCCGGCAAGTGCCACACATACCGCAGCCACATGCCACGCATGCGGCGCCAACGCCATTGGGCAGCGACGTCAACGGCGGCCAATGCGGCGTATGATGAATTTTTCGTTAAGGTTTTTGCCTAGTTCAAATGTTCAGAGATTTACAGCATGCTGCCTATATATATGTATGTGTGTGTGTGTGTGCTAGCTTGTGTGTGTGATCAAGTTAATTCCAGTTGAGTCCAGTCAAGTGAGTAGATTTGCTGAGATTTGGTTGTTTTATGTAAATTGAAAATAATTTTAAAACTTTTATTGATATTTTAATATTTATTTTAAGCATTAACTTTTACCTACTAAACAGCTTTATTGCAATTTTATATTTATTTATTTATAACACAAAGAACTTGAAATATTAAAAAAGTTACGATAGGTAACTCTTTTATATACCCTGCCAAAGAACATATGGATGCAAAAAAGTTATAAATTTAAAAAATATTGGAAATATGAATTCATATTATTATGAAAGAGCAGATTTGTTAGGGTATTTAAGCATCGACTAGCCGAATACAACTACTTTTTCTACATACATCTTTTGAGATAAGCATAATTTCTACTCTAAGCATAATTTCTACTTACTTAAGAAAAATTTTTTATACCCTGTATCATCTTAATAAGGTTATAAATGGGGATATGTTTTGATTTTAAAAATCTTATAAGATTTTGGTCTGACAGACAGAACATATGTTAAATAATGTACGTTTTGCAAATTTTTCAGCTTAAATTTGTAATTTTAACTAAAATTTTGTTTGTCCAGACGATTTTTACCATCTAAGCCATTTTCTCAATAATTTACTCTTTTATGACTTCAGTTTATATTAAAAATATTATCTTTCAAATATATAAATTAAGGGTATTTGCAAGTCGGTCACTTCCCTTGAATTCCCCACTTCATGTTTTCCTGAACGATAAAGTAAATAATAAATGGAAAATTAGCTTTTGTCATCACACAATAAAGAAATACGCCAACGGCTTAGGCCTGGTCCATTAATCAAAGAACTGTGCCAGCGCCTCGGGCCGGCGGATGAATTATTGAAACATAGAACAGCTGCCACCTCTTAAGTGTCTGTCGCGCTTTGCTTTGCCACCTCTCAAAAAAAATTGCTACTTCAACACTTTTGGACCAATCAGCAAAACGCTGCGGAGATTGGCCATGGCCCAGTCCCTCCCACTCTTCTCACAGTGGATTGGCCGTTGCTTGTCTAAGCACCATTTAACTTTCATTATCAGCTTCAGCTCTGAAATCTTATCCTACTCCCACTTGTGATAGATGAGCTCCCGAAATGGCGAGCGCTGATTGCTGACTTCTCAATTGTCGATTGTCAATTCACAATTGTCAACTTCCGGTCGCTGTTCAATGGCGACGCTTCCGCTTGCGCTGCTCTGCTCGCGTCTGCTACGTGTGCATGGACAGCATTTCTTTAAAGTGGATACAATCTATCCAGGCACAGCAACCAGAAGAAGAAGAAGAAGGGTTGCACTAACCACAAACCGAACGAGAACTGCCCTCACATAATCATACGCCGCATTGTTCCAGTCCAGGCAGGGGAGAGAGGAGGAGTTGAGGCCTCTGCTGTGCATATTTGAATATGTCGTCAACATTGTCCAACAGCTAAAAGGGAAAACCTTGCATCAGAAATGCGAGATGAACTTTAAACTGCGGGCCTTTTGCTGCTGTCCCACAGAGGAGACGCATTCCAAGAGAGCGAGCAGTAGCAGGAGCAGATAGCAGGCACGAGTGAGGCCTGGCTGGATGCCTGCCTGCTTGCCTGGTTGGTTGGTCTTTCGTTTCGTTTGCAGTGCTAAATTTACCGCTAAGCGACGACTGCACAAAGGACATGACAAACAGACGCAAAGGAGAAGGAGATGAGAAGGCAGTTCGAGAGGCAACGATGCTGGCCGGGATCATGGGGGTCATTGTAATCATAACGGTAATGTTGATGTTGCCTCGCGTTCTGTGTGTAACATTTTATCTGTATGGTCGTGTGTGTGCATGTGTGTGTGTACGGGCAACGCGTTTGAAAAAAGAAAACTAAATGCAAAAAGTGAGCAGCGAAGTCGCCAAATTAGTCAAAATTGAGTTCGTGCTGTGGATATAGGGTGTCTTTACAGGGTGTCTCTGAGTTTTCTAAGGAAATTCTTTCGTTTGTGAAGTTCTTGTTTTGCCTCTTGCCTCAATCGTCTCCAGCAATTTTGGCAGCCAAACAAAAGCAATTGACTGAAGTTTCCTCCGTTTGCTGCCGTCTTCTTCTGCTGTGCTATCTAAGCAGCTGCGACGTCAGCTGCGCTGCCCGCGTCGCTGCCTGCTGCTTGTGATGGACAAATGGAACACCAGCCGCAAAAAATAGGCAACAGAGCTACTCGCGACAGTTTTTATGATATTTCGCTTGGCTTTTGTTGGCTTTGCACAGCCCCTGCTGTGTGTGGATTGCATTGTTAACAGCACCGGCTGCTGCTTAGCTGCTGTTGAGCTAATGTTAAGCAGATGTTAAGTGTAACTGAAACTGAAGCACTTGGCATTTGCTCAGTTGTCAAATTTATTTATTTTTTGGAACATTCATTAGAAATTCTCTTTGGATATTCAATACATTTTTCGCACATTTGCATACATATTGAAGTGGGTATAGGTGTGTGTGTGTGTGAGTGTGAGTGTATTAGTACTGAGTTACTTAGCTCTTTTGCCAGCAGTTGCTGTGGCATAATTCCATTTGGTGCACCTTGGAGTGGCATCAAAGCAGGAAAGTAAATTTTCCCATCTCTTTATTTGCATTTATTTATATGTTTATGTGTCTGTGTGTAAGCTTGTGTTTCTGTGCATGCGTGTAGCACACCCCTTAAGTGCCTGCCTGCACCATCATTTTATTTGCCTGACACTTCACACCCCGCCGCACTTAGCCAACCGCCCAACCGCCCTCTCTCCCTCCCGCTGTTCTTTGCGGTCATTTAACTGATGTTTCTATCTGAGAGCTCCCTTTGCCAGTGTCCAGCTCCTGTCTGCCTGTCCTTTACTCGCAGGCCGACGGCAAATGTTGAAATCGTGCGAAAAATTAAATAAATGACCAGCTCAATGCCTGCACTTGCAATGTTTTTCATTTGATTTCTCTTTATACTCGTCCACGCAGTGAAAAGAGTGTATCTGTTTGTATGAACATCAATTATTTTGGCCATCATTGAATCATCAGAGTATAATGACGCTATTGAATAATAAAAGTATACTTTCATTTAAATATTATAATGGCGTGAAAATTACAAAAAAAAACTATATCTTTCACAGTTTAACACTACATTTTTATACGTTTGTAAAAGGAATATAATAATTTTGTTCAGAAGTTGGCAAAGCACAGAAAGAAATCTTCAACTATATATATATATTTATATTCTTGATCAGCACGATGAGCTGAGTTGATATGGCACTATCCTTATGTCCGCCTGTCAGTCTGTCTGTATGATTGTCTCTCTTAAGATCGATCAAAAAGTCATATACACATGTATCTACGCCAACTAGGGGCGTGGCAAATCGGGAAGTCTATCCAGTGTTTAACATAAATTCTCTAATATTTTGGGCACTGTTAGAGACAGAGTTTTGAAACTGAAAACATATATTGTACGAACCACTCTCATACAAAAGTTATAGTATGTATAGCTACGCCCATAAGGGGCGTGGAAATCGGTTAAGAACTATATCGTCTACAATTTCACACCTAGACACCCAATCCGTCTGTTTGGCGCGTGGCAAATCGGAAAAAACTATATCTTCAAAAGTTGTACAGCTAATGCCCGAAAATTTAACATAATGACTAGAAATCATATAGATCCGCCCTTTACGGACAAATCGGTAAAAACTGTATTTCGACAATTTCACACCTGAAATAAAAAAATTAGTAAATACGTCAATCTTGATCTCTTCTTGGCAAATCAGAAAAAACAATACTTATATCCTTCACAATTACAAGGGGACTACCAATCTTCGGCATGTTAGTTAGCCCTCCCTCTAATTAGTAATAATAGTATATTTAATATACTAAAGTAATAAAGTAATATTTAATTATATATTATAATCCTCTCAACTGGTAAGCCTATAAATTACATGGGAGGCAAAGGTTTTTTAATGAACAAGTATTATGCAGTCTGTTGTACCTAACTGCAATGTTCTTATTTGTATTTTCTCCTTTATTTTTGCCTCATTTTCTTGTGGTCTATTCGCTTTTTAATATTTTTTTTTATGGTTTTAATGTGCAATAATTTTTGCATTGATTTTTGCTACGTTTTTTTCACCTTTCTGATATTCCAGCTCCTGCAGGACCTCTTCAATTTGCCTGTTGGCTGCCGTGACGTCAATGCCATTCGCAATTTCCGCGCCAATTAAAAAATTTTCTGGATTGAAAGCATTCTGCATGCCTGGCACGCACACACACCCCAAGGGCAGCAGGGGGAAGGTGTGTGTGTGTGGCCCATTGTTCATCATAAATAAATACTGTTAATTTTTCAATTGTCCGCTGAGCGTTTAACGGCCTTGCCGCATGCCCCAAGGGGCAGGTTGGCTACGTGCAGCGGCATGTCAGGTCGCGCGTGGGCGGTGGGCATGGTCATTGAGCTGTGAGCCACGGTCACACGCCAAAAATCTGATTGACAGCGGATTGGGAAATGGATGCACGTACTCCATATGGCGGGCAGCTGACAAAAAAAAAGAAGAGAGACTGGTGAAATAACAAAAATATGTTGGGCCCGAAAACTTTTTGGGCACAGTGAACGTGGGCAAGATTGACGGCAGCTGGGCCAATAAAGTTGACAGCATTCGCAACAGGCGAACGTGACAGTTGCGTGTCTGCAAAGGACTCCATGTCCTCTTTTTTCCCAGCTTCCAGTCTAGTCGACAAACTTGGCACCGGCGTCGCACCGGATATCAAGCCAAAGTCGAGCGCCTAATATACAAATATACACAAATTTACAAATGTGTGATTGCCACATGCCGCATACCACTTGCCACATGCCACATGCCACAGAGCAGCTGCTGTTACCGTCTGGGACGGAACTTGATGAGCAGCAGCCATTTTAATTTTTCGAACTGCTCCTCAGTTGACTTCTATAAATCTGTCGAGCATGAACCACCCGCTCCTTCCCCTCCCCTTTGGGCACACTTACAATTGGAATTTCTAATCGAAGCAAATTGAATCACATGTCCTTTTGACGCGATGCTGCGCAACGGTTACCAAACAAACAATGACAACAGGACTCGCAGCGGGAGTCGCAACAGCAGGAGCAGGATATCAGCCGGAAAAGCTCGGGCTGTGCGTGGCAAGGCGGCATATGGAAAATCAGGCAGCCAGCGAGGCATAAATCAACTTTTGGCAAAGTGGCTGCCTAAAAGGACTCAAGCCTCAACTTGTCTAAATGACGGCGCAAATGGCAAAGATAAACGATTTCCGTGCCCAAACAGACAAATAAAAATAATATATACAAATATATATAAAATATATATATATATATATATATATATTATATATATATATCTATATATATATGTAGATGCATATATACAATAGATGAGTTAGGCGGAACATGTCTTCAAGGCTTTTGATTTGAAGCCCATAAACTTTTGAATTGAATTTAAATATTTAACTCAGGCGAACTTTGTGGATTTATTTTTAAAATTATTCAAAGATTTATCTAAATACAATTATAGATATTTTAAATTTTCCAACTGCAGCATATATTGAAGTTCTGTTAGTTATGGTAAGTCTTTCAATTCCAGAATTGAGTTAAGATACCTCAAAAGATTGACAAAATTTGTCACTATAAAACTTACCTGTTGACTGATTTGATATATGCAGCTATACGATAATGCAGCTCAATATTGAGAAGTTACTGTTTATACGTAAGATATAGTAAGTTATATTATTAAAAGTTTCATGAGAATTTCTTTAAAGCTGAGATTAGATGCAAGAAGCCAGAAATATAGAATAATAGAAATTAATTTTGAAGGGGCTAAAACGGAATAAAGAATTTAATTTGATCATTTGAAATATAAATATATATATGTATATATATATATATATTTATAAATAATATTTATATATATTCATATACCAAT
Organism: Drosophila gaucha; assembly: GCA_035045545.1. Taxonomy (NCBI): domain Eukaryota; kingdom Metazoa; phylum Arthropoda; class Insecta; order Diptera; family Drosophilidae; genus Drosophila; species Drosophila gaucha. The sequence goes on from JAWNOY010000342.1 coordinate 1,850,930, forward strand.
AATTCTCTAAAAGAGAATATTTCAAATTTTTTGGTTGTCTTTTTCAGATTTTTACATTATCTTAATTTTATCCATATTTTCAGCAAAATTTTTTTTTGGTTGCATTTGAATATTATACTACTCTCAGTACACATTATTTTCTGTTAAAAAAACAATTTATTATGCTCTAAAAGGTAATCAATTGCGTTGATTTTCAGCAGGTGTCCAATTTATATTTCAATAAAGCTTAAAATTTAATGGAATTAAGTAAAAACTATAAAAAAAAAATTTAAATATTAAACAAAAATAATATTGTTATATGAGGATAAATCACAAGGATTAAGCAATGGCATTGCACAATTAAGGACTATTATAAAATAAAATATATAAATCCAATAATTTATTGCACTTTGTGCATACAAATAGACCAAATAGAAACATTTTAATTGCTCAAATGAACAGAAGCTTAATAAATGAAAATTAAAAAAAAAATATAAATTTTTAGGGACTTAATTGTATTTTGCGGACAGGACATTTGCTGACTGCCATTCGCTCAGCGCAATTGTCGTAATTAATGAAAAACCAGGGAAAAGAAATTTGTAAAGCCAAAACCTGACCTTTGGTCTTTTCAGTTGTGTTTTCTTGAGCAGACAAACCCCATCCCCTCTCCGATATTTCCCCTCATGTAATTTGTATCTTGTGTTGTGTTTTTGGGAGAAATTAATTTACGAGGTGAAACTTGTTTGCGCTGTGCCCTGAACCCTTTTGCGCTCCGTCAGGCTGCGAGTCCATTGAAGCGTTTAAATTGCTGTCAACAAAAAGGCAAACAAATAAATAAAAGCCAAAAGCATTCGCAAGGAATCGGAGCAGATTGGTAAGGGTGTAGAAGTTTCGGCCATCAAATGACCCATGGCAACCAGAGCGAAACGTGCGCCAGGTCCAAAATGATTAACACGTTCCCAGCTGCTGCTCCAAAACTCAGACCAAGCTAACTCGAAAATATGCACAACATGGAGGAGCAGGCGCTTTAATTATCATTGGGAATATGCAGAAGTAGAAGGTTGCTACTGAAGGACATTGCCAAATCAGATAGAAATGCTCAAGTGAAGGCACGCGCCACACGTTGACGTTGACGTTGATGCTGATGGTGACGTGGCAGGCACACAAATGCCACACAATGTGCCCAAGAAAATCCCGCTCCGAAAAAAAGAGCAGAAAACAAAATAAAACTGGCAAAAGGTAGCACATGAATTACATGAAATTGGCAAAGCAGGTAACCAGTTAACATTCTGAAGGTCACTCGGCATAATGCACTCAGAGAAAACTGTTGGCTTGTTCGCTATGGGGGAGACTATAGCAATAGAAAATCTAACATTAATATTACATAAACATAATAAATATTTTTTATACAAAATTTCATCTCTACTCAATTCACATGAATTTAAGTGGGGCTTTGCTTGTAAGTAATATATTAAAATAATATATTTTAATTATATACACCTTATATATATATATTTCGCAAAACCATAGAGGATTTTTCACCACTGTCGATGATTTATCCCTTTCATACCAAGAAATGGCTATTTCTCAAAAATGGATATGTTTTTCGTCACAAATGATTTTAGTTATAACATTTCACACCAAATAACACTCATAACGATTCACCATACAACAACCCTGCATAAAACCGCAAACGTGTAGTTTCGGAAGTATGGATCTATTTCATAAGATCTGAAATTAGGTCATACGCTAGCTGCCTGCAGTGGCTGTTGGACTAGCTGATCTCGTCTACTTTAAGATATAAAATTTTTCATTTAAAATAGGTTTTATTTTTTATGTTTTTCTAGATTTAAGTTACTAAAAGAGATCAAAAAAGGGATTGTTTAAATTTAATACTTTTGGAGTAATACTATCGATGTTTCAATTGAGGTTTTTTACTATTGCAAACAAAACTATCGAGTAGCGGTACAATCGAGAATTTTGGAGCTCTACCTTGTATATGTGTATGTAAATATATATAAAATAAATAGCAAATTATCAAGTTTTACTCGAAATTATTATTGAATTCCCTTGTAGAGGTATAAGTATAAATGATTTTATTTGCATTTTTGTGCGCCCCCTATTTTTTTAAGTGTACTGTGTGCAGGTTTATAAATAGTGAATCTGCTAACCAATGCATGCAAATGGCCAATAAAGCAAATGGAGTCTAGTTTTTGCCGGTCATCATTTATAATGCATTCAAAAGCCGCAGGTACGAAAAAGAAAAAGATACAGCTATAGATACAGATGCTGATATGGAAGCTAATCCGTCAGCACTTTGCTGTCGACAATTGAGTGCCAGCAGGACGTAATCTCTTGTTGATCCTTTATAAATGCTTGAAAGCGAAAGGCAAAGGCAAAGGCACAAATACTTTTGGCCAACAGCTGCTGCTGCTGCTGATGGGTCTGCTGGTCACACGGGGTGACATAATCAAATCAATAATTTATGAGTTTCCTTTGCTTTAAGCGGATTTACATGGCCTGCACTTCAGCAGAGTCAGCAGCAGGCAGTCAGAGGTGGAGGAAAACTTTTTGCAACTGAAACTGAAACTGATATCAATTAGATGGAAAGTGATAAGTTGTCGCCTGGAACTGTCAGTTGTTTGTCTAACTTGCAACTGTCACAGCCAATACGGGATTAAAAGGAGGAGGGGGCGGGGGTGTGGCTTAGTGGGTGGGGCTGGAGTATTTGAACTGCCTTAACGACGCGCACGCTCCACGCACTGTGGAAGCCGTTCGGCATGTGGATGATAATGCTCGTGACTAATGCGACCCAGCGAAGCGTGCAATGTGTGAAATGGAGGGGTACTACAAGAGGGGAGAGGGTGGGTAGGTGCTCAACTTAACAGCAACCCTCAAAACAACAGGCGAAACACAGATGAGTCTCTGTTACAGTCCACAGGGGAAATAATTGCAAAAACCAAACGAAAAATCAGAAAAACTGTTGCGAGCTGCTATGTTGCTTTTATTTTGTGCGACTCGTTTTCCATTTGTCCATCACAAGCAGCAGGCAGCGAATCGGGCAGCGCAGCTGGCGTCGCAGCTTAGATAAAGTAGCAACACCAGCAGCAGAAGAAAGCAGCAGTTGAAGGAAACAAACGTCAATTGCTTTTGTTTGGCTGCCAAAATTGCTGGGAACAAGAATTTCATAAACGACTTCCTTAGATAATCTATTCAGGAGCAGTACAGACACCCTGTAATGACACCCTGTCCATTGCACAAACTGGATTTTGACTAATTTGGGAACTTCGCAGCTCACTTTTAGTTTTCGTTTTTCAGACACGTTCAACACACACGAAGACACTGATAAAATGTTATACACAGAACGCGAGGCAACATCAACATTACCGTTATGATTACAATGACCCCCATGATCCCGGCCAGCATCGTTGCCTCTCGAACTGCCTCCTCATCTCCTTCTCCTTTGGGTCTGTTTGTCATGTCCTTTGTGCAGTCGTCGCTTAGCGGTAAATTTAGCACTGCAAACGAAACGAAAGACCAACCAACCAGGCAAGCAGGCAGGCATCCAGCCAGGCCTCACTCGTGCCTGCTATCTGCTCCTGCTACTGCTCGCTCTCTTGGAATGCGTCTCCTCTGTGGGACAGCAGCAAAAGGCCCGCAGTTTAAAGTTCATCTCGCATTTCTGATGCAAGGTTTTCCCTTTTAGCTGTTGGACAATGTTGACGACATATTCAAATATGCACAACAGAGGCCTCAACTCCTCCTCTCTCCCTTGGCTGGCCTGGAACAATGCGGCGTATGATTATTTGGCTGCTAATGTGAGGGCAGTTCTCGTTCGGTTTGTGGTTAGTGCAACCCTTCTTCTTCTTCTTCTGGTAGCTCTGCCTGGATAGGCTGTATCCACTTTAAAGAAATGCTGTCCATGCACACGTAGCAGACGCGAGCAGAGCAGCGCAAGCGGAAGCGTCGCCATTGAACAGCGACCGGAAGTTGACAATTGTGAATTGACAATCGACAATTGAGAACTCAGCAATCAGCGCTCACCATTTCGGGAGTTCGTCTGAGTGTGACACGGATTAGGTTCCATAGCTGAAGCTGATGATTGTTGAATGCTGGTTAGGCAAGCTATTGCCAATCTTAAGATGGAGGCGGGAAAGTAATACTATGACTGTTCCCCGCAGAGCTTTGCTGATTGGCCAAAAGTGTTGAAGCCGCATATTTCACATCACAGTCGGTCGGGCAGTTGGTTGGAGTTCAGTGGAAGTCCGTTAGCGTCGGCAGCTGCTGTTTGTTTTTGCCATTTTTCCGGCCACATTTCCCGCTGACTGTTGGCCGCAATTGTGATTAATGGTCAAGCTTAGAGGCTGCGTCGACTTTTTTATTTCGGCAATTATGTTGTTTAGAGCTTTGCCACGCTTTTCACACCTCGAACATTTTTCATGCAACGGCCTCGCTCCCGCCTGTATCCACTCTGTGAGCACTCTTAAAAGTGTGGACTTTGATTTCATGTTTCGAGGCTTGTCAGTGACATGCAGTATCATTAATTCTACCCGGATCCCCGCTGTCTCGCTGCCCCTCTTATACTCGCAGTCCCTGGTCAACTCTCAACTGGCTTTGTCATTTTTCAACAGTTTGTAGGATTTTTTGACACTTGACAAGTGTTTCCGACTGCGCCAGAAAGGTGGCTAAAGGTGCAGTCGGCCCCAGGGCACATATATACCAATATCTGACAGAACGTCCTTTATCAATCTGTCTCTTCTTCTTTCCGCCCCAACTGTGGCTACATTTTATGCAGATGAAAGCATTTAAGAAAGATTCAATGTCGAAGCTGGTATACTCTTTTTGTAAAATGTGATTATGATAATCATAATTAGAATGATATTGGTTAGAGTTGGGCGCCGGGATCGGCATTTTCGGGTCCCGAAAAAATTTACGGGATCGGGCAGGATGGGAACGATTCTGAAAAAGTCCGGGACGGTCGGGATAAGTGCTTGATCCCGAAATTCCCGCAGGTCCCGATAAGAAAATTATTTATAGATAAAATTGCCCGTATTTATCATAGAACAGAAGAATGATATTGACGAGGAAATTAATTCTAATTTAAGTCCTGTTAAATTTAAGAGAAGTTCAAATATTTTATTTTGACAACAATGCAATAAATTGTTATTGTTACAAATGCTTGCTAGGCAAGTACTTGATGTTCCAACATCTTCGACTACGAATGAGAGGGTGTATTCTACTTCTAGTAGAATTTAGGAAGAAAGAACACATCTTAGAGAAGAAAATTTTGAGAAAATATTATTTTTAAGTAAAAATTTTTATCTATTATAAGAGTTCTAAATGTTGAAAAAATTCGGGAAATGTCGGGACCCGCGGGACAAAATGAAAAATTTGTCGGGACAATCGGGCGGGAAAATCAAAAATTATTTCGGGACGGAATGGGTCGGGAACGAATTTCTTTCCCGATCCTATCTCTACACGGTACTAATGATTATGCTAATAATGATAACAATGAAAAAATTTATTTAACTTTATTATATATTCGCCAAAATTTGGGACTCGAATTTGTGAAGCTTTGTTAAGAAACCATGAGACCTGCTATAAAAAGGGTATAACATATTGAATAGTCAGCTCTAGACAATTTACAGATAAAATGTTGACGCGCGGCTGCACCACGTGCCTTACCGCCACAATCGAACCACCACCCCAAGTTTTGCCTGGTAATTAGCAGAGGCAATAAGAACACGAATTGCCTGATTAAATGAGGCATGAAACTCGATTTTGGTCAATGCATAAAATAATCGTGCATATATTATCTGTGTTTGCAGAGCAAAGTAAGTTGGGGTAAGCCGAGTGCAAACCATTGCAAACATTTATACAGGCTTCCTGCCCTTTAGTGTTAGGGGATGTTGCCACTGGGTGCCATCGTGGGGAAGGGGACTGGACACAAACGGCGACAGCACAGTCCAGAACATTCGCCTGCCCAACACAACCTGCAGATTCTTCCAAAAGCCCAAGTCGTAGCTGTGATCATGTATGTAATACAAACAGCTGCCTCGACTGATCATGATCACCTGCAGGACCAGATGCGAAGCTGCCAGTACCATGGCAAACAGATTAAGCTTGATTATGCCCCCATTGATGATCAGCCAGGTAATATGCGGATCGAGAGAATTACCATTGTTTGCGTTATACATCAAAGTATTGGGGTTGAAGCCCATGGATATGCTCATAAATGCAATGGGATCGCTAAACATTTGCTGACGCTGGCTAAACATATGATACACATTAAAGGCGAACGAGGTGAAGCAGCCCAAAGTCAAGTGCAGCAGCAGGCCAACAAAATAACGCTGATTCGCATGCCCAATGCAGTTGGCTATGATGTTGCAATGATGATCCCTTTTTAGCACGCAGCAGTTGCAGAGGCGGCAATGCCACGCCCTTGGTGGCACCAGCATCTGGCAGTGGGTGCACAAGTGCCACAGATGCGCTTCCGCTGGCAAAGGATTCAAGCGATCCCGCGGCAGGGTCATAAAACGAGTATCCGTCACCCAACACATAAACATATTACCGAGGATATTGTGCACCAGAAACAGAGCGAAAAGCCAGTTCAACTTGTAGTAGATGCCCGACACATCGCTACATTCGGGCAGTATATAAAACATTTCGTATATAAGAAAGAATCCAATGGCTAGTAGCATAAGCGTAGCCGACAGAGGATGAATTATCCGAACAATCCGAACACGATGCAACTTGATGCAGCGACACACTAGCTGCTCCAACCAAACGAGGACTCGCACCATCTTCCACAGCAATCGAACGAAAATTTTGACCATTGTAGATATGAGAAAATGTAGTCTTTGAACTTTAAATGGTGAATTATCGAAACTAGAGCTCGGTCTGCTGGGTTTCTTTATAATTTCCAGGGGTTGTCTTTCGATACATTTGCTAATCGCATCAGTCACTCAAAATTTGAAAACAATTCAAATGAAATTTATGCTCTTTCTTTTGGAAATGATAAGCCGCTTACCCTTGTGCAATTATGTGACTTGGCATCCTAAAAGGATTACGAATGCTAAGGGTAGCTCTCGACAAATCAAATTATGTTATAAATGATGAAATATTTTCTTGTTATTAGTCGAATTATTGTCTTTTTGTTCATTGCTGACTTAAAGTATTAAAAATTCAGCATTTTATCAAATTAAAAGACTGTGTGAATTGGCTAACTGCAATTGTAATTATCGTTTCTTACAACCTGAACACAAATAAAATAAAGGTAACTATGCTCATTTGTTGAACATTCACATTTCATATACGATAAGTTGTAATCCTTTGAATATGAGTATTCTATTTTCCGCAAATGGAAAGCCACAGATTTATCAAAATGTATTTCATACTGAAACATTTCTCACAACAAAGCCGCTTACGAAAATAATGGACCACAGCTGAAAAATATCGAGAAACAAATATATACATATATATATATATATACATATATATATGTTTGTATTTATGTATGTGTATGTATATATATGTATAGATATGTATATCATACGTTTCCATAAATATTTAAATACACGTATTTCTAAATGGATATGACAGCTGCATGTTACTTTTATTTCAAGCAATAGTGCAACTGAACAACATTTCATTTTCCAAAAATAAAACAAATGGAGTAAGAAAATTGCAGTCCGGCGCAACCGACTGCATAATACTCGTTCACCCAAATTGATTTAGAAAAATTATATTTTCACATTTGCCACGCCCCAATGGACTGGCCATACAAATTATAATTCTCCTCTCCACCGTGATCCGATTCATATTTTTATCGGAGTATTTATTTCAATTTTAAAGTCTCCAGCTTCAATATAGCATTTCCATTGTATAGCATTTACCAACTGGCTATGGCTCCACTGGGCACGAAAATATATATTAAATATTTCTCTAGTCTCTAGTTGCAATCGCTTTGCCGCAAAGTACTCATTTGACGAACAGATATTACTCAAAATCAAAATACTCTCCACACTTCCTGAACGAGTATAATGAAATAAAATACAGAGTGCATGTTGGACCATACTCGACACGGGGATACCTTAATACCTTTTAAAAACTAACTAGTTTTTAATACTGCATTGAAGCAAACATACTCCTCTCATATATGATATAATACTTATTTAAAAAGATAATTTGGTCCTCGAACTCAACCAAGATATAAATCGCTAACTGTTTCAATACATTCAACCTGATTACTTTGGGGTTTACAGGGTATACTAAAATATGCGACTTGATGCTCGTTTTCAAACACAAAACAGCAACAGCTGCCGTGGGGCAAACAATGCGGCTACTGATGCCAGAAGGGACCAGCGGGTGCGAGCGGTTGAAGCTTTCTAACTGACACCGAGAAAACGACACCGAAAATAAAACAGACACGGACACAAATGTTGTCTATTTCGCATAAATTTTTATGAATTATTAAGTTGAACCAGGCATTTGAAATGCGTACCACGCGGTTTGCCATTTGACTTTGTGGTCGTATTCCCAACCCCAATCCCATCGCTCCACTTTTCACCTGCTGTCAAAGCAACTGCATAAAGTATAAATTTGGTGAGGGAGTTGAGCTGAATGAGAAGGAGGAGGAGTAGGAGGATAGAGAAGGAGGGGGGCGTTGCCCACTTCAAGCCTAATGTGTTTGCGTTGTTTGCACACACCGGAAGCAAACAAACAGCCATTTTAGCTGGTGCCTCTCGCACTGTTACGCCATTTCCGGTCGTTGAAGGGACTTGGATTGAGGGAGGGCTGCTCGGGTGGGTGGGCGAAGCCACTCCAGATTGAGTGGCAAGTCGCAGCTGGGCGGCATGTTTGTCAACCTGTGGCATTCTTCAAACTGACTTCGAGTCATTAACATTCCCTCGACTTTTGTTGGCCAACTTTTTGGCATAATTGCAGCATTCTCTGCTAATTTGAGGCGACTCCATTGCGTTCTTCCTTTGCTTTTTATTTTCATTATCCTGTCGTAATGTGAGACACAAGTATGCCAGAGCGAAAAAGTTTTTACTTTTTACGAAGTTCTACCAAACCCTGTGCCTGTCACTCCTCCTCCTCTCTATGTCTCTTTCGATGTCTCGCTCGCTCTTCAATTTTCAAGCAATTACCTGACGTGTGCTGCCCCCGCGGCACCAACTGTTCCTCATGTAATTGAGTTTTGGGGAAAAAGAATTTTTTGTAAAATTAGATATGAAACACAACAAAAATAAAATTGGGCTTAGGCACCTTTTGCTGCGTGAGCGGCATATAAATTAATAACAAACAAGTAAAAACGATCAAGTCGGGAGTGCGCGGCTACGAGATACCCTGAACTTTTGTTCGACCTTGCATTCGTTTTTACCTAACCACGTAAAAGATAAAAGTGTTAAATTAAAAAAATATGATAAATAAACCGAAACTTGATAAAAATAGTAATCGGCATCATCGAAACGGAAAAAGTTATCGATTATCTGAAACAAACTCAATATGCACGCAGTTCACGAGGACCTTCGCTTAAAATTTCAGGCTCAAATTCAGTCTCTAGTTCTTATATGTTCTGAGATCGACGCGTTCATACATACGTTCATACAGACGGATGGACAGACAGACAGATGTACAGATTGACTCAGCACGTCGTGGTGGATCAAGAATTTATATACTTGATGGGGTCTGCTACACCTTCTGCTGCCTGTTACATACTTTTAACAAAAAATATTATACCCTAATTTAAAATTTTCAATAAGTTCAGGGTATAAAAAAAAACAAGTTGATGTGTTTTTGTTAAGATGCGACTATGTCATACCCTGTTGACGATTTATAATTGTTGTATGAAACACTATTTGACAATAATTCAAAGTTAAAGTAAGATCAGATTCAATATTAATAAAAAAATGGCCATATAAAAAAATTTACTTAACTTTAGACCGAAATTGTTGAATTTCACGTGATAATTTAATCTAAGAATATATATTAATCGAAAATCGAATTTCATTTGAACAAGCTAAAATCACATAAGTTCTAGTGTAACATGCAGTAGCTTTACGTTAATCTGCCTGCCAAACCGCTTGCTTGCTTACAAGGTATAGGTAGGTACATGGCTTTCCGGATACTTGAAACACGTGTCTCTGATTGTCCTTCAGACTCTGTTGTTATTAATAATATTTCAGGATAAATCCATTTGCAATGCTGGCAATTAAAGTGCAGCTTAAAACCTATTCTAGCTAAAATTTATATTGCAATTTATTTAAGCCTGCAGCAGACATTAATTTTAGCACAAGCCACGCCCATGTGAAAGGGTGGCAACAGCTGCTGCCAACATTTATTTGCAGACATCGACACCTGTACACGATTTATTATGAAGGTCGGCCCGGTCCAACTGTGCAATAGACGAGCAATTTTTAATGAACCATCAAAATGGCAATTGGAGGCAGCGTCAATGTTGCGTATGAACGATTTTAAAAGTCCAACAGCAGCTGCCGCTGTTCCATAAAAGAAAAAAGTAAACAGCTTCTGCCGCTCAGCCGGGCAAATATGTGGAGCATGTTAAATATTTGGCACTTGGCGCAGAAAACGAATCGGCATTTGTGCAAAATGAGTTGGAACTTTGCCTGTCTGTTCACCTTTTTCCTTCTCCTGCTCTGCTTCTGTTCATTTTCTTTTGCTTTCCTCTTTCTCGGCAGGCGACATATTTCCCTTGTTGCGCGACATATTTCCTGTTTTATTTTCATTTTCATTTTTGTTTTTCACGCAACATTTTTTCCATTTTGTTTGTGAGTGTTTTGCGCCTTTCGACATGTGTTTGACATTCGCCCAGGCGACGGAAATGGTTGTGGATGGGCTGGAGGCGGCTTGATTGATACCCGTAAATGGGTAGAGTATTCCAGCTTTAGAAAAGGGCGTATTTACTTTGTAATTAAGATTTAGTAATTGAAACTAAGACTTAAATGAAAGCTACTTTATAAATATTTTAATTATGTATTGTATTTAAGTGAGATTATAATGTAATAGTTATTATTAATAATATATTTATGTATAGTATTGTATATAATCCATAGATATATTATCAATATGAAGTTATTTAATATGAATATATATATTTTCAAAAAGCATTTATTACAACTTTTTTTCCTCTATTAAGAGCAGAGCTATCTTTTTGGTTATTCAAACCTTTTCAGTATTAATAACCATTTTATTGATTTTATAACTTATATCATATGACTAGTCTATGTAAATATCAACTTTTACATATCTTAAGAATCTTTGCCAGCTTCCTTTTTTTACGATTTTTATTTTTCAATGCCTTCTATTGCATTTAAGGGTCATACTATTTCATATTCTCTATATGTGTCCCCGACGCTTACAATGTATATGCAAAAATTGAAATTGTGCTATAGTCAACGTTAGTGGTCTGGGTGGGCGTAGCATTTCCAGGTCGGCTCGCACCGTTATGGCTTTTCATTATATATATATATTCATAGATTTATTGCAAAAGTTTTCTGATTACTTTTTGTGGCATTGGGCGCGGGCATATTTAAAATGCCGCCTGCGTTGCCTGGACCCCATTGCTGATTGACTTGGTCACACTGCACAGCAGCGGCAATAAGCCAAAAAAGTGAAAAGTATAAAATAAAAAATAAAATAAATAGAAAAGCCAAAAAGTTCGCAACTGGCAAGTGGAAAGGCGCACAAAGGCGACAGAACTATTTACGGGACGCGAGTCGCATAGTTGCCAACTGAAAAGCAATTAAAAACTAATTACAGTAGCCTCCACACACACACACACATAAGCAGCAAAGGTGGGCAAAAATGCGCAAAGCATTTAATAAAAATTTAAAACTTAATTTCGTAAATACCTGGACAACAGGCAGGCGGCGGAGGTGGATGACAACGCGGATAATTAGAGCAAGAGCAGAAGTAAAAGCCAAGAAGACTTCAGAAAAGAAGAAAGGGAGATAGAAAGAGAGAGAGAGAGACAGTAGGTGTAGCTGAGGGGGAGGAGGTGTTGTTGGCAGGTGCTCACCTGACTTTGTTCTAGTGTTGCGCAGCCAACGTCGCGTATGAGCAATTAGTAGTTAATTGTGAAGTTACCCGAGGCGGTGCCAGGAAATGGAACTTGCCACACTGCAGCACTTGTGACATTGACGATGCGGCACGAATGAGAATGCCAATGGGGCAAAGGAGAATGACAGGGAGAGAGAGAGAGAGAGGCGTCTGCAGCCACTGGATGCCAATGCCGTGTAATTAAGTAGCAATTTTTGCTACTGCAGCAGAATTTTTAGTAGCTGGCGACACGTGAATGTGTTTGTGTGTGAGGGGGTGTATATGTGTGTGTAGGTGTGAACGTGTGCGCATTTGATAAATTATCGTAACTAATTAGCGTATCAATAGCGTTACAACAAAGGCTCCGACAGCTGCGCTCGAAGGTAAGCAACAGGGGTGTAGGTGACTTAATGAATTATATAGATTAGTTGAATAAATATTTAGAAATGGAAAATCTGTTTTAAAGCAGCTGGTTGGGGATATGTTAAGTAGCAGGCTATGATTAGAATAACGTTACCTGCATTAATTATTGATGTATTACAGAGATTAGTTGAAAGCCAAGTTAAAAGCTAAACGTAGAGTTGGCAAGTGAAGGAGTAAAGCTTTTAATAGCGTGTGTATTAGTACAAAGAAAATAGAGAGAAAAAGTAAAACTGGTGAATTCAATATGAAGTTGTTGCACATTGACAACAACCCAGAAAGAAATTGGAGCCAAAGCTTTGTGTGTAGTTACATGCAGGTTTTCGAATGTGTAGAAAATAAAAGTCGTTGCGAAACAGACTTTCAGGAATCTAATTAGGAGCTTTTACAAAGTAGCAAGATTTCATAGAACAGTAGCTCTTCACTTATCGGCGATGGCCAAATGTCAATTAAATTGGGTATCCAATAGATCAGTGACTGCAAAGCGTTTAAGTAGCACTTAAACAATGCTCCAACTAATTGAAACTGAGCGCCAAGCGAAAGCTGAAAAGCCAAGGCAACAGCAACAGCAACAACAACAACAATAATAACAACAGTGAAGTCTGAAATCAACGATATCATGAGAAAGTGGAGATAAATAAGCAAAGAAGACGATTAAAAGACCAACTAACCGAAAAATGAACAATCCCAAATAAAAATCAAACACGCAAAATGGAAAAACAAATGGCGAAGCTTTGGCCACCATTCGAGGGAATGGGAAACCCCCGTAAGCCACTTATGTAAGTAAAAGATGAAGCGACCAGCTAAACAAAGAACAACAAAGGCGAAAGCACTAGACACACAGAGCAAAATAAAATGCAGAAGAAGGAAAGCGCAAGAGTGGAAGACGGAAAATCAACGAAAGAAGCGTTGACAAAAATCAAACAATGAAAATGCTGTTCAATAAAAAAAGAAAAAAAGAGGAAAAGGCGCAGATAAGCAAAGGAATTGCGAGCGGCCAAATGATAAAAACAAGGCAAAAATTGAAAGTGTGAGACCCAATAAAAAGAAAGAAAAGAATAGAAAAGAAAATGTGCGAGCTCATATAATGGACACAGGGGCACAGGAAACAAACACAAGAACAAGGGAAGAAATACAGAAGGAGCTGCTTTAAGCACAGCCAGAGGCAAAAGCAAAATCAAGTGCGAACACTTGACTCAATGGCCACTCAATGCGACAAACTTTGCTGCACTCGTAACTGTGTGAGCGAGGGAGAGAGAGGACATAACTCACAGAGAGCGAGAGTGAGTGGCAAAAAGTGAGTAGCTGCTCAAACAAACAAGCATTCACTCACAGCATCCCCTTTGTTGAGCTCAAAACTCAAAAGCTCAAGTGAAAGCTTTCTGTGCAGCTGCTCAGAGAGCTAAGGGCTGCTGCAGAGAGTTTAGCAAAACAGATAGAGAGAGAAAGAGAGCGAGAGAGAGAGAGACTGAGAGACAGAGCTTAACTTACTCTCTTCAACTGAGCTCTTAATTGTTTGCTGTTGCATGTGAATTGTTTGTTTAATCAAATAAGTAATTGCTCTTGATTTTTTGTCAATTTACCAAAAGTTAAACACAAGTATTTCGATTTTCATAGAGAACAAAATTGGCGAGAGTATTTTCAATATTTCATGTAATATGTTACAAATCAAAAGATAGAATCTATTAGCCTTTGAGATGCAATGAGGAGGGCCTGGTCTTTACTTTAGGCCGACCATATTCAATGAAGCGGGTCGAATTGCTATACTTAATAAAAGTTATGGTAAGAATCGGTCAAATCATAAGTTTTGGTTTGAATTACTCTTTTATTTCATATGGTATCTAAGAATAAGGAGCTCATAAAATCTTTCAAAATCACTTCAGTTTTTTTTAAAGATTCAGTAAATAAATGATTTCGTTTTGAAGGCTCGTAAGTGGCTTGAGAACTTCAGACCTTAAAGTGTAGCTAAAATAATAATAAAATTTAGTTTATATAATTTATAATGTATATTTGCTTCTTGCATTTCATGAGTAAACCCAGTATGGTTCTATGAAAACATTCGTTGCAAGAGTATTTTATCTTCGTCAAACCAGAAGCAACTCTTCTCTTTTGTTATAGTTCAATTTGTAATTCCCGTTGTACCGTTTCTGTATTGTATATTTGTGTTCAAAATTGCGCTTTACAAATACATTTTATATGAAATTTATATAAAAAACATTTTAATTGAAAATACCTTCGCTCGCAAATTCAAATTTTTCATTGCATACTTTTGAGGGCACCGCTGATTGTTGATTAGCCAGCGGCTAAACTTGCAATTTGTTGTTGTCCTAACAGGTTCAACAGCTTGAGCAACTGCAGTTGGTCCGACAGGTTATCCAGTCGAGGCCTCGGTCAAGTGTGAGTAATTGCGGGCAGTTAGACAACTGGAAACCTGAGCTGGAGCATGAGGTCCCTGCATGTCCATGAAATTTCCATGAGCACAGTTGTCCGTTGCTTTGGCCAGATGCCATCACAGCTTTCTGAAAATAGCAGTCATAAGAGTTTACCATTTTTGTTGTTGCTCTCGTTGTTGTTGTTGGTGTTGTTATAGCAATGGGGGCAGGAACTGCCGCTGGGGCTGGCTGAGGTCAGCTACAGTTGACTAAACATTTTCATTTTGGTTAAGTGTGTGCGTGTATGCTTGTGTGAGTGAGTGAGTGAGTGCCAGTGTGTGCGTGTGGCCAGAAGTCAATGAGTTTTGCCACATGGCGTATACTTGATATTGGCTGAGCGCATTGCGTGCTTGCCTCGGACGACGTTTGCTCAATGATTTCATTAACCAAACACAACAATCGATAAACTTATCGAACAGCTTTTCAATCATGCCACGCCCACGCACATAATTAGACATTGGGCGTCCATAAGGAGCACATTATAATCTAAATGAAAACACATATTTGCATTTTAATTAATGCTTCCGACCGTTACAGGGCTCACATAAGACTCCAACAGATGCTCAGGATATGCTCTGATAAACATAGCATAAGAGAAATTTCAATGCATTTCTCTTATGCTGTGTTTATTAGAGTATATTCTACCACTTAATTAATTAACTTACATAATGTTTAGTAAATATATGTTAAGCTGAAATAAGTACTGCTGGTTCAACTCAGTATATTTTAAATATATTTTATTCCTCTATATAATGTTCAAATTATTTTATACGTTAAGTTTGAAATTTTTCAACAATAGTAAATAGTTGCATTGGTGGATTACCTAAAATGGCAATAGAGAAAGGTATACCGAAACATTTCTCAATAAGACCTGGTAGGGGATATTCTTGTTTTTATCGATTTTTCAACACCCTGTATTTCCTGCACAAGGCAGGGCATACACAGTTACAAGTCAAGCTAGCAAAGTTAGTGAACAAAACAAAAAGCAAAGAGAAGTAAGCAAGCAGCAGTAGGAGACATTCGTGTGTTGGGAGGTCAAGACTTCAGCGAGTCGACAACTAATGAAAAACAAACAAAGCTTACTTTTAGGCGTTCTGCAGCTAAGCACAGCTGCGTCAGTGTGTGCGACCGCTCGAGCTTGCGTATGTGTGAGTGTGTGTGGCTCTGATAAGCTGCTGACATCGAAAGTTGTGTGAGATGGGGGGAGAGAGAGAGACAGACAACATACGTGCAACAGCTGCAAAGTTCAAAGGACGCGAGACAAAATTAAAACGGATTAGACTAGGGACAAGAGAGCAAATAAGAGAGTATGGGAGAAGGAACTTAGATGAGAATCGGGGTAAAATGGCAAATTGCAGACATGACGCAAAGGGATAGGCTGAGACTGTTAAAGGACTGCTCGAGGGCAGTGGCCTGCCATAAAATGAGCAATAGATAAAAAACCAATTTATTACACACTTATGACAGCCGATTTATACATAGAAGTGTGTATATATGTGAGTTTATGTGTGTAGTTGTCAATCAAGTGTCACTCTAATCAACTTAATAATGAATTGACATCGAATTTACCTTAGTTTCCTTAATTAATTGCTATTCCAATGCCAATTAAAATGTAAAAATTGTTTACTTATTTTTCTTTATTAAATCAGATAAACCCAAAGGCAAAGTATTTGTTTAAATAAAATAAATGAATAACTCCAATTAAAAGAACAAACAATTTTGTATGCTTTCATTTTTATTTAATTATTTAATGGACACTTTGTTGAATTTATTTTCAATGTTTGCTTTCGTTGAGATTCATTACAAATCTAAGATTAAATTTATTAAAAACTTAAAAATGCAATATTTGTTGTTTGCAATAAGCAACGTATTTAAATAAAGAACAGAGCGCAAGCAATATGAATATGGATATATATTTATATGCTTATAAAGTATAGAAAGTATCGATAATGTATCTGAAATATCTGAGTACAAAGGATGCTGATGCTCAGGTTTGTGTGAAAAAATATTATTTTAAATTTCAAAAATTTATGGTTTATGTTACTAATATTCCAATTTTTATTTTGAGATTCTATATATGTGGGTAAGTTTTCTTGTATATATCCTACTATTACCTAAAGTCTCAATACTCTACTATAAAATACATTCTGATGCTCCCCACATCATTTTTCTTCCAAATGCTATAGCTATAAATATGCTTTGTATATCTAGATCTTAGCAATACTTAAATAAAGCTTCTTATATACGATTGTTTTGGACTACTGAGAAGGTGCTCAGTGTAAGTCCTAATTAGTTTTTGTTATTTTCCCATCGCTGTACGCTCTCGAAATCAAGTCTATAAATAATTTGAGGACAGTTTTACGAGTATTGAGCGCCTGTTGATAAAGTGTTTGCCTCTAGGCTTACGAGACTCCAACTCCGAGGCAGTTCGAACTTAGCACAATAGTCGTAATGTCATTGGCTTCTGCTTGCCTGACCACACCCACCGCCTCCCCGCAGCTGTTGGCTGACCTATAAAAAGTACAAGTTTGATACAGGTTATTAAGTAAATGTAACTGGCACACACACGCACACACACTCACAGGCGACTGCACACATAAACAATACTTTATTTACACTGTAATGGCATATAAAATGGCTGCTATTTGCTGTGTGTGTGTATAAGTATATGTGTGTATATGTGTGTTTGTCCAGTTGTTTAATTTCTCTGCTTTTATTTTGCCACATTTTTGTGTGTTGCATTTCTGGGGGGCGTGGCAGTTGCCCTAGCCCGGCTGCTTATTTATTTTCGTAATAACAATAAATAACATTTTTCTTACGTTTCGGCTATGCGTGTGTATGTGTGTGTACTGTATGTATGTATGCTGGGCTCATTTGCTAAGTTGTTTTATACGCCTGTCGCTTGTTTTGTGGCTTTTTGACATTATTTGGATTAAGCAAATAAATCTTGCTCATGGCAAAACTTTTTTAATATTTTTCTAAGCTATCACAAAACAGAAAAATAACAACAAAAATATCATTCAAATTTACCTTAGCTCTGGCTTTCGTTTTTATTATTGCAATTTGTATCTGTGACATGATCCAGAGTTTTGTCCATCTGCAAGTTTAATTGAAAACCAACAAACGACATTTGTCTAACAAACAAATAACTCAGAGATATGAAAATAATCAAAACAAACATTTTAAAAAATAAATCTACAAGTTTTCCCAGCATAATTAAAACGATGCTCAATGCGGTCCTGCGGCAAAATAATTGCGTGTGCATTTATGACATATTTTTGTTGCATGTAAAATATTAAACAAAGATTTTTCCCAATTTCGGTTGGAATGATGCCCTATAAAATGGAATCACGAAATTGATGATATTAAAGTGAGAATGTACACATGATTTACAATAGATCATTTACAACAGGGGCTTAGGATAGTTTTATGGAACATGATTTGTTTGGCTGTGTAATATAACCGATTTTTCCATATCTATAAATTCGCTCCGATTTTTGGCTCTAGAAGAAATAAGAGATAAATTGTTAGGAATATATAAGAATTCTTATATGTTTATTTGGATTTAATATTTTAGTGGTTTCATCACAAATCTGAATAAAAATTGTTTACAATCATAAATATAAGGATTTAAGTAAATAAATTAATTTATTTATGGGTCCCCATTCAAAAAAGTAAGTTATCGCATGCCTAACCTTAATATAGAATATACCACAGTCGGTCTTTTGCTGTAAGTCTTCTATAAGTTTTTTAAACAATTTATTTGACAATGAAATTGATAGCAACTGCCCTGAAAAATTCATGTTATGCATGTTAAAAATTGAGAAATGTGTGTGAATGCAGGTAAAGCGTATGTGCCAAAAAGTAATAGGCACACATACACAATCCCACACACTCACACATACATGTTTTTAGAACGTCGACTGTGTAAAAAGAAATAAACAAATCAAGCACATATATATATTTATTTTTTTTGGTAAGCCTTGCAGCACAACTCAAGCATAGGTTGGCTGCCTAGGATACGAAATTCAAAAGGACATTCACATTTAAGCCAAGCAATTCGTGCTGGAGTGTGTTAGAGTCCGTGCTAGGAGTTGCTGTTAATGTACATAAAAATGAACACTCAGAGACTTAATTATGCTCCTAAATAGGCACTGAAAAAGGGCCTGCTAATAGAGCGAGTTTTTCAGCAGGTTTCTGACATATAACGTGCATATTTCAATTAGACGTGGCTTATAAAACATAAAAGAGGCTCCGCCTTGTCTGTCTATCAGCCTGCCTGTCTGGCCGCAGGCATTTGAAACACACAGCAAGCCGCAGCAAGGCGCATAAGCATTAACATTAGCAGCAACTGGCAGTTGCTCTTTTTGAAATTATGTGAAGCGCGAGCGTGGCTACCAAATAATACCGAAACGGGAGACCAAACACATTTGGCCTTTTCAAATGCTTAACATAGTGCAAAAGAGCAAGCGAGAGTAAAAGAGAAAGAGAGAGAGAGAGAGAGAGAGAGGGAGAATAAGGTAAGCCGACCGAATAGTAACATATTTTTTGAATTGTGTTTGGCATGTTATGTGAATGAAAAGGCAACTTGGGATCCTAACTTTATGAATAGCATACATTTCGGCTGTGTGTATGTGTGTGTGTGTGTGTGCGCATTGTACGTATATATTTATGTATATTCACACATACACACATTGAGAGCACTTTGGCTTTCGCTTAATTAAAACTTTAGGCGTGCGAGAAATGCGCGCAAAGCAGTTGGAAAATTAACAAAATTGCTGAAGGGGGAAGTGGAAAGTAGGCGTGGTTGCTGCTGCAGCTCATTCAAATTGCAGCTGAAAAGTCGGTAACGCCATTACCCTAAGCTGCACCGCCATTTTCAAATTGCCTAGCAGCCAGCCAGCTGCACCTGCACAGGTAGCACAGGTTGTCAACAGGAGTAGAGGGAGTAGAGCGGTGGGCTACGCAGCAGCCGTAGCATTTTGCAAAATTCGCAACTAAGCTTAATGCATGCCATTTAATGACAGCCAGCTGTTGTGTGTTGTGTTGTGTCTCCAGCTCAATCCCCAATGCCCCAATGCTCAATTTCTCTCTCCGCTGTGAGCAGCGCCTGCCAACTAAACATTTTATTGTCTGTCAGCTTTGTTATTGCCTTGCGCTACCTTTTTGGCGTCTGTGTCTGCTTATGTGAGTGTCTGCTGTGCTCAAATCAGGTAATGCGACAAATATAACACAAATACACACGCATACATTATCATGCATACGTTGGTAAAGTTGCTATATGTGTGCCCATCAGACGAAATACTTTAATCTCCTATACTATTATTTATTATGGTTTTAAGTTTGTTAATAACTCAATAAGATAAATACTAAAATATGTCTCATCGCTATAAAAAGCGGACAAAGACGGCAATCAGCTTGTATTGATCTCAGGATCGATTTTTTTTAAAAAATCAATACAGATCCAGATAAGTAAGAGACAGTGATTTTTGTTTAAGATCGCATTTCATTTAGTCGAACTATTGAAGGTCTATACTCTTAATATCAGGATCGACCCAGTTTTGTTTGGAAACTCTAGATAAAACAATCGGAATGAATGTTGAAAAAATAAATCAGTATTAATTCAAAAAGGGTCCTTTTCAAAATTCTGAACTTTTGATCTTACGATCGATCAAGTTTTTCATAAAAATGTTTATAAATCTGATCATATTCTTAAGATTCCCACATGTATATCGAAAACGGATCTGAACAAATTCGAAAAGGACTACTTTTCCAAAAACAGGCTGCTTTTAACCAAATTACAACCGTCTTTTTTTTTTTAAATGTGATTTGGTCAATTTTTAAATGTGATTTGGTCAAGTCTTTAGAATATGAATTTTTTAGATTGATGATGCACGATGCATACGATTTAGACTAGTTACAGTCGTGGGAGGAGCAAAACTATTAATATAAGAAGGATCGGGTCAGTGTAAAATGTAGCTCGGCCGGGGTTCGGGGTATCTTTTTATCGGGATGACCCGACTAGAGCCTTCTTACTTACTCGGATAAATAAAATCATATTTTCGAATGATGAATATTATTTTGAAATCAGGAAAAACAATTCAGGGGTTATTGATTGCCTCGTCTGTAGATTCCCCTAAAATTATATATCCACTCCTATAGGCGGCGTGGCAAGCCCGATTGTCTTTGGAGCGTAGCAAGAGTAAAATATAAATTTTTAAATAATTTCAGTTCTTTTATGACCGGGAACGAATAATGTGTAGTCGCTTTCGCCCGACTGCAATGTTCACAACAATTTAACTTACAAGACTGTTCAAGCGAAACATTAAACTTCGTGCTAATTCTATATCCATATATATGTATGTGGTGCATAAGTCAATATCGTATATCGAAATATTAATGAATTTCTTGCTTTCAAGAAATTGTGGTACCTAATCTGAAAAATATCACTTATCGGTAATGACTTAGCGATAAACCGACCGATTGTTTTCTTAACTTTCTTAGCGTCAGCGCCTGCCCCTGGAATTATACTTTAGCTGTAATTATCAACAAAAACAGTTTCTTTGCTAAGCCTTTTCGAGTCAGAATTGTTGCTGTATTTAATATTCAACTTGCAATAATATGTTACCAACTTGATTAACAGAACAAATTTTATGAAATATAGTTTCTTGGGCAGCCTTCAACTGGATTCCATTTTATTCCTTCCTAAATGCCGCTCCAGATCTTGCCCAGCTGCAGCACAATCGTAGGCACCGTCAACTGTTGCCGCAGCTGCAACGGACGACGAATGCTCTTAGTCGAGGCCAAATCAGGCGATGGATTTGGCACACGCTTGGCGGCGCATTGATAGACGTAATTGGCCAGGCTCACAGCGGAGGCTGCTGTAGAATTGGCTGTGGCATTGGCTGCTGCTACATTTCTGTCCGTGGCTGGCCGCAAAGTTGTTGGCCCACCGCAGCTGTTTGTATCCGCTGGCCAGCCTGTGGCTTGCCACATGTGGCGCGCGGCAACGCCTGCTGCTGCCGCATCTACTTTCTCAGCTGGCAGCGACTGTCTGAGGCAATGTCCATCGATTTGCAGCACTGGGGACAGCACATTAAGCTGATTGGCCTACCTTCACACCACTTCCGTCCCACTTACCCAAACAGTGGCACAGCCACCAAATGCACAGCAAACGCAGCTTCATCGTGAGTCAAATTTCCGTAAACAGTTTTTTGCTTTCGAAATTTGGGACTCACTTTCTGAGTTGCTACTTGATTAGCTCAACGACTATTTTCTTTTTTTTGTTTGACAAATTTGTATACTTATTCTTGGCAAGTTTTACAAAGCTTCTTTTGCTTTTTTATTTGTTGATTCGCGTTTGTTGTCGCTTTCGAAACTAAATCCATTTAAATTGACGCATTGACAATTGTTTTACCAATTTGATTGCAGTTGCTTGTTGCTGCTGTTGCAGTTGTTGCAGCTCAAGTGCCACAAGTTTTTCCAATCCAGCTTCTTTGTTGATTATACTCTGCTATTGTGAGTCGACTAACTATGTCATAAGATGCGTACCGCTGGAAGCTGCAACAATTTGCATGGAATATGAGATATTGTTTAAACAAGTTGATCATTTGATATTCTTTTGAAGACTTTGCAGCAAATTATGGGTTTAAAAATTGAAATTCTTAGTCAAAGGCATAAATCAAATATATTCATAATTGAGTCTACTAGTCTTTTACTATCTTTGTAATAGCACAAAAGCTTCTAATAATTAAGTAAATAAGAATTTCGATTTCTCATTTTCCTTCTTCCATATTTCTACAAAATCGTAAAATTAATGGAAACTAGTATTATATATGTCCTTCCAGTTGATTTCAAACCTATTCAAAGGCTAATTTCCACAGTTAAAAACTGTTTATTACTACACGAGTCTAGTTATGAAATAAATCCGATTCACTAGCATGCGCGGAATATAGGTGGTAAACTATTAATTGTATTATTATATTATAAATTGGCATCCTTTACAAAAAGTGTGTTGCCTCTTCGGCACTCATATTCACTTTCTCTTGTCCTTCCTTTATTTTCTTAAGTTCGCTTTTTTAACCCAACCGTTTTGACAACTGCTCGCTGCAAATGTTGCTCTTTGTTGCTGTTGCAACTGACTGGCATTTGGCTTAAAGTTCGCCTTGGGTTTACGCTAAGTTTATTTTCTGCTGATTTTTTTTGTCCAACTTGTTTTTTTGTTTGCAGCATTTGCTGCTTTACATACCCAGCTAGTTTATCAAAACATTTTCAAGTTGAAGTGCGGCTGCAAAAACAATGAGCCCGAGGCATCGATTTTCTCAAGTGCATAAAGGAGCGTCAGGGATGGCGAAAGGGATGAGAGTGCTGGGAAAACAACTCAATGCATGGCACTTAAGCAGCTCAAGCAAGAACAACAACAACAATGTAACACTTGGCTGGCATTTGGTTGGAAGGTGCAGAAACTTTCCTGACAGCAGAATGCAATTTGTGTGTGCGTCAAAGTTTATGCAGCATTTACTTGCCACCGTCTGTTTTTGCCACCAATTGTATGTCTGTATGCGTCTATGTGTGTGTATGTGTGTGGGAGTATTTGCGCAATCAGTAAATAGCCGGCAAGACGAGTCTCAACTAGACTAGACTAGGCACTCTGCCAAGCGGCTTACGAAGTGCTTGAACGTATTTGAATTATGCCTCCATCTATGGGCTATTCATGGCCCAAGCCAAACACAACTCTTGCCACATGCTAACTTTACTCTATCTAATTATGCAGCAGCAGCAAATGCAACTGCATCTGCAAATATCATACTGGGTTGCCTGAGGATACACAAGTATCAAATGTGAGGGTTGCTTAAGAAGTGTCTGCAATGAATGAACTAAATCTGATCGATTTCTTATAGTGAATAATATCAGAAAAAACATAGATGAATATACATACGTATTGCTTATTGCAAGACATAATATGCTTAAGTTGATAACGATTTATTAAAGTTTGTTATGAAAGTTAAGGCACATGTTATTCCTACAATCTCCATTTTGATTCAATCAAAATCAAAATAGTTACCGAAATCTAATAAACTCAAAATATTTTTGTATACAGTTTTAGAAGCTAGCGCAAACTGAAATAAAAACTTTAGTAAAAGTATTAAGTGGCATAAAGATTGAGTTAAAGCATTAAACGAAATAGAATGTTAACTGCAATCAGCTTAGCTTGCACTTAATATGTATTTGTATTTGTCTACTTTCTGCTTTCTATTTCTATTTACTTACGATACTAATTTTAATACTCACTAATTTTGTTGATTATTTATACAATATAATATCACTGACTACATTTAGCTGTGGTCTGGTACATTACTATCTGATCGGGCAAAAAAAAAACTCCCCTAGCATGTCGATGATGTTTTTATGGTAATCTTGTTTTGTAATTTAACTTAGGCTGTCTAGATAAATATTGTTTAGTTCTTTTTTTATACCCTGAACCTATTGAAAATGGGAACTTATTTTTTTTTTTTTTTTGATAACTTATCCTTTTTCAGTATTATCGATAACAATCGATATTTTTACTTCCTTTCTAAGCTATAACTTAAAGCCCATAATAGCTAAATACACCAAAATATGTATTTTTCTGTATATATATATATAAAATAAATAAATAAATTATAAGTGCGTAATCTCTTCGACCTACCCTCGCCGTACGTATAGCTGGGCTATATTCGCACTTCACTGGGCTGACTTATCGAGCAGGCAGCTCGCGCCGGTACGGAAACAACTCTGGCAAACGCTTGGCACGTGCGCTTCATATGATAAATGTTGTCGGTGTTGTCGGAGTTGTTGTTGTTGCTGCTGTTGGTGTCGTTGTCATTGTCGTTGTCGCCTTTGCCGCAGTCGCGTTGCTGATTATGCAGCGCAGTCGCTGCCAGCGTCAGAGTCGGTTTTGCCGCGGACACCAAAAAACTTGCACCGACTGCCTCTATATTCCCCCAGGTATATCTTTTTATTGCACTCGCGCTCAAAAATATACCACAAAACGAGCTGAACATGGAAGGGAGATGGGTGGGGTATGAGAGAGTGAGCATGAGCTGATTCTCTCTCTCTCTCTCTCTGTGCTACAACACGGCTTAGTTTGTATGCGGCGTCAGGTTTCGTTGTGTGTTAAATTTACGCTGACATGAGCTAACTAGCTGTGTATGTGTGTGTGTGTGTGGCACGTTGTCATTGTAACTTGCAACTTAAATGCGCACGTGACGCTGCCTGGGCTGCTTTATTGCGTGCACTGGCGAAAATTAACTAGATGCCGCTACCTTTCTTTCTGTCTCCTCCTTGCTGCCAGACACCGTTTGCTGTGACACAGTTCGCGGCTGACAAATATGCATTGAGATGTTTTTTTAGATAAGATTTTCATCTGACTACGAGGCGGCATTACGCATACGTCGTGGTTGCAATCTGATAATCTGCAGTGCACGTATACGTCACATTGCTGCATTTTTCACTGCCCAAAGTTAACAAAGATTGACTGAATTTTTCTCTTCTAGAGAACAAATTTGTTCAAGTTACTTTAAAAGAAGAGCTCTTTGTGGTTGGTAAATACATATTAACCACAAGTACTTTATCTAATCCCCACTTCTCTTTGCTAACTATCACATTACGAGCACGCCACACTGTTTTTTTATTTTAAGATTAAATGCACTGCTCTTCATTCAACAATACGCATACTTATTGGTCTGCGCTGTAATCAAGTAAACGCCTTCTGCAGAGAGCAATCACGCTGAAGGCTATTTCAAGGCTCTCAAGGACACACAGCACCAATACCTCAATTTCAGCAAGCTTCAAATTTAAATTCAGCAAGCAATAAAAAAAGAACAAAAATAAAACTGCAGCGACAAATGTTTGTTGGCGCCAACAACAACAACAACAGGAAAAACTCTGCCGACACTGGAATTATAATCAGAGAACTGCGCGCAAACAGAAATTGAAAGTCAACACGATGATGACAGAGGCGATGCGAGACGCGTGGATATTGAAATCAAATCACAGCATCGTCAAATGCATTTAAAGCTATTTGCATTGCATTCCAGCTCTCTTCTCTGGTTCCCTCTCTATTTCTCTTTTCGGTTCCCCTTCCACTGTCATGTCCCTATCGTAGCTCTCGTCTCGCCTGCACTTTGCGTGTGCCTTGGCATGTGTCTCTTAATTTTTCATACCCCTGCATATTCCCTGCTCTCAATTGTACCCGCTGTCGGATTCCCAGTCGGAGTTGTCATTGCTGCTGTTTGCATGTCTGGATGGCAAAATTGATTTTTATCGCCTTGGGAAATGCGTTTGACTGACGCGCATTGCTTTTCAGTTTTCAGTTGGTCGATGTTGTTGTCATAAAAGTGTCAAAACTATTTGAAGCTACTTGAATTTCGGTTTTCACTTTGCAATGCTACAAAGAACATCAAACTGTTTAAAACAGATTTCTCGTTATGACAATTTTTTTTTAAGTCGGTTCGATTCTCAACATGAAATTTTTGAACTATGCGTTTTGATTCGCATACAAATATTTACAATATATTTAAAGAAATAAAAAAATTGACTCTTGATGTTTGCTAGACTCTAAGCCGAAAAGTTTATCCCAGATTTCCAACCGAAATACTATTTTCTACTTTAAGGAATAAGACCTAGCGATTAGAGTTACAAGTATTGCATTCAACATTTTAACGACTTTAAATAATAACCCTTATAATTTTTAGTCAAAGTCAGACTGATTTGGAAAGTGGAACAATTTTTTTTAATCTCGAGCATTACCATAAATTATACATTGATAAAATAAGCGGGAAGTTTATTCCTAAGTTAAAACAAATCAATTAAATTGTTGCGCCTGAAAGTATGCAGTAGAAATAATTGTAAAAGAGTCTGATGGACGAGGTGATTCGTGCGGAACTCGGTGCTGAATGGGGTACTAGGAATTACCACACAAGCTGAGCTTGGCCGTAATAGCTCAAGATACGCGGACAGGTTTGTAGTGCATACATGTAGTGATGGCACGGTTAATCATATGATACACAATAATCGTTTTAATCCACAGTTTAATTGTATCGCAAAATTTTGTTTGATTAATTACGTTAATCGATTATCAGCTTCGATTATCAGCTTCGATTAATTGCTTCGTTCTTTAAGTGTGGAAATATTATTCCAAAACAAAAAAAAAGAAACTAAAGTATTGGAATTTTTAGAAAAAGAAACACAAACAATTCCCTCTGTGTAATTATTTTAGATTTCATTAATAATGAAGATATTTTAATTTAACTATTTTTTACCCGAACCATCTGCAATAAAGATTGTAACGGTGAGGACTAGAACATGGCTCCGAGCATAGCCAGATGACAAGGTCTATTTTTGAAATGATTGGATTGAATAGTTTGCCATTTTCGATATAATCGATTAATCGATATTTTTCCTTTTTATTCTTCGACTAATCGCGATTAATAATCGCGCAGCTTAAATTAAGCAACAGATTCAATAATCGATTAATGCATTTTTTTGATATCATTAGTTATACGATTTTGAAAAAATATGGCTTTTTGAGTCGTGAAAAAAAATATTTCGTTTGGGAAAGTTTAACTTGATTAAAGATATATTGCTTCTACATTAGTTCCTTGTTGTTTATGCTGAAAATTAAGTGCACTTTTTTTCAATAAACAAATTTTCTTTTACAAATAGACGATTCAATACTATTTAAAGCAAACAGATAAAAAAAATATTTGTATTTCATTCGAGCCCGCAATTATAAGCCAATTTCCATAGTAATGGAGCCACAATTTGAATGTATTCTTCTGCAACATTAACTGCAATTTACCAGCAGAGCTCTTTTACTTAACTATATATTTTTTCAGTTTCTGTTGTGCATTTTTTGTTCGCTCATTTACAACAATCTGTTAACAATTCATGAGCACTTTGTGCATCTGTTGGCTTTTATGACATTGCAAATTAATAAAGCGCATATCCTGTTCGGCGTTGCAGCAAGCGCGCTTGTTAATAAATAAACAACATCAATATTTATACTTCACACATTTTGCCATTTAATAAACAGCACAAAAGTGCATAAACAGCAAATGCAAAATAATACAATTAAATACAAAACAAACAAAAAATATAAAATTTACCAATAATTTTCTGCAGCTGGTTAGCAGCCACAAATTAATAATAAATATTTTGCATGCGTATATTTCAATTGTTGCACTCA
Organism: Drosophila gaucha; assembly: GCA_035045545.1. NCBI lineage: Eukaryota > Metazoa > Arthropoda > Insecta > Diptera > Drosophilidae > Drosophila > Drosophila gaucha. Next base: position 1,879,052 of record JAWNOY010000342.1, read on the forward strand.
ATTGTTGTTTAAAGGCAATTAAAAAAATGCAAATAAATAAATAACTAGCGCCTGTTCAAGAGGCAGTGATCGAAGAAGAGATTCCCTCTATACAAGGTCTGAATTAGCTAGAATTTAATTTATTATTTATTACTGTTATTTATTTATGAAATATTAATAATCATGTGTTTATATTTTTATAAAATATTGTGCATTTCTAAAAAATTTTGAATAAGCAAAGTTAAAGTTTTTGAACTTCAATAAATATTATTTAACAGCTTTTCCATATTTACAAACTGTAAAAAATTCTATATTCATAAAAAATAAAACAGGCTAATTTCGGATTATAAAAGATGAAAATTATTATGCTTTAATATATTTCCGATGTACCCCACTCGTAGTTACATCAACTGGACATGCAAACAAAATAAACGCTTCACTAGCTTTCAGTTTTAATTCCTTTCAGCGCATTAACTATTAACAATAATAATACAATAATGTGCACCGAATGCGATAATATTTTAAATTCATTTTTATTATAATGCAACTGCGTTTCAAATATTGCGTTTACGCCATATGTGCTTAATTAATACACACTTTTATTGCACAAATAAGTTAAAAGGACTTAAAGAATTGCCCTTCACAAATATTTACTGAGCATAGGAGCAGCATATGCACAGTGTATAGCCCCGATCTGGCTCTACGGCGTGCAGATTTAGGGAATAGATGCAAAATCGAATCCAGCTTTCATCGTGACCTGAATCTGCGTACAGAGTTGGAGCAGATTAGAAGCCACACTAATAGTAGATACAGTGATAAGCTGACTGCCAGGCTTTTGAGGCGTTTAAAAATAATGGGTTTTTGCCAAAACGACTAGCTAACTATATGACAATATTTCTAAGCCCTTTTGCGTATATAAATTGTGTTGCTAAGATACTGCTTTTGCATTGTATGGATTCAACGCTTAATAAAATAACTATAGTTATAGTAATTATTTTAAAAAAATGCATTCAGTTTTAATTCCTTTTCAGCGCATTCACTATTAACAATATAATACAATAATGTGCAAGGAATGTGATAAATTTTTAATGCAGATGAATTTAAAGAATTGCCTTCTAAAACTTAATAACTGATCAAAAATTCACCGGAACTATTAAATTTTTGTATTATACTACCCAAAGACCATATGTTCTATGAAAATATTTTTCTATGTTCGATTTTTGCTGTAATTTCTTTTGAACAGCGTTTTTACCCCAAAGTCAGGTACATTCGATATCGTTAATTAAAAACTTTATGTTATGCACAAAACAACATAAAATCGAGCTGAAAAAAACGTGGTTTAAGCTCTAAAGGACCCAACTCCAACCCTTTTAATTGAACATTTTTAATTTATGCATAATAAAAACTGATTTACCGCTCGCTACACAAAACAAAAAAAAAAAGATGAAGAAAAAGGTGCAACTTTTAACTTTGATGCTTTTTATGACTGACCCAAAAAAAATGATGAACCATAAAAGCGCACAAGGTGCTAGTGTGTATGTGTGTGTGTGTGTAAGAGACAAGAGAAACAGCGAGAGCTAGGGTAAACTTTTGGCGCAACTTTTGGATTTCAGTGCCGGGCGCTTGGTCTATTTTATAGTATTTAAGTGCCCATGAATTTGGCAGCCAGGCGAAAAGCCACCGTGCAGCTCCAATTGAACCTCTGGCCAGGGGCCACAAAGACTGCCAGAAATATGTGCACGTGCTACAAGAGGCCCAGTTGTTGTTGTTGTTGCAGTTATCGAGGTGGCGTTGGTAGTGTTGGTGGTGTTGGCGGTGCTGGTTGTTGCGGTCAGTTTTGCTTCGGGTTTTCAATTGCTTGGTTTTGGTTACCACCTGCAGTTTAGAGTTGAAATTGAACCTGAACACATACACACACTCACACTCACACATATAGACATGTTCAGCGGGCATGTATTACAAATTGCTTTAGTTGGGATATACCATATATTCTATATCTAAACTTTAAATTGATTGAAGTGCGTGTGGAAGCTACAAGCTCTCAGATTCGATTTCATATCTGTTAGCTAGGAATAAGAGCTGAAGTGGCAGCCGGAATGAATTATAAATTGAAAAATATATTTTAAACTACGCTCTTCAGTCGAGTGAAAAATCTATAAATTATTATAGCTTGAACAAGCAAATTGAATCAGAATAATTTAAAACCACATGAATTAAACTTAAGTTTATGCTTCAATCGCTCTTAATTTTAAATCCCTAACCAATCTCTTCTTATTATATTGAACAGATGTAGCCATATAATTAGCCTGGCATTGGTAAAGTGCAAATTGTGCATTCGATAACAAATGAAGCACACATCATCACAATAATGCAGTTGGAACTAAGGGGCTGTTGAAGCTGGATCTGGTTATCAAGGATTTGGGAAGCTGGGAGTTGCTGGCTGGGCAGCCATTTTGCATTGCACAGCCAAGCTGACAAGTGTTGTGAAATGACGAAGATGCATGGCTGGCATCAGTGAAGGATGGAGCGGGCGCCGCAGTTGGGGACATGTTGCACTGACAACAGGCAACAGAAGTTGCAGCTAAAAGACAGCCACAACTATACACACAAGCACACGCCTTTACAGCTCATCCTTAATGGTGGCTGCTGTTGTGTCCTCGAATCCTTGCATCCTGGACAGTTGCAGCTGCATCGAGTTTCGGATTCTTACATGCGCTTGTTACACGGCGCCCGACGTTGATGTGACATGCAACACATTAGTCTAATGAAATTTTTTTTGTTGTCCTTCTGTTCCTTCTCAACTCCTTTCGCGTCCTGCCAGTCACCGTGGCGCGAGCTGTCACCTCTGGCAAGCAGCTGGTCTAATTTTATCAATTTAATAGACTTTTTATGATCCTGGCCATTATCTCACCTGTTTTAATTATATTTGTTTTGTCTGCTCATGAAAATGTGTTGCCTACTTCTTGGCGGCCCGAACAAACATTTAACTTTAATTGCAGCCATAAATATTTTGAATACGCTTACTTAAAGTAAAAGTTAATGGAATTTTCAGATGAATTTAGAAATAAGAAAAATAAGCAGAAAAATAAATTTTAAATTCTAAATAATAAATGTGTCAGAATGTTTTATAATTAACTAATAATAAACCAGTAAATAAAATAAAATATGAAAAATAATCAGACAAAGGAAATTTATATTTTAAAAAATTATTTTGTGGTATGTTTTATATATCTAATAAATTTTGATTAACATTTGGGAAAGTTTTGTCTTTACTATAATTTCGTTATGGCACAAGAATAAATATATAAATTTGGCAAAGACTTAAATTTCTTCTATTATACATGTTTGAATATTATTTATATTTCGTAATGTCAGAAGCTTATTGGCAAACAGTGAGTACATTTAATGTAAATAATTACTGTAACATGATTATTAATTAATTTTCCGTATCTCAATGGCGACGCATTCGACTTACGCATTCCATCTGCCTAGTGGACATTCAATACAATAATATAAAAGTATTGTTATTATTTTTAATGAATCAAGAAATAGATATGTGCATATGTTGTTATACATATTCCCAGTGTGTTTCCCTAGCAGAGACAACTAAAATACCAATATTATTTTATATTTTCCATGGCTTATATATTTTGATTACTCCAATTTTATATTTCTACTCTTTTTTGTGAGTACTTAGGAGAGTGTCAGCTATTCCATATAGTTAAATTATTCATTTTTTTCTGGTTTCTGTAGAGCTTTACTTGTCAGCCACGTGCAGACAGCAGATTGTGAGTTTAGCTGGGCCACCTAAGGCGCTCCGCTGAGAATTAATTTTGTTTTTGAATGGCTTTTGTAATTAAAATGCGGACAGCCTGTGGGGGCAAAGGTAACAAGTGAGAGTTAACTGCGGCCGGCTTTGGGGGCGGCAGGAAAATATATCAGAATTTTTGAAGATTTAGTCGCAATTTCAGTTGAAGTATTTGCACGAGCTTCAATCGACAAAGTGTTACGCGAACTAACTGACAAGCTGACTGATGAACTGCAACTGTCAGAGAGACAGAGCATAAGGGGCGTAAGAGAGAGGATAATTTTCAGGATTCGCTTTGCGAGTTTCAAACTTCAAAACAATTTAAAACCTTCGCACTCCCTCCTAGTAGCCTGGCTGCCTGTTGGCTGCTGTCAATTGCTGTCGCCTGGAGCCGAGTCTCTGGAGTAGCTCGAGCATTTTGGTTTTGTATTATGCAATACGGAAATACTGTCACTGGAAATGTCCTTACCTGCCTAACGTAGTCGCTGCCTTTGCCATTTCCATTTCCCTTGCTCCATAAATCAACTCAAGTGCCTACGCCCCAGCTGATTTATTTTTGCTCTGCCAAGTCGTACTTTCCTGTGAAGGGCATGGGGCGATGAGGTATGGGGTGGGTCTGGCGTGGGTGTGGAGGCCCAGGCATTTGCCTAAAATATTTAACCGGCACTTGTGCACAACAATTCCAGTTGCCATTTGTTCTGGAGTCTTCAGCATCTCCGACATCGCCTATGCCTTTGCCTGCTTTGTATTTCATTTCTCTCTCTCTCTCTCTCCCTCGTTTTCTTTTGTATTTTTATTAAATTCTCAAGTGGCATTCGCTGGCGAATTTCCACTGTGCGCTGCCCTTTTTGCCATTTGTTTTCTTTGCTATTTTCCAGCCAAAAAGTTTCTTTGTCAATTTCCCGTATAATGCACAATAATAATACGAAAAAGTTAAAGAAGCAGCTCGAGTTGAACTTGAATTTAGATGGGGAGGCAACAACAGCAGCTACAACAATTTGTGGCAATTGATTACCTTAGGCATTTTGCGGCTCGCAAATTGCGCCAAGCTCAAGGGTATAACACAGCCTCTTACCCAGCCATTGTTCCACTTCCTGTCTTTGTTGTTGTTTGCTGACTGTAGTTAAGCGTCAGACTCGCTCGGCAGATCAGCATCAGCATCAGCATCAGCATTTCCCATAGGCCAACAGCAAATTTTAATTTTTAATTTCGTTGCGCATAATAAAAATACCGTTACAGATACACACGTAGCATGGGGCAGCCGCAGCACGTGTTTTGTGTCCTGCAAACAGCCGAGCAGCAGGAGCAGCATAAACGGCCTTTGGACACTTAACAACAAACCATTTCAATGTAAATTTTGTTGAAGTTAATATATTATTCAGGGCTTCCTTCAAATCATATAATGAAATCAGCCAAAATTCTTGCCAAAATTAGATAGAGCTAATGGACAATGCTATTTATTGATCAGCTTAAATGAATCAATAATTATATACATACGTAAGTAATTTCAAAAGCTTAGTTACTAATCTCTCAAAGTATTTAAAGGGAATTTGGACACAGTTGTAATAAGAAATATCTGTCGCTATGTGTACAAAGCAATAAATAATTGAAAGCAGTTGGAATTTGCCTTGCGCTAAAAAGTATACTACAATTTTTTTTACTGAAGTAATTATTGTTTATTTAATTTTGCAGAGTTTTGTGTATGGTTATTATTTACACTATTGAAATGTATTGTTTTATTTACTTGTTCTTCTTTGTATTTTTTTTATATTTTAATTAGCTTAACTTAGACTAATTATATAATTTTTATACAAACCATTTAATTAATGGAATACTTTTCCTTTGATTCTATCAGTCTTAAAGCTTTTTGCTTATGTTAATTTAAAGACAGCATACTTTGCTATAGGAAAGTGATATAACAACAGCAATAATCAAAATTGAACACAGTACAAAAACACTCTTTAGCTAAAAGTTTGCACGTAAAACTCAATTTCTGGACAATAGACCCAGAGCTCAGAGGAGGCTTTAATTGAAAATGCTGTAATTAAACGTGAAATTAGGTGAGTACTTGTGTAGGTGAGCGTGTGTGTGTGTGTGAATATGTGTCTGTTAACAATAACACTGTAGGTGAAGAAATTACACAAATTTGTTTTGTGAGGCAGTTGTTTGAGTGCGCCTACGGTCAAATATGCACAGTAAAATTCAAAAGGGTGGCATACAGTTACACACACACATACACACATGCACATACACATAAAAAGAAAACAGACAATGCATGCAGCTAATGAGAATTTGATAGAATTTGTTGGCGAATGCAGCGCCCGAAACTGATTACAGAGAGAGGGACAACTACAAATTGTTGACAGCTGCCTGATTATAAGTTGATTCTTTTGTGAGCTAACGCGTCAAATTTCCAAAGGGCACAGAAGAAGAGACCGGATAGAGGGAAATCGGTGGGGAAAAGGAGAAAAGTGCAGCAGTGAACAAGTGTGAGTGAGTTGACAAAGAGAATAATTTATGAAGCAGCAACAAAGTGTTACTCTCATATTGCATGCAAATGAAGCCCCAGAACAGCGTGTAATATGCACTGAGAAAAAAAATAGATCCCCAACAGGAAAATGGTGTGCATATCAGAAACAGATGATAGAATTGAAAAACAACAAGTAAGAGCGTTGCAGCATTAAATTCAAAATTTAAAATATCAGATGAATGTTTGGAATAATGTATTTTATGTATGTATATTATTTTATTTTTATTTTTCCTATTATTATACCTTGAAACCATTGAAAATGGGAAATCAGGGTATACGGGTTTTTCAAAAAGTATGTGAGAAGGCGGAAGGAGGCGTGGCAGACGGCCCTGGCAGTCTGTCTGTTCGTCTGTCCGTATGTATGTAGCAGCTAGAGACTTGAAATTTCGCACGATGGTCTTTGTATACAGCGCGCATATCAAGTTTGTTTCAGATATTCGATAACTTTTCCTGTTTCCATGATATCGACCAATAACGTTATCAAGATTTCGTTTTCAGCATATACTTTACATCATTTTAGCTACAGTCTTCAAATTTTGCATTTAGCTTTTTGAAAATGAAATACAATTTCGGTTTTTTTTTCAATTTTTAATATTGGCTCCACATTTTATAAAGTCAATTTAATTTTAGTTCAGTTGAAAATATAACCACAATTAATTTTTTTTTTCAATTTTTAAAAGTTTAAAGTAACACAGAAGTTATTGAAGAAAACATTTTGTCAATTGGCAAGAGCACGCGGCAGCAGCGCCAAGTGCCTAGCATTTTCTCTATACGTGCAAACATACATTCAAATGAATGCCTTCTTCCTTGAATTTTATTAGTTTCTCAATTTCAATGAAGTTGTAATTCTAGCCGCTGCTACTTAAGTGGCGTCTTTGTCACTGAGATCAGAGCAGCGGTGAGCGCGTAGCTTCATCTGTATTTTATTTGGTGCATCTGTGTCATTTGCCTTTATGTGTGCACACATATATTCAATTGCTCTCACCATTAGGAAAGAGGCGTGGTGTCGCGGTACAGTCGGTGGCTTGTAAAGAATATGTATCAAGGTTCGGAAGAGGATATGTATCAAGGTTCGAGATGAGGAAAGAATTTTTTGAATCTGTAATATTTTTTTAAATTTTGCACATAATATTGTAATATTTTTGTATATATATTTTTTTTTTAGAATTCTTTTAGTCCTACATTTTTATTTTTTATGTAAATACATTTATATGTGCATTCGTCTGTGTGAAAAGATATAACCCCAAAAAAAAGTTCAGGAGATCTCGTAGTCGCGCAATCCCGACTAGAGCGTTCTTAATATTTATTTTTTTCTTGTTTTAACATAATTTGGATTATTTAAACCATTGCTTATTTATGTGTTAGATATTTTGTTAAAAAATACACTTTCTTTGGACATAAGCCTCCTTTTTTCTGCAATAGAATCTTTTGCTTTCTCTTGAAGCTTTCAACTTTCATCAAGTTGACGCCTGAATACCATGTGGTCGCCGCAGCAAACAATCTTAAGTTAATTCTTTGACTAAATAAATCAACTTTTTTCTTTTCATATTACTTTGTAAGATATTTGCAAGCACTTTGGCAAAATACTTGGCAGATAATTCCACCTCCTCTCTTGATGGAGCAACTGCAGCAACTGTTGTCGTCATAGTTGTTGTTGCTTGAACTACGCCCGTTTAGCGTTTATCTTTCCTCAAAGTCTTGGCTGTTGCAGCACCTGCGGCAGCTGCTGAAATAAATCTGAGGCGCTGCCTGGGCGCAAAAATTTTGCCAAGCAACTGCAGTCGCTGGCATGTGGCACGCGGCATGAGGCATGAGGCATGCGTCTGGCGACTGGCCCAAGTGTTATTTACCTTTTCTCTTTGTTGCCTTGGCAGCGCCTGAGCCAGAGCCTTGGGACATGCACCATGAAAAGTTCACCCGAAGTTAACTGGCCTCGTTCTGTTTCATTCTCTCTATTACAGTGGGAATTCGCAGCGAACAGTTGCTCAATGTTTGTGCTGCATAATTAAACAATTGTCTGGAAAATTGTGTTGCAACTTTCGCAGTGCTCCAGTGTGGCTCCATACTCAAACACATCTGTCAAATGGCAAAGTGATGAATACAGCCTGACATAAAGTTGAGCTAGGGAAAAGGTCTAAAGCTAATTTGAAAACAAGGATTTAAGAGGTCCCTGATAACTCCCAGTGCTTTACTAACAAATCATAGCTTTAAAGTTGTATAAATCAACATGTTTCTATACTCGTTCGTCAACTTGTCAGAGTGGCCGAGCGGTCTAAGGCGCCAGACTTAAGGAACGGTTGAGCTAAGCATTCTGGTCCTCTCTGAGGGCGTGGGTTCGAATCCCACTTCTGACAGACGATTTTTTGTTTCTAAATTATTTAGAGCAATAAAAAACTCAATACAAAAAGTTAATAAGTAGTGATAAAATAATGAATCTGTCATTATATTTTCCAGATTGTTTTATTTTAATAGAATTATTACCATGAATATAAATAAATACATGGTTTTTAAAGCAAATTGGCATTATAATTGGTGTTTATTCAATTTACCACCCTTAGAGACATATCTCTGGCTCCATCTCAGCCTTTAATCGGGCTAATAGTACTCAATGGGCATACAGCTTCACTATCATTAACAATATCAACCACAATGCCAACAAGAACAGGAGCTGTAATTAATCTAGCTGCGTAATAACCTCCATTAAACTAAACAAACACAATTTCGACATTTCCCAGTGGCCGTTCCGCATAAATTTCAATTTGACGAGCTGAACAACAGCAGGTTAGCACCGCAACACCGCAACACCGCAACACCTGACCTCTACCTCTGCCAGCCCTTTTTCGCCACCTTAACCTGTGCCTCTACTACCTCAGCGTGTATTGCCAATTAAATGGCTGGCCTTTAGCGAAATATGCTGCAGCTGCCGGGGGAATTGTATTTTGTAAATAATATAGTCGGGCCAAATGTTTAATGACATGAAATTAATGCGCAAACACAGCGACAATATGGCCAAGCGGAGGCATGTATCAGGTATTCAGCTACACACCTGCAGATAACCCGAAATGTTAACGATAGAGGGCCAACGGCGAGTTCATTTATGATTCCACTGCGTATACTTAATATCGATAAATGTGGTGTTGAACTATTCAGCTAGGTGGGTTTTGCTTAAAGTCCCTCAATATAGTTATTCAGACTAAAGAGCATAGAGACTGATGTCTTTTGCTTTGTAGTTGAAGTATTTTATAAAATATAAACATTCCTGGCCAGTAAGAACGGACGAGGCGAATTTGTCTGCAAAATTTGCCTGTTTGAGGTCTATTTTTAAAATTTTGTTCATTTATCCAGGATTAGTGAAGAATACACTAGAAAAGGATAGGGTACTGAACTTAAGTGTAAGACGAAGTTAATCTTAAGGAAATAAGCTATTTACATTCTGTACATTTATATATATTTATATATACTGAACTTAAGTGTAAGACTAAGTTAATCTTAAGGAAATAAGCTATTTACATTCTATACATTTATATATATATTTATATATATTAAAATTTTTGGTTAATTATTATTTTGCTGTAGCTTTTAATTCAAAAGGTTGAGACTTTGCCGGGGGGTCTGAGGCGACCTGGCAAGCCTGTTCTTCTGTGCTCTCAGCCTATCATTATATCAGCTGGAGTGCCGATTGGTTTGGAGCTCCACGGACTCCAGGTTCAATTTCCGGTGCAATGTTGAGCCACGAACATACCAGCCACAGTCAATCATGAGCCGCGTCTGCATACGTTTGCAGTTCGACACAGCAGCGGCTCCCCAAATCTGGATCCTGTAACTCCAGATATGTACAATAATTGCTTTATAGATCCCCTCTTACATCGAAGAGGCAGCTTAGACTTGCAGCACAGCATCCAGTTGAGGCGCGCCAGTTTGAATTTGCAATTTGCAATTGACGAAGTAATATCTGATTTGAATGTTCACTTGTCCAGTACTACTGCAAGGTATTTGGCTTCCTGGTCGACCTGTAGAATTTCAATGTTAAGTTGCACAGCTATTCTGGGATTCATCTTGCTGTTTCACCTGTGGGCCCAGCTCTCAAGCAGGTATTCATGGAGGTTTTCTTGAACATTATACATTCCTGACCGGTATGAACAGGCGGTGTAATTTTGTCAGGAAAGTCTGTCCGTTTTTAGTTATGCTAAGTAGGCTCTTAGTTGTAAAACTGATAAAGCTTTGTATTTGAGCCTTTCAAATCACAAATCGAAACAGTATGTCCTATAGCTCTTAAAGGAATTATGTTTTATGTATGAATGTTTTCATATAGATAAATTTTATATTTTACCAGACATCTTCATGAAACTATAATATAAAATCGGTGTCGAAACGACATAATTTAAATAAAGGTTTGCTCATCATCAAGATATTTCGAATTATCGAGCTTTCCACATTCTCTTAACACATCAGTTTGCTCAAGTATATTTCAAAGATTTTGCGGAATAGTCGGTAGGACATGGTTGGTTCTGTTCTCTAATCAATATGTCAACAAGAGTATTTAGTGTTCGGCATATTAACAACAGTCGTTCACGCTTGTTTTTATTTTATAGATACAAACAAGCACGACTCAGCAAGACGTTACCCTGTCTTCAATTCAAACGCCCACTCACACACTCACACACACACACGAGTTATGTTATTTGCGTGCTGGCAACAAAATGTGATTCTTTTGCTCGATTTTTATGAGCTGGCTGTCACGCCCACATGGCCCAAACAATTGGCGCCAGTTTGCTTGAATTTCAGCTAGCAACTCGTAAATAAGTATGTATTTTGCTTTTTGCCGCAATTTGAGTCAACAACAGCAACAAGAACAACAACAATAATAATAGGTTCTCAGTTACGGTTTTGGGTTTCATTTTGCGGAGGAGCAATAGCGGGGTAAAACCCCGAAATTTTTATTGTCCAGCAAAAAGCGAGGAAATACGCATGAAATTAGATTTGCTTCATCGAATTGATTTCATTTGTTTTGATTTGTTTCCGAAAATACGCAAATTGGATACGAAACACACACCCACGCACACGCACACACACACACATTGAGTGACTGCCATGGCTGAAATGAATACATTTTGGTCAAATGGTTGAGATTCGAGATTCGCATTGTCGTTGAGTTAGGGGCGTTGACAAGGGGCGTTGCGGTTTATGTTGACTGAATAGAAAGGCAGTCAACCCCAAAGCAGTAGCGCCCAAGCACCCAACACACTCACACACACATTGAGAGAGAATGAGATAGAGAGAGTCTCACTTTAGTCTGACTTTTAGTAGTTTTTGCTGCTGCTGCTGTTGGCAATTGAGCGATCAACACTTGGCAGCTTGCGTTGGCATTAAAGTGTCAGCATATATATATTCTTTATATATACACATTTTTCGGTCGAAAAACAGTCAGTGATTTAGGCCGCATGCGGCTTAATATGCCAAGCGTTAAGACACCAAAACCGAGCCAAAACGAACCGAAAAACAAAACTCTTGCCGCTCAATCAACTGGCCAAAATCCGCAAAAGCAAACCCCTTTCTTTTTTTTGGCATGTCCATCGTTCTGCTCGGGGGATTAACAGATCAGCGGCTTAAACGACCCACGGGCTTACGAAAATGCTTGCCCTTTAAGTGCCTGTCTGCAACTTTTTTGAAAGTCCCCAAACAACTTATTCAGGACTTTGCACTTGATGGCCCAATTAATGACACTCCAAATATTTATTTGTTCTCAACTTTTCTTATTTTTGGAAAAAACCTTTTACAAAAAACCAAATGTACTTTTATATATATATATATTTTTGACTTATTTGCCCTCATTATAAATAATAAATACTGTGGCCGTGCGGCCAGCTCTCAAGCCGTCCCCAGTTGAAAAACTAAAAATTATTGAAAACGTGTGCAAAAGAAAAGGGAAACTTTTGGGTGCCACGCCCTGTCCCAATCGCATTACCCGCAAACAAGGGGTCCTAAGCTGACAAAAAGTCTGTCAAAACTTATAACGAAATGGCTTTGGTCAAATTGTTTTATTGTCCTTTTGCGTCCTTTGTGGCATCACTTCCCACACATCCTGCGGGCTTCGCCCACATTGTTTGGCGCTAAAAACTCTCAAAGGCTTTCCGTCCGGCCAAAGCAACATTGAGGATTATAGAAGAATCGCATTTGTATTAAATTACCATTTTGTGGGCTGGAAATATGCCAGACATCTCTATATGCTTATCAGTAAAGTGACCAAGGAGAACAGATAAATGAAAGCCGATAGGCTGGCAAAAGGGCGTGATATGATAATAATAGTATATTTTGCTATATAAAAAAAAGGTATTAGATTGATAGATTTCAAAATTTTGACGTGTTTTTCAAAGTACTCTATGCACTCTAGTTTTAAGAAAACATTTTTTTTAGTATTTATACCCTGAACCCATTGAAAATGGAAAATCAAGGTATAATTTAGGTAACACTCAGAAGGAGGCGTGGCAGACCTCACAAAAAAAAAATAAGTTCTTGATCAGGACAACGAGCTGAGTCAATCTGAAGGGAGGCCAAAAGCATATTACTTTCCAAATTTGAATGCTCTAGCTTCAAAACTGTAGTAGATATAGTTTTACCGATTTGCCACGCCCCTAAAGGGCATAGCTATATATTCTATATCTTTTTGTGTGGGAGTGCAATTCATGAGTATATATTTCAAATTTCAAGTCTCTGACTTCAATAACGTCGAAGTTATCTAACTAAAACATTTCTTAAAACTCATCTGTGCTATAGGAGCTATAGGATATAGTCATCCGATCCGGATGATTCCGAGATATACAATGCCTGCAGCAGATTCCAGCCTATGTGTAAAATTTCAGCTCTGTAGCTTCAATAGTCTCGGAGGAGATTGCGTTGATCCAGACAGACAGACAGACAGAAGCACATGGCTATTTCAACTCAGCTCACCGGTCTGATAAAAAATATATATACTTTATATAGTCGGAGATGTTTCCTTCACTGCGTTGCAAACTTCTGACCAAAATTAATATACCCTTTGCAAGGGTATAAAAAACTATTTAGTTGTAAATTAATTTAATTTGTAAGCATATGATATTATTAAGAAAATAAATCAACTTAAGGTCATAGCTTAAGGCCTAATAAAAGAAATTAAATAACATTATATAATATAAAACTAGACTAAGTTGCCACTTACGATAGCACATAACTAGTTTAAAACAACATTAAAACACATTTTTATAAAAAGAAATAATTAATGTGACTATATATGCAAATATTATTTCGAATTTTCATAATAAATAAAATAAATAAATTATATAATAAACTATTTAATTTACATTTAATATAATTTGTAAAGCATATGATAACAAAAACGAATTAAATCAACTCGAGAACATTGCTTAAAGCGAAATAAAAGAAATTTTTCAATATTTTTTCATTTTTCAATCAAGTGTAGTCCTAAATTTATCAAGATAAGCTAATTTATTTCTTTATTTTTATTGGGACAAATAGTATAACAAATTATGTTTATGGTTCAATCAACGATCTTCGGGATTCGGTTTTTGCTCCCAATACATGGATGATATAGATTAATATACAGCTAAAGAAACATGGATAATAATTACAAATTAAATAATAAAATTTGCATTTAAGAAATTCTTGTTTAATTAAGACGAAGAAATGTTATGAAAATAGAAAAAAATATATCAAATGATTTCACAGAGAGCCATTCTTCTAACTATTGCTGCAGTCGTTGCTGTTCCTGTTGTTGTTGAAGCATTCGTCGTTTTTTACGGCGCCCCAGTATTGCTGTTCGTCGATCTCTGGCTTTTTTGCGTGCCTCGGAGGCGGCACATACCGCTTTGTAGGCAGACTTTTTAATATTTTTCAGGTCTCTGCATGCTTCGAGATGCCGCCTTTTGAGTATTTTGAGGTGGTTGCGGGCCGCATCCGCGAGCTGATTCTTTTCTTCGAGCTCTTGCTGGGCACCGCTGGCAGCTGCCTTGGCATGATTCAGATTTTCTTGGGCAATCTTCATTCCATTCTCCATAACCAATAAAACCTCCTGCGCTTTGCGGGCCGACATGCAGGCGGAGTTCAGATGGCTCTGTGAGCTGGCAACGCTATCAGACTCCTGGTGCAGCATGGCCTCCAACTCGGATATCTGCGTCTCTATATGTTCTACGACTTGCTGTTTCCCAGCAAGAGCTGCCTCCGCTGACTTGGCTGCGGCATAGGCTCTATCTGCCAGCTGCTTCTTGACCATTTGCGCCACCTCCGCTGCGGCTGACTGCTGGGTGCCATAGGCCTGCTCCGCCTCGTGGGCTGCCTTCTGGGCAATGTTCGTGGCGGTCTCCTTGGCATTCGTGCGACCCAACAAGCCGCCATTGTATTCACCTTTGCAGCTATTAAAGTCGCTATCTGTATTGTTGCTGGCATCAGTTGTCCTGCCCCCCGGCGTGTCGCATGTGTCGTCTATCTGCTCCATGCCGTGGCTGAGTCGCTTCTGATGCGTGTGGCTGCGACTGCGCAACAATTGGGGGCGCCATTGCTGGAAAGGCGTGGCAACTACCGTTGCCGGGCTTACGAGGAATTGGAGAAGGCGAGCCAGGAGGAACAGGTTGACTGCCTGGGTCAGCTGTGCAACGCGCATAATTACGTGAGCCTTCAAAGTTGCTGCAAGTTTTCCTTTCCAGTTGCAGCTCGAACATTTTTACATTTCAAGTAGTTTGCCAAGTCAACTTTCAGACTGAAAAATAAAAACGAAATACGCCGTAAAAGTAGGCGGACACACAAAGCCACAAACGTTGCGGAAGAAAAAAAGGAATTTTCAGACACAGCGCATAACTTTTCCACGCAATTTAACGCAATGTTTTCCAAGAGCAAGGCAAGCTCTTGGGGGATTTCTTCACAAGTAGAAGTCAAGAGACAGGTTTACAAGAAAGGGAAAAAGAATTTCAAATAATACTATATAAAAAGGAATCGATTTATTGACGTTTAAAATTCCCTTTTAAAAATTGCACTATATTTTCAAAGCTTTCTTTATTTTGTTACTCTCGAACTCGTTCACTTTGTTTTTCCCCCAACCTTTGCTTTGCAGTATTCAATCTTCTCCCAGCACTAAAATGATTCGAAAAGCGGGCAAAATTTACAATTTTCATTGCATTAAATTTTCTGTGATTAAATTTCCATACCATCTTTTTCTGATAAACAATTTTTTTGTTCACAAGTTTAGAAACATTTATTGTTAAGTTTTTCAATCGCATTAGAACACCAATCGAGCGTGCCTATATCAGGCCAACGAGAAAGTAAGGAAAAGATTAATTTTATGTACTTAAAATTGCTACTAGAAAACTATTTTTTGTTTTCAATACATAACAAATATTTGTTTTATCGGATTCAAGCACTTGACTATTTCCATAAAATTGTATTCTGTAATCTCATCATTATCTGTGTGACCAGCTTTTTGTAAAACGTCTCATCTCAAGTTATTTCACGCTTTACAACACTTAAGTTTGAACGTGTTTACTGCACACAAATGCGTTTGCCTCAAATAGTTAGTTGGCTATATTTTTTTTTCTTTTGGTTGTAAAATTAATTGGGTCATCAAAGCCACAGCGGCTTTGCCTATCTTCGACTGTTACTCGTCCTTTGGTCTCGATAAGCTATCAGCCTTATCGAAAGGGTCGAGTTGTTTGTTAGCTTGCCGAGTCCCCAGACGATGATTTGGGCCTCCATTTGTGCGTTGATCTGTTAATCCGAAAAGGGTAACCGCCGGCCAAAAACTGGGCTTAGGCATATGATTGAACGACAGCACTTCGTGTTTTTAGTAGTCGTAAAAGAACTCGGGGTTTTAGTTTAGGCGGTATGCTTACCTCACAGGGAATTTAAAGGATACTGTCGGCGTGGCATCAACTTGATTGGGATTTAAAGCCTTAGCTGTTTTTACTTCCAATTAACAGGGAATTGTTGAATAGTCTAAAATATTTAAGTGAAGTTGAGTTACTGCAAATGGACACTTGACAACCGCAGCTGGCAGAACTCGACTCTGGCTGTTGCCCTTCGCTTTTCTCTCCACCCACTTGTCCTTACTCCTAAAACTCATTTGCTTGCATCTCTTGTTGCTGCTATGTGACATTTGCACATTTGCGGAGTGCTTTAGCTCGTCCTTGTGCTCGAACTGGTACTCGTCCTCGATCTCGGCCTCGTCCACATCCTTGCCGCCGTCCTCGTCTGTGTCACTTGCATGCGCCTTTTTGCGTGGCCAAGTACATGTGCAGAAGTGTCCCAAATGACACTCCGAATGGCCATAGGTATGTGTGTATGTGTGTGCAATGGGTGTGACAGAAAACCGCAAAAAATTCTACATGAAATCGATGTGCATGAACATTTTTGGTAAATGCATCGAAAACTTACAGTAACCATCGACGAACATGAAATCCTCTATAAAAATTGTGAACGAGTGTTTTTAAATGTAAATTGTAACTGCAAATTTTATATAAAGAAGATTGAATTTATGTTAATATATAGTCTTAGATTATTAAATGCTTGTAACATATAATAGCAAATAGATCTAAACAATATAATTATATACATAAATATTGTTTGTTTGAGCTCTTCAGTTAAAAAAATTCTTCATTTCCGTCTCAATCTTAAAAAAAATTAATTATAATTTATGATATAAATGGAAGTCTCTCTAGCTCTTTCTATATTTTTTAAATTATTTTCAATGAATTTTGCACTATATATATTTATAGATATATACACATATATTCTAACATTAAACTTTTTCATTTCGATTTCATCGTCAGCCGTTTCTTTTATAGTTGCACACATATTGAGATCGATTTTCAAACTAATATCCTAGACTTTTATCTCAAATTTAAGCTCCATTTCCCTTGCATCTCATTAATGTCAAAATATAATGACCCCATGCTGTAGTCGTCTACCTCCTCTATCGTAGCATTGCACTGCCAAAACCAACAAGAACAAATATACAACTACACACACACACTCACACAGATTCAATTTCCTCTGGCAGTCGTTGGACCCACAAATGGCATCTGTCGTCATGCTGAGCCCCAGAGCCTGTGTCTGCTGGGACATAGTCGTATGTACTAACTGCTGTCTATATACCCCTCTCTCTGTCTGCTTCTATCTCTTTTTCTCACTCTCTCTCTTTCTGTCTGTGTGTGCATATTATATTTATGCCCTTGCAAAAGTGCTTATTGATGTTGCATCTGAAATTGAAATCTGAAGTTTTTCTTTCATTTTTTGGGATTGTTTACACTTGAAGTGCATCGATTTCGGTTTCAATGTTTTGTGAACTTTCAATTAAGCAAAGCTGGCATTTTATTAAGCAATATGGCTAGCCACACCTGATACAGACCCTATACACCAATCCTGGACAAAAGTTTCCAGCTGCAGTTCTATGAAACGGAGTCGGGGCCAAGGTAGAATTTAATTTTAATGCACAAGTAAATTGAATTCAAGCAACAGAGAAGTTGCTCGCATGCCATAAAGGTGCTCAGCTGGCAAACACGCCCAGCCATCGTCCTACAGCATGTGGCATCGAGTTTTTGGGCATACCTGCAAAGTCTCTCAAAGTAGACAACCACAAGAACCGAAACATGAAATTTACGCAGAAACGAGTCAGCACCAAAATGAAGCCAGGCCAAAAGACAACCTGGTTTGGCATAATGTAGTTCCAGTTAGCTAATAGTCTTCATGATGATGAACTTGTGGTTAGAGAATGTGAACTTCGCATCACGAACTATCAAAGAAACCACAAACTGAGCAATGTTTCTGTTACAGCTTTAATTTGAACTACTGCCTAATTAGGTACAGATAAATATCCTAAGCAATAAATATTCTGGAGGGAAACTGTTACTTCTGTGTTATCATATGGACAAACTCTTCGTAGTCGATCTTTCCATCGCCATCGAAGTCTGCCTCACGTATCATATCATCGATCTCCTCGTCTGTTAACTTTTCGCCCAGATTGATCATGACAAAGCGTAGTTCAGCTGGAGATATGAAGCCGTCCTCGTCCCTGTCGAAGATCATGAATGCCTCGCGGAGCTCCTCATCGTTATCATTCTCGAGCGCCCGTTTGCACATTAACACGCAAAACTGGGAAAAGTCAATGAACCCACCGCCAATGGCATCGTATTCTTTGACTATTTCCTTCATCTCCACATCGGTAGGATTCTGGCCCAGTGACCGCATAAGACTCCCTAAGTCACGAGTGCTGATCGCGCCCGTATTCATCTTATCAAAGAGAATAAAGGCCTCCTTGTACTCTGCAATTTGCTCATCAGTCAGGTCTACTGGATTCATTGTTGGATTTTAACGTAAGGAATATCAGTTTCCTATTATGCTAGAGCTTGTTCTATCCAAATGTCTGAGTACTTGTATACTGAATATATTCGGAAATTCAAAACATTAGGTCACTTGCCGCCGCCTACTTAGTTCTATAGTGTGAATATCGTGAATACAAAATATACATTTAGACTTATTATTTGACTTTATGTAAAGCGGGAGAAGTCCCTACATATATACATATATATGCACAAACATACATACATACATTCATACATGCATACATACATACATACATACATACATACATTCATATATATATTTATAGATGCCAACATATGTACAAATTTACAAATGTACACGCAGACGTACATACATACTTACATGGGTACTCACATACATACATACATTCATACATACATACATACTTACATACATACATAAAAACACGTACATACACACGAACATTCACTCAAAACATATGTAATGTATATAAATTCATCCACTCAAACGTTCATACATACATACAAGCATGCATACATATGGACATACAATAAATATATAAGTCCATACAGGCAAAGGTACATAAATATGTACATATGTACATATATACATACATTCAAGAATGCAATTATTTCTTGCATATAATACTTAGTACATACATGAGAATCGGATAGGAAGTCGCTATTTGTTAAAGATGTTTGCTCCAATTTGTAGCACAACCTACAATTACGCACACCAACATATTTAGAAACTTTTATTAAATAATAATGAGATTTATTAAATAGTAATTAAAGCAAGAAACTTGGAAACACGACCGCCCTTCAAATAAAATCACATACTAAGCAAAATTTCTAGTAACAGTTTTAATTTCAGAAAAAGCCTAATTGTATATTATAAAATGGTTGAAAAGGTTTTTGCTTAAGAAGTACTACTTTTGTGTTATCATATAGACAAACTCTTCATAGTTGATTTTGCCATCGCCATCGAAGTCTGCCTCACGTATCATATCATCGATCTCCTCATCTGTTAACTTTTCGCCCAAATTGACCATGACAAACCGCAGCTCAGCTGGAGATATGAAACCGTCTTCGTCCTTGTCAAAGATCTTGAATGCCTCACGAAGCTCCTCTTCGTTATCATTGTCTTGCATCTGCCTGGACATTAGGCTGCAGAACTCATCAAACTCAATCGAACCATTGCCACTGGTATCAACCTCGTTGACCAGATCCCTAAGCTCCGCATCAGTAGGATTCTGTCCGAGAGATCGCATCAGATTGCCCAACTCACGAGTGCTGATCGAGCCCGTATTGTTCTTATCGAACAAAGCAAAGGCCTCCTTGTACTCTGCGAGTTGCTCGTCAGTAAGTTCTGGATTCATTGTCGGATCTTAACGTAAGGACTAACAATTTCGTATTTTTTAGCAGGGCACGTTGTATCCAAATGTATGATTGTTGATAGACTAGAGTTGGATGTTTGTGGAATTCTCTAACAGTTGAATTTGTTGTTCGTCGCCTACTCAGCTCTAACGCTCACTCATCATGGCAACGAAATCTCTGTAGACAATATTGCCCTCAGTATTCGAATTGGCATCTAATAAAATCTGATCAAGTTCATCTTCATCCAAATCATCACCATATGCGTTCATTATTTGGCGAAACTCTGTCTCGTGTATCCAGCCGTTATCTTCCCTGTCGAAGACCTTAAATGCCAGTATGACTTCATCCTCCGGCGTTTGGTCCTTGTAACGCATGGACATGAGGTGCAGAAAATCGCTTAGGTATAACTCATCCGTACCATCTGGATCATATTCAGCATAATAATCCTGCATCTCATGATCTGGCGGATTGTGAGCCACAGCATGCAATAGATCCTTCAGATGTTTCATGGATATTATACCAACTCTGTCGTTATCAAATAACGCAAACGCCTCGTTTAGATCAGCTTCCTGTTCCGCGTTCAGCGTATGTGTACGTATGATTCGCTCCTCTGGCGGTGGTGTGCCATAATTAAAGTCATCATCCATCTCGTATTGAAATTCAAAGAGTTTTGATGCTTATATAAACTATATTTGAAATTTGGCTGAAATCAATTGTAAACAGGTTTTCCGTTGAAACAGTAAATGTATAATTATAAATGAATAGAAACTGATGTTTAGATCTTTGGCTACTTGCAAGAGAAAAAGAAATCGAGAAAGAGATAAAAAGTAAATCATCAGAAAATATCAAAAATAGATCTTTCTTTGGTATAAAAGAACATAGATACATGGAAATTGTCAGTAACATATATATAAGTATATACATATATTATAAGCATATTTTCAGTCCTGTCCAAATAAATGTGCACAACTCTTATTATAATCGCTTATCCCTGACTGCCCTCGAAAAACATTTGCAAATTAACCCACGAAATCCCATTAGAATTGTTTGTTGTTGCTTTTGGCTCGACGTTGTTGTTGTTGTTGATGTGCTTGCTGCCTGATTATGTGGCGATTATGGCGACTGAGAGCCACGTCGAGCTGTTGTCCTTAGCATATGCAAACTCTGTGGTCACATATCTCTCGACTCTGGTGATGGGACCCAAACCGAAGCTCATTCATAAGCTATGCACAGAAATGTTAATAATAGCTTTTGGGTGGTTGAGAACAGGTACGCAAGTGCAGGTGACTTCTCATTAGCAACAGTTTCAATTTAGGATTGTTGTGACTGCATTCCGAATTCAAGTTTAAATGTGGGCGAATTCAAGTTTAAATGTGGGCAGCCTGAAATTTTGTTAACTGTGTAATTTGAATTTTTCCCATTAAACTCAATAGGAAAAACAACAAGAACACTAAAAATGCCATTGCCAATGCCACAGAAGGCAGCACGTAACGAGGCAGGAAGCAAATACCTGTCTAAAAATCGCCAACATTTTTAATTAAAATTGCAATTAAGAAAGCAGCTGAGCAAGGCAACATTTGCCGAAGCAAATAATATGGAAAAATGTTGCCTGAGATGCTCGAAAGGATATAACAATAACTACATAGAGAGCCTTAAATAATAGTTAAGCTAATCTTTAGAATAATAAGATTTAATATTGACGCATAATTTACGTAAACGTGATTCAAATTAAACTGTTAAACAATTTACTTATCCATCTTGTGCGTGTTGTAAATGTGAACTAAGACCTTAAGCCACTAAGAAAAATTGTACTACCTTGATCATTCCATCTCGTAAGCACAATCACATTCGACCCAAATATTTAATACAATTACAAATTTAATGTAGTTGAATTATTAAGATATCTATGAAGAATTTTAAGTACAAATATCTTCAATTATAATAACCGTAAAAATTGCAAATTGCAAATAAATGCCTAGGTTAGATACTAATTAAACTTTCTTCAAGCGCATAATATGAAGCATTCAAACTTTTCTCTAATTCATTTCTTTTAATCCAATAACGTCCATCATTATCCTTGCGATGCTCAGCACTAACTACTTAGCTATGAATAGAATAATTCGCAATGGCACTTCATGATTGACAAATTGAATTTCAGTGCAGTTTCCTAAATGGATTGCCGCAACATTCGCAGTTTTCTATTTGTAATATAACTCTTTCTTTTTCCCTCTCCACATCCACCCCAACACCCCCCTCGCCTTCCGTTGGCTGCAGTGAAAAGCGCTGCTCGATTGCATTCAGTGCCGATTTCAATTAAGCATATGAAAGCAGCGTTTGGCCACACAATGTGGCACTTGGCAACAATTGAGTGGGCATGCCCACAGAGCTGCCCATTGGCTGCTATCATGTCGGGTCAGTCATTGTCAGTGGGTCGGCAAAGTAATGCCTCGAGGGCAAGAGACGATAGAGATGGAGGAGCCACCAACTGGGTGCCAAAGCGTTTTCAATATGCGTTTTTGTGCCTTATTTTGTGTGTGTGTGTGTGTATGTGTTTTTTTTTTGTATTCGTTTATTTCTTAAAATTTAAAAATGGAGTTTACAGGAACGGGTAGCGCATGATGCCTGCGGGACGGCCGCAAAGCAATGCTTCGCAGGCGCTTTGCGCCACCTGAGTCCTACTCGGCTCGTCGTCTGGTCCTCTCGATCCTGCGGAGCTCCGTCATAACCAGTGCCGCGAAGACACTGGTTGAGCGCCACGCTTCCTGAGAATCCAGCATAATCGACACCAGGTTGTTTTTCCTGATGGATTGACCCACTGCTTCCTCTAGCTGTCGCCTCTCTGCGGAGAATCGTCCACACTCGAAGACAATGTGGTTTGCGTCTTCCACGATTCCTTCGCCGCACCAGGAACACTCATCTGTGTTGTCGTGGCCAAAACGGAGCAGGTAACTCCGGAAACATCCGTGTCCAGTTAGGATCTGCGAAAGATAAAAGTTTACTTCTCCATACTTACGATTTATCCACGGCGCCAGTTCCGGGATAAGCGTGTGTGTCCAGCGTCCTTTTGACGACTCATCCCACTTCCTTTGCCATCGAGCAATGCTGAGAGTTCTCTCCGTGCTCCTAGCATTGCTGATGCGTGTGGTCTCGCTGTTGTTGCCTCTATTTAATTCATCCGATTCGATGACCAATTCCTCAATTGGGAGCATTCCAGCTATAACGAGTGCTGCATCATCAGAGACTGTTCTGAACGCGCAACTGACTCGAATAGCACATAGGCGGTAGGTGGCTCGTATACCTCGGCTGTAGCTTGGAGTAGCCATCGCTTTTGACCATACTGATACAGCGTAAAGAATGATGGACCTCGTAACACTCATCAGAAGATGGCGTCGTTGTTGTTTAGGTCCCCGTGTGTTCAGCATGATTCTTGTGAGTGCTCTACAGGATCCAGCTGCTTTCTCATGGATATACTCCAGATGTTCACGGAACGTCATTCTTGTGTCTAGCATGACTCCAAGGTATTTTATTGCTCTTTTTGTAGCAATGGTGGTGTTGCCAATCTTAATCTGGGCCGTTACAACTTTCTTCCGGCTACTGACCAGCACTGCCTCGGTTTTGTGCGCCGCTAATTCGAGTCCTGCTCTCATCAGCCAGTCTTGTATGCATTTGATACTGCCGCTGCATATCTCCTCTGCATCCCTAAGTTCCTTTCCTATGGTAACGACGGCTACGTCATCCGCAAAGCCAATGATGTGAGTTCCTGCGGGTAATTCTAGTCGCAGGACTCCGTCATACATCACGTTCCATAGGAGAGGACCCAGCACTGATCCTTGGGGTACTCCGGCTGTTACGTCATGAGTTTGAGGGCCATCACTAGAATTGAAAACTAATGTTCTCCCTCTAAAATAACTCCTTACCAGCTCACGGAGATACTCAGGGATGCGGAATTGATATAGAGCATCCAATATCCTGTCCCACCTGGCTGAGTTGAACGCGTTTTTCACATCCAGCGTCGCTATGATGCAGTACTTCTTCGTCCCATGCTTCCATCTCGTGCCTTGGATGGCTGAAGTTGCGAGGCCAACTACTTTAGTCAACGCATCCGTAGTTGACTTGGCCTTGCGGAAGCCAAATTGATTCGGTGACAAGTCACCTGCGCTAGCAATCGCGGCCTCGATTCTGGAGCAGATCAACTTCTCCAGAACCTTTGCCATGTTGTCCAGAAGGCAGATTGGCCTATAGGACGATGGTTCTTCAGGTGGTTTACCTGCCTTGGGAAGAAGTACCAAGTTCTGGACTTTCCAGATTGCAGGGAAAGTTTCCTGAGTCAGGCACTCGTTGAAAAGCTCCGCGAATGCACCTGGGTGCAAAGCGAGAGCAAGCTTTAGTGCGCAGTTTGGGATGCCATCTGGGCCTGGCGCTTTGCTGCGCCTAAGGCTTCTAGCAACAGTCAGGATTTCGTCTACAGTTACTGTATCTATCGGACTGGATGGTCTCCGGATGAGTGACAGCGACTCTGTCACTTGGATGGAGTTTAGTCTGCGTGGAAAAAGAGTTTCCACGATATACCTTAACTCCAAACAATCAGTAGGCTGCGCTTGTTTGCCGGCGTAAAGTCTTTTGACCACCGTTTTATAAGCTTTGCCCCAGGGGTCAACTTCTGCTGAGTCACACAGTTCCAAGAAGTAATCACGCTTGCTAGCCCGTATGGCCTTCTTTAGCTGACGTCTTGCAAGTTGGTATTCCAACTGCTTTTCAGCGAAAGAAGGACTACCACGGGCACGCTGATATCGTCTTCTGGTTTGGATGCAGGTACGTCGAATGTCAGCAATCTGCTCATTCCACCAATACGTGGGTACTTGGTGACGCCGGAATTGCTTACGCGTTGCCATGCTCAAACTGCACGCATTCTTTATTTGAGAGACCATTTGGCAGGCTCTATTTTCTACGGTGCCGGAGGTGGCAAGAGACTGGATAGCCTCCGAAAAAACAGCTGGATTAAATGAATCTACGCGGTAAGCTTCACGGTAGCGAGTTGTTGTACTCGCTGCTGGCTCTCCTATTGTGCACAGTATAGCCGAGTGGTCGCTACCCGTGTAAGCGTCGCAAAGTTTCCACTTTGCTTCGCTGAATAAGGATGAGCTGACAAAAGTTAGGTCAATAACTGACCCATAGCCCGCACGGCTAAAAGTATATTCGTTACCAGAGTTCAGCAGCGCCACTTCCAAGGAAGCAAAGCTCTCTAGTAGCGCCCGTCCTCTGGCATTGGTCGTTTGGCTGCCCCATTCCATTGCCCAGGCGTTGAAGTCACCCGCAATGATAACTTTCCGGCCCCTTGCATCATCTACGAGGTCATCAATGATGGATTCAAACTCGCTTAGTTGCAAGCTAGGGGCCAGGTAGCAGCTGTAGATCCACAGGCTGCCGTATCTGGCGCGTACGAACCCGTTAAACGACTTTACGTTTGATAGTAAGGTCGTTGGGGCTCCGCAAATCCACAGCGCAGCCTTGCCGTTCCTGTCTGCAGACCATGTCCTTTGGCAACTGGTCTTGCAGTGGTGGGGCTCGCTGAGTATGGCAACATCGATGCTCATTTCCCCAACAGTCTGCTCTAGAAGATCTTGAGCAGCTATGCAGTGGTTAAGATTTAGCTGTAGAAATCTTAACATTTCATTTTCCGGACAGCCTCGAGGTACGATGGACACTTAAAGCTGCCTGTCGCGTGCTCTTGGTTTTTTTCGCCTTTCCGAGCGCATAGGCCGCACCTGGGTGGCTTGGTACAGGTTCTTGCAACATGACCCGTCTTGCCACACCTAAAGCAAGCACCTTTCAGGTCCTCGCTGCTTGTGCAGTTTGCCGCAATGTGCCCAAAATCCTGGCATTTGAAGCAGCGTTTCGGTTGGTCGATAGCGCGTACGCGGCATACGACCCATCCTATCCTAATCTTTCCCATTTCGATTAGCTCCCTGGCTTTTGTCACTGGGAGAGTGAGTGTGGCCCTCTGTTGTCCACCAAAAGCTGGTCGAAGCGACCTTACTACGTCGTCTTTTAAGGACGACTCTTTCAAAACGGTTTTGACCGCCTCCAGGACTTCTACCTTTGTTACGAGCTCATCCAGATCGCGGACTTCCACTTGGGCCGAGTCCGTGAGCGTTTTTACAACTGCTCGGCTGCCAAGGGCCTTGCCTACAGCTTCTTGTAGCACTTCAGCGCTGTGCTCCGGTTTCCTGTTAAGGCGTAGGAGGAGATCGCCCTTTGACGTTTTCCTGATGCCTTGAACATCGCCACTTAGGTGTTTTAGCGCTGGGTCCGTCTTGACCACTCTAAGCATATCTGCATAAGAACAGCCATCCACTCCCGTTAGAGTAATTGCATCTGCTGTGCGTGTATGTGTGTATGTGTGTGTGTGTGTGTGTAAGGCTTGCATTGTTGCTGTTGTTGAGGCGTGTGGATGATTTTGCCTGGCAGCGGTTGCACATGCTTTTGGCCAAGCTGTTGCCATATTTGGTTTGTTAATCTGCCTTTTGCTGCTGAAGCAGCAGCTGCCGATTTTCATTAAAGGCAGCGAGGCGTTTGCAAGTGAGGCTCAGTTTTCTTTTGCTTTTCCTTTTGCTGTTTGTCTGTGTGCACAGCACATACACACACGCACACACAAACAATCATCGACAACCTGTAATCCCAATGCCTGATCAAACATTCAAAATGGCTCGCAGCGCACTTCAAGACCAAACCAAAGGAAAGCAAAGGAAATGGCAAAATCCTGCCACGCCCAACAACAATGCAAGTCAATCTCAATGGCTTTTAACTCTTTGGCAGGCATTTTGAAGCGAAACAGTGCCAGAATATACAGCACACAGGATACTGAAGCCAGCCAGAAGTGCCAAAGCAAACATGGAGTCAATACCAGTGGCTTAAGCAAAAATCGGACTACAAATAAAACTGAAGCACAATAAAAAAAACAAAAAATTAAGCAAGCAAGCTGTTGCACTTGGAGCTGAGAGTGAGAGTGCTCAAGCTTTAACTGTTCCATTTATCAAAATCTCAAGTTATCACGACTCCGCCATTCGAGGAAATTTCTATTTTTGCCATATTATCTAGTACAATTATAAAACAAAATGTGTTCATAGAAAATTTCTCGCTTTTTTCACTCTAATTTTAACCAAATAAGATTATTGGAACTGAACAACTTGTAGAATCGGCCCACTGAAGAGTTCATCACCAGCAGAGAAACCAAAAGTCCACAAGCTGCTTTCACTTCCTATAATTTCAAATTGTAAAGAAAATTGTACAGAAAAGTTAAATGTTATTTAAATTTTATTTTATCAATATTTGTAACTTAAATTGAAGCAAATATGTAACGAATGGATAAAGAATACCCTAGCATCAATTGAAACATCAAAAGAAAATATAAAATAAATTTAAAAACTGAAATAAAATGATTTTATAAAGTATTTGATAACATTAAAAACAAAACATCTTTTTAAACATTCAGTCAGCTAAAATTGACCAAATAAATATAAATATTATAGTACTAATAAATCTACGATTGCCTAAATAAATATAAAAGGGTAGACATAATTTAATTTTAAGTCAATAAATGCATTTTATATATTAATTAGCTTGTTCCCACTGGTAAACATCTCAATTAGCTATCTTGCTCTATGGCTGTGTTAATTCTAAATACAAAGACACACACACACATGGATAGACGCACACATATACACACAGACACACGGCTCGAACTTTTGTTGACTTTGTGTGAGAGTCCTTTCGGGCATGTAAGTTTCTTGTTTGCCTATGACACAAATTGCATTTGTGGATGACAACAAAAGCTTTGGTCATGCCAACAAGATGATTAAATTACTCATACGCCCCATGAGCTGTACGCGCGCGCGTGGGCGACATTCTCTGGCCAAACTTTGCTGTGGAGTTATTATTATTGTTTTAGTTTTTGTTGCCGCCTGGCATTTAGTTAATTAAGTTTTACAGCAGCAGCTCGCCAAGCGTTGCGCCAAGCGCATTTAATTACTTTTTAATTATATATATATATATATTCTTTTTGTGTTTTTTTTTTGCTGAACGCTGAACGCTTTAGAAACTGGACATCAGAGTTGGGTATTTGTTTTGAGTTGAGTTAATTTTATTTGTATTTGCTAGAAACGCCCACAGCTCAACAGCTCGCCACAGCGCGCCCCAACTTGGAGCGTTGCTCACTTAGCACATTATTTTTACAGGCTTTGTTTGAAGCAAAGTTTTTGCTTAATAGCCGAGACGCAGCTTGTGCTGTTTAATTGCGTTTTCTTTTAAATTAATAAAATTTAAGCATGCTTTTTAGCGAATTTGTTTTTTGCCAGACACTGCTGGCCAAAAGTATGCAGCCAGGCATTTTAATTGAAATTGCAGCGGGTCAACAACAACATCATCAGCCCAGGCGCTGATTGAAATAGCCCAGCAAATATTGCACTTTTCTGCATATTTAAACGTCAGTGGAGTAGAAAAAGAAGCAGAAGTGGCTGGCAAGGGCTGCTCTGTGAAAATATTTACACACTACGTTGTGCCATAAACCACCGCAAAACAATAAAACTCGCAATAAACCAAATGGAAAACGCCGCCTGAAATGCAAATGAGGAATTGCTGCAGGCTCATGTGAAAAGGATACAATGCCAAAAAAAAACAAGTAAGAACGTTTAAGTCGGGTGCAACCAACTGCACTCATACTTGTTCACTGTGAAAAATCAGCTAGATTTAAACAAATATTAATTTTTTCGGACTTACCAAACACCTTTGGGCTGACCGTATAATTTATTTGACTTCCAGTAGAGGGGATCAGCACAAGCCTAACTTTAAACATTGCTTGTCCATGGGAGTAATTTCCGTTCATTCATATAGATGGACATTGCACAAAACCAACATACTCTTTTCACTTCGTGAACGAGTATAAAAACACAATAAACGTAGCAACAACAAAGAAGCAAAGCTAAAATTCTTGTTAAAACACAAAGATATGCTTAGCCGCAAGCTCTAAATACCCTGTAAAAGTAACTAATGAAATCGAATGGAAGTCTTAAATATTTTATTAGCAATTTAACTGTGTTTTTGTTCTCAATGACTTTTATATGTTTGAAAATGCATTTTATTTTTAAAAAAGTTTAGAAATTGTAACAAATAAATAATTAATTTTTTTTTCGTTTGTCTCTTAAAATGAGACGATTATATTTTTTAATTTTTATGTTTTTTGCGTTTTTTTCTGTTGTGCCAACTAAATATAACTAAATAAAATCGAATCGAACTTTTAGGATTTTTTTTCTGTTGGCCAACTAAATAAAAATAAGTAAAATCTAATCAGACTTTATTTTGGCTTTATTAAATTATTCAATCAAATATTTTTAATAACACTCTTTTAAATATTATATTTTATCATATTTCTAAATACAGTTCTAAACCAGAGTTTCCAACCTTAGCAAAGTTACCATGCGCTCTGCCCTCTGATATGCCAGTGTTGCACAAAGTGAAACGAGGAGTGGATCGAAACGATACGTTTTTCATAACTTAAATTGCAAAAAGCACAAAGTGCGACTGACTGGAAAATCAACACAAAAGCCAACGCAACAACGAGTAACAACAGCAACAACAACAAACTGTAGTTAACTTTGATTTCCTGCGAGCAAGCACAATGATACTCGGCCAAGACAAAGCAATTAACAATACAGCTTTGAGGCACTGTTGGAAATGGGAAATTGTAGCCTCGAGTATGGAGTTGTTATATTGTAGGAAAAAAAAGAATTAGAGCTTAACCAAATCCAATCAATAAACAGCGCATCAAATCGGGCAATATATATAATACACTTCATACGACAATTGCCAATAAGTTTCAAGAAAATATGCGTCACTTCTTATTGCCAACATTTTTACTGCTAGCGATGTGGGCCTGTCATTTGGTAGCAGCAGGTTAGTACCCTGTCTTCAATATATATAAATAATATTGTAGTATTGCCACTTTGTTTATAGAATCCAGTTTCGAAAAATCAAAGGATAATTCCTGCCCTTCGATGGACAACAGTCGGTACGAAGAAACAGGTCTTCAAACACTAGCAAGATATAGCTCAATGGCAACAATGTTCTGGACAATTTTCAAATATGCGTTTTCATTTTTTATTTAATTGCAATTATAAACTTATTGTTTGATAGCAAACCAGAGATACCCCACACAGCATTTTATGAAATTTCTGATCATATTCGAGTCTTTTTCGAATTCTCTTTTCGGATTAAATTAGTCATAAATGCGCTCGATTTCTGATCATAAAAGAAATATTTCAGTCTCTTACATCATCAATGGGCGATTGCTTTGCATTTTGTTATTGAAGTTTAGATAAATCACATCTTAAGCATATGGGAGAGTCATTGTTAATCTTCTTTCAGTCCCTCATGAAATTAATCATATGTTAATCATCAAGAGGACTCTAAATAGAATTATTTCTGTTAAAACAATCTTCCAAATACTGGGTGGGAAGTCTAACTTTCTGTAACATTGTAACCAGAAATCCTATTCTCTGTTGAATACTCTGCTAATACATTTGCTTTTACTTTAAACATCAGCTTTATTTTAGTAAAGGAATTAGTTTTGATTCACATTTTCCAAGTATTTTTGCTACTGCTCTTGAGAAGAGATTTAGCTCACCTTTGAAGTAGGCTTTTGCTAGAATTTGTGTTGTAGTCCCTACTTCTAGCTCTAGTCTCTAGTCTAGCGGTCAGCAGGCAAGCATAAGTATATATTTATATATATATATTTCTTGACTTGGCTTTAATTTTATGTGCTTTGGCCATTTGCAGCTGCAAAATTAAAGTCATAAAATGCAATTTGTTGCCGAGAAGTGCAGGAAGTTGTTAGTTGGCAGCAACATTCTGTTGCAATTGAAGTGCTGCACTTGTTGTCGCATTTTGTTGTTCGCAATTATCACCTTGTGCTCAACGACGAAAACAACAACATTATGTGCTCAAAATGTAAATGTCATTTGTGTGCCGAACAGCAGCAACAAGGCGAAAACAAGAACAACAACTGGCAGCAAGTGTTGCACATTTGAAAAATGTGCTGCAAGTGAAGTGTTTGCAGCAAAAAACCAGCACAGAGAATCCACTGGAACCAGGCAAAGGTAACTGGTGGTGCTGCAGCTTCTCCCACTGCGAATGAATAAATGTTAAAACACAATCGAGGGCCGTAAATTCCGAGCAGTCAGCAGGTAAAATAGGTGTGAAAAAAAATGAAATGCAAAAAAGAAATAGCAGAAACGAAAAAGAAATAACCCAAAGCGAACAATGCGAATGAGAACAATGCTCAGGCCCAAAGCGATGGCGCCTCAGTCTAATTGGTATAATAAAATGTCATAAAGGAAAAGAGCATTGGACCTGGCCAGTTAAGCTATGCGGGAAATGTGACAGCAGTAGCTGAAGCAGAAGAGAAGAGACTCCAGCGGGGGACAGGTGAAAGTGTTGGTCGATTGGTTTCAGGCGTGCGCTGGGCTAGGCAACTGGCGAAAACTTTTGCAAGGACTTAAAGTTTCAAGAAGAGCGGCGATAGATAGATTGTGCACTTGGAGTAAAGCAAAGGTAAAGCGATGAGTGGCTTGTGATAGGGCCGAAAAGAAAAGGTATGGAAATTATAGAAAATAAGTTAAATTACTTTTAATATGAGAATGAATAGCGTATTTATACATTAAAAACTGACTTTGGAACTTATTCAAATTATAGACAAAGAACTGATGCATATGCCAGATTAAAGCAAGTGCATCCTGGGCAATTTATTTGTATATGTATTTTTACCTATTTGTATTACCTATATTTAGATTTAGGTCTGCCTCTACTTTGAGGTTTATCTCTGGCTCCAGATTTCTTAACAGCTTTATCTCTACCTTTAGCTTAAGCTATTATTTTACATTTATGTCATGCTCTTGCTGTACTTCCTCTACCTTATCAAATTTGACATGGATTTACCTCTACGTCCAGCTACATACATTCTAACAGTACATCTGACTCTTTTAGGCTTATTTCTGACTCTATTTTTACAATTACCTTATTCTCTAGCTTAACAAAATTTCTTTATCTAGTTCTATATCTAGTTCTAGCTTCAGGATCTTTCTGTAGCTTTATTTCTAATTCTCACTTCATCATTTCCTTTCTGTCTATTTCCAAATTAATGTATATTTTTAAATTTAGCTCTGCTCATTACTAGCCAAGCTTTTTTCAGCTTTTACCTTGCTTATCTCTCGTCGGAGACGTATCACAGATTTTAACTCTAGTTATGTAGCCACTTCCTGCTCTACCTTCATCCCAGCCTTCAGCTTTACTTCATATGTACAATCTATTTGCTTTACCCTAAGTTTCTCCTCATTCTAAGTTCCTCATTTTCTAATGATACCTCTATCTTACACTTCAACTCTAGCTTTAACAAATCATTTAAGGTATATAATAGTTATAATAGCTCTTGGAATAGCTAACAGTTGACTTAAATCTGATATTTATAGCCTACTTTCTATCACTGATTATACATATATCTCTAAATGTTTTGTGTTCAAGCATTAGTTGTTTATATTTCTCTCAGTGTAATTCATCAAGTCTTTCTTTTTTTATATATCATCCAAGTGAACCAATTGTCAAGAGACATACAAGGATATAAGACTCCTAGCTGCGCCCATATATCAACTGTCGATGCTTGTGCAATGCTCTGCCGTCACAATCAACGAAATTAGTTTCATTTCCAGCAAATGGCATGACAGACCACCCAACATCCAGCCAAGCCACAATCGCAATCACCCAATCGACCCACATAACAAACTGCACTTAAAGCTCAGCTATCTGCTGCTCCCTCTCTCTCTCTCTCTCCCTCTTTCTTTCTATCTCTTTCCCTATCTGTGGTTGCTCTTCTTCTATTCAATTTCCCCATACCTTCACTTTGCTGCTTTTGATGGCTGCTTTTGATCTTTGCCGAGCTCTGATAAATGATAAGGTGCCTGGACCGAGCCGGCAGAAACGCAAAAAATAGAAAGAAATGCGCCAAAGTGTAGAAAATTGCGCCTCAGGTGTGAGGCTATCAGCCCGCATAGCCTGACAAAAGAGAAATGGCCGTCGGCTGGATGAAAAGAGGGACTGCGATTTTTTGCCTGATTTCATTTTTAAATTTCCTCAATAAAAGCTCTTTTACATTTTCTGCTTGAATTTACAAAACTAATTACTAAAAAATGTTTTATAAAACTTCAACAACACGACGCGTTGTCAATTAGCAGCAAAATGTTGCGTTAACTGAGATGCAACAATATGGCTCGTACCAAGCCCCCAGCCATCGTCTTGTCTGCAGCTGTCTGTCAGTATTGTGTCATGAATAATGCTTGTCTGCAACGTTTCATAAAACTGACTTAATGGTACAGAATATTGGAGCAGAATTTGTAATTTATGCATAAATCTCTTGCTCATTTTCTACTCCCCCATTTCTTTTACTAATGAGACTTCAGTTGCAGCGTCCGTGAACTGTATTCATATTTATGCACAGAGTGCTGCGAGAGTCCACTAGACCAACACACAAAATATCACTCATACGCAGCGTGTTTGCGGCCACTTGGGCCTTGTTTACACAACTCCCCGCTTGCTCCACTTGCTGCCCGTCAATATTTTATTGGCCGCGCTTGCTTTTCACATTGTGAGCAGTCAGATACATACATATGTATTTGTATTAAATCATATATATATGTATTTATAATATACATATACCTAGAGGCTCACACACTGGGGTATGAACTTTCTCAAATGAACAATTTAATTTATGCCAACCCAATAAAAAAGAGTGAACATGTTTCAGGTACGATTGGTGCCATGAGACTCACAGATATCCTGTTACCAAATTATAAAAAATTAAAATTTTTATTTTTCCCTTTATTATAAATGCAAAAGAACAGGCTTATCAATTTGCATGTCAGAGCTGATAAATAAATATTTCGTTTCTGGTTACAGGGTATATAAATATGTATCACAGTTTCTTACTTTGTTGGGTGGATATCCACGTAGCTCAACTATGCATACAGGCAGACAAAAATATATAGCAAGAGTCCATTGATTGGAACATTTAAGAGCTGTTAGCATTTTAATAAACATTCTTCTACTACATTGCTTCCGAATGTTAACTGAAATATGAGAATGAATTAAGCAACTACTATTAAATATATTTAAAAATAAAATCAAGAGAGAGAGAAAGACTATAGTTGTAAGATTGTAATTTGTATTTTAATTAAATAATTTCATTATTTATTTAATATCATTAATAATTCTCTCGCTTTTCTCTCACGCTTTCTTATCATATAACATTGTGTTATATTTTCTCTGCTCATCCATATTATCCTGTCCAATCCATTTTCATTTATGGCAAATTTTTGTCATCCTCTTTTTTATGGCATTTTTGTGGTCCGCCTAGACAGCAGAGCATTTTCACTTCGCTCTGCCCCTTTTCCACATTTTTGTTGTGCTGTATTCCCTTTTATTTTTAGTTTGAGTACTCCTGCAGCTGCCCGCCTCACACTCCGTTCACGTACCCGTTATTTCACTTATTTTTTGTTGTTTGCCATTTCATTGTCTTCCTGCAGGGGAGCAGGCGACACAGGACGATGATGAGTTCAGCTTCTGTTTTACATTGGCATACACTCGAGTATTTGCATTCTTTTATGTTTCTCTTTTTTTGAAACTGCCGAAACGCCCCTCGCAGCCGCAACGTATTCAAGTCCCGTAGCTTGTTTTAATTTCGTTCTTTTTTGGCATTTCGTGGCTGCTTTTTTGCTGGTTAAAAAGCGTTGTGGGAGGAGAGGGAGGTTAACAAGTTTTTCGATGACATCGCAGCAAAATTGCAGCTCACAATTTTTTTACTCGGCCTCGTTGCTGCATTTCAATTGAATTGTCAGCGTTTTGCTGCAAAAAAAATCTGTCATAAAATGTTGGCTCGTTAAGAAGTCACGCATTGAGTTAAAGTGCAGTCCCGCTGCTAAAAATGTGATAAAAAAAGATATAATCAGGAATTCTTTTCTGATATTTGTGGTAATGCGCAATAATTATTATCAGCGTAGATAATGAAAGTATCTACCTGGCTTTATGAATAGGTATTTTTCAGATGTTCTAAAACGCATAGTCTGTTATTACTTTCATTTCTATACTCTATATCAAAGCAGAACAAAATTCCACTTCTTTCCAAAGCTAAAGCTGTGGTAATCTCTTCAATATACATTCATTATGCGTGTTTAGCAATGTTTTTTGTTAATTTATTTTAACTTTATATATAAAAATAAAAAAATATAAGGCTTTAA
The DNA here is from genome assembly GCA_035045545.1 of Drosophila gaucha. Lineage (NCBI taxonomy): Eukaryota > Metazoa > Arthropoda > Insecta > Diptera > Drosophilidae > Drosophila > Drosophila gaucha. Next base: position 1,914,404 of record JAWNOY010000342.1, read on the forward strand.
AAATAAAAAAATGATGCTGATTCCATTTAAGTTCTTTAATCTTTAACTAAGCTCTTTTATTAAATATTTTTAAATATTCCGTATTATCTGCACAAATGGAATTTGATAGAGCATAATTGAAGCTGTAATAATATGCGAAATATGTTAACTGAACACTTAAATAACCCAACAGCTCTATTGCATTGTTTCGCTAACAATTGAATACTGACACTTAAACTGAAATAATTAATTAGTTTTTTCATAATGCGTTTCTCTCGGCTTTCGAATGTCGGATGTCAGCTGTCTGCTGTCTACTGTCTGCTGTCAGTTGGCAGCAATATCTCACACAACTTACAAGGCAATTGAACAGCATAAACCATATAAATAAAAATGGATACTTATTTCTTTTTTCGGTAATACCACTGATGGGGGCAGCTGTCAAATGATATAAACTCAAAATCGACAAGGAAAACGCTCGTTTTTCTATTAAAAATGAAATAGAAAAAAAAATAAACAGAGCGCTTGACAAATAAGACAGCCAAAAAGAGAAGAGAAGAAGATGAAGTGTGGGCGAAAATAAATTCAAGATGAGGACAGCATAAGCCAAAGTAGCGCAAGTCTCACTCGCTGCTTACGACATCATTTTCCATTATAAAGATAAAGCCACATGCGTGTCTGTGTAGACTGAGCAATGCGCTCCAAGTCCAGCTCCGACTTGAGCGAAGCTGTCTGTTTGCCATGGACTTTGACCATAAATAAGTAAGCAAGCGTTGGGCCAGCCACAGCTGCGACTAAGTTGGCCAACTGGCAGCCCAGCCACAGCCCGAGGCGCCGCAACTAATCAGCCGCAGCGAAAGGCGACGCGTCGTGTCGCTGGCAAATTGCAATTTGTACGCTGGCAAATTGGAAAGCTAGCTTCAGCCAAATACCTAAGTGCTATCTATGTGAATGTGGCGTCAATTAAGTTTGTTTGAATGAAAATGGCTCTGGTTATTCGCAAAAGATTGCGATGCATCGGACAACAGGCAACGCGACGCATACGCAACTTTTGCAACAAAATAAAAGCTAGAGGTAAACGACGCAATTTGACGATAAGAAATCAATCATTATTGAATCACTCTTAATATATTTTAAGAGAAAAGTGAAGAATTTGTTGATTTTTATACCCTGAATCCATTGAAAATGGGAAATCAGAGTATAATGGTTTTCTTAGAAGTATGCACCAGGCAGAAGGCGGCGGGCAGACTCTATAAAGTATTCCGTCTGTCTATGCGTCCGTCTGTCCGTATGTATGAACGCGTCAATCTCAGAACCTATGAGAGCTAGAGACTTTTGCACTTTTGCCTTATATACAGCGCGCATATCGAGTTTGTTTAAGATGTTCGATAACTTTTCCCGTTTCCATGAAATCGATTAAAATTGTTATCGAAATTATGTATTTTGAGCATATTTTTTCTTCTTTTAAGGTAAAGTCACCAATCTCGTAGGGATTTCGTAGTTGGCCAGTCCCGGCGTTTTAACAAAAACGTTTTTACTTGTTTTAACTACAAGCTAAAATTTAAATTTTTGAATGAAATATTTAATAGACTCTTGCTTGTAAAACATTTTAAATGGCAAATCAAAGTCTAAGATAATCGAAACAGTTTTCGAAAAGTTAAGAAGCAATCTGTGAAATAATGTATAACTGTCTTAAAATATTCAAAAATTTGTGGTCTGCACTTGAGTGCGTCGCCTGAAGTCTTCTTCAAAGAATCTCAATTAATTTTGGCCAGCCAAAAAATGGTTAAAAACATGCTAAAAGCAACTACAAGTAGCTAACCAAATGAAGCTAATTAGATTGCGTCAAGCAATTTGCAGGCATCAAGACTTCGACGGCAAGCCTTACCATGACGAGAACTGACAGACTGGCAGACCGGCAGACAGGCTTGACGTGACCAACTTCTGTGATGCGTGGGCGGGGAGGGGTTAGGGGAGCGACTGAAAGGGTGTTTCAGACACACATCAATGGCAGTCGGCAAGTTGTGTAGTTGCAAATTTGATTAGCTGCTAATTAATCTCATTAATTGAGACGACTCGAACTAAAGTTTGTCGAAAACTGTCGACAGCTGTGTGCGGAAATTGTTAGACATTGTGAGAAATTGGCTGCTTAAAGCTGCAAGCAGCCGCATCCTGTCTATATCCTGCCATTGTTTACCGCTAACTGCGAGCTGTGTGCATTTATTTTAGCTGCTGCAAACAGTTTTTGCAGCTGACGCTGCGCTAATTCGAATCGATGAATATAGATGGCAGCTATATAGCGGAAAAAGGATAAGAAACAGGATAAAAATTTCAACAACAAATTGCGCTAGCCACACAAAGAGCAGGCAAAGATGGGAAGGTAAAAAAAGATGGAAAATGCAGAAGAGAAAATTGTGCTTGAAATTTGCAAAAAAAAAGGAATGAAAAACCACAACGAAATCTGTGTGTGTATGTGTGTTTGTATATGCGAGCTGTAAGCAAATATGCAAAAACTGTGTATTCAATTTCTGCAATGGGCTACAAAATGTTAGGAAATGGACGAGCGGGCGTCAGGTCGATTACAGCTGCAACCCCCCACACAGCAGCCCCTTCTTTTGGGTAGTCCCGATTTGAGCTGGCGTATCCTAAATGAACAACAGACCAAGTGACCAGCCAGAGAACTGACACAGCGTATTTGAAAATTGATCACCGGAACATCCGTGCGCTGACCGGAAATGCGCAAATGCAATTGCAGCTGTATACCATTCACACAACAAGCGTGTGTGTGTATTAGTTTTCTCTGGGTGCGTGTGTATGTGAAGCATATGAATAACTGTTTTGCATCAAACAATTGTTTGAAATTTCAGCTCAACTGGCATTAAAGCGAAACCAACTGGAACCGAATGAAAAATATTTAAAATAAATAAATAAAATACCTGGAAAAGGAGTCAAATAAACTTCATGATTTAGCCTAAGCTGTGACACATTTAAAATAAATTTTACTTTATTTCCTATTGAAATTTAAAGTTCGCAAAAGAACATAAAGAACAAAGAGAAAAAGAAACACCTTAAGAAATTGTTTGCCGAAATTTGAAATTTACCAGAGACTTGATGACTTTATAACATTTCTAACAGTTTTTAGTAGGCACTTTGTCAGTTAAATAAGCTAGCTTAAAATGAATACTACTATGTACTAATATTAAAGAATTCGAAACGAGTAGAGCTTAAAATGTAAGACAAGAATTATTTTGATCTAGATATAGGAAATATCGCCTTTTTATATTCATTGTTATTAGAGAAAATTGTTGACTTTTTTTATCAAGTTTATCACGAAAAATCTCAAACAAATATAATACGACATACATAATAATAAACGTAGCAAGAATGAAGTAGATTTACTGAAAACTCGAGGGATGGGCTAACTTGTATTTGTAAAGGATGTAAGAATTACGTTTCTGATTTGCCAATAAGAAATGAAGATTAACGTAGTAACTAATTTTTGCATCTCATATGTAAAATTGTAGAATACACAGTTTTTACCGATTTACCACGTCCCTAGTGGGCTATTGTATATATATTTTGTGTTATTGTATGGGTGGTTCATAGAAATATATGTTTTACGTTTCAAGACTCTGGCTCTAACAGCTCCCAAACTATTAGAGGATTTATGTTAAGCACTAGATAGACTGATGGGCGTGGATACATAACTTTTTGATTTGATTTTCCGGAGAAATCAACAGTAACCTACTTGCCAAATTTGGTTGTTCTTGCTCTTAAACTGTAGAAGTTATAGTTTTACGGAGTTCTATATTTATATATTTTTATATTATAATATTATATATTTTTTTATGGAGGTGAGATACACACGTTTATGGTCCACATTTCACTACTCCCGCTAAAACATTTCTTAAAACCGATCTGTCCTGTGGGAGTTATATGATACAGTCGTACGATATGGATGATTCCGAGATATACAATGCCTGCAGCAGAAAGACGCCTGTGTTCAAAATTTCAGCTCTGTAGCTCTAATTCTCGGACAGACTTGCAGTGCTATACCAACTCAGTTCGTCGTGCTGATCAAGAATATATATACTTTGTATGGTCGGAGATGCTTCCTTCTGTGCGTTGCAAACTTCTGACCATAATAATAATATACCCTTTTTACAAAGGTATAATAAAAAAAAAAGGTGATTGATATTTGATGAGGTGATTTTAATTTTTAAAATCGTTGATTCACAGATTTTTAAACAATATTTCTGAACGCTTCTGATATAAATAAAGCTCATTCAGTTTATTATGCTATAAGCAAGCTGGATTACCACAAATTAAAGCTGCAGCTGTATGTCAATGCAATTACCGAGCTGTAACCACCTTTTACTTTACTGTTCTTTTATCCCAAGTAATACGAGCTTCATGCGCTAAATTGCAACTGCGACTGGTTGTAAATTTTAATAAAATCAGCCAACATAAACTGCCAAAAACTTTTACGCCCCTCAGCGGCAATTTTATAAACAACAAGCGCAAAAAATAAAGAATTAATTTACACGCTGCCAGGAGGCTAAGAGAGAGAGTGAGAGGGAGGGGTATAGAAAGGTTCTTGTTGGCCAAATGGCGCCAAACTATGAAAACTAATTTAAGTACTTAAAGGACGTGCGAGGGGCAGGGTTAACACAAAAAAAGAGCGAGAAAGAGAGCGAGTACGCGGAATAACAAAAGAGAAACACATTGCAAAATGCAAAACTTGTGTTGACACGACAGCTAGGCGCCAGCTACCCCTTTCCACTCGGGACCCCTCCCCTTGGGTACACCTGGCTTGCTGTGGATTACAGGGCGAATGCATTACACAGACAGAGAGTTAACATTTCTTTGACAGAGTGACAAACTTCGCACGTTGCACAAAAGACGACGGCAAAACTTGCGCAGATTACTCAGGATTCACCCAAAACCACCCTAACCCTTAGGTACCCCTCCCGTGGGGGTTGCGGCTGCGTTTTTTATGTGTTACACTAACCTGGTACTTAGTGAAAAGTGAAAAACCAGTGTTACACTGTTAAGCTCTTAACGGTAAATTGTTGCGCCAGTGACAAAAGTTTTCTTCTGTCTCTGGTTTTTCTTACTTTTTTCTCTGTGTCTTTCAAATGAACAACATCAAAGTTGGAAAAGGGTTGGAAGTAGTAAAAAGGGCAGGGAGGCAACTGAACTCCAAACAAAATGTGTCAAGCAAGTGCAATGCTTCAAGCTCAAATTTATGCAAAGTGCGCCAGTTTGGCTGACGAGTGAGGGAACCAGTAAGGGAAACAGTGAGGGAACCACTGAGGGAACTAGTGTGAGAACCTGAAGGAGAAACCAGATCGTCGAGCACTCCTAGTGCACTGTAATTTCAATGGAGCTGCGCAAAATTTTGAGTACTAACTGAAATTATATAGCAAACTTTAACCAGCGAAAATATTTAGATATATATACCATATATATGAATATATAACAAAATAAATTCATAAACTTTGGCAAAACGAAGCTTAGATTAACTATCAAATTAACATGTATTTTTTGTATACCCTGATTTTTATTCAATAAATAATAAAACAATATATTTATATTTAATATCTACTTAAACATCCTTTTTTTTTGGCTCTTTTAGATTTTTCTTAAGATGTTATAGATTGCATTATAAGCCCTGCTCACCCATCTTCTATAGAGTATACTCTATGCAATTTACATCGCTTACAGTTTGCCAAAGTTAATCAGCAATTTTTTTTGCCGCGATAAACTTTTGCAAGGATAATGGTTTGGGGATGTTTTGCGTGGGTGGGGTGGGGCGAAGAGGGATGCTTGCACCATACAAATAATAACAACTTTCAACTAAACGAATTTTTAGTTCATGAATAAACTGCAATTTTTGTGAGGACAAAATACAACAAGCAATTCGAGTGTATGAAATCGAAAAATAGTTTTGCTCTTGATATATTAGAAGATACCCAGTAACAATGGAAATATTTGTGTGGAGTGAATGAGAAGGCCCTAAAGAGCCGTAAAAGCACACTCTGATACAGATGTTATTGCAAAATAATTATGCAATTATTTTCTTTATGGAATCAAAAACGAGGTCCTTCTGCACATAGCTATATTCACGAACTAACCCTGTGATTAACTTGTAGCTGATATAGAAAACAAAGCCTAGATATATGGAGTCTCTAGAAATTTTACATCATTTTTGGAATACTGAATTGGGTCTTAGAGACTTTTAATCCTATATCCCTACTCCGTTTAAATTCCAAATATTAAATAACCTGAAGCAGGCGCAAACCTCAAACTACAAATCAAACATAGAAGCAATGTTTGGAAATTTTACTTATACTTGTCACCCAATCTTATAATTCCCTTCCAAGCAACTTTCATAGATATAAGGTATACAAATCGTTGCTGCGAGGCAACAGCTCAAATGCCACGTAGCTGACACATTGACTGACGGCCTAAGCAGTGCTGCGGCTGCGGCTGCTGCTGCTGTTGCCAGCTGCTAGAACTGTAGTCCTGATGGCCTGGCTAGGACCACATTTTAGCCAAGGCAGACGGCAATAACGCGAGGCGCTTTGAGCGACATAGGAGTTGGCAATGGCCCAGCGTTTGTTTGATGTAATCGCAGCTGAGTGCTGCAAAAGGAAAAGGAAACCAGCCAAGGCAAAGCCAAAGCCTCCCACCCAGGCAACATCAATTGGTTGATGGTTGCTTCTGCTCCTGTCAAGTGCTGCTGGTTCTTGTAGCGTTGTCACTTCAATGCCATAGAGTGAGGCTGCGGGTCAATTGACTGTAAGTAGCTTGGAGTACACTAGCTGGAGCACAACTGCTGCAGCAGCAATCTGCTGGGCATTAGGATTAGAAGTGTTTATGCAAATGCGGACAACTTTGAGTGATTGGTCGACGACGGACAACGCTTCCAGCGGACGGAAGGTTGTTGCGATGCCGACCTGAGTGGCAGCTCCTGCAATCATCGTCTTCTGCGCGAGGCATGCAACAATTTTAAATCTGATAGAAAATTGATGCTAAATCGTTTGCATAAACAGTTTATAAAATGCTTAGGGACTCACTTACAAACAGCAGCTAGAATAAATAAAGAGGCAATAAAAAAATACAATTGACTACATTTTTGTAAATGATCTCTATAACATAAATTATAAATTATTATAATTCAAATAATTATTATAATTTAGAGTGAAATGGTTAAAATACTTATTCCTCTTAGATAATTAGGATTCTAACTCAATTAGTCCTTATTGAGTTATCCTTAAGTTTTCTTGCACTCATATATTTCTTCTTTCTGCTTCAGTTAAGTCTTTTTTTAAAGACTAAGGCATTACCCAAATTTAAGCTTAAGTTCGCTATAACTGTAACTGAAATTTAAATTCACATTGATTTATCTTTAAATTCTCTTTTTCCTTTATATGTCTTCTTTGTTCATCTCCTAATGCGCTTACTTTAAGTCCTCCCATCTTCCATTTTTACTTTCACTTTGATTATTCTGCGTATTTCTTAGTTTCCTCATTTTTTACGTCTCTCTCTCTCTCTCTCTCTGCCCCTCTCATTGTCTGCTTCCCCTTCATGTTTGTCACTTGTTGTGCATGTCACGTAATTGACGCGTTTAAAATCGCCTACGAAACGCGCACGCTCGCGCTTATTTTTTACCCCCTGTCGTATGCCTCAGGCGGCAATAAAATGTCAACCATTACGCGAATTTATATGCGGTTATCCAATTTGGTCGCAATTGCAATTAATTTCTCACACATTTTCAAGTGACTTTTGTTGTTGCATGCAACAGCAGAGTGAATGGCGGTTGCCACGTTGTTGCATGCCACTTAAATACAACTCGATTAAATGAAATTTAAATTGTCTAATAATTTAATTAGAAAAGTGCTTTCCTCAAGCTAAAGATAAATATTGCCGGATCGCTTGCAATTTGTAATCAAATCAAAGCACAGGCAAAAAACGCTTGACACAATTCCTTTCGCCCTTTGCGCTGCAATCTTTGAAGAAAACAGCGAGAAGGAAAAGTGGGCTGCAATCCTAACCGCAACAATAAAAGTCCTTGGCAAAAAGTATTTCACTTTCACGCCGCAAAAGTCGAGACTTTGCTAAAGTCCCCCACAGCCAAGCCGGGGCCAGGCCAACAGATTTCAAGTAAGTAATTGCTGCAGTTCTTACAGCAATTCTCACTGCCACTTGCCACTTGCCACTTGCAACAGTATCCTCCTTTCGTTCTGCTTGCTACGTTTGCTTAATTGTCTGCAGTTTCCTTTTCTGCTTTGTAACAGTGTTTTTCTTCTTTTTTGCCTAGCCTTTGCTTCAAGTTCAGTTGAGCCTTAAGGCAAATCAATTAACTGAACCCACAAGTAAATGCAGCACACCAAAGGGCACCAGCAGCAGCAATAACTCATTCAGCTGTGGTTTTTTTGCTCAGTTGCTGCATAAAGTGATCTTCAAATTGTTTGTCTTCGGCTTAAAATAGAATAAGGTGTTTGCTTTACATCTCTCTCTTTCTCTCTCTCTCTCTCTCTCTATCTCTCTCTCCTTTTCTAGGATTATTTTTGTAGGTACTTTCACTTAATCTTAGACATTTGCACATTGGCTTAAAAGTGAGCAAAAATGTGTGAAAAAACATTATCTTAGGGAATAGGATAGTAGTTTTTTCTGATTTGCCACGCCCCTAATAAACGGATATATATTATTTTTGATAAGTTTGTAGTAGTCAATAGTGACGTATTTGTCAATGATGAACCGATCTATTCAATGGGATCTAAAGATACAGTCATCTGATCCGAACAATTCCGAGGTATACAATGCCTGTCGTAGAAAGAAACGCTTGTGCAAAATTTCAGCTTGTAGCTCTAATAATTGATCCACACAAACAACCAGACGGACAGTGCTATACCAACTCAGCTCGTCGTGCTGATCAAGAATATATATACTTTATATAGTCGGAGCTGATTCCTTCTGTGCATTGATAGCTTCTCAGCAAAATTAATATATCCTTTTGCAAGGGTATAAAATTAAGAAATTTGAAGAAGGTAATAAAATATATATCTGTTTTCCACATATTTGAGATATTTTTGGAAAATGTATTTTAACCAATAAAATTAGATCCACCTCCCGCTGACCTGCCTCTCTGCAGCAACTGCTTTCCTCCTCCCCTTTTCGTCCCCTTTTCCAACCCTTTTCCCACCTTCCCCCATTACATTACCAAGCTATCAAAGCAATGTTCATTTTACTATGTTAAAGTATTTATAGTGTAACTTGCTGATTGTCCAGATTACAAATAAAAAACAAAAAAAAATATATATATACTCGTGTGTCCCTTACCCATACAAAAATATATAGTATATATAGCTAAGCCTATTAAAGGCGTGGCAAATCGCGTAAAACTATAACTTTTACTGTTGACCTCCCCTTTAAATCAATTAAAAAATTTTACATCCACGCCCACTTGGGGCGTGACAAATCAGGAAGTTTTTATAGTGTTTAACATAAATCATCTAACATTTCGGAAGTTGTTAGAACCCGAGTATTGAAAATTAAAACATGTATTTGTATGATCCCCCTCCATACAAAAACATTAAGTATATAGCTAAGCCCATTGGGAGTGTGCCAAATCGTTAACAACTGGAAACCCAAAAACTAACAAATACCTTAAGCTCGGCAGTTTCTACAAAATTTATAAAAAATTATATAATCCGCCTCTTGATGGCGTGGCAAATGGGAGAAAACTATATATTCCAAAGTTGTACAGCTGAAGCACCAAAATTTTACATATAGGTTACTGTTGCCATCCTAAATAGCTTGACTAGAAATCATATAGATCCGCCGGACGTGGCAAATCGGTAATCCTGTACAATTACCAAACTTCGGTTGAAGCTAGCCTATCCCTCTAGTTATAAGTTGATTTGATGTACTAATGCAAACTCCCTTATTTCGATTTATAAAATTATAATTTCAGCTATATTCGAAAGATAAGAATAAAGAATGCGACGATACATATATAAAGATAAAAGCAATGCTTAGACCTTGGATATCCGATAAATTGACTCATATTCAAATACTACTAAATTGTTAGCTGAGTGAAAATTAACTATTTCAAATGAAAATCAACTGCTTCAAGCTGACATCTTTTGTATTCGCAATGCGCAATCAATGCTGGATTCGCTGGCAATTTCTTATATGCATAGGTAAATGGATTGAGCTGCCACACACACACATACATATATATATACATATATATATTCACTCACATATACATATATACCGCCCGCAGTCCGTCAGTCAATTGAATAGTTGGGCCAATCGGGTCCAATCAGGGCCAGCTGGCGTTGCAGCTAGCTGATTAATTTATGCCAATATGCAATTTTCACACCAACGGGCAGCGGGCAATGACAGCTCAAGCGCATAATTGCATGGCCTCTGCTTATTTATGAGGTCAGCTGTACGCTGTGAGCTGTAAGCTGTGCGGGTGACCAGAGGGTTGGGCAGAGGAGGGTTAAAAGGAAAGTTGGCTATGGAAAATGCCTTTAAGTGCAGTCAAAGCCCATAAATTGAGCCGTCAGCTGGCAAATACAAGTTGCATAAATTCATTAAAAGTCATATGTATGTAGAGCAGATGCTTTAAGGGGTCTTCCATTAATTGCAGTGCATGGGAATATTGTGCTAAGAGCACAAATTTCCATAGCAAGAGAAAGCATCGAATTTTCGGAGAAGAAAATTGGGGAATTGGCAACTCACAAGTAAAAATACAAATTTATGCAAATTGCTAGAAAATGCTAAGCACTCCGAAGCTGAATTGAAGTTCTCAATTTCTCACTCCATCTCTTATCGCTCTCTCTATCTCTCTCTTTTTCATTCTGTCTCTGTTTTTTAATTTTTATCTGCGACGTTTAGTCCATGCACGTGTGCGCTTTATGGCCAAAGAAAAACTAAAGCAAAATCCCAGCCACGTGTGGCAGTTGGCATTTTGATTAGGTCAACACGCCGCCCATTCAAAGAAGAAAGCAAAAACCATAGCATACATTTGAGCGCGAACAGATTACGTATACGACGCCTGAGCCGCGTCGACTGTCAAGTGAAAATCAAAACGGCTCGGACAATGAAAGCAGTAAAACCAAGCAACAACAAAATGTTTAAATGTCAACCACAAGCATATAATAGAAGGAAACTTCAAAGCAAAGCTGAAATGCTCTAGACGTGGAATATAGTAAGCCAATCTTGAAATATGTCTCTTACAGAGAATGTAAACATGATGACAATAGAAATAGTTTAAATTTAATTATAACTATAAACTCATAACATACATATCGTCACATAGAAAGAACCAAAACCTCAACTTGTTTATATGATAAATAATATTATTCATCATATAAGACTATATATTGAATTGACATGTGGACTGACAAGCTAGTTCACAAAGTTGGATAACACAACAAGCACTCAATATGTACACATTATAAGAATACCCTGTCCTTATATATCCCTATATACATATAATTTGACAAGCACCACTTGAAAGGGAATCGGCTTAGATTGCTCTTTACCACGGACCAATCAATGTCAGTCGCCGTCAGTCAGTGTCAGTCGTCAGTTTGCTGGATGGTTGATGGTTGACGGATTCAGTGAGGGCTGCATATGTGCTAGATGTACGCTAATCAGCAGAAACCTCAACCTGTCCCGCATATGACAGACAGCAGTTAGAGCCATCCAGAAATTCAAGTGGAGCTCATGTTTAAAGGGCCTTGAAATTTACGCCTTGACAAATGATGCTTGAAGGCCAAGTTAAACGGGTCGTTTGTGGTTTTTATGTTTCTTCTTCTTCACTTTTTCTTTTTGTATAAATTTATTTGAAATATTAGCTGGGACTGCGTGTTTAAACCTTTTTTTTCTTTGGCTGTCAAGCTTTCAACACGAAACTCGTTTTGTGACATAATAAATAATTGTTGCCCACTTTCTGTGGTATAATTTATGCAGGTTGAGAGGTAAGAAGTAGCAATGGGTTGGGTCTAAAACCTAAACGAATACCAGTAATAGAGAGTGCAGTAAGAAGAGAGCCATAAAGCAGCTATATGGCAGCTATAAAATAGCTTTAAGACAGTTTTCTCAACAGGCTGTTGTGCCCTTGTCCTTGAGTCCTCTTGGTCCTTACTTTTGACCATGGCCCGTTGATTGCTCTGCTGTCTCGTGTGCCCGCCATAAATTGTGTGCAACGTCTACATAATATCCTCTATATGGAGTATAGTGTGGAGGTTGTCATTGCCATGCATATTAGCGCAGTTTAACGCATATTTATAACACCTACACACCCAGGCTAATGATCAAAACGTGCCACACATACACACACACGCACACACACGTGTGAAACTGGCTCAGATTTTTAGCCCTGACCGAAACAAAGTGCTGGTAACATGAATATGCGAAAACACGAAGGAAACACATTAATTAAATTTCGGTTTCAAAAGGCAAACCGAAAATACGTAACTCTTATTTACGGCACCCAAGAAGAAAACGCTCGAAAGCGGAAGCCCCGGAAGGGAGGCAGGCATAAAGAAAATCATGTTTCGTGCCCGCACATTACAAGCAGATATATTTGTATGTGTGTGTGTGTGTAAGTGTATTTGGCCGACATTTGATTGAGAATTATGTATGAGGAGCGTGGGTCGAACAACTGAAGAAGCTCGGCGCATTAAAGACGAGCGTGAAAACGAAACCAAAGCCGACGCTTGCATTATTTATCAAGGCCAACCTCATCCTTCGAAAATACAGCGAGAGATGAGCAAAATAATAAAGCCTCACAAAAATGCCAAGCAAAATGTCGGCAGCTTAACCATATTGCGGATATTACGAAACAAAAGATAATCATATAATGAGCAAAAAGGCGAAGAAACTGAATTCAATTATGTGCGATAAACAGCAGTCATTAAATATTAAAGTGCTAATGGAAATGGAATACACAATTCAGCAGAGACCTGAATGAATGGCCTGAGTGAACGAACCGCACGGACAAGTCAAATGCAAAAGCGAAAAAGAGGATAGTGAGAGAGACAGAGGGAGGCGACGAGAGAAAGTAAGGTGACAGGCAGAAGGAGTTAGTTGTGCATAAAAGAAACCTCGTTCCAAAAATCACTTTCTATTCAAAACCATATGAATTTTGTCTACTTATGTCAGTCATATGAAATATTCCATTATTTCAAACAATATGAAACATTTAATTAAGTCAGCTTTTTGAACTATTAGTTTAGGATAAATGTTTTCTAGTTCAACTTTCTCAAATAATTGGAAGCTATTTTGTAGATCCAGTTCCAGTTCATTATGTAACCTTCATGAACTCATATTCATTTTTTTGTTGTTTTATTCCAGTTCCAGTTTCTCGTTTGCACTTTGATGGATAATCTTATATATTATCTCACAGATGCAGCTACATCAATAATTTCACAAGAACTAGCTATTTTTTCTTAATTTAACTTTCACAGAATTCTAAGAAACTGAAATCCAGAACCAGGCGGACAAACAAATTTGCTTGCGAAGCCAAAAAAAAAATGAGGAAATGAAACTGGGAGCTGAAACTACAGACAAATGAAAAGCTAGCAAAACAACAACAGTAGCTTGTTTACTTTTTATGCTGTTTGCCAAAACAGGCCCCACAACAAAAATGCAAAAAAGAAAACTACTTGGCACTTGTTTACCGTTAGCCGTGGCTTATGCCATACACATGGCGCCATATCCAGATGCCATATGTGCTTTATATGCATATCTTAGTGTGGCCAGGTGTCTCTGTGTGAGTGTGAGTGGGAGTGTGAGGGTGGGCGTGGCACTCACACATACACACACACACATCATTTTGCTCTCACACACAGAGACACAAAAAATTGTGCTCTTGGCCATATTTGTTGGCTCACACGCTTGGCTTAAAGTTGCGTGCAGTTTATCGCGGCACACGACTCGAGGGAAATTTTATGGAATTTTCCATATTTGTTTTGCGCTGTTTAATTTTAATTTATTTTATTATTCGTCGCAAAGGTTAACACTGCCCCGTGGTGCATAAAATTATGACAGAGCCCCGGGGGGAGCAGCTCTTACCCGAATGCCGGCCAAATATTTTGTGGCTAATTTTACGCATTTCTAATTCAGCAGTGTGCGGCCTTATGCCTTGCGGTCGGATTGGCTTTATGTGCTTATGCTTGCTTTGAGACTAGCTTTTCTGCTCGGCATAACGAGCCCCTTCAAAATATGAAGTTGAGTGCTTATGGGCTGTCAAGTGGTGCTTTTGGTTTTGGTTGAGGCACAAATTTACAATTAACAAGCATTTGTGATTTTTGAGGTTTTTGAGGTTAGCTAACACTTTGAGGTTAGTTTTTTTTTTATTATCATAATTTGAGGTTAGGCATGGCATTAATTATGCAACTAAAAAGTTCATGATTGCCTGCGTTGACAGTTAATTCATTTGATATTTGTGGTCATGGGCGTTAGCCCATATTTTATTATTTATTGCCGAACTCAGTTTCCTGTTCATTAAGCTTTTATAATTAGAATTTGTGAAAGTAATTAAGAATTTTATTTAAAAATTACGTTTGTTAAATATCTATAACTAATCATTTTGTATATTGCATTTGATTGAAATAAATGTACATTTCAAAAACGTGGACAAGAAAATGTTCTATAGCTGAAATTTTATTTGAATATTGAAAATGCTTTTAAACTACATGTTGGAAATAAAATTTGAATGGTAAAAATTGTCTAAAATACAATTTTGGCTATAAATCAGTTTTCAACTGAAAACTGTATAAACTTTAACTGAATTTATTTACCAGATATAGTTTTCTATTCCGTTTTCAGTTTGCTCTTCATTTTCTCTCTTAAAATAAATTGTAGCTAACAATTCAGATATTTATATTTACTCTAAAAAGTTAGGCAGAATTTAATTTATTTTAATAACAGCTCTAAGGCCCGTTCATTTTTTGACTACATTTTCGTTGACTACATTTTCGCTTTCCTTTAATACTTTTTTTCACATCTAATTTAAGTTATATTTTGCAAACTTTTCGTACCCTAACTATATATAATTTGTTTGGCAATCAAAAATTCGATGCGCTGATTACAAAATTTTGCAATTCGTATTTTGTGTTTGGGCAATTCATGCAAATGTCAGCGAAAACCACTCAACATTCAAATCAACCGAGGCTTGTCATAGAAGTGGGGGCTGGAGAGGGGGTCATTAGACCGCATACAGCTGACAGTTGGTGGTGCATTGCCCTAAACCTGATGTTAAATATATCATGTAATTGCTGACGCTCGAATTTCTGTTTAAACAACATTTGTGGCAGGTGTTGAACGGGGCAAACAATTGCAACTCGCCAAATTGCAACTGAAAAGCAGAGGCGAGGTCTAAATACAGCCCCAGGTTTTATCCCAGGGAGCCGAGACTTCACTTACACATATATATATATTTTATATATACACATTTTTTTTAGGTTTCGTGTTTCGTTCTATGCTTTATTTATACCATGAATAAATGTAAATTTTCCAACACCGTCGCAGATTTTGCAACAGGATAACGACAAGAGTCGCCGCGTGTCCTTTGCATAATAATAACTTGTAAAATGTCATGTAGTGTGTGTGCGTGTGAGTGTGTGTGTGTATGTGTGGGCGAGTGTGTGTCCTTTGCTACGCGTTGCCTTACTTCTGCTTTAAGCTTTTGGCCGTGTGCCGTGTGCCGTATGCGAAATTAGCATTTAATACGAGAGAGCGTGCCATAAGGCCAAGTGCATTAAAATTGCTAATACGCCCAGTGTTACACTCATTTATTTAGCAACACAGGAAATGCCTGATATATATATATAAAAAATCATCACGAGGTTTTATTTATATGCGATAGGATTTTACAAAGCACAACATTAGCACACAAATTAAATTGCGAAACCGGGCAAATAAATGGGGGTTGTGGTAGGGGCTGTAGTAGGGGCTGGGTTTGCAGCAGGGGCTGCAATGTGGCTGCCACATTAAAGTAATGAGAAAGCACAAAGCCATCTGTAAGAGCACGATTAAATAGCTTTGTAAATATACTAAATTAATGAAATATAATAGCTGCAGGATATAAGCATATCAACAAAGCACAAATATGCGGAAAGGGAGTTTAAGACAAAGTAATTAAATTTGAGGCATTTCATTACAACTACATGCTAGAACTTGACATAAATGTGTTTATTGACATAACATATATAACAAACTATATTTTATTTACTTAATTTCAAAGAAATAACTGTTAACTATTAATTCAAATATATTAAACATAATTACTCGTATGTTAAATGCAAGGCGAGTTTGATGCTTAAATGCATATTTTAGCTACGCACGCTACTTTATATATATTGAATTAAATTATAGTTTGTCTGATACTGTCTTACTTTTATCTACTGCATCGATACCAGAATATGACTCTCTGGGCCATTACTGGTGCTCCTTGGTATATGTCGAATTATGACATCCACAAAATAATGTTAGATGCAGAGACATTTATAAATAGGCTACATGACACATGACTTGAAATATTTAACGTACTGGACCTGCCACATAGATTAACAAATAGGTAATTAGTTTAGTTCATTGAAGCTCGAAACAATCCATTTACTTATTAGTGTTATAGTTCTAGTTTTTGTAATTCAATTTGTTTGTTGTTTCATTACAGACAGAGTGCAAATAAAACATAAGGAGAAAAAAAAAATGTTTCCAACCCAATTCATTGTCTACCAGAGCCCTAACAAAATGGATAATATTTATTTGCGCAAATTAAGATTGAGCTAATTACGATTATTTTCGTTTTAATATTCCGTCTATTTATATAATATATCATTTGTATGTACTAAAGTCTAGACATTGCCTATCCTAAAAGTTAAGTAGCTGATAAAATCTGCATGATTAATTTGCTCCGACGCATGTCTATATAAATTTCAGACTGCCGACCGACTTTCTACCTTTATATCCAGCAAATGCTAAATGCTCCCATCTCTCCCTCTCTCTAGAATTAAGCCATCCTTCACTGTTTGCCACGACATCACATTCTCTTACACTGATTAACTTACATGCATTTTTCATCACGTTAATTGACCGGAAACGTAGATGCAAAAATGCAAAATGGAAAAAATGTGAAAATATAAAATTGATTAGTTTATTCAGTTGAAGGCTGCGCCATCAATTCGTAGTGGCAGGATACAAGGACATGGCTACGGTTCAGCAGCCACAGTAATAAATCTATTTTCATGGCTTACGGCTTGATTGGCATTTGCCATAAAAAATGTTCAGGGCTTAGCATTGAACCGAAGGCCAAAATCTATTTAGAGCCACATTAATTCAAATTAAATATGCTTAATTTAAGCAGATCCGATAAAATACTGTGCGAAAGCAAGTCGAAAAGCTCGAGAACAGCATTCCTGACTGCGCATACGTCACGTTGCCACGTTAACAATTAACATTACGTATACGCCACGTATATGAAACAATTTGGCACAAGTTTCTCGCCCGGAAAGCTGTTTCTTAGCAAAACGCATTCCTGTTCAGTGGCTTTGGGAATTATTTTACCTTAGTTACTTCTGCTGCAATTAAGTTGCTAGCATTTTATAACATTTACAAATTACTATCCAAACGGCTGCACCTGAAACTTAGCTAAAAACTGCGTCAAATAAGACAACCAGCTTTACACTGTACAGCTAGAGCTTGAGAACGATCTCTCAATTGTAAATATATTCAATGGTCAATGACATTTTATATTCGATAATACTTTACTTATTTATTTATAGTTTACAGAATCCTTTCTTAGTTAGAACTGAGAACTCTCTAATTTAGTTTTCACTCTGTGAAATTTTTTGACGATATTTAATATTTTAATTGAAAATAGTTGAAGATTTAACAAAAACCAGAGGGATGGGCTAACTTCTACCATGCCAAAGTTTAGTAATACCCCTGCAATTGTAGATATGAAGATATAGATATTTGTTTTCTCTGGTTTGCTAAGAACAGATAAAGATTGACATATTTGCTAATTTGTGGATTCATAAGTGTAATATTGTAGAAGATATCGTTTTTACCTATTTGCCACGCCTCTAAAATGCGTAGCTATACATACTTTATCTTTTATTTCCAAAAATGCGCCATACAAACATAAGATTTATGTTTCAAGTCTCTGGCTCCAACAGCTCCCAAAATATTACAGAATTTATGTTATGCACTATATACTCTTACCCTATTTGCCACGCCCTAGTTAGTGTGGCTAAACAACTTTTTGATCGACCTTAAGGAGATCTCAACAGTGGTCCTTCTGACCAAAATTAATATATCCTTCTAACAAGGGTATAAATATGTATTTCTATTGTATTTATGTATTTACGAATATATAAAAAATCAACCAAGCCCTTTAAAAACTATATTTTAATAAGTGATAAAGCTCAGCAAAATAATATTTTTAAATTGTACAGCCTTTGTCCATTCTGAAGAGCTTATCTCAATTGATTTTAAAATCTGTTTTGTTAAAGAGTGTAATCGACACCGGGCTGCCTGGCTGGTTGGCTACCTGGCTGCGTGACTGCAGTAGAGCTGCCTTTTAGCAACTGAAACTGAAGACATGAGAGCAATGCGATGAATGTTTGCAGCAGCTTCCAAAGACTTCAACTCTCCGTCTCCCTCTCAGTGCGGGATGCGCGTGTTTTCTGGTGTGTACCACAAATTGCATATAATGGCAATTTGTTGCTCCCCCTTCACACACATACACACAAACACAGATTGTGTGAGGGGAGCCGCAATCGGGGAGTGGGCAGCAACTCGTGTGCGAGAACTGGAGCTAGATAAAAGCCATTTGAAAACTATTACGCCCATGAGATTCATTCAAGTAGTGCGGCATTTATAACTCAAATGCCTACAAAAAAAGGAAAAGCTAAGGCTCAACTGTGAAACGGCAAAAGGATTTGCCAAGAATCAGTGTTGAGCAATGCCAGAAACTGCAACCACAAGTAGCCATAGCCTGGCAATCTATACATAATATACATATATATAAAGCTGAACGTGAGGCCATAAAAAACACCAGTGTTGCGTAGTTGAAATTCCGTTTTTGGGGTTTTTTCAGTATCTTTGGCGAACGTTTCGCATCACTGGCAGGCAGCACAAAATGGCGTTCGCAATACTTCCTTTTTATTAGAATGTGTCCATGGAGAGACGTCGAGCGGCATCGCCATTGTCTGATTCGGCTCTGGGCACAGACCGTGCCGTATCTATATGTATATGTATGTGTATCTGTATTTGTATCTGTATCTTTATTCGTGCCTGTATCGCAGTGTGTGTAGTTTGTTACACATTTCTTAGCACGTAGTTATCTGTACAACAGAACCAACAACAAAGCTAACCACTTGAAACAACAATAAAAAGCTTGAGTAACTACAGCAGCAGCAGCAGGCAGCAACAACAAAAGTTGCCCGCTCCCATAGCTGGCATAAAACTTGAAACCCTGCGGGAGAGGAATTCATTGGCATGGGCTACCAAGCTAAGCTATGTCTACATTTGGGAAGCATCCACACAAGTACCTAAAATATCCAGGAATATAATAAGGTTGCCTATCGTATGACTCATATATATTCAACGGTAATGCAGTCAAGGGATATGGAACAGGATGTGGAATAACCTAAATTTTATTTTAAAAGGAAAACACTTACAAAATCGTTATTAAATATTTGATTGTTTTTCACATATAAAATTTTATTTAGCTTTATATACATTTACATATTTCTTGATCCATTTTATATATTTAAAATTCTATTCCTTTTCCTATTATTCCATTACTTCTGTTTAAAGTGTATTTCGAAATATTTTGATCTCACAAAACCCAAGCTTAAATTATAAAAAATAAATAAATTAGTAATATACATATATTTTATTTCCGTTAATTTTGATTTCCTTAATGGCAAAGCAAACACGCCTTTACTTCAACTATTTGTTTTGTACTCCACAAAGTGCTCAAGAAATTCTTGATTAATTAAACTTAAAAAAAATTCGCTTTAAAGCCTTAATTTAGTCAGTTTGTTGCTTGTTTGATGTTTTTGCTGTATCTCCTCAGCTTTTTCTTTTTTGTGGTTAAGCAGGAAGCGAAAATTACAAACTAATTAATTTTCTTATTAACAGAGTCCAAATAACCCGCGGCAGCTTTTTGTTTTAGCAAGCTCTGGGCCCAACTCAATTTGTTTTGTTGCTGCCCTCAATCGTTCAGGCATTGTTTTATTTGCACGCCTCGTTATTTATTTATTCATGATTGCTGCGTTTATTTTTTTTTTCTTTAAAGGTTATTTTTGAAACGTTCTCGAGAACCAGCTGCGCTGCGAACTAATGCAAAAATTTATTGTAACTTTTGGCACTGGCGGCAACAGCTGCTGCACATTATGTGCGACTACGTAGACCTCGTACCCCGATCCCAACTACCAAACCCAAAAGTATGCCATCTCTCGAGGGGCTGCCAAAAAAGGGTACGAGAGCAAGAAAAAAAACAAACACGCACACATGTGTCTCCAGCTTCTGTTTTATCTGCTGTGCTGCACGCGACGCATTTGCATAGTTCGTGCAACAGCAGCCCCAGCACCAGCAGCAGCTCAGTTTTTCTGTTTTTATTTCCTTATATTTTATTTTCTTTTATTAATATGGAAAATGTAATTTCAGGCACTTCAGGCAACTGCTGTAGCTGCGCCCCAAAAAATTGGCATGTGGAAAATTGCGAAAAGCCCCTCGTGAGTTTGCCTAGCAGCAAAAATAATTTGCGGCCTGCGGCACAAAAGTTCAATAGCTGCAGGGCTGCAGGTAAAAACCAACCGGAAGCAGACCTCAAACTAAATTCAAAAATGTCAACTTAGAGTTTGCTCCAAATAATAAAATAACTGATTAAATTCAACTAAATCATAAGTTGCTTCAGGGAACATTTAATAGCTGACATATGTGTTACATAAAATGTATATGTTTATGTATATGCATTACCATAAATATAACAAAAACGTGAGAAAAAACATGTGTTTTAAGCATTTTAATAAATTAAATTAAATAAAACTAGAGGGATGGGCTTACTTCGGCCATGCCGAAAATCGGTAATTCCCTAGCAATTGTAAAGGATATAGATGTAGTTTTCTCTGATTTGACACGCCCCCAACAAGTGAATATATATGATTTTTAGTCAATCTATTGAGCAGGGCAACAGATATAGTTTTCTCAGATTTGCCACGCCCCTAATGGGAGTAGATATATATGCTATACAATTTTTTCTAGGAGTGGTTGATACAAATATATGTTTTAAGTTTCAAGTCTCTGGCTCTAACACCGTTCAAAATTTTAGAGGATTTATGTTAAACACTATATAGACTTTCCCTATTTGCCACGCCCCTGGATATATAACTTTTTGATCTATCGGAAGGGGTGTCAAACGTATATTACTTTCCGAATTTGGATGTTCTAGCTCTAAAACTGTAGAGGATATAGTTTTACCCGATTTTATACTATATATTTTTGTATGGGGGAGCAATTCATGAGTATATATACCAAATTTCAAGTTTTTGACTTCAATAGCGCCGAAATTTTCCCACTAAAACATTTCTTAAAACCGATCTGTCCTATAGGAGCTATAGGATATAGTCTTCAGATCCGGATGATTCCGAGGTATACAATGCCTGCAGCAGATTGGAGCCTATGTTCAATTTCAGCTTTTTAGCTTTAATAATCTCGGAGTAGATTGCGTTGATCCTGACTAGAGATGGGATCGGGAAAGAAATTCGTTCCCGACCCATCTCGTCCCGAAATAATTTTGGATTTTCCTGCATGATTTATCTAAGAATTCATTTCCTCGTGAATATCGTTACTCTGTTCTTTGATAAATACAAGTAATTTTATCAATTAATAATTTTCTTATCGGACTTTATCAGAATCTGATATCTTTCCATCCCGATCCCGAACATTTTTTCGGGACCCACGGGATTCCCGAAAATCCCGATGATGACGCCCATCTCTAATCCTGACAGACGGACCGACAGACAGACAGATAGACAGACAGACAGATAGACAGACAGACAGATAGACAGACATACAGATGGACAGACGAACATGGCTATTTCAACTCAGCTCGCCGTTCTGATCAAAAATATATATACTTTTTATAGTCGGAGTAGCTTCCTTCTCTGCTTTGCAAGCTTCTGACCAAAATAATATTCTGACCCTTTTTGCAAAGGGTATAAAAAGGGAAAGATACCTAAAACAACTTTATGTTCCCAAAACTGATTATTAATAAATATCAAAGAACTGATTATTAAGCTGCCTTGTTATATTGGCATCTTCTCATGTTGAAATGTTTAACTGAAGAGTTCAAAAAGCACACATCAGACGTTTTATTATACACAATAGCTGACCCTCAAGTAAAAAGCAGCACCACTTATGTAGCTAACGTAAAGGGCTTCGTTTTAAAGTACTACTTGCTGTACTGTTTTGTGTTGCCAAGTAAAACTAAGACTTGGCACAGTTTCTTCTACTGGGCCAATTCTATGCTATTTATGAGCTGTGTCTATCTGTCTGTGTCTCTGTGCTCCAGCTTAAAGAATATACAATTTCCAAGTGGCAAAGTTTGCTCGTTGTAAGCTCGTAAGCATCCGTTTCAACTCGAACTCTGAACAGAAGGGGAAATGGAAGCCGAATGGGTTGCTCTTGAGTCTCATCTACAAATTGCTGCAGATGGCATACGAGCAAAGTCAGAGAAGTTTGTAGTCACGTGAATGCCATAACATATCGAATTACGCATTACAGTTCGACTAATGGGAATTAGGAAACTCTAACGAGCGTGACAAATGTAAATGAAGGCAGCCAGCTCTTAAGCCAGGCAAAGACTTATTTAGTTGCTTGACTTATTCGACGTGCAATAAACATCAATTTGTAATCAATATGCTATAAATCAATATGTGCAGCAAAAAAGCCTTGGCAAATGATCCATTTATAAAATATGCATGCAACTTTTATAAGCCTTTAAATTGTTGCATGCGTTTCAATCACAGACAAACAAGCGAACTGCTTTTCATACTGCAGGATGTTCATATATATATAGCCAAAGGGATGCCCGTACTATATATCCTACAATAACTTTTATCGCAGCTGTGCGTCAGCAAATGGGACACAATGTAGACGCCTTTACGAGTATCCTGCGCTTCCTTAAAGAGAAGAACATTTAAAGTGCAGAGCCTTAAAGGCTGCCTGCTATGATATTGCTGAGCAGGAAGAGCATTCAGCAAAAGTCCACTTATCTGAGCTGCCAGATTGCTCAACGGATTGAGAGCAGCCAACTTAATACTCATATGAATTATGTTTCTGTTTCCAGACTGTCTTTTTTATATTTTAAATACCTAAATAATGACTTAATATTTTTCATAATCTATTTAAAAATTTAAAAATAATAACCTGAAATGAAACAAATATTATTAAATTTTCGTGAAAATGTATATTCAGCTAATCTGTGTTGCCAGATCGTTCAAAGACTTAGGCACAACCAACTTATTGCTCATATAAGTAAAAATTGCCAGATTTATCAAAATTCCTGAAGATCTGATTTTTGTTAACATTAAAAAAAACATTTAAAAAAATGAAATACGTTTAATTTATTTTATAAGTTAGAATGAAAAGTACAAGATATACATTAATTTTTAAAATATTGTAAAGATCATATATATTTTACAATATGCTAGTTTATACACGATTTCAGTACCACCAAAGTATTTTCTGCTAAAGCTCAAAGTTCGTCTTATATTTCGAGTTCCCCAAAAGTGTTTTTTCTTAAACAACAAATTGTATTCGAGCACTCTTAACTCTTGCCAAAATGAGCTCCATATGCTATGCAGCAACTGGGTGCATTATTATTATTATTACTGTTATTGTGTGGCAGAACTATGTGTGAGTGTGAGTCAGTGTGTGTGTGTGTTTGCTAAGGAAGTGGAAGTGCATGCGGCAGTCGCTGTGGCAGCCGCAGAAGCGGCACTTTTCATAATCTTTTGCATTTTATGGTCTGTGCGGTGGCAAACAGCACAAAAGTCGGCAGCCAAAATTCAAATGAATTGTAAATTGTGGAACGGGAGTGGGCAGAGCTGCAGAAGCAGAGGCTATGACTGGGCGAGGGCGGAAGGGATGTGGGTGTACTAGCTGCGGAAACAGCTGTTTCCGTTACAGCAACTTTTGACCAAAAACCTCCACTAAAAACGCGTTGTGCGAAATTATTATTACATTTTATGCGAATTCAACGAGTTTTCTCTCTGTGTGTGGCGTGGCTATGGGGTAAGTGGGTGAGTGGATGAGTGGGTGTACATTTGCATGATGCCTCGTATGTGGGTGAGCGGACTGAGGCTGTCTGCGCCTTTGGCCTCGACTCCTTGGTTAGGTAATTTCCGCTGCGCCGTTAGCTTAATTAAAGCCGCCAACGCGAACAAAAACGCGAATAAATTTTAAACACTAAAGCGAACGCGCTTAAGACGAAACGAATTGCATACACCCTATTAAAATAAATGTACGGAGTAGGGGTATGTTCTGCAAAAGTATGTAAGAGTCAGATTGTAGATAGACAGACATATATTTTAATATACTAGAGAGAATTATTCATAATCATCGGGTTGTAAGAATGTTGCGAAAATGTTTGAACAAATAAAAAAATGTGATTGATAAGCAAGCCTATTTTGTTAAGTACAGGCATATATAACAGATTATTTACGTATTCATTTTTGTAGTTATTATCAATTGACCATATAAAAGTTTGGAAAACGGGAATCATATTCACAGGGTATTTTCTAGCTAACACTCAAGATTGTTTATGTTCAAACAAGTGCATATTAATAGTGTCCTTTTGAATATACAAATAATAGTTGGGAAAACATGAAATGTATGTACAGGGTATTTTCTAGTTAGTATATACAATTATTTATTTATTTTATTGGAATAAATTTGTGAGTAAACAATATACTCATTAACATAAAAACAGTTCATATTCTTATGATTGCAGTTGAATAAAGATTAAAGAGGACTTAATTATATGAATATACAGTATACTAACAGGGTACCGCTATATCATATTCTGCTTTAAATACTTGAGGCTTGTAGATAAATAAATGTGCATATGCGCATATGTATGTTTACCTAATTCTAAAAGCCTATAAACAGGGTATCTGTTAGTTGAGCTTAATTTCATGTCATATTCAGCTCTTATACTATAACCCATAATAATTATATTACAGGATATCTGCCTGTCTAACACACTCCGCCCACTCGTTGCCTTTGTTTTAATTTTGTTCGTGCCTGCGCCGGAAGTTAATATTTTCGCAATTCACGCTTGGACTTTAATTAAAAACAAACTCTATAACGGCGCGACAGGACACATCCACTGCAAAATTAATGAGCAAAAAAAATGAAAAGAAAAAACGAGAGAAAAAACAAATGTTTGTTACAGTCTGGCAACGCTGGACGCTGGGCCGCGGCTAATTTCGTATGCGACACACACAAATCTTGTCATTATTAACCCAAAACCAGAAATGGAACTGGAACTGCAGCTGGAACTGGAACTGGAACTGGAACTGAAACTGCCTTTTGCTCGTTTGATTTGCTCCATTAATTTTGAGGTTGGGCCGGGTCGCCGTCGGGCGGGTCCTGGCGGAGATCCTGGCTGCTGCGGCGGCCATTTGGCCGCTCGTTAAACTTCTGCGACAAGCGCTTCGGCGGCGCGTTGTTTGCTTGTTGATTTGTGTGTCGCTTTTCTGGGTGATTAAGTCATCCATCAGAGACAGCTGGAACTGGAGGTGGAGTTGGAGTTAGAGTTGTGCTTCGGCCAGCATTTTGTTTTTTTTTTTATTTTCGGTTCTGCTTCTTGTTCGTTTTAATGAAGCGCAGCGTTGCGGGCGGCCGCATTTACAAAATAATTAGAGGCCTGTGCTGTTAATGCCCTAAGGCAAAGCATCCCCACTCCCGACCAACCATTCATTCTCAGCTCCTCTCCTCGGCATTAACTGTAGCCATTTTGCAATTAAAATAAGTTTTTTCCTCTTTTTGAGGCCACAAGAATAGTCGTTGTCATCGTTAAGCAATTTCGACAGCTATGCGACACGCGGCGTATGCGTAATATGCCCACAATGAATTGACATTTATACCTGAATAAGAAATCGAATATGGGCTACACTTGGAAAAATAAAAGCGTGTGGTAAATGTAAATCAAAAATAATGCTGATTGAGGATGTCTTAAAATAATAATTAATTATTTATTTATTTAAAAAATATTGACTAAACGTGTGTCAACAGTAAACAAGTAAATATAAGATATAACATGGTATAATTAGATAGCCTACATAAAATTACATCAAAGATCACCCTAATAATATCACCGACACTTTGGGGGAACTTTATTTGTCAAATCAGCTATGCCCCAGATCAGAGCTAAATGTAGTCAGTGATATTATAGGACTATATCGATCAAAAGTTTTTGTTAATAGAAAACTTAAACAAAATTAGATTATATTGAATTAGTAAATGAAGTAAATAGAAATTGATAGTAGTAAGGGAAATTGTTACTTTTCCGGTTGGGAAATCACTAACAACGATAGGGGAGATTTTTTGTTTTTTATGTCACCAATAATCAACTTATGAATTAAATTTGAAAGTCTGGAACAATGTTGAAATTATATTTTTAAAATTGTGAGAGTTAGAAAATGTTTTTTAAAATGTATTTGTGATATTAATCAGAACCCAACAAACCTTAAAATAATTAATTATATTATTTTCATTTTAATATTTAAGAGAGAAATTCAAATGAAATGTAGATGTAAATAGAAATTTGTAGCTTACTTACTATACCTTACCATACCATACCATACTTGCCATACTTAAAAGTTTAATAATAGCAAAAGTTGAATCTAAATAGTTTAATCATAACAAATTTTCCATACATTATTTTCAATCTATTGACATTCTCTATAAAGTTCTGAAAATATTTAATATTTATTAATTATATACAAATCATAACAATATAATTATTTTACGTATATTTATCTTACTGATATTACCGTCTCCACACAGACCTATTATTCATATTAAATATTTCTAGAAAATCAAGAAAAATAATAGCTAGGTATTTAGTTAAGCACTAAAGCTACTTCAAAGCTTGCCAACAATTCTTATTATTAATAACTATTTGCTTAAATAGCAGCCCACCCAATCAGAAACTGCACAAATAGCCTCTAAGCTCTATTCATTTGGATTAATGAGAAGCAACGGATAAACACAATGGAAGCTGTTGCCGGGCAACTCCTAATGGGAAGGCAGGCAAATAGGGTAGGTGGCAAATTCCTCAAGTTTGCTTGTTGCTTGGGCAGTATTAAAGGTGAGCTCTTTATAGTAGATTTGCTGTACAATTGCTTCGCATAAAATGGGAAGCATTTGTTATAAGAGAGTTAGTTCCCTTAAAATGGAGAGTTCCCATAACATACATATTTAATAGTAGCTTGAGTTAATTACTTAATTAATTGGCTTAATTGTGTTATTGATTTTTGCGTATTGCTGGCAAATCCCAAAATAAATCCTTCAAATAAAGATTCATATTACAAAAGATAGCCTTACGTAAAAAACTTGGCAATTGTGTGAAATTCGAGAAAATTGTGAAAATTGAGAAAATTCGTGCCCAAAGCGCGAAGCACAGACAGGAAAAAAAAGAGAAGAAGGAAAAAACATTTCACAAAGGAGAAAAATATTACAGAGCAAAAGGATTATGACACGTGCATGTAGCACACACACACACACAGACATAGCTCGCGGGTGTTTGCAACGAAGGCGTGGCATGCTATGGAGGCTGGCCTTGTATATATGTGTGTGTGTATGCGCTGGTATTAATTTCTAGATGCTTGTTGATTCCTTTCCACATTTTTGTTGTCTTGAACGTGTTTGTTTGGCTTACGTGTGTATGTGTGTGTGTGTGTGAGTGTTCGTCCTCGTTTGTCCTGTTTCCATTATTAATATGCTGCCTGCTTTTGTTTACGACAGTTTTTGCCAGTTTTTGTTTCTATTTTGTCATCTCTTAGCCAAGTTTTTGCGTTTGCGTTTCGTTTTGCGTGACACAAATTATTCTTGTTGACACATAAAAATTGTTAACCCTTTTTCCCAAGTCCTCGTTGTATTTGCTGTTGTTGGCGACATGAGAAATGACAATAGATGATAAAATGCGCTTAGTTTTTTTGCATGTGTGCCAGACATTGATGTATTTCGGTTCAAATGGTGCTGCAATTTGCTCAAGCTGACAAAAAATAAATAACAAATGATTCTCTATATATATATACTATATATAGGATTTTATTCGTTTCACATTGGTTGTGTTGACCACGCCCCCTTTGCCAGCAAACTATTCAGTAATTTATGCTTTTTAATTGCATTTTAATTGTTTTTGTTTGTCATTTGCCAATAAAGTTTTGTACATTATTTAGGCGCCGCACGTTTTTCCGACGCGTACAACTTTTTCGACTCTTTTTCCATTTTTTTTTCCACTGCCGCCTCATTTGGCTAATAGAGTTTTCAGCGGGCGCTAATGAAGCATAGTTTAGAGTTTCCAGCTGCAATTAGCCCAGCGGCGCCTTTTGTGGCTCACTCCTCCCCGCCGTTGCCACGCCCCCTCTGGCCATTTGCTCTAATGGCAAATGTGGCCCTGCAGCAAATGGCAGTGATATATACATATATATTATTTGGCCAACATGCCAAACTGACCAAATAGCCCAAAAGTCATATATATATCCACACAGAAAAACAGGAAATGAAAAAATAGAAATAAAAAACTTTTCGGCTCGCATGCAGGCAAAACCTGCGGTCACAAAAGAGCTGTAAATTAAAATTTACTCGACATGAAATTGAAGCGGCGTCCCACACAGAGATCCGCTTGGCTCTGCCCCGTTTTCATTCATTTTCCTCTATCCACATTTCTCTTTTTTTCCTACAGTTTTGGGTTACTTTTTATGTTGCAGTTGCTTTGCCTTTTCCGCTTGATACTCAGTCAAGAGAAAAGGCGTAATGGGGGCGTGGCATTAGCGTCTGGCGCTGCACACAAAATCGAACTGCATTGCGAATATAAACTTGAAAATTTGATAACTAAACTATGTTTCAATATATATGTATAATATGATTATGGATAATATAGTTCTTACAATTAATTATATTGTAAATTATTGTAAAACTTTATTTAATTAGAATACAATGTGTTAAGTGTAAATACAAAATATAAAACATTCCTTATAAATAATAATACATATTTATTCTATATAAATAGTTTTAACAAAAAAGAACATTTGAATTCATACTTAATATCACCAAAAGCGCATTAAAAACAGGAATTTTTTTGCTTTTTAAGCTTATGAACATATAAATTCTATAAAAAACTTATATACAGCCACATTTTAATTTTAATAATTCATGAGAATCACAGAGAAGAGCGAACTTATATTTGATAAACAATAAACAATAAATGATTGCTTTTCGACTAATAACTAAAGAGAAACTCAGCTTTTGTATTGATGAGAATCGCTAAGAAAGGCGTATTTGCATAGTAGCTTAATTCATTAACAATTTAATGAAGGTGATCAATGAAAGATAAACTTTTTATAAACTGGCAACAAATTGAGCTAATATTGGGCTGTTTTACGTATACATTTCTGCGTATAAATTTACAGTTAGGGAATGTTGAAGTTTTTCTAAAGTATTTATTCACAGGCCTTTGGAAATTAACTAACTGTTATTTGCAGTGAAAACCAAAACAAATTACTGGCGAAAATCATTAACAACCGCATTTGCGCTCGCATAGCTCATCTGGAATTCGTGCCAGTCTGGCAACGCTGGCTACTGTTTGGGCAATTGGATAGCAGTCGTTATTTTTTTATATGCATTTCGAATGCTCTTCGTTTGCAGCTCGTTCATTTCGGGGGGATTTCTCTTAGCCATTTTTTGTGCATGTGTGTGTGTGGCTGTGTGTTTTGCGGCTGTTGCCCAGCGGGCCCGTATTTTACGTGGTTAAAGTTTTACGCCAGTCAGGCAGACAGACAGACAGAAGGCAAAGCAGATTTTGGCTGCGCAGGACGCACAGCTTAAGCGCCCAAAAGTATGCAGCTTGTGCGGGGCTTAGAGAGCAACACGGAAAATAGCAGAAAAACACGATTTGCAATACAAAAAAAAATGGAGAATTTTGTAAACCAATGCGACTGCATTTGGCTTCAATCAATTATCGTGCGGCGCCTTTGCTGTTTTTGTTTTTGTTTTTGCTGCTTAGCCACAAAATTGCCGCTAAAAGGCAATTTCCGCAGCAATTATTCAAAGTCAAAATAGGAAACAAGTAAGAACGTTGCAGTCGGGCGGGACCGACTGCGTTAGACTCTGTTCCTGTTAAAGGTGTGTAGGCTCAATAAATATGTACACCGTCCGTCCGTCTTTCCGTATGTTTGAATGCGAGATTATTGAGATTCCTTTTTTGAGCATGTCTTTTACATCAATTTAGCTACAGTCATACAATTTTGCTTTTTTAAAATAAAATACTATTTTGGTTTTTATTATATATTTTGGATACTGGCTCCACATTTCACAAAATCAATTTTATAAAAGTTCAGTTGCAAATAAAGCCACATTTAAATTTTTTTTAATTTTTAAGGTAAAACCGTATTTTTAATAAAATATAAGGATTTATGCAGAAAGTTTTATCAAAATCCATTAAGTAACATAGAAGTTATAAAAAAAAAAAAAAACATTTTAATAAATGATAATATCACGCGGCAGCGATGGGAATAGAACCTGGGTCACGCGCTTCGCATGCCACCGACTCTACCCACAACACCACGGCGTCTCTCGTGCCAAATTGAGTTTGGTGTGTTGATTTGGTTAAACAGACTTGCCCCAGTTAGGTCAACTAGAATTTGTTTTAATAAATATAAGGATTTATGCTGAAAATTTTATCAAATCCATTAAATAACATAGAAGTTATAAAAAAAATAAAAAAAAAAATTTTATTAAATGATAATATCACTCGTCAGCGCTGGGAATCGAACCTAGGACTCGCGCTTCGCATGCCACCACTCTACCCACAACACCACGGCGTCTCTTGCGTTGCTATGTGCCAAACTGAGTTTGGAAGTGTTTTGATTTGGTTAAACAGACTTGCGTTGTGGTAGCGAAGACCCTGCTTCAATCCCCAGTTAGGTCAACTAGAATTTGTTTTACGGAGGCTTACATTATGATTATTATTATTTTTTTTTTTTCGTAAATTTTAATTTCATGAACAGTAACCCACATGTCAAATTTGGATGCTCTACGTCTAAGACTGTAGGAGATACAGTTTTACCCTATTTGCCACGCCCCAAATGGGCGTAGCTATATATAACATACATTTTTGGGTAGAGGTAGGATACTAGTATATATATTCCAAGTCCCAACTCTCTGACGGAAATATTGCCGAAATTATCACGGTTTTAGTAAAAGATATAGTAATTCCCGATTTGCCACGCCCCCAGAAGACGTGGATACATAACTTTTGACTTATCTTAAGAGGAGGTCAACAGTATCCCACATGCAAAATTTGGACGCTCTAGCTCCAAAACTGTAGGAGATACAGTTTTATCCGATTTGCCACGCCCTTAATGGGCGTAAATATCTATAATATATATTTTTGATTCCGAGTGATCTACTTGCACATGTATTCCAAATTTCAAGTCTCTAGCTCTTAATACGCTCAAAATATTATAAGATTTATACAAATCGCTATATATATATTCCCGATTTGGTACGCCCCCAGGGGGCGTGGGTATATAACTTTTTGATGTAACTTAAGGGAAGGTCAACAGTAACCCACATGCCAAATTTGGATGCTCTAGCTTCAAAGCTGTAGAAGATATAGTTTTATCCGATTTGCCACGCCCACAATGGGCGTAGATATATAATCTATATCTTAAAACGTCCGCGTGGTGTACACGAATATATATTCTAAACCCCATTTCTTAGACTGCAATATTGACTAAAATAACAGCGTTTTAGTCTTAATAGATATAGCATTTCCCGATTTGCCACGCCCCCTGTGGGCGTATCGGAAAAATACTCAAACTTGATCTGACGCGGATACACACGAGTATATATTCCAAATTACAAGTCTCTAGCTTCTATAGTGTCCAAATGCTGCGCGTTCATACAGACAGACGGACAGACGGACAGACGGACAGACAGCAAGACGGACATTGCACAAATCCAATAGACTCTTTTTCCCTTTGGGAACAGAGTCTAAACAGCAAAAAAACAAAATAATACAAAATAAACATTTAAAAAAAAAAGGAAAAAAAAGTGAACGCAATTAAAAGCAGCCGCTACAGTTGACAGCAAGTGCCACGCCCCCTGCAGCGCATGTAGTTTGTTTTATAGGAAATCTGTTTTATTTTTATTGCTAATATTTATGTGTGTGTGTGTGTGTGTGTGTGTCAACTCGAGCTGCAGTTTATTTATCAAAGCGACGGGCAGCTGTCGCCTGCCACGCCCAACGCCCCCGTTGACGTCCCTCAATGCGGCTTAGATGGATTTATAGCAGAGCTGGTAAATAAATTGCGCTAGCCAATTTTTTTGCATATGCTATGTATAAAGTTAAGCCACATTTATTAACTGTAAAATATATCAAATATTTTGTTAAACTGTTTCAATATTTGCATATTCACATTTTTTCTTGTTTGTTTAACAAAATATTTGATGAAATATTGCAAAAGTTGAAAGGTGTCGAGCGAATGTGTTTGATATGTAACTATGCATGAACTAATTGAGGCTTTAATCCGCTTTAATAGAGTTTCAGCTACTTTTATATAGTCGTTCACGAAATGCAAAGAGTATATTGGTTTTTTGCAATGTGAAATTGAAATTCAGAATATATACTGATCGGATCAGATCGGTATTTTTCCAATACGCCAACACGGGAGGTGGCAAATCGGGAAATGCTATAAAGCGTTGTTATTTTCGTCAATATCGCACTTTAAGAACTGGGGTTTGAAACATATGCCCGTGCACACCAGCCGGACACAAAGTGATATGATGTACATATCTACGCCCACTGTGGGCGTAGAAAATCGGGTAACACCGTATCTTTCACATTTTTTAAGCTAGAGCATTCAAATTCGGCATGTGGATTACTGATTATCCTTAAAATAAATCAAAAAGTTATATCTACTTGGGGGCGTTGCAAATCTACAGTTTCTATGTAGCGATTTGTATAAATCCTATCAAATTTTGGGCTTTGTAAAAGCTGAAATTTTGAATAAATATCCGAATAGAAATCCCCGAGACAACAAGATATAGTATATTTATTTACGCCCAAAACTGTATCTTCTACAGCTTTGAAGCTAGAACAGACAAGTTTGGTATGTAGGCATCTGTTCACATCCTCATTACATTAAAGTTATGTATCCCCGCCCACAGGTGGCGTAGCAAATCGGGAATTACTAAATCTTTTACTGAAACAGAGTTGTTTTCTGCAACATTGCCGTCTAAGTGTTGGGATTTGGAATACATGTATACTCCACGCCCCTTATGGGCTAGGAAAATCGGATAAACCTGTATTTTTCACAGTTTTTGAGATAGAACTTCCAAATTTGGCAAGAAGCTTACTCTTGACCTCCTCTAAAAATCAAGCAAATGCATATAGCCACGCCTACTGGGGCGTAGAAAATAGCGAAAAACTACATATACATAAATTCAGACGCAAATGCTATTATTTTCGAAAATATTGCCGTCTAAGAATAGGGGTTTGGAATGTATACTTATATATCCCAACCGTAGACAAAAAGATATAATGTATATAGGTACGTCCATTGTATCTTCCATAGTTTTACAGCTAGATCCCCCAAAATTTTAGATATAAATTACTGGGGTAACCAAATTTGCAGTTCGATTACTATTGACCCCCCCAACTGATAATATTTGAATAAATTACGGAGTCCTTTCACAGTGATATATGTATGTATATATGTAGTCGGTAGTGCCCGGTTAGGTTAATATGTATAGATGAAAGATTTAAGCAAGATTGCTTGTAACATCACATCGGACTTGGTTCAGCTGATCGATCAATCCCGAGTAGAACTCATTTGTATTTCAAATTTGTTTGATCTAGATCTAGCTCTTAGGATTAGCAATTTGTCACGATCATGAAGGACCTAACCATATAATGACAATAGCTTATATGGTCCACGTATACAAGTGTATATATGTGTAATTTCCAAGCTTATATGTACAGGAAAGACAGTAATACGAATCTATCTACATATGTATATACCTTCACTTTATGCATGAGTATCAAAGTGAATATAAATGAAACAGTAGCAATGAAACAACAGTCAATGCCAGTGTTGTTTAATACATGCATATCTTAGAGGTGAGGCAACAATCTATATATTTTATAAAAAATAATAGCTAATTAAATTTAAGAAACACAGAACTCGTGCATCCAAAAGTCTGCAAACTCAACGGAATGTCAATTGAACTGTTTACGATTTGTTATAGTTTAAGATTTCGATTATTAAATTAGCTACGAAAAAACACTCAAACTAAATTCACAGCTTGGTAATGTGGCGTTTACGTAGTGTACCGTTATGTGGCCCACATTCCATTCACATTCCGCATGTTATTTACAATCCGAAGGGGCCTTAGTGAATGAAGTTTGCAGTTGTCAACATGGATGACATGTTTCGAGTTAATTGAATTGTTGTTTTGTTTTCGCTCTGTTTGTGTGGTTATTGACTTGCTGCTGTCCCAGGGGTAACATCATAAAATTTGCCTTTGCTTGACTTGCGGCTCATTCGAAATCAATAAAACAAGTTATCGGCAGGTGATGACAATTTAAAGTGCAAATTGTTGAGATCCTTTTCTCAATTCCACATACAGCTTGTTCCGAAAAGTGCAGATTTTTCTAGTCTAAACATAATTTATATATATACTGCATGAGTTCATATAATGCCAATTAAGAATACAGAAATTACAGAGTATTCAGTGGTCGGTCGAATGTTGTACTTGACATAATCAGAGCTGCTTCGGCTTAAGCATATATTTAGTTTTCGAGAGTCTTCATAAACTATCCAGTGCATGTAATCGATATTAAAAATGACCTATTTAAGATTTTAATAAATATTGATAAAATAACATTTCAATTCGTTAATTTTGACTGGATAATTACTTTCAGATATATTTTTCCAAAATGTTAGTCTACACCAGAAGTTAACAAGTGCGTGCGACCACAGTTTATATTATATAGTTACATATATAGTATAGTTTTAACATAATATTCAACGATCTAGCGTTGTCTGAAAATTTAACTTGTTAAAAATTTTCGAATTGCATTATTATAACAAAATATGTATGTGAATTTTTAGTTATATTTTTTATATAATACGCCATGATCTAGCATGGTGTTACTTTACCAATATTATATATATATAATATATATATATATATATACGATTTGGGGTTGCCTGAATTATTCATATTCGTAAGCTGCATTAATTGAACAAAATGTAAAAAATTTAAATTGTGAACTCCTCTCAGATATATCGAATATATAAAAGATATATCTGAGGGATGAGTATATATGTATTCGATACATAAACTGAACTCTAGAACTGTTGCACATTGCCCTGCAGATCGTGGCTGCAGCAGGGCTGCTGCTCCTCTTCGTAGTGCAGCTGTGGCTGCTCCTCGCTGACGGCAATGGATGCCTCCAAGATGTACTGCGGCGTCGACGGCGGCGTTTCGCTGAGCGTCGAGCACTCCTCCTCGTTGGCGGACTGAGAAGTGTAGAGGGGCGCAGCACCCATTTCGCTTACGTGGCCCACATATTCGTCCTCGTCCGTGTCGCTGTCGTAAAGGTAGTCCTGGCCCCCCAGATCAATCAGCACGCGTCGCAGATAGCGCAGTTCTTCCTGTGCGCGCGTAACCTTTCTTTCTAGTGTCTTCATTTGGGCCTGCGGGATGAGCTGGCAGCCGAGTGCGTGTAGAATTTCCATCAGCGGATCCGCTGGCAGCGGATCGATATTCACCAATTGCTCCATTATTTCGAGCAGGCGCGGCAATATGCCATGCTCATTTAAATATTTTGTATACTTTTCTTCCAGCGCAGACATTATTCAACAAATAATCTTAAAAGGCGCGTGCAACTAAAACTGAAGAACTGAAGATCACATGAATGCGAAAATAACTGTAAAAATCCAAAATGAGCGTGGCGCCACTAGTGTATATTTTTTGTACTAACTTCATAAGGTGGCAGCACTCGCTTTCGAAGTGTGTCAGCTTACCAACAATGTGTTCAGTAGTTCATATGAGCTCTGGCTCATTGAACCATATTTGGTAATACTCGCAACTACAAAAAATCAATAAGATATAATAAATTATCAATCACTGGCACATTTTTATATATTGCAAAATAATTAATTTTTGACTTGATAATGAACTATCGATAATTTTTTAGTGTGCGCTTTCGAATTTGATTTGAATTTTATAATGAACTAGTTGAATATTTGGAATGAAACGTAACAGTTATCGATAAATTTTTTAATGTGCGCTTCTGATTAATAGTGAATTTTCGTCTATAGTCAACAAGTTAGCTGCGCGTCCGTGGCCAACAGCAAATTTACGGCTTATATAAAAATATCACACGTTAAAGGATGTCCTTTTCGTTTGGTACACCTACCACAAATGCCGGCTTAGGCGGCGCCGGCGCTGCTCCAGCACCTGGCGCCTTCAGTTTTGGCGCGCGACCGGCAACAAGCGCCCCACCGCCAGCATTTGGTGCTGCAACGGCCACATCGAGTCTGGCCGGTGCAGCAGGCGGTGTGGTGGGCGCAGCTGCGCCCAATTTCAGCTTCGCCCCCGCAGCTAGTGTCGCGCCATCGCTCAGTTTCGGATCGCCAGCGTTAGCTGCAGTTGCGCCAACGAGCGGAGGTCTTTCTTTGCCCGCTTTTGGCAGCAGCGCACCTGGGTCTGCATTTGGTGCGACGACCGCAGCACCTGGATTTGGTGCGACGACCGCAGCACCTGGATTTGGTGCGACGACTGCAGCACCTGGATTTGGTGCGACGACCGCAGCACCTGGATTTGGTGCGACCACAGCAGCGCCCGGCTTTGGAGCACCATCTGCTGCGTCCGGCTTTGGAGCAACAAACACCACGCCTGCCTTTGGCGCGCCCGCTGCAGCTCCAGCGTTTGGAACGGCTGCAACGGGGTCTGCTTTTGGTGCGCCCGCAGGAGCAGCTCCTCAATTTGGTACCACTGCATCTGGTTTTGGAGCGCCTCCAGCGGGATCCGCATTCGGCGCGACAACCGCCACTGTGGCACCCACCTTCAGCTTCTCCACGCCC
Source organism: Drosophila gaucha (assembly GCA_035045545.1). NCBI lineage: Eukaryota > Metazoa > Arthropoda > Insecta > Diptera > Drosophilidae > Drosophila > Drosophila gaucha. The sequence continues at coordinate 1,951,816 of JAWNOY010000342.1, forward strand.
TTGTCAAGTGCACCGACCACAGCGCCGCCTGCCTTTGGATCGACAGCCATGCCCACTTCTATAGGATCAGGCGTCGGTGCGTTTTCGTTCAACAAGCCGCAGACTACAAATGCGGCCAGTCTTAACTTTAATACGACCACTACAGCGGCCACAGCGCAACCGTTCAATCCAAATCTGCGTCTGGGCGGAAGCTTGGCTCCTCCAGCTACGGGTGGAATCTTTGGCAAGCCGTTGACGATGGGCGGACAGCCAACTGCAGCAGCACCGCCTGCATTTGTGGGCCTGGGCGGCATCGACGTAAGCGCCACTCAACCCAAGCTAGGGGACAACAAGCAGGACGGAATAAAGGTAAGTTTGGACAACAGAAATCAACTTGGACAGAAACCAATCTAAACTGTTCTTCGATTGCAGATCAAGGAGACCCAAGTGCCGGATGAGATTGTCAAGACCGTGGACGCTCTAAAGTGTTACATCAAGCAACAGAAGACAATATCGTCGGACATTGGACGCACCTCGACATCGAAGCTGAGCAATGTAAGTCACGAGATTACAAATTTGCGTTGGGTGCTGCAGAACGTGGCCAATTCGGTAGATGCCAACAATCGGCTTATCAAGCAGCTGCGCAGCGAAACAGCCAAGGGAATCCAGTCCCTGGAGATGGCGCAGCGCACACAGGACACGCCCGCTGGACTGCAGTTCGAAAATGGGGCACCCTTCCAATACTTTCAGTGCCTGGTGGCCAAGTACGAGGAGGATCTGATTGCGTTTCGCCAGCAAATCTTGCAAACGGAGAACCACATGCAAGCGCTGGCCAATCCACAGAGCATATCGCCGGATGATCTGAAGCGCGGCTTTCGCCAGCTGAACGAGTCTTTCATCTCGCTGGCCGGCCGCCTGCACGAGCTTCACCAGCGCGTCGAGGAGCAGAAGGAGCACTATTTGAATCTACGGCGATATCGCATGCGTGATGCCACCAACGTATTTGCCGCCATCGAAAGGCCATGCGTGCCGATGCTGGAGCCGCAACGCATCAGCAGCGGCCCGACGCCCTTCTCCAACATCTCGGCAATGAGCACGCTCAACAAAAGCTACGCAGCCGCCTCCGCGGCCTCGGCCAGCAATGCGGCCGCATCCAAATGATGGACAGATGGTTATCGGATGTATTATCACTTTTAGGTTTTAGTTGTTATGTTCTAATCGATCGGTCAATAAAGGTTTTAAAACATTAGCATCCAATACAAGATCACCGTATTTATCCGGCTTACCGAGACACTTCAGGTGCCTCTTAAATTTAAGATTACATTTTTTATATTAACTGGGCGCACAATTACGATTAGGACTCAGATTTTATATTCCAATAGTTATTAAAACAAGATAATTCTACATAAGTATATCATACAAATGTGAATAGCTATCCGTAATTTCTGAATCTCGATTTATTGTATCTGAGAGATTTAGTTGATTTGTTTATCCCGATTAGTCAATAAAGTTGTTAAAATAAGCACCTGGGATTACAAATCTTTGTATGGACTGTTCCTAATTTCATTATTCGATAACGTTTTAGGACAAGGATTCAGCATTCTCTTAGGTTGAAAACTTAGCGCTCTCTCTCTGTTAGTCAGTATTATATTTAATAAAAGATAAGGCTAAGCAGATTGATAGTCTGCAGCTTTAGGTTGTTATAGGTAGAATAGAACATATATTTCAACTCCATTAATGCCCAGCACTGGCTTAACAAATGCGAACTACTTCTTGACCACCTGTATGACGTCCTCGTCGGCCATGACATGGGCTATGCCCACGCGCTGTGGCGAGTATTTGGTGGAGGTGCCCCAGACCAAAGCATACTTGAATTGTGCGGCCAGCGTTCGATGAATGGCGTGGCACACATGCTCCACGCTAACGCCCTGTGGAATAGCGTAAGATTAATAAGGATTCCAGTATAATATCAATATAACTTGCCTTTCGCAGAATCAAGCCATCGTCAAAGTCTGGAGGTGCACCGGGCTTCTTGGTGTACACCCGGATTAGCTGCAGGGACTCCCAGAGCGCCTCCAGCATGTAGTCCAGATTGAGCTTCATGTTACAGCTGACCACAATGGAGTTTGGCTCTCGTGCTAGTCGGTCCACCTCCTCTATGGAGATCTGATCAATCTTATTATACACGTACAGGCAAGGCAGATAGACGCGATTGGCCGTGACCACATCAATGAACTCATCCTCTGTGCAATCCTCGCGGAAGAGCACTTCCGCATTGAAGATCTTGAATGAGTGCAGAATCATTTGCACCATTTTTTCGCTGCAGCGCGTCAGGGCACAGGTAGAATTAAAGCTCAGGCCACCACCTTTTTTCTGTTTGAAGTATATATTGGGCTTCCGCTTGTTTAGTCGTATGCCCACAGACTCCAGCTCCCGCTCCAGCAGCTCACGATGCACATTCGGCTTGGTCGCATCCAACATCATAAGCACCAGGTCAGCGGTGCGTGCCACGGCAATCACCTGACGACCACGACCCTTGCCCTGGGCGGCGCCTTCAATGATACCCGGCAGATCGAGCAACTGTATATTGGCGCCCTGGTACTCAATTACGCCGGGAATGCACGTCAGCGTGGTGAACTCGTAGTTGGCTGTGCATTAGTAAATACGTATATATTGCTTATGTGATGTGTGCTTGATGCATACCACGCCCAACTCACCCGCCTCCGATTCGGTTTTGGTCAGTGTGGACAACATGGTTGATTTGCCCACACTGGGGAATCCAATGAGCGCCACACGCGCATCGCCGCTTTTCAGCACATCGAATCCTTCGCCCTTTTCGCCCTTCTTTGTGGGTTCCAGCAACTGCGAGCGATACTTGGCTAGCTTTGCCTTGAGTAGGCCCAAATGGTATTCGGTGGCTGCAAAATTGAATTGTCAAATGAATTCTAACCCTAAATTCCGATAGCTGGCAACGCCATTGCCAGCACTGCGAATTCCGACGCCGCGTTGTCTGCACCGGTTTTCGCAGTTCCACATACCTTTGTTCTTCTGCGTTCGCGCAATTTCGCGCTCGATCTCCGCAATCTTCTCTAGAATGCCCATTCTGTTGTTTGTGTGTGTCTTGGGCGCAGCATTAAGTTAATAATAATATGAAGGCAGCTACTGCGCTCTTGTTGTTGTCTTAAAGTTGGACTTTCTAGTGCTGAACCAGGCATGCATAAAGGAATCGATAAGTTCAGCTATCGATATTTTGTTTGAACCATATTTAGCTAAAATAGCGATATTTAAATACTTAAATAAATGTAAGCTTTAAATTATTATTTTTGAATCATTTTCCCCGATTTATACTTTAATTGTTTTATATTCAAAATATATTTTATGATGGCCACAGTGTCTTGATATATCGATATTATCTTGCGATATGTCACTTGGCAGTAGAGCTGCCACCCTTTTTACAGCTTTTCCCAGTTGTTCTTATGGCGCTCATTTCGTAAGTTTAAATATTTAATTGTGGTTTAAAAAATCATAAAATATACACAAAAACACACATATAAGCACTGTTACAATTACAAGAAACAGCCACACAGACACCAATGACAATCGATTAATTACAATAGTTTAGTTGAGAGAGAGAGAGAGAGTTTTTAGTTGGATAGACTTAAGACTTTTAGTTGGCATAATAGCCATTGCCATCGTTGCCCATGAACTCAGTCCAGCGTTGTGCTTCAATTGGATCCAGTTCGGAGCACACCTCTCCTGGCTGCAACGTGCGGCAGGTGCACGTAATCCCTATTCGTGTAATTATTAACTGTGCCTCGTATTTCGGCAAGGCGGGTTCCGTGTCCACGAGGCGCTCGCTCAGGCACTGCTTTAGGAATTGCTTGCGCAGCACGCGCAAGTTATCGGCGGTATAGCCTGCAGAAGGTAAATATAATATATAAATATATACAAAATATAACAGAATAAATAAACCCACTTTTATAGGCGCTTATTTTCTCCTCGACACAGTTGAGATCCTGCGGCGAGAACAACGGTGGATATGCTTCCGACTCGCGTATGTTGAGGACGAAGGCAAAGTCTAGCGCAGAGCTCACATTGCCCAGCGCCTTGAGCAGCACACCCGTCGACGAAATGGATGCCAAATACCAGTCCTCTATCTGTGCAGCCTCAGTGGTCGCCGTTGCATCTTCTCCAGCTGTGGAGGATGCACTGCTGCTGGAAGTGGCTGCCACATTACGTCGCTGTCGCTTGCGTCTGCTCGAGCTGGTCACCGCTGCAGCAGCAGCAGCAGCAGCAGCTGCTGCATCTGCTGCCTGCTCCTGCGCCTCATTGTCCAGCTCCAGATCCCACAGGCTGAGGGGCGACTGCGCAGACAGCGGCTGACTGGTGCTAGTGGTGGTGCTGCTCGCTTCCAGTCTGCCGCTGCGCACATCTCGATTGCTGGCACTGGGATATTTGCTGCGCAAGTGAATTGGTCGTTCGTTCTGCTCCGGCAGTTGGGGTAGCTCATCATTGTAGACCAGCTCGTACTCCTCTGGCAGGCGCATGGCATTAGGATTCTCCGCGGGCAGCGGCAGTTGCTCGTAATCCTTCTGAGGGAGAAGCAAGCGATAAGAATTTCTATCTGAAGAGTTATGCTCGTAACTCACAAATTCCTTAAATGGCTCCTTTAGGTAGCCACCACCAAAGCCGGGCAGTTCGTTGTCCGGCAATGGCTCCGGCAGCGGATGCTTGCGATGCTTTGCGTACTTCATTGGACCCGGACCAGACTGCGACTGCGACAGCGACTGCGACTGTAACTCCTCGGCCGCATCTGTGGCTGCCGCCTGCCTGAGCAGCTGCTCCCGGTTGGCCAGCAGCTTCTTGAGCAGCTTGGGATGCTTCAGCGGCGACTGTTTGCCCGCCGGCGCCGGCCGTTGAGTGCGATTCAGTTGCACCTCCAGATCATCCGTGCTGAACAAAACCGCGCCAGGCGGCTCAATGTGCCGGGCAATCGCATACAGCTTCAGCACCGTGGACTCGTTGTAGCGCAGCCGGCAGGTATCCGCTCGAGCCTGCAAGATGATATCGCTGTCCGGCACAAACTCGTATGCATCCCGGGCATTGGGTCTGTTGCGGCACTGCAGCTGCCAGTGCAGAAAGAAGTCGCCGCCAAAACTCTGCGAGATGGAGACTCCACCCAGCAGGCTGCTCGAACCGCCCGCATCCGTCATCATAGCATTGAGCAGCGGCTGCCCAGTGCGTCCATCCAGGATCGTAGTCTGCGAGTAGTAATAGACGGGAAAACCTGGACCCGTATTGTACTTCACCATGAAATCGGTCACATTGTCGCGATCGAAGTGACCCGGCACAATGGCGCTGACGCACTCGCTGGCCGGAAACGTATAGTTCCAGAGCTGGCTATAGTTCCGGCCATCGAAGGCGAAGACGCTGCTGTTGAACGCAGCCACAACCACATCGGCGATGCCGTCGCCATTGAGATCGCTTAGCACGGCGGGCACCATCAGACCGGAGCCAGGCTGTTGATGCAGCGGCGTGAAGTGCTTCTCGCTGGTGTGCGCCATCACTGTGAGCAGCCTTAGGCTATAGATGCCGCCGGGCGTATTCTGACCTCCAGTCAGCATGAGCAGCAGCTCCGTGCCGTCGGCTAGTGTCAGCAGCTGGATGGGCACGAACATCTCTTCGCGATGCGGGGTGGGGATGCTGCGCAGCACTTTGCCCGTCTTGCCCGAGATGAGCTTAATGTGGCCAGCCTTGGACTCCTCGCGCTCCTCCAGATGGGCGGCTATCAGCTCTGGCACCTCGTCGCCGTCCAGGTCGCGCAGCACATTAATCGTGTAGAGATCCATCACAATGGGCGAATTGGTCTCCACCTCCAGTTCGCGGAAGGTCCAGATGACCTGACCAGTGCGTCCACTGATGGCAAAGATCATCTGCAAATCAATATATGCATCGTATATATAAATTAAAAGAAAAGTTGGCCCAGCTGCAACTCACGCCCAGTCTGCCCGCCGCCAGGCAGTCGGTGCCCCCATCCCGATCTATGTCCGCGTTGCAGTGCAGCGAGAATACATTCGCCACGCTCCACGTCTGCCACAGTATGGAACCGTCGCGTCCATTCAGCGCCACGACCCCACCTTCGCAGGGCACATCGTCGCCCTGCTGGGCGGACTTGCAGCGCGGCAGGGGTATGCCTTCGTAGTGTATGTTGTCGTCCACGCCATAGCCAAAGATCACATCCTTGACGCCATCTCCATTCAGATCCGCCGCACGCAACGGACTCTCGCTGTTCATCCTGGCCATGCTGCGCGTCCACAGACGCTGCACGCTGATCTGTGTGCAGGGCACAAACTCGCTGCCCAGGCTGCTGCCATAACTGCTGCTGCTGCTGCTGCCGCTGCCATCCTTGATGGACAGCATCGCCAGCTGCGCATCCTCGCTCCACCAGTGATGGATGCGCTGCATCGGCAGTGGGAACAACGTCAACATCAGCGCCGCCAAGCTGAGCAGCGCACAGAGCACGGTCAGCGCGGCCAAGGCGTAGCAGAAGGGTTCGCAGCAGCGGCAGCAGCGTCGCCTCTTGTGCTGCTTCATGATGGGCGTCGAGCTGCTGGCCGACCCGGAGCTGTGCTTGCGACGCGGCGCCATTAGCGGGCGCTTTAGCCCCTGCTCTTCGCTGCGCTGCAATTGATATAAATGTAAGAGATTAGCTAAGGCGCGACTCTTGTTTATAATTTTATTTTTATTTTTATTTTTATACCCTGAACCCATTGAAAATGGGAAATCAGGGTATAATGGTTTTGCAAAAAGTATGTAACAGGCAGAAGGAGGCGTGGCAGACCCCACAAAGTATATATATTCTTGATCAGGGTGACGAGCTGAGTCGATTTAGCCCTGTCCGTCTGTCTGTCCGTCCGTCCGTCCGTCCGTCCGTCTGTCCGTCTGTCCGTATGTATGAACGCGTCGATCTCAGAACCTATAAGAGCTAGAGACTTCAAATTTTGCATGATGGTCTGTGTATACAGCGAAAATATCGAGTTTGTTTTAGATATTCGATAAATTTTTCCGTTTCAATGTTATCGATTTAAAACGTTATCAAGATTCAGTTTTTTCACCATATCTTTTACATATTTTTAGCTACAGCTACCAAATTTTGTTTTTAGTTTTCTGTAATTAAAATACATTTTCTATTTTTTCATATTTTGGATACCGGCTCCACATTTCAAAAAAAAAATTTATTAAAAAAAAAAATTATCAAAGCAACAATTTAATTTTTTCAAATTTTTTAGTGAAAACCGTATTTTCAATAAATTAATAGCATTCAATGCAGAAAGTTGCATTCAAATCCGTTAAGTAATACAGAAGTTATTAAAGGAAACATTGTAAAAGCACGCGGCAGCAGCCTGTACGTGTGCACACATACATTCAAATCAACTACGCAGAAATCGGCGAGCGTGCTTCTGTGTGCATGGCATGTATATGCGTGCATGTGTATACAAATGTGTGCATGTGTATATGTGTGCCTGTTTGTATGTGTGCATGTGTATATGCGCGCAGAGGTAATATGTATAGATAAAAGATGTAAGCTAGGTTGTTTTAATCAGCTCGGACTTGGTTCAGGGGATCTCGTAGTCGGGCTGAGACCCGACTAGAGCTTTCTTACTTGTTGATTAATTTCTTTTTATTCACATTCACAGTTTTCATTTTCTTTTATTCACATTTTTTACTGACATATAAATTGCAAGCTATTTATTATGTTTTTTATAAATAATGGCTAAAAAAGGGAGATTTAGATTGACATATTGAATAGAGATGGGGGTCGGGATCAAATTGCCATTGGTATTGATGTATTCTACTTTTAGTAGAATCTTGGAGAACATGTCTTATAAATTTTTCGGGACAATTGTTGGGGAAATTAATTCCGTGAAGGGACGGGGCTAACCAATTTCATTCCCGATCCCATCTCTAATACACCGTAATAAATTTCTCTTTCTCGATTATTTGCGATATTATTAGCATATTATTTGCTTACAAAAGGCGAAATAGTGGAGATTTCATAATCAATTTTGCTCCAATTTCGCGAAATTCATATTCTAAACTATTTCGCATAGGTAAAACAAGGTAAAGGTAAAAGGCGGTCGTAAATCAAGTTGAAATGCAAGCAGTCTGCTAACAATTCAACCCCACAAAAGAGAAATCATTGCAAACATTCCACTAAACAACTTCGCTCTTAATTTGACTGTGAAACTTCTCTTATAGTTATCATTATAAAGTAATACCACGTTTAGCATTTAATTGGTTAAGTGAAAATACATTTTATATAAATAGAGCTATAAAACCGAATATAAATTGTAAATATATTGATATATATATATTTTATCATTTTTATTTAACTTATTTTATTGTATGCATTCCAGTAAACTATTTTGAATTAGCATTTGCATGAATATGTGAAGCGTAACAGGGATGAGCTCAGGGTGAAATTTGTTATGCATGCAGATAGTGTTTAAAAATAGTTTCAACTATTCACTTCACAGAAACTTTAAAGCATGCATTCCAGTCGACAAATTCGCTAGTATTTCGCTTAATATTTGTGTATGTGGCATAAAAAATGCATCATAAAATTTAAATGTGAAATGAGTTCGAAATTTTCTTAAAGGTAATTTGGCTTTTATTTCACCTTAAAAAAAAGGTAACTGATTCAAATTATTTCTCTACTCCATTGCAAAGCCTTGCTGCTCAAATTACGGAATTAAAAAAAACCTTATAATAATAATAATTATATAATAAATTGAAATGGGAAAAACTTAAAAGATTTAGTCAGATGCCAAATGGTTTTGTCCTGAAATACTTATAGTTAGTAGTAAGTCCAGCCTATAAAAAATTGTAGACGCATGCCAAAAAGTATTTAGATACATAAGCACACATAGAAAACACACAGCCAATGTAAGTGAAAGGGCTTGAAATACTTTCATATGTGTCTAAGAAAAAAATCCATTAAGCCTTTACCCGGAAAGTGAAACGAAAGAGAAAGCGAAAGTAAGAACACAAAAAAAGAGTATGAAAGTTTCTCGTTGATTTATCACATATACATAAAAAAGAAGTTTTTTTTTATTTAAAAAAAGGGTCTCATTTGCATGCTGTGACTCACCTTGGCAGATCTGGCGTCCTTGATGAACACCTCATCTTCCACATCGTCGCTGATGTCCTCATCAATCGAAGACTCCCGTATGGCGATGCGCTTGGAGGGCACATATGGTCGCAATTTAATCATGTTGGGCCACGCTTCCGAATTGGCAGCGCGCAGCTCCTTTGCCTGCCAGCCGAGCGATGCCTACAAATGTCGTTTGTCTTATTTTCGAATAATTTAATTATTATTAATTTTCACAACTATATTTAATGCATTTTTTGTGCGTGCGTGTGTGTGCGTGCGGCGTTTGTTTGTTTGGAGGGCAGCACGAAATGCAGTGCGCAGCGATGCGCGTCTTCTGGCCGTGTAAAAATCAATAGCGACGTCACGGCGCAGCGCTCAGCTGCTCGGAACTGGCGCATGCGCCCCGCGACAGCAACCCCGTTCTCCCCAACCCTTATCCGCGCACTCAACTAACCCCCAAGCCGAGCGCTCACGTGCTGCCACAAAGTCGGCTACAGGTTTGTTTATCAACAATGGCGACAATGACGCAGTCGCTTGCTCTCCACCTGAGCAACTGTTGCTTGCAACCCCTAAGGGCGGCCCTACCCAACCCTTTCCCCTTTCCCCTATCCCCCAGCCACACACACACAACTCCCTTATTAACCATTTCGAAGGCAGTTCAATGTCCTCATCGGGCGCTTTCATGAATGAGACTCGACTTGGGGAGTTGGGGCGGAAGCATTAAGGTGGCTGCAACATTCCATTCAACAGACTTCCGCATGTGGTTGAGCAATGTGGGTCACAGTTTACTTATTAATTTTTGAATAGCTGTGCAATTTGCTGGAAACAGGAAACAGGTAACAGACTTACCTGAACAAGCAATGATTGAGACATGTCTCAATATTGATTGCGACCTTCGTTTCGTTAATAAATTAAGGAATTCCTTAGCTTCGTAAGAATTAAATGAAATATTTAACAAATTTTTCAAGACTGTCAAACTAAGTTCCGAACTTACTTGATGAGGCACTGAATTTAAGCCAGTTCTAAACTGACCTGAAACAGAAGCGCCTTCCTCATGTCTTTCCACGAATGTCCGACCTTCGTTGCGTTTTAGCCTTAGCTGCAAAGACACAACCCATAGACTCGGAAATTCATGGAAAATAAAATGTATATTTTACAAATTTTCAATGACGTAAAGCATGTAAAGCAAGTAAAAACGCTCTAGTCGGGACGGCCCGACTACGAGATCCCCTGAACTTTTTTTGGAGTTTACATTTTGTCACACAGACGAATGCACATATAAATATATTTACACAAAAAATAATAAAATAAAATATTACAATGATACGTGCAAAATTTAAAAAAATATTAGATAAATTAAAATAAAATGCTGATCTAGCTGAAGGGTTCTGATTCTCGGTCCACATGCTTCATAACCTACAGACTCTACCGCGACGCATCTTTCCTAATGAAGCGCGCAAATGAATAGACGTGTGCACAATATAATTGAAATTGCGAAACAAATAAAATTCAAATGTATGTGTGAAAACTATATAAAAATGCTAGGCGCTTGGCGCTGTGGCCTTTGCCAATTGAAACACTGTTTTCCTTAATAATTTCTCTGTTACTTAACGGATTTTGATAAAATTTTCAATATTGAATCGTTATATTTGATTAAAAATACCGGTTTACCTAAAAAATTTAAAAATATTTAAATGTGGCTTCATTTGGAACTGAACTTAAATAAAATTGATGTTGGTAAATTTGGAGCCAGTATCCAAAAATTAAGAAAAAAATCAAAATTGTATTTTAAATATAAGAAGCTAAATGCAAAATTTGGTGACAATGTTTTAAGTTTCCCATTTCAATGGGTTCAGGGTATAAAAATAAAGAAACATCCCCACAAGTCTAATAAAAACTATTCAAGCTAAAAGCGTGCAAAACAAAAAAAATAATAAAAAATGAAAAAATAGTGAAGAAATCTTTGCCGCGTCGCACCGCCTGCTGCCATCAGCAGAAAGTTAAGAGCACCACTTTAAGCGGTTGGTAGGAGGGGCACCAAAGAGAGGGGGGCGAGGGTGGTCTCTGGCTCAGTTGAAAAGCGTGCTCTGTATCTAGCCGCAGCTTGTGGCAAGTACTTAGGTCAGGTCCAAAAGCAGCGCCAAGCTCGACTGCATTCGAATAAACTATAGAAAAATCAGCAGCTTTTTATAGCACAGCTAAGAGGGGAAACCAAAGAGTGGATAGTGGAGAGGGGGAAGGGTTAGAGATGGGGCTGGTTAAATCCACGGCAAGTAACTTAAGTGTGTGTTATTATCGCATCAGAGATAATTTAATAACGACACTGATGACGAGTTGTTGTTGTTGTTGTTGGAAGGCCAAAGGATGTGTTGCCCAAGTGTCTGCGGCAAAGGCGTTGAGTGCTACGGCACTGTGGGCATGGCAAAAGGCCGCATGCCTAAGCCTAGGCATTGCCTATAAGAGTGTGTGTATATGTGTGTTTAGAACACGCTTCAAGGTTAGCTTGAATACTCTCGCATCCCCCATGTCAGGTGGCATCGCGGTTGAGTCTTTTAATTATAGCTTGTCATAGACAACCTCGCCATATTAAGTCTCACGTTTTGGCCACTTAATTTAATTACTTGTTTTTTTAATGAAAAACTAATTCATGATGCGTTTCTTTGCCGTTTTTCAGTTGATTTGTATGATTTCTTTGAGCCTTACCTTTACTTTGAGAAGGTCTCAGAATAGAAAAGTTGCTTTCAAAAGCATTCAATATCTGTTTCTAACATTTAAACTACGAGTATTTCTGTCTCTTAATTTCTTCAACATCTCTTTGTCGTATTCCATTTATCTTTCGTTTTTTTCTTTTTATGCTTTCCTTCTTTTACTATCACTCAACCCCATTTATCCCACACTCTATCATCTGTAAACCGTCTTCCTTACTCTCACTTACTTATCCAACTAAATCCTCTCTGGCTCTTATTCATATGTATTCTTTTTTACTAGCTTGTCCCATATACACTCTCCCTCTAACTTACTCACTTATATTACCTATCCCCCATTATTTTCACTCTGCCTAGGTTTCTTGTTGACTTGTTTTTTTTTCTACCGCATCCTTTTAACTCTTCCTCTACATCACTTGCCCCTTCGATCTTGCTTTCCTGTCTCTTTCTCTCTCCCTCTTTCTTTCTCAATTTCTGTATCACGTTCTCTCTTCATATCTCCTTTAATCACTTCGCTTCTTGCAAGAACTCTTTCTCTTGTTACCATTTTTTTTTAAATACAGCCTTTCTATGAAATTATCATGTTTTTCTTCGAGTTGCATTTCCGCATGTTTTTCAATTAATTTTATTCATCTTATCTTCCTCTTTCTACCCCTTCCATGTGTCTTTACTTCACTGCAAATTTCTCCGTCTCACTTTTTTTAATATCCGAAAAACTATTTAGTTTACTGAATTAATGTCTAACCTCCACTACTCCATTATACAAATATAAAATATCGTGAATTGTGCTGATTTATTTTCCATTTATATGCGCATTTTCAGGTTCGGTTTGACGTCAGCGAGTTCATTGGATTATCATAAAATGCCTTTCCATTAGCAGCTATTTGGATTCCATCTCCACTGCAGACGCTTGCTGATGCTGCGACAAAAAAGCTGCACTTGGGGAGCTACTTGAAAAGTTGTTGGCTTGTTTCGTGGCAACTAACAAGCCAATTGATTGGAAAAACTAAAGAAACAGTTTTCACATATTGCAGGCTGGGGACAGTTTTCAACGCGAATTTCATGCAATTGAGGGCCCAAAGGCAATCAATAGGCAGCACTGCAGCTAAACACGCAGAGAGCTGGCTATGAGGAAGGTGTGGGAGGATGGGGACCCTGGCTCATTATGACAATGACGATGACGACAGAGGCACGAGCAGATTATGTGGAAAGGCAATGCCAAAGCACTTGACAAAATTATGTTAAGTGACTATGACAAGACAAACACGCACACAAACAAATTTATATATATACGTATATAGACAATACACACATAGGCATATATATCGTATACTTGCTCAAGAACAGTCTGTATTAAAGAGTTTTCATAGTTCTCATAGGGCTTTCACTTTTTTGCCAGCGTGCAAAGGTTTTTCAGCGACTCAACCACATAGTCTCAATAGCACACACACATACACACACACAGACACACACACACATGCATCTGCATCTTGTATCCTGCATCCTGCGCCTGTTCGTTGGTGAACAATTTTTTTGTGCTCTGCTCGCCTGGCAACGTTTTAAATTCAAATCGCTCGCTTCCAAACGTCAGTTGTCAGCGACACTTCGAACAGCAAAGACGTTCAAATCGGCAAAATATAAAATTAAAATTACAATACATTAAATATACCTTACTAAAAGTTAAAGTGTTTAAAGTTTAAAAAAAAATTAATAAATAAAAGTAAAAATTTATTTAAATAAAGTCATTTTTAAATTGATAAATTATATTTGAAATTTGGCTAAATGATCTGCAAAATGTCTGGCACAGCGTCTAGCTGATGTTATATAATCGTTTCGAGGAATTAAATATCTGTGTATCGTATCCATTTGCTATATCTGCGTCAGTTTTAAGCATCACAACAAGTAATTTACATAAAATAAATGAGAATATTAAAGTTATATAATTTAAAGCTTTAGAAACTATGAAAAACTTTGAAGACTGCGATTTGAGTAAATGAATTTAATTGCATCGACTTTCAAGAAAAAATGATGTAATATATAAGGCTCAAAATTAGAACCTAAAACCTATTGCTCTAAAGAAAAACTAAATTATTTTATATTTTTGGATTTTTAAAATATTTTTTTATTGAATTGAAAATAATTGCCATACTTTTCTTTTTCCTTAATGCTTAACAATCTATAAACGCTAATTAGCTTGATAAAAAGTCAGCTTATGCTCTGATCGCAAGTTGTCAAAACCTTTTGATATATATATAACAATATTTTTTCAAGTATGGGGTAGCCAATTTTAAACTCTGCATGATGCAAAAGCGATTATCTTAGCAAGATGCAAAAAGAATACAAGCAAAGAAAATATAAGTTGCTTATTAAGCCAAGTATAAGGAATAATGCAAAATTCTGAAAAATGTGGGAAGAATTTCACATTGCAATTAGCATACAAGACAAACTAATGTATTTTACAAAGTACAAATTTAAGGTGTCTGCTCTTGGAAGACTATATTAAAGTTCTGCTAAGGCTTATCCTTTAAATAAATAAGAATTAAGAAAAGGAAAATTGAAATTAAATATAAAATATTATCTTTTTCTATATTGATAATTTTTAAATTTAATAAAAACTTTTTTCTTTCAACGAATAAAGTTTTTCTATATGGGAAAAAAAATTATTTTAAATGTCATTAAACTTTCTAAAATATATTATTTTGTAGGCTATTTGTAAAGTGAAATTCATCCCATCTTTAATAATTTTACATTATTTTTCATAAACAACTAATATTTCTTTGTTTATAGTCTTTCTGCTTCTTTCCCGAAATTTTTATTCGCAAGCGCATTATTAGTGTCCTCTGCTCTTGAACTAGTGGAAAATAGAAAGCGTGAAGTGATAAAAAAATAAAAATTTACTTACTTTAAAATACATAATTAAAATAAATTTTTATTATGTGATATACATTTTTGAAATAGAAAACTATTAAAAAGTTAATGCAAAAGTTATATAGAAAAAAAAATACAGAAAATATAGATGTGAATAACATTTAATTGATGACTTTATTTAGTTCATGCTTGACATAATTAAGCACTGAAGTAAATCAAGCATGTTGGCCTAATTACGCTTGAGGAATACCAATATCCAGTTTTGAGCTCCAAGTCCATGGCGTCTTGTAGACTAGGGCACTAGCTATCCACCTTCATCTACCATGTGAATTGTCCTTGTCTAATGCGTCCGTTGCATTTGCTGCTTTCTAACCGTCGCCGTGTCGCGCTCAATGGGGCACATTCCGTGCGGCATCGGCAGCGCACAAAAGGCGCATGGGCCACTTATGAAGCCCCCCTCCGTATTCCCCTAGGCCCCTTAGTCCACAAAACACCCACGCGCCCGCTTCGAGTGGCTTTAATTGTGAATTAAGTCGGTATTGTGGCCTACACGTATAGACAGAGCGAGACAGAGACTCTGCGAGTGAGAAAGAGAGGGAGATAGGTAGTAGGGCTGGCAATGCCGAGGCTATTGTGCAGGAAGTGCGCCAACTGTCCCCGCCATTGTCCTTTAGTTCACATTTTATTTACACCGTTAAGCAGCATAATTGTTGCTATTTTTGTTCCACTCGATGCATTTTCAATGCCAGTGACACCGTTCGAGAGTTTTGCTTTGATCCGCAGCAAAGGTTATGTCACGGCCATCAATCGATCTAAGACCAACCATTTAGATACTCTTAATAACATTTGTCACCTGCTGCACTCGTTGCAGGAGGAAACAATCAGCAGACATGGTAGCGCAAATAATACTGCTCGTCATATGCTGTATTTGCTTGAAACACTTTGCCAAGGGCGAATTTCAGTAAGTATAGTCCCCTCTTAAAAAACCCCCATCTAAACTTGACAACCCCTTAGACAAAGTCTGGCCATAACCGACATCTTACCGGAGGATATCAAGCGCTATGATAAAATGCGCCCGCCCAAGAAGGAAGGACAGCCCACCATAGTTTATTTTCATGTCACGGTCATGGGCCTTGACTCCATCGATGAGAACTCCATGACCTATGTGGCGGATGTGTTTTTTGCCCAAACCTGGAAGGATCATCGTCTACGACTGCCCGAGAATATGACGCAGGAATATCGTTTGCTCGAGGTGGATTGGCTCAAGAATATGTGGCGGCCCGACTCCTTCTTTAAGAATGCCAAATCGGTTACATTCCAAACTATGACCATACCCAACCACTATATGTGGCTCTACAAGGACAAGACCATACTATATATGGTGAAGCTAACGCTGAAGCTGTCCTGCATCATGAACTTTGCCATCTATCCACATGACACTCAGGAGTGCAAGCTGCAAATGGAGAGCTGTGAGTCTTAAGATAGTCCTAAACATAAAAATTATTCTCATTTATAATATACGTTTCAGTTCGAGTATGTGAATCTTGGTCTTATAAATAGAAATGACTTGAAAAAGTGAATTTTAGGTGCAAATGTGTAGAAAATATGTAAGAAGCAGCTAATTAAACTGTCAAAAACTAATACCCAGCTGAACTTTTATTGACACTCCTTCCAAATATGTAGGAAATATCTTGAGAGAATTTATTTGTCATAGAATTTTACGAAACTAAAAACTATCTTGCAAAAATATATTTATATAAACAGTTTCCTGAAAAGAGAAAGATCAGCTCCCAGGCAAGTCCGCTTGCTTGTGAAATTAAATATTTTTGCCTAATGAACAAACTAGAGGAATGGGCTAATGTCGGCCATGCCGAAGTTTGGTAATACCCTTGCAATTGTAGAGGCAATTGTGAAATTTAAAAGTTTTCATATATGATTTTTAGTTAATCAATTGAGTAGGGCAACAGGAATATATATGTGAAATTTTAGTGCTCTACCTATAAAACTTTGGAAGATATAATTTTGGATATAAATAATTTTTATAGTTTTGTCGAAGCGGTCAAGCATATGTCAATTTTTGGGTCTCTAGGTATAAAATTGTAAAAGATACAGTTTTTTCCGATTTGGCACTCCCCTAATGGCCGTAACTATATATGCTATATCTTTTTTTTAGAAGTGGTCCATAAAAACACGTTCTTTCAATTTCAAGACTCTGACAACGTCAATAATATTAGAGGACTTATTTTTGCCACGCCCTTAGTGAGAGTGGATATATAACTTTCCAATCGAACTTTAGGGGGAGGTGTACAGTAGTCTACTTGAGTTTCCATGTTCTAGCTCTTAAACTGTAAGCCCCCAATAGGCATAGCTCAATATACTATAAATTTCTTTCTAGGGGTGGAATACTCGGGTATATATTCGTAGCAGATTGTAGCCTGTGTGCAAAATTTCAGCACTGTATCTTTAATACTTTAGGAGGAGATTGCGTTGATTGTAGATGGCGTTCATTCTGTGCGTTGCGAACTTCTGACCTCTGACTTCTGACTTCTGAAAAGAAAAAATATACATCACATAGTGATTTTTGATATAAATTGGATTTCTATAGAAGGGAAATACGTCAAGAAATTGGTTTTTTTACAATATTGTATTTTTCTTAGGAAGAGAAAAAAACGCATCATAAGAAACGAATTAGATTACATGCTGATTTTTAATTAAATTGTGTTGTGATAGAAAATTTAGATGTTGATAAAATTAAATACGACTTCGGTACTTATATCATGTAGTGTTTCCAAAAGTAGTGTTGCGTAAGTAAATTACTTTGCAAAGCAAAACACAAAGTTGAGTCAGATGCAACTGAAAGACACTCTCCATAGTAAACAGTTCCTAGTCAGTTTATTGATATATCATTATCTCCTTAGTATCTCATACAACAGATGACTTGATCTTTCAATGGGATCCCACCACGCCGCTGGTGGTGGACGAAAACATCGAGCTGCCGCAGGTGGCGCTGATACGTAACGAGACAGCGGACTGCACTCAGGTCTATTCCACGGGGAACTTCACCTGCCTGGAGGTGGTCTTCACGCTGAAGCGTCGCTTGGTCTACTATGTGTTTAATACCTATATACCCACCTGCATGATTGTGATCATGTCGTGGGTCTCCTTCTGGATCAAGCCGGAGGCAGCACCAGCCCGTGTCACGCTGGGCGTGACCTCATTACTCACGCTCTCCACGCAACATGCGAAGTCGCAGTCATCTTTGCCGCCCGTCTCCTATTTGAAGGCCGTGGATGCCTTCATGTCCGTCTGCACCGTGTTCGTGTTTATGGCCCTCATGGAGTATTGCCTGATAAATATTGTGCTCAGCGACACGCCCATACCCAAGCCGATGGCATATCCGCCCAAGCCCGTGGCGGGTGAGGCGGGTAAAAAAGAATCTGACGCGGCACCCGCAGCTGGAAGTAATGCCGCGTCCAATAAGCAGTCCACGATGTTGCCCCTGGCGGATGAGAAAATTGAAAAGATTGAAAAGATATTCGATGAAATGACCAAAAATAAACGAGTAAGTTGAAGCTGGTTATTGATTCGAAATGCTAAGCTCTTCACTGTCAGCATCTGTGTGTTGATATTATGTTGTTAACGTTCCCTTTTCAGATTGTGACCACCACACGTCGCGTGGTACGACCTCCCTTAGATGCCGATGGCCCTTGGATACCGCGTCAGGAGTCGCACATAATATTGACTCCAACTATACGGCCACCTCCACCGCCGCCGCCAGCACCGGAACCGGAGCTGCCAAAGCCAAAGTTAACGCCCGCTCAGGAGCGTTTAAAGCGCGCCATCTACATCGATCGAGCATCGCGTGTGCTCTTTCCGGCGCTCTTCGCCAGCCTCAATGGTATCTATTGGATTGTGTTTTACGAGTATCTGTAAGATGCTACAAGTTGTGTGTACTGTAAATATGCTATGCTCCCACAAGCTATCTCTGTCTCTATCTCTCTCTCTATCTCCCTTTATGAAATGTTAATTGTTCACAAAATATAAATATATATATAAATATGTATGTGAAATCTTAAGGTTACGCGCACAAGCTTTAAGTCAACGAATTTTAAACTGAAAGAGCAAATGAATTATTGAAGCAAAACGTTGCTAATATTCTCTCTATAAAGTATCTCTATATATACGTATATATATACGATATAGCATATGAATTCAATTCCTAAATGCTTAAGGTTAAAACATTTCAATGGCGTTGTAGTTGTAGTCTAATTCTTAATACTAATTTAATACCTTACAAAATGCTTTTAATTGTAAATAAAATGAAATAAGTTAATAAATATATACTAAATATATATATATAATATAATGTTTTACAAATGGCTGGGAGCTTCATGCAGATCTTAAATTTCCTCAGCTGATAACAAAAATATAAAGCTAAAAAACTATTCAATCCTCAAACAACCACAAGTTTTAATTAATTAAGGTAAAAAATAAAAAATTTTTTTATAAAGAATTTTTATAATTTTTAAATGAACCAATAGATGACACATTAAAAAGTATTAAAATAAAACTTCAGGGCTACAGCTCAAGCTCTCAATAAGTTTAAATGGTAACGGCATTTGAAAAAGCTCAATAAAAAGCTTTTACCACCAGCTGTTGCAAAACTTCAAAAGCTTGATTGAATCAGGTAAGCGCTTGCGCATTGCTTCAAGCTTAAAGCTACATCAGGGGCGCGCAAATCAAACGAAAAGCTTTAAAGAAAACACTGAAGAGTCCAAAAATGTATGAGTGGCTTTATTTCCATATACACAAATAAATTTATTTATTATAGTCACACATTTTCTCAGCCATTAAGGCGCCCTCTGCTTTTATTAACACTTTTCTTTTCATGTAGTTGCTACCAAGTTTTTTGTTACATGTTGCTATTATAGTTTTATGGCCTTTGTTGCGTTTCCCCGTAAAGGTGTCAACAACTGGCTAACAATAGAGCACAAAATATAAGAAAAAAGGTTTTCTAACTTTTGCAGTTGTCAAACTGCTTGGGGCGCAGATTCGCATGAATACCCAATTAATTATGTTGGTCACACGCTCCATACTTTTGCTTTTCACGGTCGTTAGTGACGCGGGCAGCAGCACGCATACTCCTTTGAATGAGATGACACAGATGAGTACAAAAAATATACAGCCAGAGGCTAAGGGTTACTATACCAAGCCAAAGTTTACAATTTCCAAAGAAGTGAATTTCATTGGGAAGTTTTTGTTCTAAGTGTTTTGTTCGAGTTGATCTACATTTATTTTGTCTAGTCAAAAAATTTAAGGAGAAGAAGAGAATTATTGTAGCTAAAGAAGTTTGTTTGCTACGACTTTTGCTCAAATTCATCTATTTTTTTTATAAATAAACCACTTTTATATAAAATGTTTCCTTGAATAAGGTTTTCTGTCCAATATAGCTAAAAACCTAATTATATTTTTCCATTTTTTCGATAGTTGAGTAAGTTTGTGCTCTCAGTCTTTTGCATTAAGTCAAGTAATTATATCTAGATCACTGCTTAAATCATTTAGAGACGAACACCTCAAGGATTTCTGTTGAAAAACCGAAACATCAAAGCATTTGGGTTTTCCGCAGTTGTATTGAACTGTATTGAACAAGAGTTTTAAAAAGTTTAGTTTTGCGACCTTTCGTTAATTTGTTTGGCTGAAAACTTAGCTTCATAATCGATTCGCATTTTAAGTAGGCCAAAAACTGTTGCCGGGGAAACCACAGCAAAAGGCGTGAATCATCTAAAACAACATTGAACGTACACGTTCGATAGCCGATTGCAAGACAGTAATTTCCAGCAACAAAAGAAGAAAAAACAAAAACAAAACAGAAATAATAACAAAAAACAAAAACAAGCGAAGGTTGCGCAAATATATTTTGACTAAATATGTTGGGTATTACCTGAAGTGCGCTAATGCTGGAGGCGGGTTCATTGGGGTTTGCTTTAAAGGCGCACAGAATGCGGCAGACTGGCAGCAGCTGCAGGTATTTGTTTCTTTTTCTCATTTTTCTTCTTTTTTTTTTTGTTAAGCCTCAGTTAATTACAGAATTTAAAGCACACCATGCTCGCCGGAGCGATCCATCAATAAAATACTTGCAGACGTAGAAAGAAAGTAAAAACCCAGTACGTCGCAGCGCTACCTTCGTGGTTTTAAGTCCGCACTCTATGCACAAAAGCAAAACGAAAAGAGGCCCCCGAGTGGCCTGAGCCCCGCCGCCCGCTACCCGTAACTCCAAAACCCAAGTTGTCTGCAGCGCGACTTGAAGCGCTTTTATTGTGTTGCCTGCTGCAGAAGCTGTTGTTGCTGTGGCTGTTGTATCGTTTTGTCTTTTGCAGTTTCAGTTTCAATTTCAGTCGAACTCGGGCAGCAACGGCACACGGAAGCAGCCACGGCGCAGGCGCACCAGTTGAAGCTAAAAAAATCATCTAATACGAAATAAAACCCCAAAACGCAACTGAATTTTAGTGAAAAATAACGGTGTGATATTTAAGTGTAATTTTTATGCAATTCGCAAAAAAACAAGTAAACAAAATAAGCAAAGTGCAAAAATATTACCAAATTTAAGCATTAAAGAGCGACAATTAACAGCTTATAAGCAGCAGGCAATAATAATAATAAAAGCGAACAAATTTCTTAATAAAATTATACACATACAAATAACTATATATATATATATATATATATATATGTGTATATATATAAATATATTAACACGGCGCTTAACACTTTCATTTTCATTGGAGCGAGCGTCGTTTCGTTAAGTGCGTCAACGTTGGCGGGTTCGTTAAGTCGTGTTAAATAACGATAAACAAAAAAGTCAAAGAAATTCCAAAATATCTTCAAATATTATTGCAAATGAAATAAAAGCCAGACGAAACTTTTGTTTTCTGCCAGCAAAAAAAGGGAAAAACAAAATGCATTTGACTGCATATTTGTTGTGCCTAGGTGGGTATACAAAAATGAACCACAAACTATTGGTTTTACATATATATTTTGTAATATTTGATGAACGCGCGTGAGTGTCTCTTTATGTGCTAATGTGTGGTTGCTCCCAAAAAATAAACAATTTCATATGTTCGTCCCAAAAACAAAAGACTTAGGCAACGAACTTGAATTTGTAATGGGCGCGAAGTGGGCAGAAAATTGAATTGAATTGAGCTCAGTTCCATAAATAAAACACGTAGTGCGACCGAAAACTATTTCAACAGCCACATTGAGCTACAAAAGAGATCCAGATTGTTAGTTACTTTTATCCATCTTTCTCACAGCTTTGTGTGTATTGTAAAAGTGAAACCCTAAGCTCAAGTTCAAGCTGTATCGCTTTGTTGTCTCTTTTTTTATTGTCTTCAAATTAATAAGCCAAGAAACGAAACGAAAAAAAAAACATAATGCGCATCGGACAGCAAGGCAAAAAAAACGTGACTAAGGCTGCAACTTTCTTTGGCAAAATCTTCCGCCAAGTGACGTCACAAAAAACGAGTTGTCCAAATGCAAATTGCACTCACATACACATACACACACTCTCAGGTGTCCAAGGCCAATCAAATTGTTTCCAGCTACTGCATAAAAGTTGTAGATACAAATTAACATTTGCCAGGTGGAGATATAGATACCCGTTTCGTGCACCGCCTGGCTGTAAGTGCCTTTTCGGTATTACCGCAACAGCCCGGCCTATCCAAACCTATTATGCAACTACTTATATTTTATAAAAACAAAAAGAAGAAGCTAAAAAAAAGTTGCTGTCATCGCTCGCTGCACAACGCCAAACTTCAGCAATTTGTTGTTGTTGCCAACAATTTAATGTTATATTTATCTGTCGCTTCGGAAGTTATTGCAGATGCTTTTTTTGCGTTTTGTTTCTTGTCTCTTTTTATTGTCGCATCGCTCTGTGGCCGTTGCTCAATTGCAAATTTTTCCCGCAACGCTGACTATTTTTAGTTTCCCCAGCCGGTTAGCCGGGATTTTCACTTTCATTGGCATTGAAGAAAAATAATAATAGAAACAGCTGCTTGATTGTTGCTTTGCCTTTGAGCTTAAGTTGGATTTGGCTTCATTAGGTTCACCGTAAAAAGTGTTTTTTTCTTTTTAGAAAAAGAATGTGAGATGGCCTTATTGCTTATGGATCACTGCAAATATTTATTAGGATATTGGGCAATATTTTTAAGGCTTAAATATTTTCTTTAGTTCACTTCTTTTTTTAATTTTTTTAATAAAAACTTTATTTGAACTAAAAAAAGATATTTATTCTTTAGACTAATTTTCACAAAAAATATATGCAGCCACAATTTATTCCCATTCAATATATAAATACTAATACAATGTAATATACTTATTTATTGAAATATTAATTTAAATATTTTTAAATTCATTTCATTGAAATTGTCTCTTATTTTAAAATGTAAAATTTTATTTGCTTAAAGTTCCAAAACAATATTTAACCAAGATAAAAAAACTCGAAAGCTTGCTCTTAATTTTCTTTGTTAGAAGTAACCCAAATTTAACAAATGAAGTACTCAAGAGGATTTACCAACATATATATGTATATGTATATATATATATTTTGAACTAACAATAGTTCGATTGTTGGCCTGTGTGTTTTGTGCCTCGGGGCATTCACTTTTCATCAGACATCATTTCTATATGCGAGCCAAAAAGCCTTTTCGTATAATTGGCCAATATTTCATTGTGTGGCGCAGCAAGAAAATACAAAAAAATACAAAAAAAATGAAAAAATAAAATCAACTACAAAAAGCATTTTGCCATTGGTATGAGCAATTTTATTCCCAAGTGAAAGTGACAAAGTTGCAGTGCACACCTCGAAAAATGTTAATGAGAGGCGCATAAAAAAAAAATAAATACAAAAAAAAACTAAAGTCGAATTGTAACAGCTGTAACCCGAAATGTTTCGCCAGATGTCAGAGATAAGCCGCGTTGGAGAAATCTTGATGCGACCTTGAGTTGCAGCTTCTGCATTTATGTAAAATAGGCTGCTTTTAGTACTCCTCTATAAGGGAGCTCGGAAGCTCTGCTCCAAGAAATTAACAAATTGCAAGTCATTTGACGGGCGCGTAACCAATGCGAACTGCGATTATGTCACAGCCAACTAAATAAACATTAAACGCTTCAGTTGAAGAGCCACATACGGATATGCATGGCCAGTACAGCGGGCGGTTCAGGGCGGACCTATACAGTGAGAGAGCGAGACAGACACAAGCGACATACTTTCTCATTTTTTGTCGTACTACAGATGCGTAATGGCAATTTGTGGCATTACCCAACTTGCCAGAGATTTTGCATAAGTTGTAGCGGAGAGTTTTCAATTTGAATTTTGACTTAGGTCAGGTAGTAAGCTCATAAGCGTTTCACACATATCATTTATGGTGCTGGTGAAGTGAGTGATTGATTGATTGAAGACTAGAGCTGTATTCATTAGGTAAAATTGGTAATATATAATTTGAGGTCTCGCCTGAATGAGTTTAAAGTTTATATGAATAGAATCGCTTGTGCTGAGTGATTGATTGACTGATGGAAGATTATAGTCTAGTTCTATGAGGCTACGAGCCTATGAAAGAAAAGGGAAATGTTCATCTATAATTGGAATTACTAATTAATTGTCTGATTGACAAGAGCTAGGATAAGAGCTAAAAACAAGCTTTGAAAGCAAATAAATTCAAATAAAATTATTTGTAGTGACTGAGTAATTATCTATGTGATTGACTGAAAAGCAGCGTTCAGCATAATATATAAAAGCTTAAAAACCGAATATGTAGAAATAGTTTTTAATTTCTTTATACACTTAAATATTTATCCTAAATGTTAGATTGACTGATTAATCGAAGATAAGAGCATTTATTTATTCTTCCTAATATATCTGGATAACATCTGTAAATTTTTTATTTAATTGTAAATGTGTAACTGTCTTAACAAAAATGTATCTTTGAGTGAATAAGAATATCGGATATAATTATATATATATATATTTATGGGCTTGTGAGTTATAGAAACAAAATATCTTAGGCTCATCTGATGTGGTTGCACATTTCAATTATTATAATAAAATATAGTCCTAAATATTATCTTCTTAAGCCTTGAGCTCCACATTTATCCTCATCTTCTCACTTTTTTTATGTAATGACTTAATTTATATTCAAATTGATATTATTACAGCACTTGGAGCTGGCATCTTGGTGCAGGCACAAGTTCCCGCAGAGGACGACGAGCAGCCGCAGCACTTGACAAACGATGGTAAGTGGTTCACTTTGCAATTTGGTTTCCACGGGCATTCATAACTTTAACTATTAAGGCAGCGTCTTTCTTTCAGCCGCATCTGCACGACAAGCGCCTGGGCCGCCAGCTGGCCGAGGACTTGGAGTACAGCTCCTATTCAGCTAGCAGCGCCAGTAGCAGCAGCAATGCCAGCGAGGATGATGAGGAGGATGACATTGAGGGCTCCAGCGAGTACTACGACAGCGATGAGGAGCAGAGTACAGGCAGCAGCTCAGACAGCAGCAACGAATCTCTGCCACGACTGCTATCGTCTTCCACCTTTCATCGTATCTCCGAAACGCTGGGCGCGCTCAACACAGTGGGTCATATGCTGGTGGACATGACGCGCGGCGGTCAGGAGAGCAAAACAGAGAATGGGAGTAGCAGCGGCAGCAGCGTTGTTGAAGGCAGCTCCACCACCCCCAGCATCACCTCTACAGAGCTGAGCGACTCCACAACTGCCATGCCCTTGGACAAAGCTGAGCCGTTGCCTGGCATCTCGGGCAAGATTTTGGACACCTCTACAAGCACACTCTCCGCTAACAGTTTGCTGCCAGCAGGCAAGCCAGCCAATCTGAGCGCCATACAAGTGGCCACGAAACGAATTGGGCAGGCGGACGAGGCACCAGCCAAGCCCATGTTTGTTGAGAACAAGGAGGCGAAGCAGCAGCAGCAGAAGAAGAAGCGCAAGAAGAACAAAAATAAGCAGAAACTGAAGCAGAAGCCCAGCGAGGAGCTGAACCAGGCCACTCCACAATCCCAGCAGAAGATCAAAATACCCACCACGCCACGCACCACCAGCACCAGCTCGAGCTCGATCACCACCACGCTGCGTCCGCTTGATCAGCTGGCCTTGGCCAGTGATGATGCTGGCACCGCGAAGGATGTGGAGAACTATTGCAAGACGCCCAGTGGGCGGCCGGGTCGATGCGAGGATTTGAGCAGCTGCCCCGCTCTGCTGCTCAATCTTAGCAGCCTGCGCGAATCGCTCTGTTTTAAGAGTCTCTTCGTGCCGGGCGTCTGTTGTCCGTTGTCTGCATCTGCCTCTGAGAGCTCCACAGTGCTGACCACACAGCGTCCTTTGAAATTGACCACTAGGACACCCGCCAGCACCACCACACTGGCACCCACCAAGCGGACAACATTGCGACCCACGCCAAGACCCACCAGCAAACCCAGCAGCAGGCCCACATCCGGTCTAGTGCTCATTCCGCAAAAGAAACCACCGACAACAACAACCAGCACAACCACGGAGGCACCACTGGAGCCAGAGGATCTGGATGATATAGCCAACAACATTGTCGATCCGGATGAGTGCGGACAGCAGGAGTATTCGACGGGTCGCATTGTGGGCGGCGTAGAGGCCCCTAATGGCCAGTGGCCTTGGATGGCTGCCATATTCTTGCACGGGCCAAAACGCACAGAGTTCTGGTGTGGCGGTTCCCTCATTGGCTCCAAATATATTCTGACTGCGGCGCATTGTACCAGGGATTCAAGACAAAAGCCGTAAGTATTGGATTAAAATTGGATGGAGAATTTCCAAAATATAATATAGTTCACAATAAGGCTCTTTATAATAGGGTCTTTAATTTGGGAAGACTGAACTCTGGAAGCACATTAAAGCTTTAACTTGTAGCAATTTATCAAGTGAATACAATTTATATAGTCTTATCTTGAAGCTTCTAACGCATTGAGTATTCAAAAAACTCTTTGTCTGAATACAATTCATCAAGGTTAAAGTAATTTTTTCTGTATGAAAATTAATACACTTAAGCTAAAACAAGCTTATATCAAAGATAAAAATAACGCTGAAAATGTATTGTCAGAAAGCATATTTAGACTTTTGTATATAAAATTATTCAATATATAGGCTTTCATAAAGCTGATTTTCTAACTATTTTCATATTAATTTCGCAACTTGAGGCTTAACAAATCTATACATTCTCTGAAAGTTCATTGACTAATCCGTTTTACATGATTAATCGAACACTTAATCCAACTGTGAAGTCAATTAACAACAATAAAATAATATTCTCTTCAGATTTGCTGCGCGTCAGTTTACTGTACGTTTAGGTGACATAGATCTGTCCACAGATGCTGAACCCTCTGATCCGGTCACCTTTGCCGTCAAGGAGGTGCGCACCCACGAACGGTAAGTGCTGGCTCCTTCTGGCTCTCCTAAGGTAAAGCAAAACTTATTTATTATCTCATTCCCTTTAGTTTCTCTCGCATTGGATTCTATAATGACATAGCAATACTTGTTTTGGATAAGCCCGTGCGTAAGTCCAAGTATGTGATACCCGTTTGCTTGCCGCGAGGGGGTCGCATGCCGCCCAAGGAGCGTTTGCCTGGACGTCGGGCAACTGTCGTGGGCTGGGGCACTACCTACTATGGCGGTAAGGAGTCCACCAGCCAGCGGCAGGCGGAGTTGCCCATCTGGCGAAACGAGGACTGTGATCGCAGCTACTTCCAACCTATCAATGAGAACTTCTTATGCGCTGGCTACTCCGACGGAGGGGTCGATGCATGCCAGGTAGGTTCCGGTAGATTCTCTTTGAATTTCACAGCCTAACATGTATCTCTCTTTTCACAGGGCGACTCTGGTGGTCCCTTGATGATGCGTTACGATTCGCACTGGGTGCAACTGGGCGTTGTCTCCTTCGGCAACAAGTGTGGCGAGCCTGGCTATCCTGGCGTGTACACACGCGTCACTGAATATCTGGACTGGATACGCGATCACACGCGGGATTAGGCGATCGCCTTAGTTGTAACTGTAGCTAGGTTTATGTACGCGCTAGTCTATGTACGTGTAATTCTCTCTCCCTGTCGCTGTTTATACTATATTTATGAATTCCCTCAACAGGCACAATTTTTTTAACATATTACGCGTAGTTGTGTATAGCATTTGTTATTTAAATTATTTAATATTAAACGACAAAATAAACAAAAAATTGTTCAAAACTATGCAAAGTGTTTTTATAAGGGAAGAGTATAAAACATTTAGTTATAAAGTTTTCTATGAATAATAATATAAATGCATTCTTTCCTCATTTCCCTACTATCTAATATCTAATATCTAATATCTAATATCTAATATCTAATATCTAATATCTAATATCTAATATCTAATATCTAATATCTAATATCTAATATCTAATATCTAATATCTAATATCTCATATCTAATATCTAATATCTAATATCTAATATCTAATATCTAATATCTAATATCTAATATCTAATATCTAATATCTAATATCTAATATCTAATATCTAATATCTAATATCTAATATCTAATATCTAATATCTGATAAAAAATAATAATAAATAAAAACTAGACTGATGAGCTTATTTCGACCCTGCCGAACTTTGGTAATACCCTTGTAATTGTAAAGCATATAAGTATTGTTTTTCTCAATTGCCTAAAAAGACATCAAGATTGATGTATTTACTAATTTTTGGATCTCAGGTGTAAAATTGAAGAAGATACAGTTTTTACTTCCACGCTCCTAGTAACCTATATGTCTAATTTTTGGGCTTTAGCTGTACATTTTTAGAAGGTATAGTTTTCTCCCAGCTACCACGCCCCAATGAGACAGATGTACATCATTTTTAATAATTTTGTCGAAGCTGTCGTGCTTAAGGTATTTGTTAATTTTTGGGTCCCTAGGTGTAGAAGATACAGTTTATACCGATTCGACACGCCCCTTTTGTTTGGGGGTGGTTCATACAAATATATAATTTTAGATTTGAAGACTCTGGCTCTAATAGCGCCCAACATACTAGAGAGTTTACTTTAGATGGGTGCAAAACAAAAAGTTGTGGGTGCAATTCGGAAAAACCTAAGGTCTGTAATTATTTGTTATTATTTCGTAAAACTTAGTTGTCAATCTTCACTTTATTCGCAATATAAATAAACAATGCCAGCTGTGGCTAATGTTACAGTGGGGTGAGCAGGGATGTTCGGGGCAAGTTCAATCGCTTGTCAATTCCACTTTCAGTTCTCGTAAAGTTCTCACAGCTGACGGACGCGTCATTCGTTTTTCGTGCTTTTGCCGGCAACGTGCGCGCTTTTTTTTGCCGATTCTTCAATGAATTTTGTGTATTGTAAATGCTTCGATAACGAAATTTGGCACTTGAATTGAGATGAGCGACAAACAGTAGTAGCTTCCAAAATTTATTTGTTTATAACGCTGATAAACATTGTGTTGTTATTGGCATTACCGGCAGTAAGTAAAAAAAAAGCTTTAACGTGTTGTTTATAGAAAGCTTTTAGCGCGTGGTAAGTACAAGAGTCTCAGTTGAAAAAGGTCTCTCCAACAAAGCGGAATAGACTAGAGAGGAAATAAGATAACGGCGAGCACAACTAACAACCACTGACTCAACACTCACTCTCTCTTCCCCTCTCTCTCTTATTCTGTGGTTCTGTAGAGGTCATACATAAATCAAGTTTAGAATTTTAAAATAGTCCGTTTTATGAGTATTGATTAAAGAAACATTTTCTTATAGATTACTTTGCTATGCGATGATTTTGTAGAACAGTAACTGGAACACATAAATTGTAAACACGACTTGTAGCTGCTTTAGCCATAAGCTTTAAGCTTCTGTGTTTATATGTTAACTATCAAAGCATACCAAAGTTTTATGCTTCTGTTAAGTTTCTCTTAAGCTTTTTTGGGCGTTTTCTTAGCGTTTTGTGAGCGTTTTTGTGACGGATTTGTTATACAGTTGATAATTAGTTGTCATTTTTGATTTTGAACTTTAAACTTATTTAATTTACTTTTTTAAAATTTACCTTAGTCAAATTTTTTTAAAATTATTCAATATTAAAAATATTGTATACTTGCATTTAAAAAAAAAAAGACTTTATGTTTCCGCCCGGGTTCGAACCGGGGACCTTGTGCGTGTGAAGCACACGTGATAACCGCTACACTACGGAAACTGTTGGGAACCGATCGACTTAGAGCAGCTCAAGATCAAAAGCGTTCACAATTTGAGATTTTTATTTGGATTATCTGAACTTTCCATGAATAATATAAATAATTTGACGATTGTGCTGCCCACTCAGTACATGATTCACAGTGAGAAAGAAAAATCTAATTAAAGCAGCCATTGAAGTATTTAATAAAATATTAATATATTAAATAATAAATTAATATATTTTGTATTTATTATTAGAAAATTATTAGTTCTTGTTAATAAAGTAACCCAAAAAAAATATCTCGATCTGTTCCCGCCCGGGTTCGAACCGGGGACCTTGTGCGTGTGAAGCACACGTGATAACCGCTACACTACGGAAACAACTGGCGATCCGCTCGCCCAATGCAGCTTATAGTAGGTCGGCACATTCTGTCCGCCAGGCAAATAACTGTATCTGGCCAAAGCGCAATCTAAAGATTGTGCCCGCGTTGGAGTTTGTCAAACTCTTGGCACACCCACAGTTAATTGGCATCTTGCCAGACCACCCACTTTCAATGGCTGCTCAATTGGCACCGAGGGCACAAAAAGCATTCGAGGCATTCGCTGAAGTTGAGAAATGCTTGAAACATGCACACAGATTACCAAGTCAAGTTCCAACAAGTACATCCCCTATCTTCTCGCCCTGCCCCGTTACGGTACACCTTTAAATAAATTTGCCCATGCTGATCCTTAATTAAAATTCCTATTGTCTGTGCTGGCCTGCATAGATTTTGCCACCCGCACGCCCTTTCCCCTGCCCCTGGCACACAATTAATATGCAGGCCAAGAACGCTCTCTAACTGCTCGCACTCGTTATAATTACGCATTTAAATTGGCACAAAGGTTGAGCTTGGAGATGGAGAAGCAGACGAAGACGGAGACGGAGACGGAGTCCTGGCCAGGGATATGCTAGCATTGGATGTGAATGTTGAGTTAGCTGTTGGCTTCTTCTTGTTGTGATACCTTAACAAAGGGTATTATAAATTTATAGCCTTAATATGTACATAACACTTAGAAGCAGGCAGGCATTGGTTTGAATATATATTATCTATAGCTGTCGTTAGCTTAGGGCATATAATAATTTTTGAGTGTCTTTTTTATATTTTTTTATTTATACAAGTAAATGTCTTTAATAATCTATTGGCACTTCTTAATCCGAATTTGAAAGAAACTCTTATGTGCTTCTGATTGTTATATAAAATGAATTTATTTATTGTGAATTATATATTATATTTTTAATTCTTTGGCAAACAGTTATCAAAATTGTATATCTATATCGTATTATAATAAATACATTTAACGAATATTGAAATAATTTTGTAAAATATAATTATTATATCAAATATCTATTTCCAAAGCAG
Source organism: Drosophila gaucha (assembly GCA_035045545.1). NCBI lineage: Eukaryota > Metazoa > Arthropoda > Insecta > Diptera > Drosophilidae > Drosophila > Drosophila gaucha. Next base: position 1,983,150 of record JAWNOY010000342.1, read on the forward strand.
AAATTGTAATGTCGTAAATATATTTTCTATGGTTTGGCATAGAATATTATATGTTAAATTACATTCACTTGTTACATAATTGTGGAGCAAAGGTATTTAATCTTCGGCAATCCAGAGATAACTTATGATTCTTGTTGTTGTTGCTGGTGCTGTTGCTGTTGCTGCTGTGGCTGTCTGTGTGGTATAAATTTGGGTCAATGGGAAAAATGTCAGAATTGAGTAATTACAACATAATTTTCAATTTTGCAGTTTACGTTGTAAATTAATTTGCGGTCGACATTTGCAAAGCGGGCCGTCGCGCGCATTGTGTGGCTCGGCTTTTGGGCTACGCCTACAAGCAGCCCTCCCCTAACCATCCACTGCAGCAGCAGTTGACTCGCGTCTATGCTGATGAAGCACACAATCGTGACTGGGCGCGGCTTTAAGAGGGGGCTTAGGGGTCAGAACAATTATAGCAACAATTAAGGGGCAGCTGGGCAGCTCATTGGATTTGTGTGTGTATGTGTGGGGGAGGGGGGTCGAGTGCGTCGTTTGTTGTGCATAATTAATTTGCAGTTATTTTGCAAGTTCGTGTGCTTTTCTTTGTTGTGCTCACAGCGAGGGTCAGGGGTCGGGCAAAAACTGTTTACGATTTTACAGTCGAGCGCATTTTAATTGAAAAATAAAAAAGTAAACTAAAAGACAATTCAGTGTCAACGACACATGAGAAGCAGCAGCTCCAGAATGGGAGGGGTACGGAGGCGTGGCAGGGTCTGTAGTCAACAGCTGTGAGTAAGAATCATGAGGGAAGTTGGCTGGCCTGGCTTATGTAGGATGCAATAAAAAATTGACCCGAAAATGTGTAACAAATGCTGTGACATATTTTCACCAAACCAAGCCCCCTCTTGGCACACACACACACACACACACAGCAAATACCCCGTTAGCCGCTGCCAATGATCCTGAAAAGGAATAAGCAGAAAAGCAACTCACAAAGGGTGTTTCAAATGGGGCGTAGTTTGTAGCTGGGGGCCAGCTCTTTGAAGTCAAGGGGCTGCAGGAGAGGGTGTGCGTGTGTGTGTGTATATAGTGAAAATCGGTTGCGGGCAACATTTGTTTTGGGCTACAGCACAGCAAATGTGCAAAAATGAATATGAGAAAAAACAAAAAAAATAAAGTCAGGCAAATGGCGAAAATCTGTAACTGTAACTGCAACATGGCATGAACTTAATCTGCTGCCGATTGTCGTTGTTGCTGTTGTTGTTGTTGCCAAGGGTTTGTAGCTCAATTTGTTGCCCGTGCATGGCAGTAGCTACTTTTGGTAGCAGCGGGTGTATGGGCGGCGTGGGCTGTAGCGAACCAATCCAAACCAAATACCGCCGCATTTTCAATATTGCGGCAACAATTTTCATCGTTGTTTGTATTTGCGAGCTGTGTAATAATGAAAGCAACGATTGGGGCGTGTAACAGCCAGTTGCTCACTCCTGCACCCGTTTCCCAGTTCCCCAGTTCCCCCGTTTTTGCATGGGTTTGCGGATTGCGGATTGCGGGTTACGGTTCACGGGACTGGGAGGTCAGCTCTCTCGACTCGGGGTGTTCATTTAATTGAAAACAACGCGCGGCAGCACTTAAAGTGAAACCGAAAACAGATGGAAACGAAAAACTTACAATAATTGCTTGGAAGGCGCTTTAATCGACTTGGGGCTGCCCAGCTGTAAACTTGAGACTCGCAGAGCAAAGCAACAGCAGCAGCAAAAGTTCAACCCGAAACTCAAGTGTGCAGCTAATGAATTCTTTATAGAGCTTCGTATCAAAATTATTGAGCAATTCCCTTTAATTAACAGCACATTAAGACAAAGGAAAGTTGAGAACGGGTCGGAAAGCTACGTTTACTTTGTAAAATATTACTAATTAAGAAAAAGCTATATGTATGTACATTTAAATGAGTTATCTGATAAATTATAAGGATGCAGAAACTTTACTGAAGATATAATTGGTAATTGGCGATGCCAAAGGTCAAAGTTTATATGCATCGATGCAAAATGTGACTTCGTTTAAGTTTGAAGGCTTCGTCCCTATTGCTATAGTAACAAGCAAGAACCCTCCAGTCGGGACTGTTCGACTAGGAGATCCCCTGAACGAAGTCCAAAAATATTTGTAATCGGTATTTGAATTACAGAAACCTACATTAATAAATTTAGTGTCTACAGCATAAATGGTCTTTAAGTATTGGGCTAAAAATTAAGTCAAAGTACCAATTGTTATCGATAATAAGGAAACAGTATGAGTTATTGAGTATGAAAATTTTCTTCTACTGCGTGTTGTATACAATTATTTATAATTAAAATCTTAAATCTCTAGTTTGTGTAGCTTACGAGATCGCTGCGCTCTTACTGACCGACAGATGGACAAAGGGACATTAGCTCGTCGTCCTCGTCAAATATATATACTTTATGGGGTTTGCTACGCCTCCTTCTGTTACATAGTTCCAAAAAAAACCATTATACCCTGAATTCACATTTTCAATGGGTTCAGGGTATAAAAGGTCAAAGTTAATATCAAAAGAATTTGATTGCATCAATGCACAATTGACTGCTTTTGAGTTCGAAGTCTCTGGCTTTATTGCGATAGAAAAAATTACATTAAAAATCAGGTTTAATGTATAAAAAAAAATCTTTATATAAGAGTGAAGTGAGAGAAGTTGAGTTATATATTTCTACATGTGACTACAATAGTATTATATATTTTTATACGGAACAGATATGATTTTTAATATTTAGCAACTTTTAGAAAAATACAAAAATAATGACTCAAAATCAGAGGAATAATTTGGTTTGGTATAATAAAAAAGAATCTGAGATGAAATTCTGTTGACTGATCTATTATCGATCTATATTAAATGTTAGCCCATTATAGATATACTATACTTTTGTACCCTTACAAAAAGGGTATATTAATGTTGGTCAGAAGTTTGCAACGCATAGAAGGAAGCATCTCCGACCATACAAAGTATATATATTCTTGATCAGCAAGACGAGCTGAGTTGGTATAACACTGTTCAATGCGATATCCTCCTAGAGTATTAAAGCTACAGAGTTGAAACTTTCCACATAGTCTGCATTCTGCTGAACGCATTGCATATCTCGGAATCATCTGGATCGGATGACTATATCCTATAGCTCCTATAGGACAGAACGGTCTTAAAAAATGTTTAAATAGGTAAAAGTTAGGCGGTAATGAAGTCTAAGACTTGAAAATTTGAATTTATACTATTGAACCCAACCTTCATGCAGTAATATGTAGTATATATATAGCTATGCCTTTTGCGGGGATGGCAAAACGCGTAAAACTATACCTTCTACACTTTAAGAGCTTTTAAATCCAAATTCGGAAAGTAAGCTATTGTTGACCTCCCCTTAGATCGATCAAAAAGTTATGTATCCACGCCCACTTGGGGCCTTGCAAATCGGTAAAATCTGTATTAACTATAATTTTACACCTAGAGACTAAATAAATTGACAAGGACGTTAAGCTCGGCTGCTTCGACTAAACTGTAACTTTAACTATAAAATTAAATATATTAGGCTTTTGCGACGTGGCAAATCGCAAAAATTTAACAAATCAGAGTAAATACCAAAATATATACCTAAATCCCTTACAATTGCAAGAATATTTCCAAGCTTCGGCATGTCCGGGGTTAGCCCAACTCTTTCCTTATGTATTTTATTGGTAAGAAGTTGAGTTCAATGACTAGGAAAAATATTTAAAAAAATTTCAATTCCTATGTCCTATCATAACAAATTTGCTTGGATCTTCAAAAATTAGAGAGATATAGAGTACCACAAAATAATAAATAAAGTTATTTTAACGGACATTATGTGTTATAATAATATTACTTTCATTCAATTGTTCATGCAGAACTGGTACCATTTCTTATTTGCTGTAAAATATTTGTCTGCTTAAAGAAGTCTTTAAGCTTTAGCAACACCCAACAGGACTAGACTTGAAGAAATCAGATCTCTCAGCTAAAATGTTTCTACATTTATATCAATTTAAATGTGATACAAGTGGACTAACGGGTACTTAAGAGCTGCTGCTGATGTTTTATAACTGTAACCGGATATTTTTGCTTGTTGCAATTGACGGCGCCTTCCTTTGTGCAACTGACGCCTACGCAGCGACCTTTGCTCGCGCGCGTGTGTAACTGTGTGAGTGAGTGTGTGTGTGGCGCTTCTCTGTTGCATATTCTGTGTTATCTTTGACTATATATATGTGTATATGCACATATGCACATGTCTGTGCATGTGCATGTGCGTGTGTGCGTGTGTGCATAGCCCGTTTGTAAACAAACAGCATACAGAAGGATACAAGAACAGAGCAAGTGGACATGCCAAACAGACGCCGCCCCATGGGTGCTTCGAACTGGACAAACAGGGCTACCAGCAGCGATTGCAACTGAGCTCGTTCAAACGCATGCCGTTCGTTGTTGCGTTATGGACAAAACCTAGCGATGAGAACAGAATGGGGTCCTTTGGCAATCCTCCCCACTCGCTCTCCCTCTGGCTTTGCGCTCGCCATGGCAGCAGCACAAAACCAATAAGTCAAAAGACCAAAAAGGCTTAACGGACTATAAAAAGCAAAAGGCAACACGAAAGAAACTCAGCACAAAATTACAACGATTGCAAAAGAAGTAAAAAAAAAATGAGAGAGCGTCGAAGAAATAACCAGATTGTCAAAATATCTTTTTACAACATGTCGATTTTTTGATACTCTTAAGAAATAAATTGATATTGATCAGGGTTCGAAATAATAACAAGTATATTTATAAGTTAAAACTTTGATTACGTATACTTAATATTTTTATATTTCATAATATTTCTTATATGTAGTATTCGTTTATAGAGTAATAGTTAGTTTAACACGTTTATCTCCATTATCATTATCTAATTATTTATTAAAACTTAGCTCAAGCGTAAAGCTTAATTTAAACTTAAGCGTAGCTTCTACTCAATATCTTCTACAGATATATATATAGAAGATATTGATATTGACACTATATTTTTCTTCTTAGTATCCTTGACTAGCTTTATTGAAATGCTATAAAACCTGTCGAAAGGGTATCAATGGCCATAATAACAACACGTGCTGTTGTTGACTGTTTTGTGCAGTGATTGCCGTATAGAGGAGTCGAGATCTATGAGCTGCTGTTGCCGTGGCTGTTGTTGCCCGAGCAGCTCGTCCAGCGACCCATTTGTGCCAAGTGTGTGACAATAAAATGTTTACTGATAGGCAACAACAACAACAACAACAGCAACAACACGAGTAAACCCGGTCGAGCAATTGAATGTGGCACAAACTGCTTGCCGGATGGCTGGCAATGTCTCACTGTGTGCTGTGCGTGGGTGGATGGATGGGTGTGCCTGTCATCTATTAAAAAAGGTTGGCAAAGCAAACTAAATGGCAGGCAAAAAGCAAAGCCCGGCGACTATTATAAATAATAAATGCTGACTGGTCAAGCCAGAGCCGAGCAGAGTCTGAAGTCTAGAGAGTGGAGCCGACCTAACCCACTCCCTGTCAGCCTTATCCACATCCCCACCCCCGCCCCAGTTCCAGGCCCAAGGCGCAACTTTCGGCGCCGGCTGAGCAAAAACAATTTACTGTGTTGTTTTTTTTTTTGCTGCTGCTGTTCTTCCTCTTTTTATTTTACTGGCTAACGCGCCCTTGGCTCATAAATCTCAACCAAGAGTGAAATAAAGCTAAACGTACCGTCCAGATACGAGCTACTGGGTTCTGTCGTGGTGGAGAAGGGAAAGTGTCTAAGGTGGGGGCTTCGGGGCCTAGGCACCTGGCAAATTGATTTGTTGGTTTATTCGGCTACCTATAGCCCGCCCTCCCCTGGGCACAGGGCGACGCCTGTTTGTGTCATAAAATACGACGACAGGATGTTATATGAAGTGTCCTGGCTTGAAATGACATTACGATGAAGTGTAGTCGGGCTGCAGGCGGCGCTATAAAGCAATTTACAATTGCGCCCAGCTCCAGAGTCCTTGATCGATTCAATTAGACGGCCAGCCGCCTAATGCCTTTAATTTAAATCAATCAATCAATCAATCTGCTGCTGCTCCTGATGCTGATGCTGTAGCGGCCCCCAAAACTTATTGTTAGTTTAGTTCGAGCTTGTATTTATCTCCCTTTTTTCTTTGTTCGCTCTCATTTTTAGGCTGCGGCTTATCTAGCCTTCATTTTTATTCGGCTGCTTTGGACTGGCTTAGTTTGAATTGATTGGGACGCCTTTTGGTTTGGCCCTGACCCATAGATGCTGCTGCTGCTTGGTTTTAGGCTGGAGCTTACGCATTTTGGGTCCTTTTGTCTTACGGCTAAGCTACTTAATTTATTTGACCCTATTCATGTGTCTATGCTGAGCAAATTTTAAAGCGGATCCCAAATTGCCATCAAATTGCCAGCAGGCTTTTAGATAAAAAGGTGAAACAAACAAAACATGACCTGCATTTATTGCTCTACTCTAAGCAGTTGTGAGCATCTGTGTGTGTGTGTGTGTGCGTGTGTGTGTATCCTCTAAGTGGCTTCTTTCTGTGAAATTTTACGTGCACATTTTGTAGTTTTTATGTTTGCATTAAGCTCAAATTTCTGTGAACTCTTCAACAATTTCGTATGCATCCGGTGCACTTTTCATATGTTCATATATTTACTTTGCTTTAAATTTTGCTGGAATTTCAACTTGTGACAGGACATAAATCATTGTTGTGCGATGTTGTAAAAGGTCTCAGTTATATGTGAACATAAATCCTTAGTATATATATCACAATCTACTTTAGCTTCAGCAAACAGAAAGTTTGAGAGATTTCTTTCACAGGAACACTTTTATAATTGCATGACTTTCAGCTTCCATCTGCTTCGAATTCAAGTTAATTTTAATTTTATATATTTATAGCACTTTAGACAATATAAATGTCTTTTCAGCTTTACCAATTGAATTTAAAATATTTAATTTTAGGTTATTTATTGATTATTTAAAGAGACAAATATTTTAAGATTAATATTAAATTATTAAAAATATAGTATGTGACTTAAGAGAAACTTATTTTCGGAATTCTCTAAGGGTAAGTAATTTCCCTTTGGAGAAACTAACCATAAAATTGGTACACATTTAGTACAATATAAATACATATTTATGCTATTGAACAGAATCATTTACTTCTTAAATTCAATTGGTATTTATCAGAAGACAGACAGTAAGATAAAGGGATAATCTAGAGCATATAGGTTTCGATTCTCTCATAGAGGTTGCTGTTGAAATTGAGAAGTTAACGGTTTCTGAACCGTCTGGATTGCATGACCTGCATCTGTGCAACGACGGCTCGTTTGCTGCCATTTGCTTGCAATCTTTCAATAATTCATGATGCAATCAATAACGTAAACTAACAACACGTGAACAGGCCAGGCCGGGCTAGGCAGGTGAGTAAGGGCTGATTGAGTTAGGAGCTGGGTATAGTTACCATTCTTAACCGTATGCTGACTGGCATTTCGTTTACATTTAGCTACGATTCGTTTCACCTGCATATTTTGCCAATAAATTGTGCCGACTGCCTGTTCGCCTTACTGGGGCCCTGCCTAGCTAGCTTTATCCTAACTGCCATCGAATGGCTTCGATGTGTGTGCGCTATCAAAATGTCAGAGTTCAATGTGCAATTTAAATGCAACACAGTGCAATTGGCTCGTTGCAGGTGCAACGATTGCAGAGCAAATACAACAGGCAAAAAAAGAAGAAAAATGCAAACAAATGCAAACAATTTATATTTAAATGCGCTGCAATTTGCTGCAGCTGCTCGAAGGAGAGAGCCAAACGGGGGCGAGGCTTTTGGCATTGCTTGCGGCAATTTTTAATTGGCAAATAAAAATGTGCAGCAAGCGCAAAATGTATGCATATGAATTGGCCCAGCGAGCTGCAAATTGAAAATTTATTGTGAAAAATCAACGAAGAGCCAAAAAGTATGTTGTGCATAGAGAGAACGCAAATATACTGTCACACACACACACACGCTCGCACACAGGAAGCATCGATTATTCAAAACATCCGCAATTGCGAGCGCTTATCAACAATAGCGCCATCTAGCGGCAGTGAGGCGCAGTTTGTCAAAATCATTTCGAGTTTTGGGTTCTCCCCTTTTTTGTTGTGTGTTGTGTGTCCCCTTTTGCTGCACAGTGTGTTAAGGCTTAGTGTCTATTGTCACACACAGCCACAAAACGCACACACACACACTCACAGAGTCACTTACACACACACATACAAGCAGACTTCATTCATATGCATGACGATGTGTCCATTTTTGTGGCTTGTCATTAATGCATAAAAAATGCTAATGGGGCCAACGTTTATGGCGTTGCTTTTGGCCAAACCAAAAAAAAAGGGAAAGGAATAAGGTGCAAACTGCTGTTGGCCCTGGTTGTTGTTGCCGTTGTTGCTATTGGGGCAAATGTGTTGTCGTAATGCCTTTTAAATGAAGTTGTGCGCCATTTGCCATTTGAAGTTTTCCTTTTTATTATTATTTTGGACTCTTTTGCACCGTTTGCACTGATGGCCACAACAAACACACTCTCACATACTCAAACAGCGGCCCAAATTGACTTGAGGGTATTATCTGCAATGGCAGATTAGTAGCAAGCATCTTGCTGCTGACTCTTGTAATGCTAAAAGATTTTTATGTCGTAATTCCATGCGAATTGGCACTTTGACGCTGCTCGTCGGGCATATCTGTTAGAATGCCAGGACATGTCGAACTGTTAAGTAAATGTCTTTAATAGCCGGACGACTGGTACAAAATGATAACATAGCGAGGATCTTAGAAAAAGCAGAGAGCAAGGCGAATCAGAGTGAAAGAGAGCGAATATGTAGAGTGTTAGAGAGAATCTATAATATAAGTTTTAGTTGCTTTAACTTTTATTAAAATGAGATGTTCTTTATACTCTTAAGTCTTAATAACTTAAACTTTCATAGAAAACTTTTTGAGAGTATCCATTAAACCTCTATAAAAAACATAAAAACTGGTAACTATATTTTTTAAACTTTAATGCTTGATTTGCTTGCCTTTTTTCATGGTAATGCTAAAATTAATGAGTTATTAGATAATCGCGCAATATAACTCGGAGTATCTTAAATGCAACACATCGTAACGTTTAATGGGGTTCTAAAAACCCCAACATGTAAACCATTTCATTAGGTCTTTTTGTTGCTCTTCTTTTAGTACACGTTTAATGTGACACCATTTTAATGTCATGTTGACGTGTACCCAGACACAATTCCCAATGGGCTGACAAATAAAAAGGTTGCTCCAAAATGGGCGATATTCAATTTACCTTTTCGTGCCAAAAGCCTTTCATAACCGGCGACACTTTTAGGACTCTCATTTCGAGCAGCTGACCCCAGTCAGTTGCCATAGCTGTATTAGTTATCTCTTTATCTTTTACTATATCTTCAGCACTGACTTTATCTATATGCGTACCACTGTAACCCATAAACCAACAAAAACAACTAAAAGCAAACAAAGCTTTTGCTGCATGTGCATGCCTCTGTTTACAGTGCCTAGGTGTGTATGTGTTTGCCTTTGAGTGTGTGTGTATGTGTTTGTTTTAGTGTTATCTGTGCGTCAGCATCAGCGGCGCGTAACGCGAACATTTTTCAAAGCTACGCAGCAATAACCAACAATATCCCAGGGCCCAGATAGAGATACACGCCACGGACGATAGCTCCTATGGTATCCCATTTGATTTGAGTTGAGAACGTGTCGTGTTTTTGATAACGTTACACGACTTTATGAGAATATATGTTGAGTCATAAAAGAAGCATGTAATTGAAAGCAAGACACGACTTCAAGTCAAGCCTGGGTAAATCAAATTTTCTGAACACGGCTAAGCACGACTTAAATGTGACTTAAAGATAGGTTTCTATGAGCATACATCATGTAACATAACATCAGACTTGATGAAAGCGATTTAAAATATCACTTATAATAAATTTGCATGATTGAAAAACTATTTAGACACAACATGGAAAAGTTAGCACGACCTAAACACGACTAGACAAGATACAACTTGGCCGAAAACTGACTAAGCTTAACACGACTTACGACTACATCAAATTTCGTGTTGATTTCTGGCTCTAATCGCATGCTGCACACATCTCTAATCGCTGCGGCTCGACTTTGGTCCAAGCCGCGCCCATAGCGCGTGCAGCATTGGAGTTCATTTTCATGAAGTTTTCGATTTTTTTTCCCCATTTTAGCCGCTGCGCTGAACACGAGGTCACGGGGCCGAGTAAAGGGTAGGGCGAGTGTCAAGCAGGCAGAGGGTTAGCAGTTGATGGAGGGTGAGGCAGGAGCAGGGGCAGGGGCGTGGGTCAAAAGAATGGGGAAATACTAGGCGGCCACAGCTACAGTCAAAATGGCAATTTATCATTTTGTGCTTAAGAGCGCGGCAGGTAAAGAAATGAAACGAAATGAAACCAAATGAAATGAAATAAAATGAAATGAAGGGCGGCATGTGCGCTACATATTTTTAGATACTAACAAGTGATAAAAGGCCAGCACGCAGCTGCCAACACACACACACACACACACACACACTCGCACATGAGTGACTGACAAACTGAGGAACAGCTCTGACACCTACTGTAATGCGGAGCAAGAGTAAGGGGGGCGGGGAGGCGTGCACTGTTAATGGCCAGACCACAAGGCAAGTGTGTGGAACGTAGCCAAAAGCCAGCAAGTGCTGTGGCACGGGCTGAGCTGCTGACGTGGCATTCCACGCTGCGTATCCATCAATGTCTGGCCCATGTCGTCCTGAGCGGCTGCTCTCCTGTCTGCTGCTGACGTGCCTGCATTAAGCAAGCCCCAAAGAGCACGGCTCCGCAAAAAAATATATGCGAAAAAGAAGAAAGGTTCGCTTTTATTTCGTATTTGCCGAAGATTAAACACGCTTGTTAGCATATTGAATATATTATATTTTTCAAACAATCCAGTATCTAGCAAGTAAACTTCAATGCGATCTATTTGATATAAGGGTTCCATATCATGCGGCTTTACAGATTTGATATCTAAGCTGAACTATCAGTTATTGCTAGCTCAAAATATAAATATATATTCTTATCTACACGAAATGTCCATCGTACCAGTGCAACCTTCATCAAAATTGTAGTATGCCCATTGGCAGCGTATAAAAAGCGAAAAAATTGAAAGGCTTTTATAGGCGCCGGGCTGAGGCGTGGGCGCTACCTCAACAGAAGCTGCTAAATTTTTTGGCAATTCAATTGATGGCTGGCTTCGTTACAAGGCCCAACACTCACACCAGCCAACCAGGCTAACAAAACTGTGGCACGACCTCGGGGCGTTTGCTTTTAAATGCGCCGCGCCACTTAGCGGATGTTTCCTGCCCCACCCAGTCGGGCCGCGTGCATTGCGTGGTTTATTAGCTGATCCCACCGGCTTGACAAGCCACTTTTGACGCGGCCCCATCCAGAAAACAGGAAGTCTTAGGCGGTAATTTACTTTTCAGTGCCCCAACTGGCAAATTATGCAAGACTTTCAGGCTTCAGCCCTCAGTCCTCAGCTGCTCACGTTCCGCCTCGTCTTCGTTGAGTTTTTGGCACAGCCTTGATGAGGAAGCACTAAAATTCTTCAAAAGATTCGGAGCCCTGATTTTTGTTTATGGGTGACTTGATGACACGCCGGCTCGAGTGATTACGTAAAGGAAATAAACGGCATTTGGGCTAGTTTGTAAAATTCGTTTGGGCTGATTTCACTTTTGTATGCAAATAGTTTTTCTCTTTTTCTTTTGTATGTAAAGCTTTTTGAAATGAGTTTATCTTTAAGCTTTATCGAATATTTGGTAAGAGTATGTCAAAATGAACTGAATTAAACTATTATCTTAGTTTTTTGCTTTGAGCTTGCAATTTAAACCCTTGGAATTTAGAGAAATTTTATGATTCGTATTTATTTTGCAATTTATGAAATGAAATTTTCTTCTTTTGCAGTGATTTTATCTTACTATTTAAATATTGAGTTTGAACCCATATTGCTTACAAACTTATTGAATAGTTTGCCAATTTAAAAATAAATACACATATTAGTAGTACCTGTTCTTAAAGTAATCTTCGTTTCTGGAATATCTATTATTAAAACATCATCTCATTTTGGAGTATTCCTTGGATAGAAACTATGATAGCTGAAATTTAGGCCTAGGTCAAATTTAATAGGTGCTATAATAGCGTCAATTACTATTACAATAACTATTAAAAGTTAAATGCTTTTAGCCTTTCTTGAAGATATATAATACTTATCTCTGTTTTTCTTTTCCTTTTTTTTTTGTAATTTTCATAATCCGATTGCCTGCAATGATATTCGTTGATTGGTATAAAGTTGAGCTTAAAGTGTCTTCCAGGTTTCTTGTTTCGTCAAAGTTTCGAGCTTCAGTCACAGTCAAGCAGTCAGGATTAAGTTCTTTTTGGGTGCCAACTCGGGTCTCACCTTTCGACTGTCTCACCTGGAGCAAAGAATTTCGACACGTGCGGGCTTCATTATTTGCCAAAATTGTCAAAGTTTTTTGCCGTTTGATGCGGGCGAGGGTGGGGTTGTGGGGCTTGAGATTGGGCAAACGGGGCTGGGGCTAACTGCTTTCACTTTTATGATGCTTTTTATTTAGTCAATGACTTTGACGTCGACAACTTTAATCGAAAACAATTGGAAGCCCCGCTAACGGAAAGCAAAAAAAAACAAGTAAGAATGCTCTAGTCGGGTCTGCCCGACTACGAGATCCCCTGAACCAAGTCCGAGACGGTGTTTTAAACAATCTAGCTTACATCTTTTACCGGTACAAATTACCCACTGCGCGCACACACACACGCACACATATACATACACAAGCAAGCGCGCCGCTTACTGCGTACATAATTTAGCGGCTGCGCTTGAGCTGCATTCTGGGCAGCATTATGAGAAATTCATTGTTAGATAACTTCGGTTCTAGACCTACTTTCTTAATGAAATTTTCAGGACATAATATTGACATCTAGAGGTGTATATATACAAAATCCCAACTCTCTAGTATTTGAAATACGTTTTTTCCACTTATGGGGCTAATGGGGGGAGGTATCCAAAATTTAAAAAAATTATTATCTATATTTACATCACAGCAACTTACGTAGTCAATTTGGTATCTCTAGCTATCATGGTCTATAAGTTATAGCTTAAAAACAAAGTCAAAATATCGATTGTTATCGATAATAAGGAAATGGGATGAGTTATCGAAAAAAAAAATAAACTTGTACTGCGTATGGTATACAAGAATATATATCTAAAATCTCAAGTCTCTAGCTTTTGTGGTTTACGAGATCACTGCGTTCATACGGACGGACAGACGGACAGACGGACAGACGGACAGACGGACAGACGGACAGACGGACAGACGGACATGGCTAGATCGACTCAGCTCGTCGTCCTGATCAAGAATATATATACTTTATGGGGTCTGCCACGCCTCCTTCTGCCTGTTACATACATTGTCACAAAACCATTATACCCTGAATTCCCATTTTCAATGGGTTCAGGGTATAAAAATATATACTGGCAAAGGCAAGTACGGTGTTGAGGTCCTGGTAAGGTTCGCGTTTGCGTTTGCGTTTTGCTTAATGCCGCGTAAATTGTTTTGGCAGCAAAAGTTTTGCGCATTTCGCGTTATCCTCCATTTACATATTAACCCCCCGCCTGGGCACAGGGGGCTGTTGCCTAAAAATAGTTTTCAATTAGTGTTGTGGCGCCTGGAAACCCAATCCACATTCAAGCTCCCCCGCACAACCCTTACCTTTGGGAGTTGTACTTAAGTTTATTTGGGCGAAACTTTTGTTTAGCTCAGCGCAAATTATGCGCATTTTTATTGTAGCACAAGGCGAACAGCATAAAGACCACACATAAGCCGCCCTTAAAATTGTTTGTTATTTGTTATTTGTTTATCTGCGGCCAACTTTCCAGTGTATTAAAGCACAAAAAGCAAAACAGGAGTGAGAACTCTTAACTGTGTAATCATTTATGGTTTTTATGTGGCCATAGTAGCCTTTTACAGATTTTTACTGCTGATTCATGCTGCTAGCTGGGGGAAGGGGTAAGCCGGTAGGGGGTCGTAGGTCAGGGATTGGTTTCTATGCTCAGGCATAAATCATGAAGAGGCCCCATTGCTTAGCACATTTGCTGTGCCATATTTTTATTTTATTAGACCTTTTCCACCTAGATATTATATATGAATGGCTGCTGCAGTTGCTTTGTCCACATATTGTGCATAAATCTTTAATATTAAGTAAACATCCATATAAATTTAAATTTATAGCTCGCTGAGCATTAGCTCGTATATGTCGGCACAACATGGCTTGTATGCCTGCTCTGCGACGACTTAAAGTTAAATGGAAATCTATGGCTTTATGGCTTATATACTTTTTATTCTGGTTACAGCTGCTGGCGATTGCAGACGAGGAATAACATTTCTTTACGGGGGCAGCAAAAAGAAGGATTATGCTGCTTCCAGCTTAGGTTCGGGTCAGAGTTAAGGCAGTAAGCTTAATGCGCCATGATGTGGTTAATTAAAAAATTTATATTTTTTGTATAATACTTTTGAAAATCCGACTAAATAAATAAATAAAATATGTATAAATTATAATACTTTTCTAATATATATAAATTATAATACTTTTCCAATTCCAATTATCAATATCACAGTCATTGTTATTTTTATATATATGTTTATATTTTTCTACCCTTGCGAAAAGGTTATATCTATTTTAGTCAAATTATAATTATCTCTGACTATATACATTTAGTATATATATTCTTGGTAAGCGCCACGAGCTGAGTTGATGTAGCCAGGTCCGTCTATCTGTGTGTCTGGATAAACGCAATCTCCTCCTAGAGTATTAAAGCTACAGAATTGAAATTTTGCACACAGGTTCTATTCTACTGCATGCATTGTATCCAGATCGGACGACTACATCCTATAGCTGACATAGGACAGATCAGATTTAAGAAATGTTTTAGTAGGATGACTTCTGGGTCATTGAAATCGAAGACTTCAAATTTGAAATATAAAAATTAAAATCGTTAAGAACTGTGCGATTCTGCAATTAGAACCTAGAGATCCAAAAATTAAATCTTGATCTCTTCATGGCAAATCGGAGAAATATATATCTTTAACCTCTACAATTGCAAGGGTATTACAAAACTTCGACATGGCCGAAATAAGCCCATCCCTCTGGTTGATTTCATCATTTAATTATTTTTATTAATATTATTTTAATAAACATACAAAATTATCATTGCCATTATCATTCCTAACATTTTGAATAACAGTGGTTAATTTTAAGTTTGTAAGTCTTTAGTAGAGTCAAGTACGCCTGCAGTTAATCGTCAGCAAGTTAGTAGCTGGCAAAACTTGCAATTGTTATTCCTCACAGACGATATCAGAAGTTGTAGGTTTTGTAAAGAACTAAGCGAAGGCCCCTCAACATGTCAACAATTGGCCTTGTTAGTCAGAACTTGATTTCAGCTCGTTGTGGGGAGCCCACTGCGAAAATTTCCTTTCAAGAAGCAAGAGAAACCTTTGCCAATCACAAAGCAAGCCAAAAACATGATGTGTGTGTGCACAACTGTACTTTCGACGCGTTTAAAAACGCCTCCATTCGCATATATCGCGATTCACACAGCTCGTTGGCAATTGCAGTAGATTCGCCCGCATTTCTTTTTTTTTTGCTTTTTGATGGTTACGAGTTGGAAACTTTGCTGCAGCTTTTGGCATTTTGTTGTGGCAACTGCTGTAAAGGCGTTTTCACATTTTCACATTTTCACAACAAAAGCAACAGCAACAAAAACAACAACAATCACAAAAGGCTTACACAATGCGCAGTTTTTGATTAGGAAAAAGGCCGCCAGGTAATCGCTGCGGGCGCAGCCACAAAAGCCGCTCTCGCTTGGCTTGTTTTGGCAATGGGTGGGGCGTGAAATCAAATAAATAAAATAAACCACAAGATGACGTCGTCGCCATGACAATGCGAGTGGTGCGGGTGGTGCGGGTGGGCGCTTTGTTTATTCGATAAATCTATTGCAAGGCGACCATCGGAACGGGTCTCAGCTAGTGGCTCAGTAACTGGCGGGCGTTCAAGCTGAGCGGGTAAGCCGGGAAACCACCAGACTAGCCCACCCTCCAAACTCTACCTAAAAGTAGTCTCAACGAATTCCGGTAAAGGGCACTGGGCGTGGCGTGTGTGAGTGTGTACTACCGTTATTATTGATGGTTTCACTTTAACTTGCAGTTGGCTTCGTCTCTGGGCTTCATTAAGTGGCAAATTCTGAGAACCTGCACACCAAGCGCTCCAGTTGTTTGTTGCTTGGACACGTTAGCAACGTTGTCACAGTTATGGATTCACCAACACCGCCAATTGTCATTGACGATTCGAACGGTTCAGCAATGGACGCTTGCTTCACGGCATTCGACAAGGATGGGTGAGTATCAAACAGACAGACAACAGACGACAGACTCTCAGAAAGTCGATTAAAAAAATTAAAATAATTAATGTAACCCAAAAAACAAATTTATAAAAGAGAAAAATACGAAAAGAAAAGAAGTGATAAAATAATAAAAAAGTTGTATGACAATATTGAATCCTAAAAAAACATTGAAAGCTCGACGCATTCGACTGAAAGAAACAAATGATACATAATGCACACGAGTCCTTGAAACTCATAAATAAAATAAATTTACATTGAACAATCATACAATTTTAAAATATAGTCAAAAAGTTAAAATAAAAAATAAAAAATATATAATATATAAAAAGAAAATATGTAATTTAGTTACAAAGAACAGAAACATAACAAGGTTTAATTTGGAATCAATAAATAATTTTACAATTTTTATAAAATGAATAAATGATTAATAAATTATAAATATAAATATATAAATACATATAAATAATTATAAATAAATTTTATAAGCGCAATTAATTGTCTTAAAAAGTTTTAAGTTAATTGAATCATGTCGCGTTGTGAAATTATTAATTAATTATAAATGTAAAAAGCGTTTTACAAAATTTTCCTTGTTATTAATTCTCTTTGTATACCCTGTAGTGTAAACTCAAGCTTATTTAAGTATGATATTTGAATTCTTAAGCTACAGCAAATGCTCAGCTCAACTACGATTATGATGTGGATCTCAGAGAACTAGGGAGTTAGAATTGCAGAATTAACATATCGATTGGAGCTTAGTTAAAAATTTAATTAAATTATCTTGTTTAAAATAATTTATTATTTCAAATATTGTTTTGATTTGATTGTTATTAAATTTCATAATTATATATTTTTAATTCATTATTTTAAAAATATGGTGAAATCATTTGTGAGGCATGGCCAGGGCATGAGCAAGTCAAGCAACTAAAAACAAATATAACTAGAGGGATGGGCTAACTTCGGCCATGCCGAAGTTTGGTAATACCCTTGCAATTGTAAAGGATATAGATACAGTTTTTTCTAATTTGCCACGCCCCCAACAATTGGATATATATAATTTTTGGGCAATCTATTAAGCAGGGCAACAGTAACCTATATATCAAATTTTGAAGCTCTACCTATAAGAAGGAAGATATAGTTTTCTCCGATTTGCCACGCCCCCAATGATATATATGATTTTTCATAATTTTGTCGAAACGGTCAAGCCTAACGTCTGTGTCAATTTTTGGAGCTCTAGGTGTAAAATTGTAGAAGATATAGTTTTATCCGATTTGCCACGCCCCTAATGGGCGTATATATATATTCTTTATCTTTTTTTTTAGGGGTGGTTGATTCAAATATATGTTTTAAGTTTCAAGTCTCTGGCTTTAACAGCATTCAAAATATTGGAATATTTCTGTTAAGCACTATATAGACTTTCACGATTTGGCACGCCCCAAGTAAGCGTGGATATATAATTTTTTGATCAATCTCAAGGGGAGGCCAAAAGTATATTACTTTCGAAATTTGGATGCTCTAGCTTCAAAACTGTAGAAGATATAGTTTTATCCGATTTGCCACGCCCCCAAAAGGCGTAGATATATAGTCTATATATTTTTGTATTTGGGTGCAACTCAGGAGTATATATTCCAAATTTCAAGTCTCTGAGTTTAATAACGTCGAAGTTATCCCACTAAAACATTTCTTAAAACCGATCTGTCCTATGGGAGCTATAGGATATAGTCATCCGATCCGGATGATTCCGAGATATACAATGCCTGCAGCACATTCCAGCCTATGTGCAAAATTTCAGCTCTGTAGCTCTTATAGTCTCGGAGGAGATTGCGTTGATCCAGACAGACGGACAGACGGACAGACGGACAGACGGACATGGCTATATCAACTCAGCTCGTCTTGCTGATCAAGAATATATATACTTTATATGGTCGGAGATGCTTCCTTCTCTGCGTTGCAAACTCCTGACCAAAATTAATATACCCTTTTTGCAAGGGTATAAAAATGTCTCCCACATGTTATTTATAGAATTAGCGAAATGATGCAGCAAATTGGAATTGAGTTCGCGTTTAATACGTTCGGCTTTCGTTTATCTGAAAAGCAAAATATTTGTTAAAAATTATTTAAGCAAACAATAGAAAAAAATTTTATTAATCGTTAAAATAAATAAACATAATTAAGTGAATTACCAGTGTCAACAAATGTTGCGGCAGGTATAATTTATTAAAAAAAACGTAAATAAATAAAAAAGTTCGATTCATTTATGGACAAAATCTAAGTTAATTTATGTACGCAAAAGTTGTGTAAAAAATTAATGTAAACAATCCATACATTAATTCTAATTGACATTTTCAACAGTTTTATGGTGCCGTCCATTTTAAGCACAAATCAATAAACGTAATCGCATTTATTTTACCTTAATTAAACGCAAAACGAATTGAAAGCAGCTGCTGTTGCTGCTGCTGCCACTGCTGAGGGTGGGCCCCAAAAAGTATGCTATAAATAAGTAAAATCTCAGTGGAACTTAAAGCTCAGCTACCAAGTGACAGCCAGCTACAATGACAAACAACCCCAAAGGGCAACTACAACAAGTTTATGGAAACATCAGCCCCGTTCACACCCGACTCAATATTGCTGCTGCTGCTGCTCCAGTGCTCTCATCTGATTTTGATATTAGAAACTAACTTTATTTTCTGTCTGCCTGCCTCTATCCTGCTCTCTCTCTCTCGTTTATTTTCATGCCTGATTCACCTTTGCCGGAACTCGACTCCTACTCAGCGATGACCGCCTGAATCTGGCTGAGTTTACGCTAATCTGCCGTGCGCTGTTCCGCAATGACAAGGGCCACATCTATGATGTGCCACACGAACGCCTCGAGCAAATATTCGCTGTCTTTGATAAGAGCGGCGATGGCTTCATCGATAGGGAGGAGTTTAAATTCTGCTGGAATCAATGGATAAAAACGGTAAGCAAAGCTCTGACTGCGTGTGTGTGTGAGTGTGTGTGTGTGTGTGTATTTGTGCTTAAGCCCATCATCCACTATCATGTGTGTGTGTGTGTGTGGGTGTCTGTGGCAAGCTGCTCATCACTCAGTGATTCATATCCGGGGACTCATAAAATCATAAAATGTGATAATAAAATATTTGTCAACGTTTTGCCCGCGCGGAAGCTGCGTCATAAAAACCCCACCACACACAGATACACCCACACAAGCACGCGCGCGCACACAGACAGCCGAAATTCGCATTCATTCGCAGCGTTTGCAATCAAAGTGGCCGAGTCCCGGATTGTGTGTGTAATTCAATCCTGATCAGTCCTTGTTGGACGGTAAAATGTCGCTTACAGCAAATGTCACACGTCAGACTGGGTCGGGTCTGGGACTGTCTGCATATGAGGCTATATGCTTTTCAACACAAACTCACACACAAATGCAGACACACCCTTACTACAGCTGAAACTCCTATATCATATCCCTTGCCATCGTCATCGTCATCATCATCGCACTGCCCTGTCACGAAGCAGCCGCGGCGTATGCAAATGTGATAATCTGATGCTGGGACTGTCACACACACAGTTACGCAAACACAAACACGCTCCCTTTACTCTCTCCACGTAAAGTGATAAAAACGCGTGACAAATAAAATGCCACAGCAAATGCGAAACGGAGCTGCATTCATTTGCTTAGCTCCTGGCTCGTCGAGTCGTATTGCCTGCATATTAAAATATGAAGAAAAAAAAAACAAAAAAATATTTCGAATAATTTTATTGTAGTCTATGGCTTGGCGACTTCATCTACTGTCTGCTTTCTTTCATATATCTTTTTGCATTTGCTTTTCACATTGTTGCCCACAGTGGCTGTCATAAAATTGCGTACGTGATGTAAAAATGTTTGTCTCTTTAAAGCTTCTCGAAAGTCTTCGACTGCTCTGCACTTGACAGAATATGCAAGTAAATCAATGCCAGAACATAAAGTCAAATATCAAAATTTAACTACTTAGGCGCATACAATTGACGCCAACTGTATATATATTATATTAGCATCTACACAAAACAAAACTTTTTCTTTGTGGTGGCAATTTTTGTGGGTTAATGTACTTTTAATATAAATTACAATTTAATTTGAATTTCAAGTGAACAAAAGTTGTGCATGAAAGCGCAGATTATTATTTTATGTGCTTGTATGTATATTACATTTATATATTAAGTTACGTAAAAAAGTAGAATATATATAGTCGCATCAAGGTTTTTTAAAGCAGGCCGGAAATTCCAAAAAAAAAATGGATTGTGGTTCGGCTGATCCGAACGAATTCCCTGCATTGAAGTTTTGGTTCGGCAAAAATATTCTCTTGTTATATTAATTTATATTTTATTAAGACTAAAATTTTATAGGAAAACCTTAAAAATTGATATTTTATGGAAATTGATTTAGTTAACCAATTTTAAGGACAAAGCTATTTAAATTCGCCTAAAAATTGGGTACCAAACAAGGTAACATCTCTATTTCTTACACCAAACTGAGGGTTTCTTTAAAATGGTTTCTGCACAACAAGCAAAGAACATCAAATATTTTAGAAATCCCTGAAGAAATCAGCCATAACATATATTCTCAATACAAATAAAAAATGTCTGTGATTATGATGGGTTGAATTTACGCTAAATTTTATAAAGAAAAAACTTTGTAAATTTTTTGCAAATTGTTTTAATTTATGCAGCAAAGTTTTCGACAATTTGAAGAGTCAACATCTTTACGTAAACTTCTGTCTGAGCAGAATTCCCCTTTCAGCATTCTTGCCCCGCTCTTGCGCTAGTTCTCCTTGGAAATATTACGTATACGCATGGTAGGTGGCACGCATTGTCTGGCTGGCCTGGCTGACTGTCTGCCTGCCTGTTGAGCGCTGCCCTCGTTTGTCACGCGACAAATTATTTCACAAAAATAATTTCATTTTTGATATGCCATTTAAACGATGATGATTTCGCCACCCTCTCGCTCCTGCCAAATTGTGTAATATTGCATAAAAATTTACGAACGTGTATAAAAAATGTTCCGGCAGCTGATATCATAATAAAGGGAACACTTAAAAAATGACAGCCCCTGCCCTGCTCTTCTGTAATAATATATTGTTGCTTGCCAAAGAAAAAAATATCAGCAATAGCAACAACAATTGCGCCCCATAAAATTGACTTTTGTTTGTATTTCCGCATGAATTGCATAAATGGTAATTTTGCAGTTTAATGTTTGAGCACAGACAAAAAAGAGAGAATAATAAAATGAAAATAATGCAAAATAAAAATAAAAACAACAACAGGCAAGCCTCAAATTTGCATAATAAACATATCAAATGTTGGACGAGAGAGGCAAAAACTTAGAAGAACCAAAACTTGCGGCCCATTCAAATGAAATAAACACATAAATAGAACACTTAGCGCCCATAAATCATTTGCAATATTTTTCGCGGTTATGCGGTGTGTTTTAGACAGTGTGTGTGTGTGTGTGTGTGTGTGAATGCGTCCATCTGGTTGTAAAGTTTGAAGTGGGACGGAAACGGAAATGAACGCAAATTTATGGAAATAATGTGACTGGCATTCATGTCCGCCAGACAAAAACAATCAGCTAAAAAGGGATAGGGCTCAGGTATTTCACCAAATTTTATGGGCATAATTCAATGCAACTGCGTTCACATTTTCATTATTTCATTGTGAAATGCGTAATTTATGTGCTTAAATGCGCAGAAAATGCTTTTAACCAACTGCACAAAAGGTGAGCCTAGCTAGTGTATGTGTGAGTGTCTGTTTATGTTAGTCCTGCTGTGCACTGAAGCGTTAAATGCTGCGGTCTCTGACAAGCACTTGCCGCAAGAAGCGCCTTTGATGAGGGACCAAGTGCACGAAAATGACCTTTTTAACTGAAAGTTTAAGTGCTGGAATTGAAGGCAACAGCACAGGACCAAGGGGTTGCGGTTTCTCAGATGCGTGGGAGGTGGCTTATGCATTGTTTAATGTAGTATGGGTAGTATAGGTTTATTAATTGACAAAGCAGTTAAAAGTTGGCAAGCCCTTAAAGTTCCATAAAGAAACTTATGAAAAGAACTCGACTTTAAAGCAGATGTGAGTATTTTTGGAGTAAATTAGATTTGTAGAAATATTGCAGCTTACTTATACAGTTTTCTAAACAAGAAATCATGACTTAAAAATATATAAAAAAAGCTAATTATATAAATTAAATGTTATAAATAAATAATACTAAAAGAGTTTTTCAACAAACTTAACTTCTAGTGATTATAAATATCTTTTTTATGTCCTTCACAAGCCAAAACAAAATTTTTATAGACCTGTTGCCTTTATGTCTTTGTTTCGTCATTTCTGCGCTATTAATGTTTTTAAGAGCAACAAAACTTTAGCTGATAATTCTGAGAATCGCCTAGAACGACAGCTGTTGGTAGGTTCATTTTATGTGTGTATGCTTCCCCATGAGTTTCCGTTTCCTTAAACAGTTTTATCTTCATATAATACATTTATTGCCGACTGCCACCTGCTCTTAGTGAAAAGCATCGTAAATTGCCAGCGCATATATATATTTCTAGGTTATGTGCGCTCACTGGCACATTTTGTGAGCCGTAATATATCATATGAGGCGCGTCATCATATAGTTCATTGAACCCCCAACCACAAAGAGACTCAAAAATCTTCAACAGCTTTAAGTGTCTTACAATGTCTACCGTTAATCTTGGGCGTACTTACTTACACACACACCCACACACACACACACCGATTGAGGGTGGTCTCGGGTGGTTGAGGTGGGTCGTTTATAATGTCTTCATTTATGGCACAATGTACCAGAGTTTTTTTGTGCTCAGTTACGCACCGACACCGAAAAACACGGCCACAGGTTCTAGTTGCAATGGGGGAAGCGGGGGAGTCACAAGGAACACCGTCGCACAGTGAGTGCCAAAAGTCGCCCTACGACTTGTCTGCTCATCGAGCGGAAAATAATATCTTGCTATAAATTTTGCTCCGGTTTTTGCGACGCTGTCGCGTGTCCAGGCGCTTAATTTTTTCTCATCTCTCCCTTCCTCTATTTTCTCTCTCGCTCTCGCTCTTTTTTTTATTTTTTGGGATTCCCAATCCTCAATCCAGAATCCCAGCGCTTACCGTCGCGTCCTCAACTGATGAAAGTTTAACGACCAAAGTTGACACGCTGCGGCGATTATTTAGAAAGTTAATGACTTATAACATACAAAAAGCACCAGCTGCAAGAGAGCGAGGGAGACAGCTAGAGCGAGGGAAAGAGAAAGGAAGCGAGACAGTTGATTTAGAGGCGCGAGAGTGAGAAAACTGTTGGCAGTTGGGCAGTTTTTGTTTAATTGGATTGGGCAGTTGTCTGACATGAAAAATGCTTTTCCAATAGAAAAAGCTTTCCGGTATTAGGCATCATTAAATCAAAAGGAAAGAGCATAACACATAGAGAAAGAGAGAGGGAGAGAGAGAGAGAGAGAGCTAGGAAAACAAGAGGGTTGTATGCAGTAAATTATATAAAACTTGTTTTAAAAGTGAATAAAGGGAGTGCAAATTGTGAATGTGTAAAAAACATGTTTTTATATATATCTTAAAAAGAAAATATATTAAGCTGCAAATATGTAAATTTAACTGATTTATTTTTTATAACTTATAGGACGATACGACATTTAATATCAGCCACTATAACGATAAAAATCTAACAAAATTTCAGATAAGTCAGCTATGATTAATGTCCACTATAAGCTCTAGATTAGTTACATCACATTTTGTCAGAATTAGGTCGACTCCGAAACCATTTTCTGACTTCGGAGTCTGGATTCTGGTCCTCATAATTTTAACTTCCTAAATATGGCAAGGCTTTGGATACAGACTTAAATAACAAGTAAGAACGCTCTTGTCGGGTCTGCCCGACTATACACAAGCATACACAAGTACCCGCGCCGATTACTGCGTAGTTGATTTGAATGTATGTGTGCACACGTACAGGCTGCTGCCGCGTGCTTTTGGCAATTGACAAAATGTTTTCTTAAATAGATTCTGTATTACTAAACGTATGTTTATCAAATTCTCTGCAATGAATGCTTTTATTGTATTAAAAATACGGTTTTGCCTAAAAAATTTAAAAAAATTAAACTGTGGCTGCGATATTATTTTTTTTTTATTGATTTTGTAAAATGTGGAGCCGGTATCCAAAATATAAGAAAATAGAAAATGTTTTTTATATACAAAAATCTTAGTGCAAAATTAGGTAACCGTAGCTTAAAAAATGTAAGAGATATGCTTAAAAAACCGAATCTCGATAATGTTTTAAGTCGATATCATTGAAACAGAAAAATTGATCGAATATCTAAAACAAAATCGTTAAGCGCGCTGTATACACAGAGAAAAAATCTCTAGCTCTTATATGTTCTGAGATCGACGCGTTCATACAGACGGACAGACGGACAGACAGACGGACAGGGCCAAATCGACTCAGCTCGTCTCCCTGATCAAGAATATATATACTTTATGGGGTCTGCCACGCCTCCTTCTGTCTGTTATATACTTTTTGCAAAACCATTATACCCTGATTTCCCATTTTCATTGGGTTCAGGGTATAAAATTCTTAAAATTTCTTGCGAAAATATAAATGCTGAATTGGTAAATTTAATCGGATTTCTGTGGATATTTTTTCCAAAAAAATTGAAATTGTTCATGAATTGTTTATTTGTGAAAATCGTGGTTTAAGTCAAAAATCGGACAAAAGATAATCAAGCTTACCTGTTTTGGGATTTTGATACTCTAGCTCTAATAGCACCACATTTAATAAAAAAAATAATTTCACTTTATGAACGAGTATAAAAAAGTATATTTGAAAGCTGCGCAGATTATTGGAATAATTTGTGGAAAAGTTTCGCTCTTTTAAGCCGCTTATTGGCACATGTGAACTTTGTTTTTCTTTTTTGTTAGCAGCAAATATGTCAAAGTTTCGCAGACGTAATGCCCATAGAAGAGTCTCGCTTATTTATAGTTAGTTAGTTTTCGCTAGACGCTCGTCAGGGAGTTGGCCAAACAATTTCTGGTCCCAGTCAGCCGCATAAATTGTATAATGTAATTTTGCTGCCTGCAACACACACACACACACAAATACACAGCGAGAAAAGCCACAAACTGTCAGCGACAATGTTTCGGGTGCTGTCTAGCCTATGTTGAGGAATATGCCAAAAAAAAGTTATATATATAGAAAGGGAGAGAACGCGAGAGTGAAGTATGTGCCAACTGGCTGGCCCAGCCCCGAACTGCCAGAACCGCCAACTTATGCAACAATTTCAAAACGGAAATTGCTTTAGCACCTGCCTCACACCTATATATACATGTGTGTGTATAAAAGTCTGTGTGTGTATTTGTGCTTGTGGGTGGGTGGGCACGTTTCCCTTTTGGCACATACTTCAATATCACGTTGAATTTCATTCGATTCGTGCGCCTTCGTCTCGTCCTGGATGCCTTTCGACGTCACCATTTGCCGTACTCATTCGTTTAGCTTGGCAACTTTTTTGGCACACACACCCGCACACATACATACACTTTGACAGTTTTGTCTGCGGCTCAGGATGAGCAGCAGCAGATCCCAACTAAAGGCAAAAAGAGCTCAGCTCTTTGGGTTTTACGGATTTTGAAATTTATTCAGCACTGAAATTGACTCGAAATGTTGCAAGGCAGCAGCCAAAAGACAGAAACTTTCGCCAGCCACACATGCCAGCCAGGAGAGAGAGAGAGAGAGAGGGAGAGGCAGTTCTAGAGAGTGGCAGAGTGACAGAGAGACAGAGAGAGAGAGAGAGAGGGGGCGCTAGGTGTAGCAAAGTTATTTCTATAACTTGTTCCTTTTGTTGCCAACCCTGACAGAATCGGGTTGAAGTGTAATTTGAATTTAAGATTTGCTGTGGTTACCAAAAGGTGCCTTGTCTTGTCTTGCCTTGGCCGCACACACACCGCAATCCCCTCCCACACAGGTCTCCTCCACAGCCACGGCATTCCAAAGGTGGGGTGTCACATCCACAACATGTCTGTGGGCCCCGCACTCCAACGCTCAATAATTAATTTAGCCGTAACATATTTGCCAGCCAAATGAATGAACAGGATTTCTGCCTGTTATGTTCGTCCCACTCCTGCCTTAAACTCTGGATATTTCTTGGCACTTTAATCAAACATTCATAGTTTCAACTTTAAATTAAATTGTAGCAACAGGCGCAGAGAGAGAGACTGGAGTGAATGAGGTGCTATAACAATAAGTGCTTGGGCCAAGGGTCAGTTGTTTGCATTAGCCAGTGCCAAGGAACAGGACTCGACAACAGGATAGGATGAGGTGCGTGTTAATTTGCCAACTTTACTTTGGCTTTCGAGAGGGTGGCGGAGAGATTGAGGCTCATCAGCAACAGCAGCAGCTGCGTCAAATGGTTCATAATTGGATGCTGCTGGTCTGATTTCTTGTGGTGAAGCCCCACTTGAGGTGAGCGAGCGAATTTCGTGTCCGAATTGTGGACCAAAATTGATGTACGCAGATTTTTGAGGTCAGCTGTTGAAAGTTTGGCAAGTTGATCAACTAGGCGGTGTATAATTAATTGATCAAATTGAGTGGGAGAGGTAAGAGTTGAACAGAAGTTAGATGCACTCTAAAAGAGAAAACTAAGCTTATGAGGACATTTACGATACGATAATTAGCACTACTAAACATAATTTACAAAAAATATACAAGAACTAGAGGGATGGGCTAGCTTCGACCATGCCGAAGTTTGGTAATACCCTTGTAATTGTAAAGGATATAAGTATTGTTTTTCTGATTTGCCAAGAAGAGATCAAGATTGACGTATTTACTAATTTTTTATCTATATGTCAAATTTTCGGGATTTAGTTGTATAACTTTGGAAAATATAGTTTTCTCCCCTTTTCCATGCCACAAAGAGGCGGATGAACATAATCTTTGTTTAATTTTGCCGAAGCAGTTGAGGTTGGGTTTCTATATTTTAAATACAGCTTTTACCGATTTGTCACGCCCCTAGTGGGCGTAGCTTTATATACTATATGTTTTTGTATGGGGATGGTACATACAAATGTATGTTTTAAGTTTCAAGACTCTGGCACTAACAGCGCCCAAAATATTAGAGGATTTATGTGGAACATTAGATTAACTCCCAGATATTCCGCCTCTCTAGTGAGCGTGGATATAAAACTTTTTGTTTACACTTAAGAAGAGGTCAACTTGCTGAATTTTGATGTTCTAGCTCTTAAACTCTTGAATATATAGTTTTACGCGATATTCCAAATTTCTAGCTTAAGACTTCAAAAGCGACAAGGTTTTTCTTACACAACATTTTTTAAGACCTATCTATCCTATGGGAGCTATTAGATATAGTTCCGATCCGGATGATTCCGAGATATACAATGTCTACAACAGAAAGACGAATGCGTGCAAAATTTCAGCTCTGAAGCTCTAATACTCTAAGAGAAGATTGAGTTGACCCAGAAAAACGGAGGGACTGACACTGATATACCAACTCAGCTTGTAGTGCTGATCAAAAATATATACACTTTGTATGGTCGGAGATGCTTCCTTCTGTTCGTTGCAAACTTCTTACCAAAATTAATATACCCTTTTTGCAAGGATATAATGAAATCAATATGACAGTAGCATATTATAGCATTTCTATTTCAACCCATTTGTTAACTTGCAGAGCAGCTCAACTTTGAGCCACTTATGGGCTGTTAAGCCATTTGGAGCACATATAATCCCAGGCACTATAAACGTTGGGTCCAAGAAGAACTCGCACACTCACACACACATACTTACACACACACACACACAGAGAAACTCGCTCAGTCAGAGACGTGGCGCCAAATTGATACATTAACTACCTTTATCCGGCCATTATCTCTAAGTATGCTAACCGAAAACTATGCTCAAAATGCGTCGTATGCTCGACATGCGAAATGTAAATCACTTCCGCAACTATGTGGCTTCACTGCACCGCTGCACCGTTGCACCACCGCCATGCTGCAGAGGCACTAATGCCCACCACTGGCTGTGCCGTTGCCACTGGCAACAGGCGATAAATCATCAACTGCTTAAGCGTTGTCTACCCCGCACGAACAGCAACAACAAGCTAACCTTTCAACGTAGACCTCCTCTTCCCACCCCTCTCCCCCTCCCCCCTGTGACTCCACACAGCTTCATTTGCGTGCCACCTGCTGCTCCTTCTGTTGCGGCTGCGGCTACTGCTACGGCTGCAACTCACGTTGGCCGCTTTAAAGCATTTAGCTGGATGACATATTTTAAACGCTCTGCCAACAGTTGCAACAGCAACACAAATCAAAGCTGGCAACAACAAGCGGTAAATAACTGATTCCTAGAGATGGTAAATCGGATGCCATATTCAGCATTAAATAAAAGATTGTCTATGACAAATAAATGAAACTAATCAAAATTTAAACATTAAATACATTATAAATCGATAAATAAATATTTTATATAGAAAATTTTATCCTAAAAAACATTTTCTCCTCGTAAAGTATATATTTAAAGCATGCCATATATAACAGATATATAAATATAAATAGATATCAAAATATTATTTTAATTTTTAAGAAATACTAATAATTTTTGAGAAATAAGGAACTTATCTGACTACACAAGTCGAAGGCTTTAGCAACCAGTGCTTAAGTCATAAGTTAGTGTTAATATAAATTATATCTTACTTTAATAATAATAATAATATATAAATATAATAATATTTATTCTTAAAGTCTTACCAGCTGATATTAAATATAATAAAAAAATAATATCAAATTGAATTAAAATAGAATAGTTATAAAAATATGCAATAGTTTTCTACTTTGACTATATTATGTCGTTTTTTTTATGATTTTCTTAAAATATATATGATAATATATATATAAAAAAATCTAAATCAACTGAATGTACGGAAATTCCAAGAAATAAGATAAGATGAGATATAACTGAAATACGCTTTAAACACTCAGATTTTGCTATTTTATGCATATAATGAATAATTAGAATTGCGATGAAAATATTATAATTATAAATATTATCTGCATTCTAAGCTGAAGCTTGTGACTCGCGTGTCACGCAACCATCTCTTATTTGGCTGTCGCCTGCAACGGGCTGACGCTAATGGGCTGCTGCTCCTGCGGCTCTGCTCTTGACTGTCCTCTCTATATTCCTGTTCCAGTTTCAGTCTCCGCATCGACTGCCGTGCGTGTGTGTTCTCTCTGTGTGTTTGTTTGCGCATAGATCATAATCATTCATAATCAGCGTGCACATAAATAACAAATTAAAAGCGCTTCACTAATTTTAAATATGCTCGAACATAATCAGCTTAGACGACGAACGCTGTCGAGGATGCTGCTCCTGCTGCTGCTCGTGCAGCTGATGATGATGATCTCCTCTGCTCCTCTACTTTATACAGCTGCCGGGCTGACAGTCAAGATAGCAATGGCAAACCTAACGAGCTCTTTGCTCTCATGTGAGCATTTTTTCGAGAGCTACTTTTTTTTGACTGGCTTTTACTTCATTTAAAACGCATTTATAATGGGCGGCGACAAAAAAGGAGGAGCAGCAGGAAAAAAATGAATAAAATGAAGAAACTCATCAGCTCACACACCAACACACACAGACACACACGAGCGCTACACCCACTAATGCACGTGTATACAAATTTCTTTGTAGCTTTTCATGTTTGTGCTTATGTACTTTGGCCCGACGTCTTTTGTGGCGTCTGCTTCACTTACTTTGCCCATACAATTTTCTAACAATTTTTTCGTGGCTGCTCATGTTACCATCTTAATACCCTAGCATTTAAGAGTATAAGACAATTGGCTTGATATTTAAAAAGACGAAGCTTTACTATTTAACTTACACACAGGCTCCTACCTACCAATACGAACTGGACTTTAACTGCAACTCTGTGAATAAAACTACAACTGTTGCTTTAAGCTCTAGAGCTAATATAAAATAGCTGACATTAAATGCATGAGAAACAGTTTTAATCTCACAGACTTCACACAAAACTTAAATAATTCTCAAATTGTATATGCTCTTTTGAAGCGCAATACAATCTTAATATTTCAAAATAATTTTATTATAATATTAAATAACTTTCATTCCTTGTCTGACTTTGAACTTTATATCGAAAATATTTTTATATATCATCATAAAATATGCAAATATTTATTTATTATTATTTATGTATTATTTCTTCTAATCACAAAGAGTATTTGAAATGCGGCAAGCGGATTATTTTGTATTTTTCGTGTATTTGCTTCTCTCTCTAATTCCATATAACTTTATCTCGCTCTCTTTTTCACTTTCTTGGCAGATTGTGCGACCGGTGAACGCGTTTCTCATTGTTGATGTACAAAATGATTTTATAAGTGGTTCCTTGGATATAAGTAATTGCAGTGCACAGCAGCAAGGACATGAGGTGAGCTCGGAGTTTTTGAAAAAGAGAAAAAGAAAAAACGAAGCCAAGAAGAAGATAATATTGAAGCTGGCAGCTGCGAGTCGTGGGCTGTGGCCACAGATAGGGCAGCAGCTCAGCTGATAAAGCGCAGGCTGGTCGGAAGGGAGGGGGAAGCTGGCTGGTAGGCGGCGACGGAAAGACATAAAACGTAACAAGAAATGAAAATGGAGGCAGCGAAGCGAAGCGCAGGATGAGCCAAAGTCATTGCCGCCAACGAGAAGGACGCCAAGGACGAAGATGAGGTTCGCTCTGCATGTCAGCCCCCATCGAAAGATACTGTAGCTGTAGCTGTATCTGTAGCTGTAGCTGTGTGTGTGTGTGTGTGCATAGTCGGAAGCGGATATGCTTTACTTAAGTCGCATCCGCGCTGCGACATACGCCGGATGCCATCGTCAGCGGCAAAGCCAACCAAGTGCCGCATCGGCAGCAGCATCGACATCAGCTCTTAGCTGCCATCTGCCGCAATTGCCTGAACTACCCACTCACCCACCCAACCACCGCAGTGAGCCCGCGTCTGTGGTGCACTTGTTGGCCGGCACTTCACTTGCTGCTCTCGCTCGAACATGAAAATTTGTCAAAATTAATAACACACACTTCCGTTGTCGCTTTATGGACTCAACTCTCAGACTTGGCCCCTTGGCTTCTGTCTTTATCCTACCCACTTGTCTTAACTTTTGGGAATTTATCCAATGACCGCTCTCTCTTGCAGATACTGGAGCCCATTAACAAGCTGCTGGATACAGTGGACTTTGATGCGGTCTTCTACTCGCTCGACTGGCATCCCAGCGATCACGTTTCATTTATTGATAATGTCAAAATGCGAGCGATGGACGAGTCGTCGGCGGTAAGTGAAGGAATTATTGATTCATAAGTCAAATAATTTCACTTAAGCGAAAGAAAACAGTTTGCGAGTAATTAATTTTTGATAATAAGCAAGTTATGTAAAGACAAATTGCTTAAACAAAAAGAGTATTCGAAATTATCTAAAGATAATTATAATAATAATAATAAATAACATATTTCACTTTGTGGTTTCTTATTTCTGTAGGCATCGGTATAATGATTCAGGCATCTTACTTCTGTTAGTGAAGTTTATGGAGAAGATATTAAGCATTTATTTACCATATTAAAGTTAGTTAGTTTTCAATTATCTTCACTTTTTTTTTGTCAAGGCAAAAAAAGAGCTAAAATATGAACTTGAAAAATGTAAGCGGTATGCCCTAGTTCATCAACCACTAAATACTTTATTTTTTAAGTAATAATGTATTCTTCTCAATACTTACAAAAGCGATCAATTTTATGAACTAGTTTGAATTTCTAGAAATTTATGAAATATGCTCTGCAACAGTCAAACTCAAACTGTTGCTCGAGTTAATTTGCATTTAGTTTTTATATCTTTAGGAAAAGTTTCTGCTGAGTTCACTTTCAAACTATTCGCCCAATAGATAAATAATTTTACCCACTTCAAGTAGCAAATAATTTCTGCAATTAAATTGTTTTATTAGGAAATTTCTAATAGTATTCTTAAATTAATTTACCACAGCTGGATGCCGACTCGGCCAAGGTGTTTGATACCGTCATCTTTGCTGGGCCGCCGCCGATGAAGCAGCGTCTGTGGCCGCGTCATTGCGTGCAGGATTCTTGGGGTGCTGAGCTGCACAAGGATCTTAAGGTGGTGGATCATGGCATCAAGGTGTACAAAGGCACCAATCCGGAGGTGGACTCCTATTCCGTGTTCTGGGACAACAAAAAGTTGTCGGATACCACGCTGAATGCACAACTCAAAATGAAGGGAGCCACGGACATTTATGTGTGTGGCCTGGCCTACGATGTGTGTGTAGGCGCAACGGCTGTGGATGCTCTGTCCGCTGGCTATCGCACCATCTTGATAGATGACTGCTGCCGCGGCACTGACTTCCATGACATTGAGCACACCAAGGAGAAGGTGGTCACCAGCGATGGAGTTATTGTGCACACTAATGAGGTGAGTGGAAGGGAGGGGAGGTAACTGAACTCAATATAAAAGAAAAGCTTTTGTACTTGTTCAGGTCAAGGCAATGGCTGAGGGTCGGGATCGTCGCCCCGAACTGGGCTACAAGCTGGCCATGGAGCTGAAAAGTCCCGATTCAGTGTTATCTCAGCGTAATGGCTTCAGACCCAGCTTCTAAATCGCTGGCGGAAGAATTCAACACATCACAAATCACACAAGCTAAGCAATCACAAGAGGAATAGCTGGTCTGGAATTTAAACCTATGACAACTAGTTTAAATAGTTAGTTAACTTTAGTGAGTTTTAGCTAAAACCAAGGTCGATAAAAACAAAAAAAAACAAAAACACCTACCAAGTGCCTTTTCTTAATGTAGTTCAGCTATCTTTTGCTAAACATTGAAAATTTTGACAAATTAAAAAAGGATTTGGTAACGTTTTTAACAAAATTTTTATAGCGTACTTAATAACCTCTAAATATCAATAGTTGCCTGACAGTTTCTGTCTATTGACAGCTTAAGTATTACTCTCTTAACTCTCGCACCTCTATGGCAAATGTTGTATATGGCACCTGTTTAAAGACCTACGAAACCCTTTAAGAGCTCATGAATGTTCTCTCCAGTTAATATTATGTAGAAAACTACGGTATATGGTTAATAAGCCACAAAAAGACATGTTGAGCTTCTATTATAAAAGTACTTAAATAAAAATGCGTACAATAAATAAAAATGAAAACTAGAATAAATAAATAAAAATTTTTATTTTCAAATATATTTTAAGCAAAATCAAAGCTTACGAGTTTATCTATTGCTCGGTATTCAAAAAGAAGTTGTCATATAAGTTCTCTTAGTGAAAGTAATTGAATTTTTATTCCAACGTTTCTATTATCCACATATCCATATTCATCAGTCAGTCTGACATACACATTTTCAGATCAGTAACAGAAAAGTCTACATCTGCATAGCTACAATATTCCATACAAATTTGAAATGCTGTGATAAATGTCGAATGCATTTCTCAATAATCTGTGTTGCTTTCATCTAGTTCCACGCTCAATGGACCTGCAGATAAATGAATATGTCGTCATATATTGTCGTATAGCTTGCCAAATTCATAAGCAAAAAACTAGAAAACAAAGCAAATAAATGTCCTGTCAAGCATACACACACAGACTCATATACACAGATATAGATGTATGTACGTATATTTTGTGCACAGACTGTAAAACGTTTTTTTAGCGACTCGCATTGAAAGCTGGACAACAGAAGCTACAAGAACAACTACAACAGCGAGGAGAAGAGAAAAAACAAGAGAAACAATTCAAGCAACGTTTAAAGAAAGTTTAAACTTTCTCACACACACACACAGAGGGATATGTGTGTGTGCGTGAATTGTCTGTTGCCACAGTTTTCTACTAAATTTTTATTTTTCTGGTCTGAGTTTCCTTTTGCCAAACGACTAAAAGCAAAACTTTAAATTTATTAACAGCAGGAGAAAGTAACCGAAGCGTCTGACCAGTGGGCGTGATTTGTGGGCGTGGTCATTTACATGTGCGTTGTGCCAAGTGTAAGCTGTAAACTGCTATTTTTCACTTTGTAGCATATTTTTTCTTTACTTTCTTTGGAACAACTTACACAGACGGGTATATGGGTGCTTAAATATTTCAAATAAATAAATATCCTTTTGTAGATATAGTAGGTTACACGTTTAATTGATTGTTTTGGGAGGAGTCATAGAATATAATTTTCAATAAAATTGATGGAATGAACAAAAAATTTAGTAATGGTGCATTTATTTTATCATATGTAAAAAAATGTATTCAAACCATGTGTTTTACTTTATGTTCAGATAAGGAATCTTTCAGTTTGTAAGTAAATTTAAAAAAAATATTTTTTTTAACTTTATGAATCTCCTACACATAACTACATTTTTTATTCACATATTTTGTAGTTGCTTGAATTGGTCCTAAAAAAAGAATTTTAACTGAGTTTTCTTAGATTTTTTTAGTATTTTTGATTTCATCTCGTTGCTTACTATCTGCAGGTCGGCTATTTCCGATTGAAACACTCTTACTTATTTGTTTTGCTTCTTCAGTCAGCATTGGGTAAATATGTAATCAGATATATCCTATTCATACCCCAGTGTGCTCGTAGCCAGCTCAGTCTAGTGCTCAATCCCTAGAGCTGGTTAAGCTTTATGGTAAGTACTGGCAAATGAACTCAGCTAGGCAGAGAGCTATATATGCCTGGCTGCGGTTGCACTGGCTTTGGTTTCTTATCGGGCTGGTCTCGAATCGTTTACCTTTTGCGTGGCAGAGACAATGAACTTTTACCCCTGGATGCCGACTTGGATATGGTCGGCACTGCAGCCAAATGCTAAATGCGTTTGCCCAGAGATTTCTCTACACACATACACACACACACACACACACACACACACACACAGAGTGTGTGGGAGTTGCAGCTAGCTGCGGTCAGGCACTAAGCAAAATGTTCGTCCTGCCTGTCAGCGGCAGCTGTGGCAGGGACTTGCACAATGCAAAAAAAAAAAAAACAGAAAGAATAGAGCAGGAAAATTCGCTGATGAAAATTGCTAGCAAGTGGTTTCTGTTTCTGCCCGTCCGCCCATGTAATGGTCGCTCGTTTTGCTTGTAAAACTTTTGGATTATTGTCAGCCCAACACGCACACACACAGGCAGACTCACATGGGCTGGCCATGTGCCAGCGGGGAAAAACTTTGGCCCGGACATGGACAAGGAAAGTCGCGTTTGCTTCGGCAAATTTTCGCATATTTTTCTCAGCGTAGGCGTCACCACTGTTGTCCCTGGCCTGCAACTGAATTCGACGGGTTGCAGTTAGAGTTTTTCACACACACATAAGGAATGTTTGTGTGTGTGAGTTGTGGCAACAGCTGCCGTTTGCCCGGCAGCTGCTTGACTTGCAGCTTGTAACTGGGCGCTAAGCCTCATTGTTTGCGGCATGTTGTTGAGGTTGGCGGCAGGGGGGCTTGGACTAAAAGGGTGGTATGTTTGTTTGCACCTCTGGTGAACTGCCTATGGCAGGTATTACAACTACTAAGCCTTGCCCCATCGCGATTGCATTGTAAACACCAAAGTACGCAGCTGCAAAGCAATTAGGTGTTAATACAGCTCCCGATTAGATAATGCCTGTGGCATAAATGCGTTGATAACACAGAAAGGGAATAACAGTTTATGGTGAAAGTTGGAAAGAAACAGAGTGAGTGAGAGAGAAATGGGTCACAATATGCTATATATTCATAGGTCTTTATAAATAAAAGCATAAAATATATATAAATATTGATAACAGTATCTTAGATGTATTATTATAAAGAGGCAGAAAACTCGAGCTCATAGTGAACACTTGAAACGAGAGATAGAAGAAAATAGTGAAAAGAATGTGTGAGAGAGATGAGTGAATCAGAATATTCTATACACTAATAGAGCTTAAATAAATGTAAGTATACCATAAACTATATATATATATATATAAATTATATATACATATATACACATTTATTTTACATTTTATCAATAAAAAAAATTCAATTCTTTGAGTGCCAAAAATCTTCATATTTAATGGATCAATAGATTTGTTCTACGGTATGACAACTTTCCAACTTTTTAATAATAAATAAAGCAAAGCTTCTATTTTGTTTTGTATCACAAATAAATATATATTAACCAAATTTATATCCCAATTTTTATCAAAATCAAATAACCTTACCATACATCTCTTAAAGCAAATCGCTTATAATTGGAAATTTTGTGTGGCCAAAATCAATTTTAGTAAATGGTATACAGATCACGTTTGAGTTTTGTCTGTTTAGATTTGCCGTTTTTAGGTATTCCATGATGATTTCCCTTCCCATTAAGCAATTTAATCAATCAGCAATTATTATATACATATTATTTGCTGCCTAAATAATCTATAATTATTTTTAGACATAATTACTTAAAGATTACTTTTCTTGCAACGCGCATTGCGAGTCTGTCTCAAGCGCAAATTTATTTATTTGCTTACGAAAATTGCTGTTGACTTTGCAACATGCAGCGTCAGATGCAGCTGTCACTTTGGCAGCAGCAAAAACAGCAACAAAAACATAAACAACGACAGCAACAATAAATAAACAAACAACAATTTCGCTGCTCTTGCTGATGCTGCGGGGCCAACGGGGCGTATGAAATTAGTTTTACGTGCTACACGCTTATTGAAATTATAATTTGTTTATTAGCAGCAGACGCGTGGGCGTGGCAGCTGCTTAAATAAAACTGTCAAAGCAATTTGCAACGTTAAATTTTTAACGGTGATTAGATCGCTGTCACGGCCAAAACTTTTTAATTATAATATATAAATTGGACCGAAAATTGTGAAATTACATTTTGTTGCACAGAGAAAGAGAGAGAGAAAGAGTGGGTAGCAGCTACTGCAATTACTGCTGCTGCTGCTTCTGTTGATTAAGTCAGAAATAGGCAAAGGTTTGTGCCAAAAAAAGTGACAGCTTTTGTCGTGCAACGCGGCGTATGCGTAATAAACACATATTTTTGTGCGTGTTTTGCGGCTGCTGCGGATATGCAGCAGGAAGTTGTCATGCCGCATGCCACAAAACAATGGCAGTAACAACTGTTGCTGTTTCGCTCTAAAACACACACACTCTCTCTCCCTCTCTCACTCACTTACTCTTTCTGTGTGCTGGCCTGTGTTAATTTTAATGCAGTCAAATGAGTTTGTCCTGGCTGCACACAAGATAGGAAGTTTTCGGCTTGCCGCTGCTATGCCCACTCCCCACTCGACCGCCCCCCCACTGTGATATGAGCATTTTGTGCAGCAAGCGATTATGAGATTTTCATATATCAAATGTGTGTCATCTAACTGCTCTTTGATGTGTGCGTGTGTGGCAATAAAATGCTTTACTGATTTGCAAAGTTTTGTCATTAAGCACACTTGCCGCTTATCCAAGCAATCATACCGCCCACCGTCCCCTCATCCCTTCGTTCACAACTGCTTTGATTTTACTTTAGAATTTCATAAATATTTGCTAAAACGTTGTGTTTTTGGGGTTCTGTTTTCTCAGTGCTGACAGCTCGCACTCGTCGACAGTTTAATTGAAAATTTAATAAAGCATTTTCGCAAACATTTATGTCAAATCCTAAAGCTTTTCAAATTCTAGGAACCTTTCTTTGTACCTGGATAATCAAGCTATATGTTCAATTGAATTTATTTCTCTTCATTGACAAAATATTCACTTATTGATATATTCAACTGTGTGTTAAAGCTGGTATATTAGTTATACTGAGATGTTAAAATGCTTAAACTGCTGAGAAACATGCCCTCTTAACTGCAAGTTTATCGAGCATTTAAATAATGACTGAAAATATTAACAAAATTAAAGAGAATAGTGCAAAAGGTCAATGGTGACACTTTTAAAGAATATTCACATTTATAATTGTTTAATTCCTAATGCTGCACAGACTTGCAAATATTTTGAAATAATTTCAAATTGATTTTAGTACACAAAATAAAATTTGATATGCATTATAAATGTCAGTTAAAAGCTGCCACTCCATTAAAGCCTTCAATTTGTTGGCAAAATGTTAAAGACTTACTCTTTAGCAATCGGATCAATAAAAACATTATTGTCTTTAACTAGAACTTACTAATTAAGTGTATGTGGCCAGTTTGAAACAAAATATCAGGGACCGTAAACATCATTAGTTAAATTATTAAGATTACATTTTAATAAGAAATTAAAAATTTTTTTTTTATATTTAGATGATGTTGGTGCTGATTAAAAATACATATAAATTTTATATACAATATAATATAAGGAATTTATTTTAATAAAAAAAAAACAAAAATAATTTTTTTTAAGATTAATGTGTTTTTTTTTATTATTAAAAATAATAATTATGGTCAAAGTTATGTGAATTACTTAAAAATACCGATTATCATTGAAGAATAGTGCAAAATATCCGATTTTCATAAATTATAATAGAAATACAGAGATTGAACGAAAGTATATATATATTGGTGGTTACCATTTTTTAATAAATACAAAAGTAAATTTTATGCCAAATCAAATACAAACCAAAATAATAATATATTTCTTTAATATTATGTATAAATTTAAATGAGAATCACAGCACGTTTTCATAAAATTTTCAAATAAGAATCATATAGAAGAGCATTTTCTGTAATACACTACGCCAAAAAGGAAATCTGCGCTTCAACATAATTTCGACTATTGTTGGCTTAATGAAGCAACCAAATATGCTTGAGACGCAGCTGTGCAAGGCCCCAGGATATCATTATTCAATGGCGCTTTGTGTTGCCAGGCACAAGTCCGCTCCAACTGAAGCTCCCCCATCATAAGCCATGAAATGGCGCATAAGGAGCGTTCACTGTGTGTGTGCGTCTGTGCGTGTGTTTGTGTTTCAATCGAGTATAAAGTAAGTTTGGTTTACGCTTGAAAATGGGGCTCATAAATAGGCAACAAATCGCACCCGCGGGGCCACATGCGTCGTATACGTGATATTTTTTAATTACTTTACAAAATGCTTTTCGCTGTGCGTGTGAAAAATGTCCTTTTAATTGCCCGCCCCTGCCCTTCCGCCTGCCGCCACGGCAAAGATAAAACTAACAGAAAGAAACGACGCTGTACGCAATCGCAAAAGGAAAATGTGAATTTAATTAATGCGAACTCCAACCAAAAGCCAAAAAACCCGAGTCCCAAAACCCAAAGCCAAACCCAAAGCCAAAAACAAGTAAAAACGAATATATAAATAGATATGAGGAATACGAAACGAATATGGGAAATATTTTGTAGTTGCAGCCAAAAGTTTGGCGGAGAGTGCATGTATATGTGTGTGAGTGTGTGGTTGTGTGTGTGAGTGTGGTAGCGCTTAAGTGTCGCTATGGAATCATTAGCGAAAGCGCTAAAAGATGTTACCAAAACTCTTCGAGTGGGGTTGCAAAAGTTTTTGGCGGTAATCAAAAGCAAATATGCAAATCGCAAATGGCAGCCAGCGGGGGTCAGAGGTCACAGCTAGCACTATTCAATTTAATGTCAAGTCAAATTTTGTGGCATTTAAGCGCAAATGGCAGGAAATTAGCGACGGCTGTGGCAATTCAAGAGAGAGAGAAAGGGGGAGAGAGTGAGAGCAGAGACAAATGAAAAGGCATTTAAAATGTCAACACGACCGCAAAACATCGTGTGCAAAATGGTCGAAAAAGGTGTACACTCTGTGTATATATGGCTGTGTGCGTGCTCGTGTGTGTGTATTGCGACTTTTGCGGTTGCACAAAAGCAGAACAAGGCATGCCGGGTCGAGGCAAAAGGAGATTGGGGTTGAGGTTGAGGTTATGGCCAGGGTTGAAGCTTAAATGCTTGACCACGAAAAGGCCATTAGAAAATGGTCAGCATATGTGTGTGTGTGTGTGTATGTGCGTACCTGTTTGTTCAACGTTAAGTCGCAAAGCCAGCTACTGCGACAGTTGAAATTAAGCAAAGCAAATCCAAAAAAAGTAAATGCGACACAAAAAAAAACTTTTTGTTGGTGCCAAGCTTTGCCAAATGTAACCGCAAAACGTTTGCCAACACGTGTAAACTTTTTAAAGTTATACCTGTATGTGTGTGTGTGTGTGTGAGTGTAACTGAGTGCAAATGTGCGCGCATCTGTCACAGGGTTGAACAACTTCCCGCTCACAGTAATTATCGTTTAGCCAAAGAGATTTCGGCAAGAATTACTTTTAAAAATGTCGCAAACTCATTTATTTTCGAGAGATTTTAAATCAATTTATAAAGTAACCATAAAGTTAGTCGCAAAATTTAAAGATTTATCAGAGCAAGAAGTTATTTAATGTAAGTAATATAGCAAAAGCTCCTAAATATCGAGAACAGCTATAAATTTAATTACTTTTTTTTTTCGAGCACATAAATTTTGATTTTATGGCAGTAGTGTAAATAAGTAATACCGTTCTAGTCGGGAATGCCCGACTACGAGATACCCTGAACGTTTGTTCGAGATGCATTCACACATATACAAATATATTTAAGCACATAACAGATAAAAGTATAACATTAAAATACTTTTAGAAAAAAAAATAGATTTTCGCATCTATACTTGAACTCGCATCTTCACAACTAAATAATATGTTATCAGCCGAAAAAAAAAAATTTCTTATAACAAAAAAAGGTTATCTCCAGCGTGACTCGTACCTCGGTCTACAACTATCATACTACCACGACGCCACTCTATCTCATTTCAAAGAATGCACGACTTCAATGTATAGAGCAAGTAGTTGCGCTTGGCACTAACTGCCGCGTTGAATCCTTTTATTTTTTTGAACATTCAACAATACCTAAAAAGGCTAAAAATGGTAAAGTGGAGACTTAATTAGCAACTAAACTGACTTAATTTCATTTAAAGTTAAACTTTGAAACCGATATCCAACATACAGAAGAAAAAGTGTTTTATATACAAAAAGCTAAATGCAAAATTTGGTGACTTAAGCTTAAAAGATGTAAAAGATATACTCAAAAAACTGAAGATCGATAGGGTTTTTTCGATTTCAAGGAAACAATAAAAGTTATCGATTTTTTGAAACAAACTTGATATTCGCTCTATATACGAGGATCTTCGTCCTCTATCTCTTGTAGATTCTGAGATCAATGCGGATGGACCGACGGACAATATAAATACTTTATGGGGTCTGCTACTCCTGCCTACCCATTTTCAATGGTATAGAAAACTTAATTCAAATCTTGTTGTAAAAATGTTGATGTAAAAATTTAGGTCAAATCTTGATTAGGATCCATTTAGCTTAAGTCTAAGTGCACATATTCTGGTGGCTTACTTCAAGCTTTAATGTAATCGAAAGATAAAAATGTGTATTATATTGGTTGAATGATATATATGATATATTTATTTGATATCAGTATCTTCCACAATTCAACCAATTATAAATATTCAGTCGAAGATAGTTCGTAGAGTTCGTATATATATGTACATATATTGTATATATACTATCTCTACTTAAGTAAATATTAGTCGTCACCTGTTTTAATCGTTTGTTCATTCCCTTTTACAATTATACTTTTATATATTGTAATGCTGTTAATTAATTTGTTCATTTTAACTAAATGTCAAAGAGTCTTAAAGTAGATCCTAAAGGCAGCTCGCAGCTAACACAATAAATCGAAAAACAATTTTAGCTTGTAAATGCGTTTGCACAAGATACGCATCGCTGCCCAGCCCTAGCTGCGCACTGAACACACGCAGACAACTGCAGTGCATGTAAAAGTGTGCGTGTGTGTTGGTTTTGTGTGTAATCTTTGTCGCATTGCCGTGAAATGTGCAATAAAGTCGCATGACTTTGGCTTTCGACTTTAGCGCTGCGTGTCAAAAGTTGCCCGCAGAGCTTAAAAACATCAGACCGAGCCAAACAAAACAAGGACGAGCCTGTTGATGAGGTTGGTCACTATAATGATAATGCTGCTGTCTTTGATGATGATGACGATAATGATGATGGTGGTCAGCAAGCAAAGAACAACAACAATGTGCCGCAATTAAATGTCAAACAGGCGCTTTTGATGGACGCTTAAAATCAGCGCAACTGACTGTCAGGAGCTGCCATCTACTCCATGGCCATGTCCAAGCGCCGTCACACATGCAAACACCCACATAGACATGCACATGTCACCTGGCGTTTAAAATGTACACCCCATAAACAAAAGTGCAAACAAAGCCATAAACAAGCAGGCAAAGCCCCCTCGCTCAATCCAAGCCCCCATCGTTCTAGCAGGACACGCTGATGTTGCTGCTGTCGTTTGTTAGTTTTGCCTGCTGCTGCTGTTGCTGCTGCATTGTGGCAACTAAACATAAAACGCTAACAACAACTAGCAAACAGGCGGGCAACATTCAATGGGGTTGACGCTTCATTCCGGTCGCCGGTCGCCTCAGTTTGTTAGCTTTGCTTTGTGTCGTGGCTTCTATGTCGACGGCGCGGGGTGCGGACGGACAGCCTGTCAGCGTTTTTCTGCGCATTGTTTTTAATACATGTACGTGGCGCATCATTTATTATTTTTGCCACAGTAGCAGCGGTAGCATCAGCATCCTCAGCAGCAGCGGCGTCCACGCTGCGTATACGCAATATGACGCATACGCAACATTGGCCACAGCATTCGAGCATTGGCCATTGGCCCCCGGGTCCATGTCACGCACACATTAGCTAGGTTAGCACGCATCTGGCCACGCACACGTTGCATAAACATTTGGACATACCAACAACAACAACAACAACAACAGCAAAAGAGAAGACGATATGGCATGGGCGTGGCATACGCGTGTGTGGCTCGGATTAGGAACTAAATTAAATTTTTACATCAACATTTGCGCTTCATTAGAGGTAAGGGCCGAGGCGCTTCAATGCCAAGTGTTGCTTCAATGTTGAGAGTCCACTCGACTGGTCACCTCTGGGACACACACACATAGTCAGCAAGATAAGCAGGCAGTGCAGATAAATGAGTTGAGTGTTATGATGGGAAATGGCAGGCGGGGGCCCAGTAAATTACCCCAAATCGAGGTGTTGGCTAAAACCATGCCCATATCATAGTCACATGTAGGCATGTAGTTGCGCATTTATGTACATATATATAAAGTTACTCGGAGAAAATAAAGTGAGAGGCAGTAAAATAGTTGAAGAGCTGTGTAGGCACTGGTATAATTATATATTCTTGAAGCAGGGCAATTCAAGCGAGCTTTACATGGAGCGAGGGCTTTCTGAAAAGTAGTTAACACGTTGCATATTTAAAGCAGACACTTCCCGTTTACTATGCATATTTGAAGTACGTTTAAATAGTTTGGAAAATGTT
Organism: Drosophila gaucha; assembly: GCA_035045545.1. NCBI lineage: Eukaryota > Metazoa > Arthropoda > Insecta > Diptera > Drosophilidae > Drosophila > Drosophila gaucha. The sequence goes on from JAWNOY010000342.1 coordinate 2,027,080, forward strand.
AAACCTCTTTTAATTTTAAACTAAGAAACTTAGTCAAGTTTCATTTCAACTTAAGTATTAATTATACAAGATGCACAAGAGGTGCTAGTTAAATGTGAAACTCTTTTTTGCAGTGTGGCTTCGTTGATATTTAATGCCATAATTTCAGACAGCATCATTTAAGTGCTGTAAACTTTTGAAATTTAATATTTAATAATATTTAAATTAAATAGTTAAATCTAAAACTTTGGGTAGCCAATTATGATGCTCGCAAGGACTTCAATGTGGTTTTGTTGAAATTAAATACCTACTAGCAGATAGTAATATTTTGAAGCACTAATGGGAAATTATGATGCTTAGACCGTTAACAATGTGTTTTGGTTGTTACTGAAGACTTTTCATCCTCTATTAACAGGTTTGACTAACATAACTCTTGACACCGGGATGTAAAGCTTGTTGAAAACTTTTATTAAGCTTTTTATAACCTTGTAAAAAGGATATATTAATTTTGGTCAGAAGTTTGCTACTCACAGAAGGAATTATCTCCGACCATACAAAGTATATATATTCTTGATTAGCACGACGAGCTGAGTTGGTATAGCACTGTCCGTCTGCCCCTCTGTCAGTCTGTCCGTCTGTCTGGATTAACACGATCTCCTCCTAGAGAATTAAAGCTAAATTATTATTGTATCGGAATTATCCGGATGACTATATCCCATAGGATAGACAGGTTTTAAGAAATGTTTTTGTAGGAAACAGTTTTAGACTTGAAATTTGAAATATATATCAGTATATCCCACCCACATACAAAAATATATAACATATGGGCATTTCCGCAAAAAGGTCAACCAAGAGTCCCAAAAAAAGTACCGAAGTCTTGCTGTTTTTCATTATATATTATTTAGAAGTATTGAAATTTTATGTTTTTGGGTTAAAATAGTGAATAAAAGTTCATATGCAAAAAATAATTGCAAGCGAAGTTGAGTTTGTATGTCTATGCACAGGGTACGTTTTATAGGATTATTTCGTTAAAATATTTACTACATTTGGAGTTCTCTTACCGTAGAGGTTGTCTTCTTTAATTTCACTTACATAAGTGCAGTTACGGTAAAAAGTACAAAGAGAGACAAATAGGGCACGAATTAACCATATTTGTGCTAATCTTTAATCTGATCTTCTTTTGTCGGGTGAGTAACCGAAAAACGGCATAAGTTGTCAAATTTGTAGTTTACGTGAGATTGGTTCTACAATCAGTACAAAAAATAATATATACTTTTTTTCAAATAATTAATTTTTATTCATTGCGAAAGCTTGTTGTATGTGTGACCGTAAGTGCAATATTGCTGCATATCTATTTGTCGTTTGAAGCTCGTGGAAATCTCTTTTTATTTAGTTTTCTTCTTCTTAGCTTAAATACTAATGTAATGACTAAATTTGTATATATAACTGCACACAAAACTGCAGTGGAAAAAATTTCTTGTGAGTGACCCAGAAGAATTCTTCGAAAAAAAGGACAGGTCAAATTTTGAAATATATAAGTCTAGTAATAAAGCTCAAAAATATTTAAAGTTCAAAATTTCACACAATTCGCAGAGTTTGCCGATTATTAGCAAAGATGTCTAAAGCCATGTTTATTTGAAGTTGGGTGAATTATTATGAAGTAAAAAAAATTTAGTTTTGTTTGATTTATTTAAAAATTAAAATTTTATTTTGCTCCCGAAAGTCGTGTGACTGACCGCGGAAATATATACCTTTGCCCTTTGGGCTAGTAAGAAATCCCTCAAAACTATATCTTCAAGAGTTTAAGAGCTAGAACATACAAATTTAGCAATTAGGCTACTGTTGACTTCCCCTTAAGATCAATTAGAAAGTTTTATATCCACGCTTACTAGGGGCGTGTGCATCTCGTGAAGTTTAACATAATTCCTCTTATATTTTGTTTATGTTTTTCTTTATCTCTTCGTGCCAAATCAGAAAACCAATACTTATATTCTTGTAATACAAGGGTATTACGAAACTTCGGCTTGGTCGAAGTTAGTATTTACTTTTTTATATAGATTTATAGAAACCAAATGAAAACAAAGCTTGAAAAATAGCTGCTCTAGATACGATTAGAACTAAGGGCTAACTAAAAAAAGGATTAATTTGAAATAAATGGAATATGTAACGGTAAGTCTGGAATATTAAAGGTATTGTAAAACCAAACACAATATCAACCAATTTTCAATTGCAATTCTCAGAACTCCTATGCACATTTTAAGCTGGAGTCATTGCAAACATTGATTAAGTACGATAAATTGTAATTAATTGAGATAAAACCATTAATTTATTGCCTTAAATGCAATTCACAGCGAAAGTTGCCCTACTCCACATTTGAAAAAGCTGATAGTTCTTTTTTGTATGAAACTCATCTGATTAAGATAAAGCTATTCGCGTCTATCTCAATTCACATTTATTGATTGCCCTCAATTGCAGCCTGTCAAATATTTAATATGCTGCTGGAGTCTCGAGAAGAGAGAAACTTTAACTGAAGCATCAAGTTGGCAGCAGTGGACAACGAGCCAATATGAACTTTTGGCTTTTATTGGACATGTACTACCAATAACTGATAGCCACCATTTGCAGCTGCAGCCATTCAATTTTCGACCAAAAACACAGCCAAAACTAAAGAAGAAAGGAAAAAAAGTTGCGAACGCGAGAGAGGGAGCAGCGAAAAGAAAATAAACCGCTGCAAATTTGAAGCAGCACACAGAGCAACTGACAGCTGGCACCAACTTATAACTCGGGCCCTATATAGAGGGTATATGGAGGAGGGGAGGGGTAGTTGGCCCAACTGGAGCTACGCTGTCTGTGCCCTAAGGGCAACTGCTATACCAAGAAAAACACTCACACACATACACACACAGCCCAAAAGATACAAAACTTGCGAAAAAAAAGAATTAAGTAATAATAAAAAGAAGCAGCGAAAAAAAGTTTCAGTTACGTGCTGTTGCTTTTAATTGAATTTTTTTCCCAGTGCCTCGGCTGGTGCTGCTGCTGCTAACTGGTCGCTGTGGTGAACCAATGCTCGGCCCAGCACATCCGCATCCGTCTGGCGTTTCCGCCGCGGCACCAGACACCAACAGCAACAGAGCAGAAGCAGCAGCAGCATCACAGACTTGGACTCGTGTCCAAGTGCTAGCACTGACTGGAGGCAGTTTCTTGTTATTTTGAAAGCGCCAAGTCGCAAGTCCTTAAGCGGTTTATTTTCCTTCACACTGATTTGCAGCTTGAAAGGTGTCCCAACGTCCGGGCATACCCTACGGCCATTCAAATAAATCAGCGAGAGTGTACCACAGCATGGTGTAAAAAAAAATAGATTCAGATCTCAAATTCAAATTAAGCTTACGTTACACTTTATCGACTATTCGGTGCATTTGCTAATATCGATAAAGAAACACCTTGAATTTTAATCTTTACATAGCTTATTAGTTTATTACTGGCATACAGATCTATTATAATCGTTTACATAACATATTATCAATAAGTATCGATATTTCGATGACTCAAATCATACAAAATATATGTCGATCAAAAAAGCCTTTTATTAACTAAACCATCAAAAGATACAACTCTGATAGTTAAAAAGAATTTATACAGGCGCAGCGCTTAGTCGAGCATTCCAGTTGCAAGCGCACTGGCATGTTTTGTATATATTTTTATTTAGCTCTGCAGCAAGTTTTTAATTAAGAAGTTTCAATTTAATGCTGTGGCAGCTCCCAGCCGGGACTATCATAATAATTTTATTTACTCGCTCACTTAGCGGCTCTGCCTGAGTGCAGTGAATTGTATTCATTAACTTAGCCATGACTTAACATTCAAAATTTATTTAAAGTTTAGACTCGTTTATATATAAATATATTTAACCCTAGGACTCTTTGCAGAAAAAAGGCGTCAACTAATGTCTACAAATACTGTGGGCTCGGCAATGCTGCTGATATTTTTGCTGCTGGCCAGCGATTCCCTCGCCTGCCGAGGCATTTACAGTTCAAGTAAGATTCGAGATGAACTCGCGCACTTGCCGTATAAATAATATTCCACTCCATTGTAGATCTGGTATCGTGTAACAGAAATGGCGGCAGATGCCGTGAAGTATATGCCTGCCCCGAAAATCGTCAAGCGCTGATAAAAACAATTTGCATTTTGCGAGGCAAAATTTGCTGTATGTCAAAAGTTCAGCAATAGTCAAAATTCAGAATGTCAAGTGGCGTAATAAAATGCAGTGAAGGATATTGAAACGATCCATATGTACGTCGTCTTGTAATATGTAAATGTAATTAATAATGAATAAGTAAAATCCAATCCAATCGATCGTATTGTGCCATCTATGACGTATGAGGCAACTCCGCTGACTGATTGGAAAACCAGTTGAATTTCTCATTAACATATATATCTTTTTATTAAAATTTTATCCAGCAACTTTTGGATTCTTCTACAAACTTAATTTTTTAAAAAATTTTACTTTTAATGCAATTTTTGCAAGGCTGTCAAACATCTACCTAAAATTTTCAGTTCATTTAAGTATAGTATTTTTTGGGGACTTTATCTCTCCAGCTAATTAGATTGTCTTTAAATAAATTTCAATAATTTTGTTGTACATTTTCAGCGTATTAATTCCGCTGCCTTATATAAATGACCCAACTTGAGCTCCAGCTTTAGGTCATATGCTTAGCATCGACCCATTTACAGCTATGTGTATTTTGTATGTGTGTGAGTGCGACTAGGCGAGCACGCAGCATCAGCAGATTGTGGGCCAAATGACGTCACGGAAAATCAGGTCAACACCAGGCGCAGGCTGAGCACAACTAAAATTCGTATGCGTTTTTTTTTATTTCAGCAAAAACGGCAACTCACCGTGCTACACTCAAATATATATATGTAAATATATATCTTTATATATAAATTGTTAACTCTGGCAAATAATAAAGGGCATATCGGTTTTGTGCACATTACTTATTACTCATTAATATTTATATCTGACAAAGAGTTGTCAAGCTTCTTCCCTTTGGGGGGACTCGCTCAGAGCTAAATCAAGCAAAATTGGTATTCCTTTATCTACTTTAAGCATGAAGACGAAAACATTCTATAATTTTATAAAAACTTCTGTTTGGGCAACTAAAGATGAAGAAAAACCATCCAAAAGGGAGAACTAAAATAAAACATCCACCAAAATATAATATTCTGAAATATATATTGATGATGACCTAGTTTTGTCCAATATATAAGAAAAAGAAACAATGAATAAATAACAAAAATAAAATAATATAAATGTGTTCGAAATTGTCCCATGTTTATTTCTGCAATTATTTAAAGTAACTCAGTAACTGCTACAGAGTATTGTGCAGTCGCTTACATCCCATCACAATTTTCACACTTGCATATTTTTGGGCCTGAGCGCAGCCTTGTCCCTAGTCTTAGGTCGCTCTCCCTCTCTACTTCGCTCTCTCTGTCTCTCTCACCCACCTGGTATTGGGGGTCTTGGTCATTAATAGTCGAGAGCTCGTTTTTTTTTGTACCGCCCGCTGCTCGCAGACTTCAAATTTTATGTTTTGCTAGCGTTTCGTTTTTTTGACATTTTTTTCAATTTTTGCTGCGTTGGGTAAATTACTTGTAAATTCAGCTAGAGCGAAAGAGCGAGAGAGATAGGCAGAGAGAACGAGCGAGCATGAGTGTGCAACAGAGAGCAAGCTAGATTGGTAGGACCAGGCTCCTTAAAAGTGACTGGCATTTGTTTTCCATATATTGATTGCTTTTTAATGGATTTTTCGTGGACTCTGGACCATAAGGTGACCATGCCCCCCGCTTTTTCCGCCCCACTTTCAGCTGTATTCTTTGCTCGTATTAATTTTATTTACATAGTTAAATGGTTCAATTGTTTGACTGTTGATTTACTGCTGGAATTTCAGACAGCAAAATTAATTGTTTGATTTGTGGGCAGCCCCGACTAGAGTATATACTAGGCCATATAACTAGGTCAGCTGCGTGAGTTTGTGCTGCTGATTTACTGATTTTGTTTGCACAGTTTATAAATAAAAAGCTGACTGACGTGGCCTGGCAGCTGCCACTCTTATGGAGTTTTCCCAGAGCTTCCATTTGGTTTTTATATCTTTTAACTTTTGTATTCTTCTGCTGAAGTTCGCTTGCATGCGTTTAGCCAGTCAAACGTTTGTTGTCTGTCAATCAAGCAGGTAACTGGCTGCAACTAACATGTAAGACTTCTGCCATGTCGCACAACAAAACAATAACAATGGACATATACACACCCACACACCCACGCACCCACATACCCATACACCCAGAGCATATTCACCACGCTTCTGCTCTTTGGCAGCAACTCTTTGGCTCTCTTACAGCGTTCGCTTGGGCAGCCTTGCCGTAGTACTCTCACGCATTGCATAGACCATGGCAACAACCACGGCAACATCCAGCTTTCATCTTTTTTTAGCACACGCGCCTGACTTGCTGCCAGGCCCCCTCTTCTCGCAGTCCCGTTCTGCTGGTCGCCTGTCGACTGTCAAATCAATTTGTCAGAAATCAGTGACAGCTGCTTACAGCCAAAACACACAAACATGGCCCAGGCCACAGAGCCACAGAGCCGGGCTCAGCAGCCGGGCGCCCACTGCCTTTCCCCGAAGAGTTGTCGTGGCAAAAACAAAATTTATATATATATATATATATATATATATATATATTTGTATTTTTATAAAGAGCGAAAACAACAACAATATATGTTGCAAAGAAGGAACTGGCCTGGTGTGTAAATTATAGCGCATATTTTCCCCATTCCTTTTTTTTCTGTTTTCTCAAATTGCTTTGCAGATTGCCGACATTTGAAAATTGTCTACGGCATATCAAGCACTTTCGACATTTACAACTCATTTTTGTGAAATCTCTACTCTCTTTCTACTTTTTTTATTTTTCAAGTTCGAAGCTGACAGACAAGCGCCTTTTGTTTGCATGCCATATACACATACACACACATACGCTGCTGTGCGCTACCAGGCGTATACGCAATTTCCCAGACAAAAGCCGCCCAAGACGAAGTCCCAAATGCAAAAAAATATGTATGAAAAGGGGCGAATAAAATAGAATAAGAAAAGGTCTTTGACTGAGCTTTTCTGATGCCCTAGCCATAGGAGCAACATGCTATTTTTGTCAATCTGTTGGGTATCTATATCTAGGGTTAATTATAAGCACAAAAGAAAACGGATCTGTAGTGCTTATATTTGTATATTATTGAAAAGAAAAAAACAAGATTTTTTATAAAAATAACTTTAAAGCTACACATATACAATTTAACTTTTAAGATTGCTCCTTGACGTGCAAACCAGTTATCAGCTAAAATAAAGTGTATTAGAAAAAATATATATTTTAGTTTCACTTAATTTGAACGCATACAATTTTTTTTTATATTCATGATTTTTTTTCAATTTCAGCCAACTTTTATTAAAATACAATTTTTTAAAATACTGACAGAGTATTTATTTCCAACTTTAACAATATATCAATTTATTAAAACAATATTTATTAAATAATTTTTCAAATTATATATCTCTTCAAATAGACTATAAATATTGCTCTATCCAAAATGAATTATGAGTCAACAATTTTAATTTATTTTTATAATTTATATAACAATTATTATTAATTAAAAACCTTCAATATCTGATACTTAAGAGCTTAATCATATTTATAGTCGCTAAAGAGGAAATGTTTGTTATTTAAATATTTTAAATTTAATAATAAAAAAATATTTGTACATATATATTATATATATATATATATATATATACATAAAAAATAATATTATATAAAAATGTCATACAAAATTTTTCAAAAGATACGGCATAATGTAAGTTGATCCATTAAAAATTTGTTGTACGTTAATTAGTTATTAAATTACATTTGCGATCTTTTAATTCTTTATTTCTTTAAACTGAAAAATGTTGGAAAAATATTTGCAAAAATTCCATTGCTGTTAAGCTTCAAATACCAATCATTCTATTTAGCGAGCAAACACTGTACCGCTTTCTATTTGTATACCATCATGATATGCTTAATTTTTTTCAGTTAGAGCATTTATACATCGAGCATACCCTAAATTATGTGAGCTGTGTTTTTCTTTATATTTTGGACACACCAGCAGCACCAAGAAATAAAACAACAACAACATCTACAACAGCAGCGGCAGCAGCAGCTACAATAGCTGACAACAAAAATCGGTAGCATGTTTGCTGCTGCTGCTTTTTATTTATTTTTTCGTTTGTAATCTCTACCCCTTTTTTGCAGATGGTGTTGCTGTTGTTGTTGTTGTTGTTGCTGTTGCTGTTGTTTCGTTTTTTGTTTGACCAACTACCAACATACAAGCTCATAAATAAGTAGGCAAAGGCTTGGGTCCTGTTTGTCCAGCCCCAACACACACACACACATATACACAGACATATACACATACATGCCCACCTTCCCTCGGCACGCCTGCCACGCCTAGCGGCAGCCGCCTCTTTATGCTTATGGTTGAAAATGAAAAATGGATTTCTGTGTCAGTTGGTTGCCATAATTTCAGCTCGTTTCAGGCTTTGGCTCAGAGTTCGCTTTGTGGCGCATTCATCATTTGGCATTCAGTATTTCTGCTTCTTCCACTGCTATTTTTGTTTTTTCAACTTTTGCTTTTGTGGGCTATTTGTTTGCCATGTCGCCCCGTTTATTTAATTAATTATTTTAAAGATTTGCCGCCCTTTTTCGCTTTTAATTAATTTATCAAAAGTGCAAATAAAAATTGTGCGCCCAGCGCTCGAACTCGAGTAGCCCTTTGCAAGCTGGGTTCTTTTTTCTTCTCTTCGCGTTTAATATTTTATTTAAAATAAAACAAACTTTAAATTAGCCACCGCCCACGCCCCTAGCGCCTAAGTAGGGTTAAGCTGCGAGGCGCGGGTTAAGCCAAGGCCAAAGTTCTGACTGCATAAAAAAAGTTTTTTTTGGTAATATTTTTCATTTATTATATTATATATATATATATGTATATAAATATATATATATAATATATATATATACATAATGTTTATGTTGTTGTTGGTGTACCTTGCTGCTGATAGGTCTAATAACTCCCCGGGTCGCTGTAATCCTTTGGGCCACGTTGTTTTGGCCATGCTGCCATCCTGTTGCCGGCCTAATGGACACGGCAAGTCACGTAAATGACGCTGATGATAATGTTGATGTCGCTGATGATGATGTTTAGCCAGCTACGTGTTCATTGCTGTCACAGAGGGCTCTAACTTTTTGCACCCCATCCACAAACACAGACACACAACACAAAAAGAGTGTGTGTCTCGTATTCGTCTCTGGTCAGCGTCCAGCGCTGCGTATGCGTAATATTCAATGAGTAGTTGGCAACAGCAGTTGAAACTGTGCGTCTGGTTGCATTAAATATTAATTTGTGCAGCTCAATTCCCTGTGATGGGGCAGCCACAGCCTCTGCCACGTTCCCAGCTGCTTTCTGCATTCGTACAAACGTATGTGGGCAAACATCCGTTTGCCAAATTGCCAAAAACGGAAATTAGTTACAGAAGTTATAATTAAATTCCTTCGAGTAACGGACAAACAGGACCTGCATGTACCACTGTCTGTGTGAACGTGTATGTGTGTGTAAGTGTGTGAGAGTGTGTGTTTGTGTGCAACAAACTGTGCATGTAAACAGGCTGTGTAGCTGCGTCCGGAGCAGCGCCATAGACAACACTTGACTGCGCAGGAGGCGAGCGCCCATTTTGAAGAGGACACCCAAACACAGCAATAGCAGCAGGACCCATAGTCTTAATTAGAAACAATTTGAGGCTGACTGATTGCCGGTGGTGAGGCACATGTGTGCGTATGTGTGTGTGTGTCTATGGCACTTTTCTGAGCAGAAGGTTGTCTGCCTCCGTGTCTGCGTGTGGGCGAGCGCCACGCGCTGTTGACTTTCAGTCATTAGTAGAAACATTTTATGCTCGAAGAAGGCTTTAAAGTTGCCCTATCTCCCGAACCCCTACGCCTGCCCCCTCCACTCTTTTCTCTCTCCAGCTGCTATAGCTCCATCTCAATTCAGAATTATTTGCATATGTTTTCGTTAAGCATGCATCTATGGAGAAACCAAAAAAATTAAAAATACTGTTGGCAGCATACTTGTCCTGATTCTATAATTAGGCGAGTTGGCTTTAACATACGGAATGGAACTCACTTAAGGTTTTGTCATATACTTTATAAGTCTTTGCATCATTCTAAAATTAAAAGTAATTGCCAAAACAACAATGAAACCTAGACCAAAACCAAGGCATTTTATAATTAGAAAAAAAAGAATTTTTTTAGAAAGCAATTTCGAAGAGGGTTACTCAGTTACAAACGCTAAATAACTTGGGCAAACAACATTTTCTCTAAACTGCATTAGCCTCCAAACTTGGCCCCTCTACAATCTGCAAAAAATATATGGGCAATACTTATTTTTGAAGTAAATATAATGAATTGATATAAAAAATCTTGAAAATTAATTAAAAAGAAAAAAAAAAATTATATATTAGGCTTTAGTTGCAACAGAAATTGAATCCAATTGACTTTGTAAAATGTGGAGTCGGTATCTAAAATATAGGAAAAAATCTAAACTATGTTTTTATTTACGAAGAGCAAAATGCAAAATTTGGTGACTTTACCTTAAAAGATGTAAAAGATATGGTCAAAAAACTAAATCTCTAAATCTAGTGGATATATATAATTTAAGGTCAATCTATTGAGCAGGGCAACAGTAACCTATATATCACATTTTGAAGCTGTACCTATAAAACTATGGAAAATATAGTTTTCTCCGATTTGCCACGCCCCCAAGAAGCGAATATATATATATAATTTTTCATAATTTTGTCGAAACGGTGAAGCCTAACGTTTTTGTCAATTTTTGGGACAATAGGTATAAAATTGTAGAAGATACAGTTTTTTTTGATTTGCCGATTTTGAGGATTTATGTTTAGCACTTCCACGCCCCAAGTAAGCGTGGATAAATAACTTCTTGATCAATCTGAAGGAGAGGTCAAAAGTATATTACTTTCCAAATTTGAAATCAATCTTCAAAACTGTAGAAGATACAGTTATATCCCATTTGCGACGCCCTCAAAAGGCGTAGCTATATATGCTATATCTTTTTGTATGGGGGTGCGCCGAAGCCGAAGCGCCGAAGTTATCGCCCTAAAACCTTTCTGAAAACCGATCTGTCCTATGGGAGCTATAGGATATAGTCTTCCGATCTGGATGATATACAGTGCCTGCAGCATATTGGAGCCTATGTTCAATATTTCAACTCTGTAGGTCTAATAGTCTCGGAGGATATTGCGTTGATCCAGACAGGTGGACATGGCTATATCAACTCAGCTCGCCGTGCTGATCAAAAAATATATACTTTATATAGTCGGAGATGCTTCCTTCTCTGCGTTGCAAACTTCTGACCAAAATTAATATACCCTTTTTGCAAGGGTGTAAAAATATAGGCGAAAATATCTGTCTTATTATACAGTGTTATTAATATTATAGCACTAACAAAGTATTATTATATGGTATTATTGCAAAAACTTACATTAAATTTGTAAATATGAAACTAAATGAAAAATATTGCATTTCTTTAACCAACATTTCTTTCTAGAGGAAAAACATTCTATTTTTATTGTGCCTAAAACATTTAAATATTCTATAGCCAAGTAGAAGATATATAATATTTTATATATATGTATATATGTATATTTGTATATCTTAACTTGAGAATAACAATAATTAAAAGTGAATATCTAAAAATATATTTGTAATCTATTTTTTTATATCTAAGATAATACTTTAAGTCAAAATCATTAATTAAAATATCTCACAAATGCAGGCCTTGAATATGTTTTTTTGTGAAAAAACTTGAAAATTCTTTTCTTAAATTCTCTAAATAGCAGCCAGGCGAACAATTTGTATTCGTAACATTTGAGTTGCCTTAATTCATTTAATGGGGTTTTTGGCGACAACTCTGTCAATTCGATGGCATAATTCGGCAGAGGCACAGCGACACTTACAGCTTCATATGGACTGAGTTCAGATTGCGCCATTCGAACAGCTGTTTGCATATGTGACTGTGTGTATGTATGTGTGTTTATGCACATACGCTTCTACTCTCTTTTTTGTGTTTTCAGTTATTTTTGCTCCTGCTGTTGTTTTTCGCTGGCAGACGCACATTGCGTATACGTTATACGCAATATGAAAGTGCTTTTAATAAATGCTGCGACATGCGTGCGACTCAGTCGACGTCTCTGCCGCTGTTGCTGCCGACGACGACGTCACTTTATTATTGAATATGTCGCCGTGCCCATTTGCATAATTGATCGGCAACGATGCGCGAATCGTAGAAACGGGAAATTGTAGGCCGTAATCGACTGACTGGCATTCGATTTGAGCATTTGCTAAACAATAAAACTTCAGTGCGTGACATAGCCCTCATATCATCTAGAGAGGGGAGCGAACTCTACACATAAATATGCGTCTGTGTGTTTATATATACATGTTTTGTTTCACTTTTTATTTTGGATGCACAGCAGAAATGACGACAGACTTCAATAATTGATGCACATGTGTTGTGCGTGTGTGTGCGTGTGTGTGCGTGTGTGTTTGATTTATGCGTGTCCTCGCCTGCCATTCAATTGTGCAAATCAATTACAATAATCGACGCACGCAACGCGAAGAGGGGCGTTCAACCATGTAGATCAAGTGCGTGTGAGTTTTTACGGAAGATTATTGAGGGAGTGGCTAGGCATAGAAACAGCATTTGGGTGGTTTAGTCAGAGAAACGTAAAAGACACGACAAGATATGAAATACTTTAGAAGGCGAAAAATTATAGCCAAAAGAAGACGTTAAAGATATAGCTAGCTTGATTTTCAAAGAAATTGGTTGAATCAATAATCAATGTTTATAAAAGGTTTCATATAAAAAGCTAAATTTTTCTCAAAAAAATTTGTTTTTAATTCTAATTTTAAGGAATTCAAAAATAATATTTTAAAACTGAACAGAACAACGTAACTCTTGAGTCTCTGCTATCCAAACACTTCAGCCGAAATCATTTTGAAATTTCAATCGCTGTTTGATTGGCCATCGAAAAAACCAATTCAATCGCAATTGTATCTTTATCTTGGGTCCATTACTCACGCCGCGCGTTCTTAAATATACTATTTATTTACCTATTCGATAGTCATTTAGCCGCAATTACCAACGCATCCAATTGTAATCAGCGAAGGGCCCTGCTGTACTCTCTGTTGACTCGCCTCCCTGGAGTAAAGCGCGTCAATTACTTGAAGTTTTTGTGTTTATTACCCATGGATAGAAGAAGAATGCCTGCAGCTGCTACAAGTCAAATAAAACATATTACAAATGCCACGCCCAGCTAGCCCCCTTTTGCCAGCATCTGGGCACTATTACTCAGACTTAAGCGCCTCGAGATGTGCCGGCAATCTGACAAATTTCGCACAAATTATGCGGCGAACACCACAAAACGATGACGACCATGATGACAGTAGTGGTGGATGAGGCTGGGGAGCTGGACCAGCACCAGGACAGGACAGGACGATGTCCTGTGCCAGTGCCACCGCACAACAAAAGGCGACGAAATTATTATTGCATTAAGTGGAATTATTAAATTTCATCGGCATCGAAGGCGGCCGCAAACGGAAACGTAACGACGGCTCAGCACAAATAAAAATAAATAAATCTAATCAAAAATAAGCACACAAATAAAATCCACAAATGATAAAATAAAAATACAAAAAAGCAGCAGCAGTGAAAAAGAAGAGGCTAACAAAATAAATCAATAAAAGGAGACAATGACACAAAAAAACATGCGAACCTTAGCCCGGACCCGGACCCGGACCAGGGCCCAACCCCGCAGCTTCAGTTACAGTCTGTGGGGCGCAAAGTTTTTGGCGGGCCACTCAAATCAACATAAAGTTTGATATATTGTGCCGCATTGGCAGCGGCCGAGTCCTGCCAATGTCCTGCGTTGATTTAATGGCCGGCAACCCCAAGGCTTAGCCAGGGGATGTAGGGGGAGGGGAGGACATTGTAGAGGGGCAGCACTACTTATTACGGCCGCCGCTTGTCGCCATTGTTGTCAATTTGGTCGTGTCTTTGACAGTGACAGCCCCCCTCCTCCCGGCCACACTCCCTTCAGCAGCGGAGCAGGGGGTAGTTGAAGAGGGGTTGTGGGGGTTGTAGGGTGTGCTGCCCTGTGGCCTGCCATTCAAATTGTAGTCGCATCATCATCTTTATGGCTATTGTGATTTCGGAATTAATTGCTGCTGCTGCGACACACAAACGGCGCCCGCTAGGTGGCGCCACAGTGCTTAAAAGGATTTGTACAACAGTCCTCCTCTCTCTCGCCCTCTCTCGCTCTTTCAGCAACACTTCTGACCGTATTCTCTGTGTGTCTGTGTGTGGGTGGGCGGCTTCTTCGGTTACTTGATTGCCCTCAAAAGTATGCAATGCTAATAAATTCAGTTTTATGTGTGGCAGAGTTTGAGTCCAACCCGCGCTCAATTTTCAGCAACTGCCTCTGGGATTTTTGTTGTCTTCGGCTACACACTTTTATGACAGATCATTAAAATTTTTGCTCCTCCCTTTCATTTTTTTTTTGTCTTGTTCGTTTAAGTAGCCTGTTTGTCTTATATTTATGGCGCCCGATTTGGGGGCTCGTACTGTTGCTGTTCGCTTTTTCGCTCTCTGTGTGTGTGTGTCAAAGGGTGCATTAATATTGAACTTTATTGTCTCTGTGGGTCAGTTCCACTTCCAGTTCGTCTTCAGCTTCGACTGGCTTGACTGCGCCGCATCTAAAGTGTTAATGGCCCATGTGGCCCTACAGTACTTAGCGAGGTTAAACAAATTTGCTTAGGTTAGCTACATTAATTTGAATACTCAAGGCGCACGGACATCAAGAGCTTATAGGCCGATTATGGGTCAAAGCTGAAGGGCTAATGCAATATAAATAAATCTATATAAATTTTGAACTTGTAATATTGGTATTGCTGGTAGATAAATAAGGTAAATTATTTAGATTGCTTTATAATATTTTTAGCTATGTATAATTAAGAAGTATTTATTTTTATACCCTGAACCCATTGAAAATGGGAATTCAGGGTATAATGGTTTTGTGACAATGTATGTAACAGGCAGAAGGAGGCGTGGCAGACCCCATAAAGTATATATATTCTTGATCAGGACGACGAGCTGAGTCGATCTAGCCATGTCCGTCTGTCCGTCTGTCCGTCTGTCCGTCCGTATGAACACAGTGATCTCGTAAGCCACAAAAGCTAGAGATTTGAGATTTTAGATATATATTCTTGTATACCATACGCAGTACAAGTTTATTTTTTTTTTCGATAACTCATCCTATTTCCTTATTATCGATAACAATCGATATTTTGACTTTGTTTTTAAGCTATAACTTATAGACCATAATACCTAGAGACACCAAATTGACTATGTAGGTTGCTATGATGTAAATACAGATAATAAATTTTTTAAATTTTGGATACCTCCCCAGTTGGGAGTTGGGATTTCGTATATATACACCTCTAGATGTCAATATTATGTCCTGAAAGTTTCATTAAAAAAGTAGATCTAGAACCGAAGTTATTTAACAATGAATTTCTCATAATGCTGCCAAGAATGCAGCCCAAGCGCAGCCGCTAATTCATGTATGCAGTAAGCGGCGCGCGTGCTTGTGTATGTATATGTGTGCGTGTGTGTGTGCGCGCAGAGGGTAATATGTACCGGTAAAAGATGTAAGCTAGATTGTTTAAAACACCGCCTCGGACTTGGTTCAGGGGATCTCGTAGTCGGGCAGACCCGACTAGAGCGTTCTTACTTGTTTCTTTTTAATACACATATAAATATATTTTTATACATGAATACACAACTATCTTTTTACACGGTCTTGAAATAACGCTTACCAATAACAATAAATTTTTTTTGATTTTCTTTTTATTAGTGTTTTAGAGAAACTTATCTTCACAGTATGCAATTGGGAGAATTCCTGATTTTTATACCCTGAACCCATTGAAAATGGGAAATCAGGGTATAATGGTTTTGCAAAAAGTATGTAACAGGCAGAAGGAGGCTTGGCAGAATCCGTGGAGAACCTATAAGAGCTAGAGACCTGAAATTTTGCACGAACTTCCTTATATACAGTGCGCATATAAGTTTGTTTCTGATATTCGATAACTTTTCCTGTTTCCATGATATCGATTTAAGACGTTATCGAGATTAAGTTTTTTGACCATATTTTTTATGTCATTTTAGCTGCAATCATAAAAAGAATTTAGCTTCTTGTGAATAAAATAGAGTTTCGGTTTTTCTTATATTTTGGATACCAACTCCAAATTTTACAAAATCAATTTATGTTTTTTTCAATTGCAAATAAAGCCAAATTTAAATTAATTTTTTATTTTTAGCTAAAATCGTATTTCTTATAAAACATACGGATTCAATGCTGAAAATTTCATAGAAATCCGTTCAGTAACACAGAAGTTATTACAGTAATCATTTTGTGAATCCCCAAAAGGAAGCACCAGCAAGGGCCTATCACATGCCTTTTCTGTATACGTGTGCACATATACATTGAAGTCCGTGCAGTCTTTGCAATGAGAGAATGTGACGTCGCGGTGGCTTGCAAAGCGATGAGTCGCAGGTTAAAATCACGCTACGGACAACAATTTATTTTTTCAAATAGAACTTTTTTTTTGTTGCATTCATATTATTATCTGTTTGTTAATATGTCAAATTGCAACTCGAAGAAAGGTTCAGGGGATCTCTTAGCCGAGCAGTCCCGACTAGAGCGTTTTTACTTGTTTTTTAAGTTGCTATATGTATAGTATGGATTTCATAATTACTTATTTTGCTCGGTCTTTTGTGCAAATATTTAGAGTCTTTTCATCTTACACTATTGTGGAACATATCCCCAAATATTCGAAACGATTTTCAATTACAAGATTTTTCATAAACCGCGTTGGGTGTTTATATAAATATATATATTTATATTTCTTATATTTAATATTTAAATATTCTATCTTTTATATATGAACGCAATTATCTTGAATTTGAACGGGTTATATTGTGCTAGTTCCTAAAACAATACATTTCCTTTCTATATAATGCTTTTTTATAACTTATAAATTATACTCTCAATTTTTGTTCAGCCTGATTTGTGCCAGAAAAATATTAACTCTTTCTTAATATATTAAGTATTAACTCTGTAAAGACAGATCATCAGTTGCGCTAATTTTTCTATTGCTTAAAAACTTCTTCTCAAACAAAGTCTGTTTTTTTTGCTTCTCCCCAATGCTTAATAGACTCTCTGAATAAGTTGTTTATATTGTTTTTATTCCTGAGTATGTCAGCAGCTAGTTAGTTATCTTGGATTTAGTTGTTTATATTCTTTATGCTTCATAAATATTATAAAACGAATTACCTCGTACCAATAAAATAAAACCAGAATCACTAATTCAATCGAAACAATTTCGATTTCACCCGAACAACAGCTTAAAACGTGCACCCAATTTATATAATGCTCCACGATTTGATTACTTTAAATGATGAAAACGTGTTGGTAAACAGACACACACACACACACAAATACAAATTTGAAGTCAATTGATGTAATCTATTAGTTACAGATGTAAATGTCAGAAGTACTTAAGAAAGTATCTCAATTTCTTCCGCTCAAGCGTCGGCGAGCAAAATGTGACATTTATTTTTATCTTTTTAGCAATACCAATAGCTATTTGGCTATTTTGTGGCAGCAACTTTGTGTAGACAAGCTGCCTAACGCACCTGACAAACTTACTTTAATGTATGTCAAACCTCAGCGAGCGAGAAGCAGTAGAAGAAGACGTGAGAGTAGATGTGGTGGTGTAGGTAACTGCAGAGCAACCACAAGAAACAGCGGCCTCTTTTCGACATTTGAGTGACATTATTTGTGTCAACAATAAAACACTCAAAAAACATGTCAGTCAGAGCGAGACACAGTCAGCCAGATAGAGAGAGAGAGAGAGAGAGAGAGAGTTTTAGAGAGCAGCAGCAATTGCAAGACAAACGAAACCAGAAACTGAATCAGACGCGGACATTACAATTTAAAATTCAATAAAACTTCAATCAGCGTTTTTGAATGTATGTGTGTGTGTGTGTGGGTGCGTTGATATTTCGTATTTTGGTGTGTATATGTGGCTGTACGTGTGTACACATTGGCACGCCCAGCAACGATGACAGCGCCCAGCAATTTAAACAAATTGAAAGCAAGCGCAAATAAAAAACAGTTTGTTGCCACTTTTCACATCAATTACGCACTTCAGCCAAAACAGACGACGACGACGTTGGCAACGCCGAAGACGTAGAAAAACGAAGCAGCAGCCACCTCCATAAGGACGAGACGACGAGATGTCCTCGTTGGCGGCTGCTTCTAGCACAAAAATAACACTTGAAACTAAACGCGCATTCAGGCGACGACGTCGGCTGCCGGCAGCGCAGTTGTTGGGCGTGCCACACCCCACACAAAGACAAACACCGCCCGCACCACCCTAGCAGTAGCAGCAGCAGCAGCAGGTCTCCCCAACCACCCGCTACAACAACAATTTTCGCCTGCGTACACGGCGTTTTTTATGCGCCAACTGGCAGCCCCTGGGTTCTAACTACCTTACCTACTCCCCCTTCAACGTCCACACAAGCCCAAACCTTCACAATTTGAATACGTGTGCATTGATGTGCGTGTGTGTGTCTCTGGTCTGTGCGCTCGTGTGTGTATGTGTGTGTTTGTCTATGTTTTCGTTTGCGAAAAGCGAAAGTAAATGTTTGAAAATCGTAAGGAAGGAAAAATCAAGTAAGCATCAAAAAAAATATAAAGAAAAGCAAGCGCAAAAAAAAGGATATTTATCTTTGGCGAAGATTATATGCCCTTGACGGTGGGTCTATTAAAATGATTGAGCATTTGCCGAATGCACGTCGCAATATTTATGGCTTGTTATTAACTAAAGATAACATTTTTGCATAAAAATTATATATATCATTTAGGATTTGAGGCGCTTTAAATATATTTCATTGATTTGCGATTAGCATTTGCGCATCTTTTAGCCAACTGAAATTGATTTATTTTTAAATGATTAGGCTTCATTTAAATATTAAGCTGGGTAGGTAATATTTTTGAAAAATTCATAAAAGAATGTTGAAAATATAAGCAAGAATTCTAATCATATTTTATTTAAAACTAAAATTAAGTTAGGAGACAGAGAAGACCTGTATAAGATCTGGAATGGTTTTTCGCTTGATCTAATTAATATTGCTAATAATTATAATCATAATTATGCTTATATAATTATAATTATACTTATATAAAACTTTTGGTAATTCTAATATGATCCATTAATACTTATACAATTGTCTATACTTATACATAATAATAATAGTAATAATAATAATTAGTAAAAATAATCTAACTTAAGCAAATTTTTAAATATATTCTTTGATCTTTGCTGGAAGACGCCCTAAACATTTTACACACATTTTATACAATACAATATTATATTATAATGCCAATAAAAACACCGCGTTATTTCAGTTTCAAATGAATTTCTCCAAAAAAGTCAATAGCCTTTGAAATATATTGATTCATAGCCACTTCTATTGACACATTGCCAGCTTCAAGTGAGATTCGGAGTATCTTTCAGCAGAGTATGGAGATGAAAAAAAAAACAGAACTGAAAAAAATCCAACTTGGTTTTTATTGCGCGTGATAACAAGCGGGGAGTTGCGTGTAAATGGGAATGGTATTGAGACAGGGAGGGAGAGGAACAGGGCACTAGAACTGGATAGACATGGGCACTGGATTTTTAGCTGGGCTGGTCTCGGCTGGCTGCGCTGCTCTGGACAGCGCTGTTTGATGTCATTATAGATGACGATGATGGCGATGACGACAGCGTGTGGCACACACACACACTCTCAGAGAGACACACACACAGTGTAGTCAATGATGATTTTTGCCTTCTACAAGGGCTTCAACTTTGACTGACTCGGAGAGCTGCCAATCAGAGGCGACGCGGCAAATGTCTTCTTGTTCTATCGCATGTTTCAGGTTGTCAAGACGGCTTCAAGCAGCAGCACGTGCATATGTGTGTGTGTGTGTTTTGGCCATTACTTTGTTGCCTAGGCATTGCTATTGACAATCATTCTAGGTAAGTTAACTTGACGCTGTCTGTTTCAGCTCTTAAATCTCAACAAGTCTGCATCTGGCTCTCATAATTTAGATATAAGCAAAATAATAATTACAACTTAAATTAAGAGACTTAATTATGTTAAATGTGACATTTAAAATATAATATTACCAAAAAATAAATATAATAATAAAACTACCTATTAAAATCTTTGAAAATTAAAAAGCTATATATTACAAATAAATGCTTACTTACATTTTCAAATAAATTGAAGCATAAACTATTAAAGAATAAATATGAAAACAATTTTCATTTTTCGAGACTTTTTTTAGGACAGTAAAAATGAGTGAAAATTATAAAACATAAAATCGTACGTAATTCATATAGAAAATGTGTATAAAAGCTTATAGCTAATAAATATTTATTAAATTTCTTATATTTCTAACTTTCTATTGAATGTTTATTTAAGTTTATTAGATTTAAGATTTTTGTTGGTCTCTCAAACCCCTAAGTTGCATTCTATTTGTTCTTCAGTCCAGAACAGAGCAGCAGCTACGTTCTGTACCCACTTTATTTCTAATTTGATTAAGGATATTGGCTAGAAAATTGGCTGCTAAGGTATTGAAGCGCTTTTCAAATAAAAGTCTTGAGCAAAAAGAAAAAATGGTATAGTTTTCATGTTGCTCTTTCCCCTATAGCAGCTGCTGTTCCTGAAGAGGGATTGAAAGGTCAAAAGAAAAAGTCTCGCAAATAGGATATTCCAGGAACTCTTGCGTTTATATTGAAAGTGCTTCAGCTTGAATTCAATGCAAAGGGAATATAATAATACAATTCGTGCAATTAACATTAATTTTGATGGGCCCTCAAATTTATTGAAATAAGCCAAAAGAATTCGTTGAATAAACATGAATTCAAATAGAGGTAAATTCCTATTACGCGCCGCTATGCTCAAGTAATTATAAAAGAAAAGCTCGAGTACATTTCCACGGCAGATATTTAACTGAAGTTTCCTTTATTTTTATTCCTTACCTGCTTCCGTTTTTGCTGCCTTTGTTTAGGCCACACGCAGATCAGCGCTGGCATTGCTGCTGCTGCGGCTGCTGTTGCTGGCGCTGAACAATATGCAATAATAACAATTTACATATTCATGAGCCGCTTACGCACACAAACATAGGAAAAACACGGCGGCGGCAGCAACAACAGCAACAACAGCAACAGCAGGGGGCAGAGTTTGCATAAAGAGCAGCCGCCGCTTAAAAGAAAAAACAGAAACAACTCCCAATACGCAAAGCCCAGCCCCACAAAAGCTGAGACCTTTTGTTAGACTCGGTAACTGTAGCTGGCCAAATATTTATAAATGTTTATTTATTTTTTCAAATAAATGAAATGTATGTGCATATACATTTTCATTATATTTGTTTACGGACTGGTCTTTTGTTTGACGCTTCAAAATTATATATGCAGCGTATTTTATTTCCAATTTTTGATTTCGATAACGCCAATAATATGATGAGGAAGAAGATGCTACAAGTAAATAAATAAATTGCGACTGGGTCTTGTTTTATTTATAGTTGTCAACATGAGTTAGCAGGCACTGTCTGTCTGTCTGAGTGGCTGTGTGTGTGTGTTCCTTAGGGAGTTTCTGGGTCAGCGCCGTTGGCTATGAATTGCAAATGAAAGGCAATTCTCAAAATAGCCGTAGTTATGCGAAATTTTCGAGGCTGTCATTGCTGCTGTTGCTGCTGTTGCTGCTGCGGCTGCTGCTGCCAGTTGCTCTTAGCTTTTGCTCTTTGCCAATCTCAGCAGAACCTACCACAAAAATAAATCAAAGCAGCGGGCAGCGACGCCAGCAGTGACTGAGGCGTGTACCAGGCCAGACCAAAAAGAAAAATATACGAAGAGCAGACGAAGATGTTGTCGCTGTTGCTGCTGTTGTTGTTGTTGCTCTCGCTGTCGCTTTGCAGCATCCACATGCTGACGGCGTCGGCGCTGGCATCGATTTTACTCACGCGTTCTCTCTCTCTCTTTCTCTCTCACTCGTAGTATCAGCAACAGCAGCAGCGGCGGCAGCGGCTACAGCAGCAGTAGAGCAGCAGCAGCGGCAGCAGCAGCAGCATTTGTGGACGAGCTGGACTCTTTGGTTTGCTCAGTCAGTCAGTCAGGTGCAGACAGTTGACGTGTACGGTTTGTGCAACGACAGCGCGGAACAGCAACGTTTCGAGACAGTCAAAAACAGAAAAATATACAAGTTGCTTGCAGAGCGCACACCAAAAAGAATAAGAAGAAGTAGAACAACAACAACAAGAGCATAGAAAATATAACAATAATGTGTGCTAAAATGTGAAATACAAATAACAGCAATAACAGCAATAGCAACAGCAACAACGGCAGCAGTAACAATAACAACAACACGTCAAAAGTCTCGCGCGTGTGTGTGTGTGTGTGCGTGTGTGTGTGTGAGTGTGTGAGCGCTGCGTGTCACATATCAGCTTAAAAGAAAGCAAGCATAAAAAAATTCAGTGGAAAACGCGCAGCGCAGCAGCAGGAAAAGTTGTTCAACAGCAGCAGCAGTGACGCCGGCAGCGACGCAAGCAGCAGGTAGGGCGCAGCATTAATTTTACAGCAAGAGCATAGCCAAGTGCCAGCAGCATACTCACCACACCCTGATCCTGCAGGAGGCAGCGACAGCGACAGCACCAGCGGCAGCAAGAGCAGCAACAACAACAGGCAGCAGCTGCGCAAAGAGCAGCTGGAGCTCTCTTTTATTACACTTTCTCTTTCTCTCACATACGCTCAGCTGCTGCACGTGGAGTCTGTGCAAAGCAATTGGCATCCAAGTTCTGCCAAGTTTTTGGTTCAGTTGCCTTTTGTAATTTTTCGTAGCATACTTTTATGCTGCTGCTGGCTCAGCAATTTCTTAGCTGCTGTCGCTGTTTATTGTCCCACTGTGTGTGTGGGTGTGTGTGTGTGTGTGCTAATTGTGTTTGCCAATTTTTGAGCGTTGGCTGCTTTTGGCGAAAATTGATACAATGTGTAAACAAAACTAAACAATTACGTGAATTGAAATTGAATTTTCTTGAACAGCTGACCTTGCGGCTATTGAGATAACGATAACAGCATGAGGCAGTGCCACAATTAGAGCAATGGGCGGCTGCATGATGGGCAAAGCCAATAAAAATGTAGGATAGTATGTCAGCAAAATACACACACACACACACACACATACATATATATATACTCACGCACACATACGCAAGCTGAGATTGGCATGCCATGTGCGGCATGTGTACGTGTAAATGACCGGAAACTGTGCTCAAGTGCCTAGACCAGCCTCCCGATCCCTCCTTGGGGCCCCTCCCTGTCCCATCGTAGGCTACTTGTCAGTTGTCCTGGCTGAGTTCTTGGCTCTCTCCTTCTTTTTTTGTTGTTGCTTTTTTGCTGCTGTCTTGGGGCAGCACTTCAATTGTCAAATTGTTCTTGTTTATTGTTGCAATAGTTTTGTTGATGGACAGGTTTGAGCCCAGTGCCTGCCTCTCTCTGTGTATGTGTGTATGTGCCGTATACTCTGCTCGCCTTTCACTTGTTTTTAAAGTGATTTTCGCAGACGCAGTCGCTTTTTATAGCGCTTGTCGTTGACGTTGACGTCGTCTCCGCTCGCACAAGCAAAACAAAACAATCAACACGGAAGTCTTTTTTCGTTGTTTGCTTGTTGTTATTCTCGTTCTTTCTTCCATTTTGCTTTTTTATTGTTGTTATTGCGCTCAGCGTGTGTGTGACTCACTCTCTCTGTGTCTGTGTGTGTGTGTGTAAATCAACGTGGCCTAGTGCGCTGCTTGAGGTTGACGTGCGCGGGCTTTTGTGTGTACGTTTTTTTCTTCCAGCATTGCGAGTTTTATGCACAAGTTGATTGTGAAGTGTTTTAGCTTTTGCGAGTTGACATTTAAGTTTTTTTTATTCTTCTGACTTCACTTCAATCTGCCACGCCCCCACCCAACTCCGCCACAGAATTTCAAAGTAGTCGAAAGCAGCTCAACCAAAGTGACTGGCAACAAACATAACTTTGTGGCCATATTTTGTGAATCTGACGTTACGAGCGAATTTTTGCAATGTGCATCGAAAACTATTAGGAATGTTTTAAGCCCATAAAGTATATTGAATATTGTCTTTTGAAGATTAAATGTATTATTTTCTACTTATAGAAAGTTCACGCATCAAAGATGCCTTTATCAATTTTAGAATTGTCTCGAAAGTGCTCGATAGTATTTTATTTTATCTATTTATATTTTACACATTTTGTACAGCAATAAAAAAATATATGTAATATATATATTTATTTTATAAATATATATTTTATCTATTATCATGATCGTAAATTTGTTTTATTATGTTTCTAAGTAACCTCAATAAAAAATTGAAAGAATAAATAGTATAAAAATGGTTAAAATAGGCTAGACTCATTATCAAACAAAATAAACTTTAATTTTATACAGGCTTTTCTGTATTAAAGTGATTTCTTACTTATCCAAATTATATTAAAAGTGGCAATCCTGTCATAATTCATGTTAAACTGGATATTTAAACAATTTTAAATTCCTCTATTTTATTAATTTAAAAAGAACCCAGCTTTAAATATATTCGTTAACATGGCTAGTATCTTTGCCAATCACAGAGACCACTTCAAAGCAAAATGTGACAGGTCGTAATGCGAGTAGCTTTCATTCAATATAGAATGAGCATATAATTATATTGCCCATACGGCACGTGGCAAATTGAATTCAATTCGAAATGCAAGCGAAATCGTCAAAGGGCATCAAATGCATTTAGCAGCATAAAAGCAAATATAAAAAAAGCCACTAAACTTTGTCCCTTGTGAAAAATGCCAAAAACAACAAGAACAAATGAAGTGAATTGGGCAGAGCAATCAACAATTTTACAAAAATGTTGAGATACTCGAGCCAGCTGCAGATACAGATCCAAAGATACAGATACACAGGCACAGAGATACAGAGCTTGGCGCTGGGCGCAGACAAAGGCAAAAGGCAATTATAGAAATATACAGACGAGCAGCAACAAATAATAAAAGCAAGTTGCCATAGACAATCACAACAGCAACAGCAACAACAACAAGGACAACAATAATAATGTTGTTGGCGTCGCCGCCGACGACAAGTAGCTGCAAAAGTTCTGCAACGTTTTTCGCATATTAAACAAACTTGAAGTAGGCGACGGAGGCAGCGATTGTGGCAGCAGCCTCATTATTTATTTGATTGCCCGCACAGCCAGTGCTCAAATTACCCCCAGGGAGAGCTGTCCCACAGAGCGCAAACAAAAAATACATATACTATATATATATATATATATATATATATATATATATAAATAAATAGAAATAATAGTCGTAGTCGGCAATGGGCATAAATGTAATTAATAAGGCAAATTAATGCAAACAATAATACAAATTCATTTTCATGCACAAATGAAACTAAATTACAACAACGTGCTCCGTCAACTACAATCAGCTAGATTCCCACAGTAAGCGCATTGACCGACGATGACGAATAGAATTACACACTAATATGCTTCTGAATAAGCTTTACTTCTCATTCACTTAATCATATTTGAATAAATTAACATCTATGGATGAACATTTTCAATAATAAAAGCGACTATAATTATTAAAATACATGTGCAATGACAATGACAATGACAATGACAATGACAATGACAATGACAAAGATATATTCATTATTCTAATGTGCTTTTTTTCTGCTTAGAAATGTACAGAGATACAGAGGTACTAGGATACGACTTCGACTTCGAAGTCGAGGTATTATCACTTGAACAAACAATAAAAGAATATAAATTATATACCATATTTATTTATCTACGGAATTGCGTACACAACTGCAAATTGCTTCATCATTTGAGGAATTAACAGGGCTCTATATATTCTGCTCATAGATCCAACTCTCTAGCCGTAGTACAATATATCAAATAATTGACTTTAGTTACTTAATGTGTTGCCAACTAGTTGATCAAATGTGTTATGCCGGCCGTCGAATTAGTGCATAATGTATGGAAGTACACTAATAAGCACGATCCACACACACCGACCCCATATATGCACACAGAAAGAAAAAAACGAACATAATAAAACAACAAACACATCGACAACTAAAGAGTTCGTTGAGCAGAAAAACGAGGAAATCTACTTAATCACGTTTAATTAAGGTGAGTTTATAAGTAGCTGGGTGTATTAGTGCCGCATATACATTTATGTGTGCACGTGGCTGTGTGTGTGTAACTACTTTTTTTTTGCGAATTGCTTTTATTGCTTTTATGCAGAGCTAAAGACACAAAAGAGCTCGCCAGGTAATCACCGAGGCTGGGCTTCGGTTCGGGTTCGGGGCCCCACCATAAACCAAACAGCTTTCATGTGCACATAAATGCAAATTAGGGTTAAATGTTGATGTGTCGACTGTATGTGTGCATATGTAGGTGTGTAGAGTGTGTGCAGCACAGCGGATTATAATAATAAGCAAGTGCTTAGCATAAATGGATTTATTGGCTGCACATTCATCAAGAGTCAAATGTTGGCACTTTGTTAGTATTAGACGCTTAGTTGGACATTTCCCCCCAATAGCATTATAATGTACTCGATATGCTTGTGGTTATTGTTGCTGGACAGCAACTTAGGCACAGTTTGTTGCCTTCATTATACGTTTCTCTCTCACATCGTTTCATCTTCTAAGGGCAGCAAATGATCCCAGGATGCGAAGGCAGTGGGCTTCTTGCTATTTGGCTCTGCTGCATTTTCCTCTTCGTTGGGCATTAGCTTATGGTCCTTATTCGCGATACGAGTTTGCCTCTTGCGATTTAATTTGGCTTCCAATTCTTTTTCATAGGTGCTACGCAGCAGCAGTTCACGCACTGCATTCAGCTCAATTCGATGAATATCGGTTAGATCCGTTTCCGGAAAGATCTTAATGAGATGCTCTTTCTTTGACATGGCTACGCTTCGCTCTGAAAAGTTATTGAAAAGTACTCTGAAGTTATGTATATTGTGAAACAAATTAAATTTCCAACTCACTGTGAAGACTTTTTGCACTTTGCCAAAATGAGCTGAAACGTTTCAACTTATTAAATTGTTTTCAAAGCCTACTTCTTTAATACACAACTTTTCGGTATTTGATTTGGAATTTGCTCTTTTACTTGAAATAATGCTTACCAACACCGTGTTATATTAAAAAATGTTTAAAATATTTTTCTTATTCTGTTTTAACCGAACTAGTTCATTTTCTCTTATTCTCAAGTTATTAAATGTTTGTAAAGTTCATTTATGACGTAAAAATGATTATTTTCTTAGCCGAAGCTGAGCTTGGTTTTCCAACAGACCCCATATATTCTGGAGCAGGACGACCTGCTAAGTCGATTAAGCCATGTCCGTCTGTCCTTCCGTCTGTCCGTCTGTATGTATGAACGCGTCGATCTCAGAATCTATAACATCTAGAGACTTGAAGTTTTACATGTAGGTGATCTAACAGTGCACAGGGCGCATATAGCTAAAGTCTCCAAATTTCTTATTTAGCTTTTTGTATATTATATTGTGAAAAAAATTCCGAATTTTATGAAATCAATTAAATTTACGTTCAGTTGCAAATCTGACTACAACTTGTAATTTTTGGATATTTTTAGGTATTATCGCCATCAACACTCGATAAGCACACAGAAATTATTACAGAAAACATTTTGTCAATCGGCAAAAGAGCTCGCCAAGCGCAAGCATTTGCTCTATATGGCTGTACACATTTATTGAAGTGCGTACACTCTTTGCAATGAGTTAGTGTGGCGTCGTAGAGACGGTAAGTACCAAACTGAGGTTCGAATCCTGCGCGTACATGAATTTTTTTCAATTAGAAATTTTTTTAGCTGTTCCATTTATATTATCTGTCTGTATGTGTGTAAAAATGCAAGCTCCAACAAACGTTCAGGGGATCTCGAATTCGGGCAGTCCCGACTTGATTTCGGCCAGTCTTTTCTAACATAATTAGTTGAAGTATATATTACCTTTAAAAACTTGTAAGCTAAAAGTAAATTGCACTAAGGCTCCGATGTTTAAGAACTAGTTCTTTTTCATCAGATCCGCCCTTACATTTATCGACAAAGGGGTTTTCGTTTTCGGCTTGCTCTTTAAGCAACGTCGTATTTATCCCCTACAATCTAAGTAATTTGAATCCCTTTGGTGTAACACTTTTTTGCTTTCTCTCATTCTCATTGCTGTTGCCAATCCATGCCATCTCTTTCGCTACCTCCTCTCCCTTTCTCTCCCTGTCGAGCTCATTAGTTGTGTGTCATTGCTGTGATTGTCACATATGCGCCATCTCTCATTGTTGCGCTGCACGGCATGAGCCTGGGAACTGGTGCACAGTGGCAACCGTCTCCGCACTTGGTTAATTGAAAAATCATGATGGTCCTCATCATTAGCAAAAGCTTCGTGACTTATGTCGTGCCACACAGATACCCCGAACCCGACCCCGTCCACCTACTGCTGTGTTTCCCATTTATGTAATCGATGCATGTCAAACAGCAAGCCCAACAACTGCATGGCATGTGTGTGTGGGTGTGTGTAGGACATGTGCTGAAAAAAGCGAAACGAAATGCGCAACGAAACGTAACGATTGGGCTGAAACGGGTGGCGGCGTGGCAACTAAAGCGGGACACAAAAACCTATCAAGTTGTAAGCTCGTTGATTTCAATTTCTGAATGTGAAATGCAGTCGCATTTGCATATTGCACATACGCCATGTGGCACAGGCCTCAGCACGAACTTAGACAAAAAGAAGCAGCAACAAAAAATGTTTTCTAATTAAGCGCCAGCTAAAAATTAAAAACCATAACATGCCTGACACATGACTGTGTGTGTGTGTGCCAGTAATTCTTCTTCCTATGGTCTTCTATAGTTTTTTGTTGTAATTTATAAATTTCTAGCTTTGGCGGCGAGGCGACGCTTTGTTTTTGTTGCATAAACAAAATGCGAGGATTTTAGTTTTGTCGCTGGCTAAAAAGTACATAAATTTCAAATAAGTCACGTTTCCGGCATTCTAGCACGAGTCCACAATAGACACCCGCACACACGCACACACACATGCTGCAAAAATAAAATGTGCTTTGTTGTGGCGTCTGCGGACAGCGATAAAAATATATATATTTAACATGTACACAAATATATATATATATACATACTATATGTGTGTCTTATATATAAAAGTAGTCAAATGAATGCCACGGACTATAGCAAACAAAATGCCAAAATGAATGTTAAATAAAAGCAGCCAAAAACGACAACGAACACTCAAGTGGTGGGGGTTGAATGGTAGCTCAGTTGGATTGGGCAGCTGGTCTGTATTCAGAAAGTTTTTGATTTGTAAAGTTGCACGGTTCAAGTTGTTTGTGGAACTGTGATATTTTCACCGTACCTTTTAAGCTGATTTGCAGATTATTATCAACAGCAACAGCGCCAGCAGCAGCAGTAGCAGCAAGAGCAATGCCAAACAACAATGGCTCGACAGTCGTTAAAAATAATGTACTACATAAATACCCTTTCTGTCCGGGCTCCAGCCGCGATTGAGTGTGGGCGTATTTCAAGTGGCGCCATCTGTTGTTGTAGTTAAGCGAAATTAAATGCATGGCACAAGAAATGTGAATTTCATTAGCTTTCAGTGCTTTAACAACATTATAAAGACACCAAATGATGCCTAAATAAATTGAATTTCTAGGCAAGAGCAAAGAGCTCCGTCTGTTGGTTATCAATCTAAATAATGTTACTTAAATTCAAATTTCAGTAATATTTTTGATAAACACATGTTATACACATACTGCAATCAAACTTGATCTTAATTCAATACAATTATTCATGAATATAGGAAGAGGGTTTTTCGGAATGATATCAGAAACAATAAATAGAATTAATGGTCTATAAAAATTTGGTCTTCCAACTGTCATCACAACAGTATTCTAAAAACTAATTGCATTCATATTTTTGGAAGCAACTCTCTTATCTATACAAAAAATAATAGTTATCAGGAGTCTTTTATCTTATCTTTTTCAAAAATAAACTAATTTTTTTTATCTCATCATTAATTTGACAAAGTCAATTAAACTATTTAGCAATATACCCCATAAATACCCTATGAATAAAAGGTATATGCACACCTGGCCATTCACCTAGCAGGAGTCACAACAGCAGACAACTGACAGCTTATTTTTATTCACCGCATTTTTATTCCACCATTTCACAGAGTTTATTGTGCTGCATGCACTGCCCACACACACCCCACTCACCCACACACACACTCCTGTTGGGGATTTATTATACACGCTTTATGTGCATATTTTTATATACGCTTTGCGGACGGGTATCACAATTTGGTCACGCCGCGTATGCTGCACCACTGCAATCATAAAATAAAATAAATAGTATATATTTATTTTTATATATCTTTCGGACTATCGCTCTGCTATGGGAACTAGTATTTTACTTATGTTATATTGCTTAATTGTGAAACAGCCACTGTATTTACGTCTTATGTTGAACATCAAATAGTTAAAGTTCAAGCAGGCTACTATTTTATATAGTTATTCATGAAAGATAAATATCTAAAACAAATTGAAGTTTCTCTTAAACTTTTCTCTTATTTTTACGAATTTTCCAAATTTACCTTAACACCATTTCATTTAAGATACTATACAACATAGCATTTCAATTATAAAACCCTATACTAAGAGTATTCTACGAAAAATTGTCTCAAAATCTTCATAGCTTTGGCTTAGCAGAAGTTTTAATTTAATTTCACTGTCTTACAACTCCGAAAGTGCATTTAAACTTCGACTAGTTACCATTTAACTGCTCCTCCTTATCATAGTAAAAATAATATAACTTCCTCGTTGTATAGCAATTGCTGTATGCTATTTGCTTTGCATTTTTACGACTCGAATTTGTCGTCTGTTGCTGTTTGCTTCGCCTGGAAGTTTAATTGAATAAGTTTTAAGCGGATTTAACAGGCAGCCAGCTGTTGCTGCCTTCGTGTCACACGGCGTATGTGCAACGTTTAATTGAAATTCACTAAAAACCGAGCCGTGCGGACGTCGCGTCCAGCGTGATTTTTGAATAACAAATCACGCCAACAGCAACTACAACATGAAGAAGAGCGAGGTGTTGCAATTTGATTGCATCCCCAAGCGAGATTTGCATTCATAATGCGCATTCATAAAAGGGTTATGAGCCGAGAACGTCGAGCTTAGCATAATTGACGTCCTGCTATTGGATTAGCGCTGACTCCACATAAATATTTCAGCTCAATTTGCATCGGGCAGAATTTATGGCTTACAGCTGGCATTTTGAAAAGATACGAATAAAATGCGAAATGTTTTATTAAATACAATTTTGTTTTGATAAATACTTTCTAAATTTCTGCAAATATGTTGGAATTTTATCGTATTTCCATATACATATTATATATATTTATTCAAATATAGAGTATGATTATTTTTCAAATTATATATAACAGACTCTAGGAGACTCAAATATAATAAAATACATTTATTCGTAATCAGTATCAAGAGTATTTATATTACTTTATTCTCTACGCGTAGTGGGAAACGTCTCACATATCAAAAAGTATATTTATTCCTATGCAATATCTAGAGTCCTTCTCTCTATCTCTCTCAGTATAAACTAGTCTCTCAGCTGTAAAGTTGTCGTCATGAAATGATGCAGAAATTTTTCTTTAATTGCAGAGAGAATTGCAGAAAGTCGAGTGCTTTGGAGTAATATATCTACACAAAACAATTTCAACTTACATTCAGTATATTTAAATAATTATTCTATGACGAAATATTTTGTTTCTACGGTATGTTAAGCTATTCTTTTAACAGAATTGCAAACCCATAACAAATCTGTCAATTAAAAAGTAATAAGTCGAAGGAGGCACTAGATCGGAAGTTAGACTCTTCTAAGAACTTTGTCAACAATCATTTATAATATCTGTAATTATTTTGTTAGGCTTTCCCGAAACATCAGCCGATATATTTATCTATATTTTCATTATTATATTTATAACTTAAAGAGCCTGGTTGCTCGATGGCATGACCGCTTCCGGTGCAATTCGTCGAGTTCAGGAGTGGAGATTCGAGTAGATCGTGATAGCTGCAATGTGCAGAACGCCAATTGCAATGATGTGCACAGGAAGACGGCCATTTCCATATCCTGTTGGCTGCTGGCAGCACTTGGGCGACTTCCCTATTTTATTTCTACCTCTTCTGCTCCTTTTTTGTAATATAAAAAATCAAGCAGTTGCCTTTGTGCGTTGCCTACCTTTGGGCGCTGCACGTGCTCCCGCTGCTGCTGGCACACTCAAGCACACCCACACACAAGCACACACACAGAGAGAGAGAGAGAGAGAGTTGTACGCACGTCGAAATGTAATTTCATGGCACACAAGTTTTTAATTAAATTTCATGGCAGACGATGCATCCGAAGCAGGAATGAGGCGGCAGGCAGCAGCAAAGGCAGCGGCAGCCTTTTAACATGCAATCAACAAACCACTCTGGCATGCATATAGGGCAGCTATACAAGTGCATATGTATGGCCATAAGTTTATGTGTGTGAGTATATATAATATACACATACAAATGGCACACAAAACTGCAGCCTTAATGCGTTTTTCAAGTGGTAGCAGCTGCAGCTGCTGCAGCGGAAGCAGCTGGCGAAGCGGCCATTTTGCAGGCGAGCAACGATCCACATCCGCAACCGGACAAACCACTGGGCTTCATTCCGTACTCCCCATCTTCCTCTCTCTCTCTCTCTCTTTTCGCAACCTTTCACTCTTTGGCATACTCCAGCAGCAATCATCGTCACATAATTTTATTAAGCTCTTAGCCAGACAGCAGCCATAAGCTGGGCAGGTTTTGAGCTCCTGCTGCTTCATCTCACTGTTTGCGGTTCACTGCCTTCTACAACATGCTGATTTTGTTGTTGTTGCTGTATTTGCTTAACAACATTCAGAACACTTAAGCACTATGTTTTTAGCATTCTCTTAAAGTACATTGTTCGATTTAATATTTATATGTTTTATAATCAAGCATAACAACAATTTTTATATATCAGGAAATAGGACCCAAAGAAGACGACAGGAAAATGTTTTTCATAAAAACAATTAAATAAAGGTACGTAGTTTTCACTTTATCCACTACTTTTATATTTTCAATAAAAAATAACTTTATCTAACAATAAAAAAAAATAAAAGTTTTAATAAATATATAATAATATTATAATATAATATATTATAATAATATTAAAAAAATAAAGAAAATGGAAATTCTCTGTTTATAATAGATTGCTTATGAGGCATATATTATAATATATTCCTATACTAAATTATACACTTTAGCAAAAATTAAAATTAAAATAATGTTAGAACTAAGACCCAAATTATTTTTAATAATAATAACAAAGCAAAATCCGATAATTCGAAATGGCAAGGGGTCAAATTATTGAGGTTTTTGATTT
Organism: Drosophila gaucha; assembly: GCA_035045545.1. Lineage (NCBI taxonomy): Eukaryota > Metazoa > Arthropoda > Insecta > Diptera > Drosophilidae > Drosophila > Drosophila gaucha. Next base: position 2,060,896 of record JAWNOY010000342.1, read on the forward strand.
TGAGGGGACGAATTATCGGAATTCGACTGTAAATATATAAATTTTAATACTTTTATTAATGAAGTTAATTTATATACGATATATATTTTTACTTTATTTGTGCATTCTGTTTCATTTGTTTGACGTTTTTAGGGTATTTGAAAGTCAGCCAAATTGTACGAATGAAAATAATATTTTCTCATTTTAATTATGCACTTGGCTGAATGACAGTTCACTTAGCGGCGCTCAAGCTGACTGCCGGTCAGCTAAATTGCATTTAAAGCTGCCAACTGGTTCAAGCCGAAGGCCATAAAGTGGCAACTGGCACGGGGGAGGGAAAAGGGTATGTAGAAGTCGTAGCTTCCAGGCTCTGATATTTATTTCATTAACAGCGGAGGTTCGGCTCGCATTTGCTGGCAAATCAAACAAAAATGCCTGTCAAGCTGCTTGCCAAAGACACTTTGACTTTGTTTATGGTAAACAGACAACAAGCGATATGGCCTTCGGCTTTTAGCGTGGGCGTGGCGGGAACACACACACTCATATATACGTATGAGTGTGCTATAGCTAATGCAATTTGCCCGCTAGCCTTGTGTTTTAGTTGTTGTTGTTGGCTGTAGTTCTTAGACAGGCGACAGCCGCTGTACCACAGTCTGTCTGCGGCGCACACACACACACATGAAATTGTACACACATGTGTGCATTGGCATTGCAGAGGCGCATCGGCGAGGAGCTTTCGGTTCGGTTTGCTGTAGCGCAACAAGTTATGCAGCCGCAATTAGTTGGCACGTCCCTCCACAAAATTTCTTGGCACTAATGCCAAAACCCAAGCCACACAAGCGACGACAACAACAACAACAGCAACAGCAATCGGCAACGCCATCGGCAACGCCATCGTCATTTTCATGTGCGGTGCACGCGGCGTATGCGTTATACAATTTGATGCGCGTCCCGCCATCTCCACCTTCGACCCAAGCAAACACACTCGATTTAATGATATTTATCTATAAGACTCATCGAATGCCTATTAGCTGTCGGTGTTGGGTATATGCAGTTTGTAAAGCAATTTGTTCTCAACCCTTATATAATGTTGATAAATTAAGGGGATTAGTTATAAAACAGTAATGGAGAATTAAATATTAGCTATCATGATCCATTTAAAAATTGTTGCAGTAATTGATACGTAATTATAAGTCGTTTTTTCTATATTTGTACATACATATATATAGCTATTTGTTGTTGATTAATGCGTAGCTCAAAAAATTTAGGTTGATATGAAAGGAATGCTGATATATGTATATGCATTTTTTTCTATTGAACAGTCAAAAGTTTGTAGCTAATATATACATATATTTCATTTTAAATAAATATTTATAATTTGTACCACTTTATGAAAATGTGCCAAAGATGCAGTACATAGTTTTAATTAAAAGATATCTGATCTAAAAATTGTAATTATAATGCATAAAGTATTTAAAAGTCTTAAGAATACAATATCATGAATAAATGTAAGCTGAAATAGTTTTATAGTTTTATTTAAAGTTTAATCATTCTTCTTCACTTTAATTCTTACTTTTATTATTTTTAAATTCTTATTATTGTTTTTAATTCTTGTTTGCTTACTATTGTATATTTATTTTTACTTACAGTAATATTTAGTTATTCAAGAGGCTGCATAATTTTCATTATCATTTCTTTTTATAGCAATAATATATTTTTATTGTTCAAAGAGTCATAACAAATAATAATTTGTTTATTCTGTCATTATTTTAAATTTAAACTTTCATAAATGACAAAGTTTTTAGCTTGCAAATGAGTCTAATTTCAATATAAATTATGCGTACATATGTTCAGCTCTATTAAATTAAGTAGCTCGTTCAAGTCAAGTACATAGTTCGTGTGCTGTTAAATATTTATGCACATTAGAGCTGACCTTTAAAAGTTGCTGCAACAACAACGCCAACATAACATTTTTGATTGCATTCATTATGCAAATAAATATACATAAATATTAAGCAAATTGTGTGAAGAGCATTTTATATAAAAATATATATAATATATGCATATATATTTATATATATATATGTATGCACACTTTTCTACTAGACGTTTGTGTGTGTGTTGGTGTGTCCAGCAAATTTATGTGGCAATTAACAACACTCTGTGGACACAAAAGCTACGACCCCGAAAAATATTCATTAAAATTTTCCATTGTTTGGCACGAGCAGATTTTTGTGGCTTATCGCAAGTGCAATGTGTCTTCAGTTTTTAGTTCTCTTTGTGTGAAGTCTCTTGTGTAAATTTAGAAATTTATAGTTATTTAAAAATTCTGACACACACACACACTCACAGACTTACATACGTGAGTGTGGCACTTTTGTTGCCAAATATGAATAAATTATCGGTCCATTGTTTGCTGCTTGAAACGTAACCAGAAATTGCCCAGTGCCCGGCAGAGAGAAGTTTAAGCCAAGACTTTGGCTAAAAAGCGACACGGATGCGGACACACATCACACATACACACACACACACACACACACACACACACTCACTCACACACACACACCACAGACACATGGGGCTAAACTAGTTGTGGTAACAGCCGGGGCATTGTCTTAGCCTCCTTGACTACCCGCACTCGACTCGAATAGCCAACCCTTGCAGATGCTGTTGACATGGCTTTTGTCATTTTCTGGTTACGGGCAAGCGAACAAAGCCAAAACTCGAAGGGAAGTGCCGCAGGGTGGAATTTGGGGGCAGAGAAGGTGTAGCAGGATGGGGCTACCAAGCTGCATGTGGACATGGAACGTGAGCAAACTTTGACTACAGTTGGCACCGTGTTGTTTATGTTGTATCAAATTTAAAACACAGTTTAAACGTGAAAAATACATAGAGAGAGAAAAAGGGAGAGAGAGAGAGAGAGAGAGAGAGAGAGAGAGAGAGAGAGAGAGAGAGAGAGAGAGAGAGAGAGAGAGAGATAGGGAGAGTGGGCGTGCTCATTTAGCTCATTTAATTGAATTTAAAATGCAATTGCCAATAATTATTGCGTTTGGTATTTAAATGGTTGCTTCATGAGCTATGCAAAGCATTTAAGCAATAATTTTAATTGTATATCCTGTGGTATGAATAAAAATAAAATAAATTTAGCAAACAAGTATCGATTGGTTAATACCTGTTCGCATTCCAATTACAGTTTTTTAATCATAATTAAAATATATACTAACTTAAGGGGAACTATAATTAAGTTGATTTTAAGAAGAGATTATTAAGAATCTCTAATCTCAATTTTGTCAAGGTGAGACAGATATTTAGCTAAATTAGATCTTTATCGGACAGAACCCAATATACTTCATATATCATTTTGTGAGCGAGTATTAAAAGCACATTTATAAATTGTCTTATCGATGTTATTTAAAATTGTTTATAAAGATTATGAGGTTCGTTAAATTTTCCGCAACATATTGAAGGCCATTAATATGATTTATTTCTAATAAATGCTTTCCACTCAATTTTAAAAAATTCATTTTTGTTTTACATTAGTATTATTATATTATTTTACTTTATTCACTGAATTCAATGAAATCTGAAATACTCACCTGGCGGGATTCGTTTGTATGTTTAGGTTTCAAATGATGAAGCATATTCGCTGTGCCTTTGCAATATTTCGGGAATGCACTTATTTTTCGTTTGTTTTGGAATAATATTTCCACATTTTGCTATATGTATGTGACATAGTCTTTAAAAATTTCCCTGCCAATTTTTAAATAGTCCTAATAACGAATTAGTAAGTCAAAGCAAATAATCGATTATCGTAATCGAACACCAATTTGCGATACAATTAAATCGTGAATTAAAAGAAAATAATCGATAAATGTGATCGATTGATCGTGCCATCCCTATTTGTAAGTCTTTTCTTAATTTGTAAATTATGGTATAATAATTATTTTATTAATCAAGTGCTCGTTTCTGCTCTCACAATCAACTCAATGGCTGCAGAGAATTATATAAAACAACTTTAAGTACAGCCAAAGCCAACTTCAGCACTTCATTTGTTGTTGCTGTTGTTAGCCAAGAAAAGTTGCCGAAAACAAATGCAGCATTTCAATTAAGTTGCCCCGGCAGCTGGCTAAAGCTGAAGATTGAACGCTCCATCGGGAGCTGCGGCATGGCCAAAAATGCGGCAAAGCCGCAACAACAAAGTTGAACAGCTAACCAAATGGCTAACATTGCTCATACGCCCCCATTCGCTGGTCCCCCTTGGCCAACAATACAGAATAAAAGGTGGCACAGCCAAGTGCTCTAGCAAATGGGCAAATCGTTAACGTAGAGCCAACTCAACAGCTCGCCTGCCAGCCAACTCAATGGACGGGATTTAATGGCTAGAATCGAGCTGAGTCGCTGACTGACTTGTCCTGCAGCATGGCTGTCTGTCTGGTGGGGTCGTCGTATCGCATTTCGGTTTTCATTGTCAATTGACACTATTGCAGCTGCACTCAGCGCCGCGCTGGTCAAATTGAGAGAATTCTGCCTCCTGCGTTCTACCTCTTGTTTGCTGCATTTCGCCTCTTGTGGCATTCGTGTGGGGCGCGTTTGTTTTATGGCCCTGTGGCAGCTGCTTATTGCAATCGCTTTGCTTCAATGTGGCAACGTGCACCGTTACTCAGTGCGTTTTACCACTTTGTTTACGGGCCAACTTTTGAGCGCTGCTGCAAATTGAAATTGTTGCAACTTTCGCTGGAGTTTGAACGAAACACTTGCGCTAATTAATTGGCATAGGAAATTAATATCAACCTTAATGTATTTAGTGTTGATTAATGATTAATTGACGGACAGCTGCGCCAAGTGACTGAATGACTAACTGGTGGACTGACGGACTGATAGACTGACAGGTGAGTCGGCCTAAAGGCAAACCTCACTTCAGAACGCTCACAAAAAATAAAAAGAAAATGTTGACATTTTTAGCTTCATTAATCATTTAAGCGGGTCGCACAGGTTGACAAGGCAAAAACAATGAATGGGGGACCTGTGCCTGGGGGTCCAGGCCAAACGGCGCCAAAACTTTACCCTCCCCGTCCCCTGCGGATTATTAATTACACAAATGGAATGGAGACCAGGACAACTGGGCAAATATGCAAGTCAAAATCAAGTTAAATCAACAGAAAAAATAAAAAATGGGTTAAATAATAAATCGCAACCGTGTATTACTTAAAAGGCTCGCAAAAGACTAGAATTTGTATGTACACATATTTATCACAGACACTGTGAAACGCGCTTTTCAAACGAATTGCTGTGCTTTGTCGCATTTTTGCTATAATAAATACATTTTTCTTTGTGAGTTTTAATTCGGGCTGCAAAAAAATAAGCTTACGGCATTTCAATACCGGATTTTCCGGGAAAACGCATGCAATATTAATGTGCCAGCAGCTTAAATAAACAAACTCTTAAACGCACACATGTTTACTCTTATCGATCAATCGGTTCGGGCAGACGGAATTTATTGAAAAAATTATAAGCAAATAAAATGTGTGTATAAAAACAATCTTACGAGAAAACAAGTAAAAACGCTTTAGTCGGGACTGCCCGACTACGTGATCCCCTGAACCTTTGTTCCCGTTTGCATTTTAACATATATACAAACAGATAATAATTGAATGCAACAAAAAAAAATTTCTTATGTAAAAAAATTTGAAGCCGTAACGGGTTCGAACCTGCGACTCCTCGCTTGCAAACCCACCATCTCTAACTATAACACCACTCTCTTCATACTGTTCTAAGAGACAAATATGCCATTAAAGAATCAGCGGCGTGAATTACAACGCCACTGAAATTGCGATTTAACAAATAAAATTCAAAGAAGAATGCACACATTTGAATGTATATGTGCACACGTATAGACTGTGTGCCCAGTGTGCACTGCACATGAATTGGTGCTCGCTGCCGCGTGCTTTTGCCGATTGTTTTCTTTAATAACTTCTATGTTACTAATCGGATTTTAATAACATTATCAGCATAACAATTTTTTATTTTTCTAAATTCCGTTTTAATTAAAAAAATTAAATTGTGGCTTTGAAATTTTTTTTAAATTGATTTTGTAAAAAGTGGAGCTGGTATCCTAATTCGGACAGACTGCCTGTTACATACTTTTTGCAAAACCATTATACCTGCATTTCGCATTTTCAATGGGTTCAGGGTATAAAAAATTGATTATGAAATGAAAATAAAAAATTAAAAAAATAAGACAAATAAACGTATGTTTGTAATACAAATTTAAATAAATAAATGCATTTTATTTAAATCAAAATATTAAACATAATTTAAGGAAACAAAAATCTTAAAAAATTAAATAAAATTCTTGATTTTAATGTACTACATATTTCAAATAAAGATAAATGTGCATATCAAATAAAACATTTGAATCGTGAAGAGCTCCACACAATTTCATAACAAATTAATAAACTTTTATAGTCAGTCCTAATCTGCTTACATATTGTAAGAAAGGAATGTATTTAATGGAATAACATGCACTTAGATATATAAATGTAGGTTTTGGATAAAAAAAATGTGTATGTATATATAATAGCCCACCTGTTACTCAATTACAACATATGAAGCTATTACAACTACATGTTTTATTGCGCTGGACAACAAAATGCACTTTTCTCGTACAGTTAGACGATAAATGTTGGCATTAGCCAACACTAAAGCAGTGTCACACAATTTAAGGCAATTATTTATTTTGCCTCCAAGTCCGGTACGCTGGCAGCTTATCTTGACAGCCATTAAATGGCAGCAGAGCGTTTGGTATTTCTGATATGGTATATGTGTAGTAGCACTCTATGTGTGTGTATGTGTCTACACTTTTGGCACGCACTGTGTCCATTTTTGGGCTGGAAGCGTGACCAGATCCTGTCTGTATGTATAAACAGAGCTAGCTGGACTAACATGCAAGCGACTGCTGCTTATCGCGGTTATCACGCGACTCGTTTGCTCTTTGTCTGGCAAAATGTGTATAATTTTTATCGGCCAGCCTTTGGGGGCCAACAACAGGACAGCGGCCAACTAGGTAAACTAACAGGCTGGCAATTTGTTAGCCGCGTCGATGGGCCATAAATTCTGCCAGTGTATTTTTCGGTCGGTGGGGAAACTCAATTTTCATGCGAGCTAATTTTGAGTTAAGGTTGAGATTCGCTTGGGCCGTCTCTAAAAATAGCTCGCAAACACGCGTACTCTCTCTCTCTCTCTCTCTCTTGCATACACACACACACAAATGCCCACACACGCCATGATAGATGATTTTGCTGTTTGGGTCTAATAATAGCTCGTCCATTATTGGGCCTCTAGCATCCCTCGGGCGCCCTGTCGTCCCTTTCATTAAAATTTTCGCCTGGACGCAAACAATGTATTGACATTTCAATTAATTAAGAGCTTGGAAACATCGCTACTCGTTGCATGCTCTGACCTTTGGCTGGCTGATGGCCCGGCCAGCTCCGAGCAGTGGTCCAAACGTTGACAAACAACAATAAAAACAACTACAACAACAATATTACATTTATTTAGCCCAAATTCTCTCTAAATAAGAAAAATTGTTTTAGCAGAAGGTCAGGACCTGCACATAATGAATTAATTACAAGACAAAGTGTCTTAAATTAGTTTTCGAACAAATTAACTGCAAATTTTAAGAGGCTAAATCGACTTCTTTGATCGATCGCATTTTGTTTAGATACTGCATTAAAACTTAAGTTTATTTTTGAATAAGAAGTTTTTTACAGCTTTTCTCTACCTTTTCCACTCTACTTTGCCTTGGTGAAAAAAGTTAAATTTTAAACTCGTAACAAATGCTTTTTCCTGACACTTAGCTACAGTAAAACTTTTTTGAAGTAAACTGATTCATGATAAGAAAACATTAATTTCATATTTGCGTATACATATTGTTTGCTTATTTTATTAAGATAAAAATTAATTTGAATCCCTTGGTCTGCTAGATATAGTACAAGGTAAATCATCGTCTTTAAATGTCATTTAACTTTTTTGCCACACCTTGCTTTTGTGCAGTGCACTTTGACCTTTGCCTTAACCCGAACTCTTTACTGCTTGTATTTCATTTCCTGCGACACACACATACACACACACACTTATACAATCGCAGCAAATTTCATTTGTTTGTGTTTATTGTTGACTGCCAATTTGAAATGCTTATCAAATGGCTGCCACGATAAATGTTAAAGTTAAGTCTGCGGCTGAGGTGGGCTTTATGCAAATCCTTGCGCCGCAAAATGTCATATATACACACAAACATACACACACAAACAACTAAAGTGCAAAATGCTACTAAGCCCACTTACTTACAATTTAGCAAGAAACAAAAAAAAATAGATGGGAAAATCATAAAAAATAACAGAATACAGGCAACTGCGAAAACGAGAGTGTAAAATTTTTTTGCATGCATAAAGCGACGGGCGAGAAAAAAATGAATCCAGCTTTATGGCACGCATACACACATACAAGTACAGTTGCATACGCACACACACGTAGAGAAGAGAGATAGAGAAGGAGAGCGAGAGACACACACACAAACACAACACTTGACTTTATTCCGTTGCCAGCAGCGCAAGTGCCTTAATAGTGTGCGTGAGCGTGATGTGTGTGTGTATGTGTGTGCGTGTGTGTCTGTGTATGGACTACTTTCTCGCCGTTATACACGCGGGCGGCACAAAATCCAATCAACATAACGAGCTACAAGCGCCGCTGAGCGGCATAAAATGAAAAAAAATAAATACTTTTACACACACGCAGATATATACTCAGCTATATAAGTGCTTAAGTGTGTGTGTGTGTGTGCCTGCTCAACACGCTCAACATGCTATTTGACAGTGCTGCAAAACACTGCACGAAATCAGGGCTGGCTACTGCCGACGCCTTAAGCCAAGCGCCTCCCCCTCCCACATCCTTCAAGAAGCCGAAAAAAAATAAAAGAAACCGGAAAAAGGGTAAACCAAACAGAATGCTCTGGTATTTCAGCATTTGCAAAATTATTGCCGGAATAATGCCCTAAGCCATATGCAGCACTTCCTCATAGCCGGCTGAATATTTCAGCTTAGCAAGCAAAAAGCATTTTTGTTGCTTTAATAAAGTCCTTTTGCTGTAACCAACAATTACGTCCGGAAAATCAAATGCTACAGCCTAGAAGAGCTCGAGAAAAGCGATATACGTAAAACACTTCAAGGTTTTTATCGAGAATCGAAATCTTTCCATTTCATAAAATGTGAAAGAAATAAATGTCAAAGCTAAGCAAAAATGAACTTATTGAAAAAAGCTAAGCCTTATAAGCTTAATTTTCTAAAGACTATTCTTGTTAAAGTATTATTATTATTTAGTAGTATATATTAGAACAACCAAGTTCGAAACTGGACAACCTGACTAATCTTTCATAACATACAGAAAAAGTGTTCTACCAAAAATTCTGTCTATAAAGCTATTTCTTATGGAATTCTGATGATAAGACCCCAGATAAAACTCAGATATACTAATATATTACAAATTTCAGAATGGCTTCCATGCCAACTTTATAATGTTGTACTCCCATTCACCTGATTTTGTTATAAGAGTAAGGCAAAAGTTTTATTATGATAGCTTTACAGATAAGACACTACTCTGATTACAAACAGACATACAAGGCTGTTAACTCGACTAGTTCACTGAGTATAGATATATATATATATATATATTATAAGGTCGGACATGTCGTTTTCTATGCGTTATTAATATTATACCCAATCTTTAACCCCTTTGTTGCTCTAAAAATAATGTTAAGCTCGGAAAAATAATGAAAGAATAAAATAGAATTAAATAAAAAAGGGTCAAGATTTGAAATAACTTATTCCTGTATATGATACTCTGAGCTATCGAAAAATACACCCCACTTAATTATCCAACAATTCACATAACTTATACACGCGCATCAGAGCCAAATAATGCACAACAATTCACTTAAATTTAGAGCAATTTTATTTCTATAAATAGATAATGTAGCCGAGCAGCAGCAATGGGCAACCCTGCTGTGAACCCATTGACTGTCCATCCATGTAAGACCCAACTCTATATATCTTTTTGCTGCCCATTAATATTGTCCACAGAGCCTTTTGTACTGGGCGTTCATTCAACTTATAGCCAAGAGCACCAGCAGCGGCGGCAACAGCAACAACAATCCTTGTGACAAGCGACATGCAAAAAAAAGAAGAAAAAAAGAAAAAAAAAGGCGGCCTGAAACTGAGACGCAGAGTCCTGGCCGAGCGAGAGGCTGGGGTTGGGGTTAGGGGGCCAAGGGAGGTAGACAAAAGTGTAGTAAAAACTGTGCGCAAAAGTGTGTCGACTTGGCAACAACAACAGCAACAAACAAATGAAATAAAAGTAAACCCATTTACACCACAGCCAGAAGAACGATGAGCAGCCCATGAACTATGAGAATGGGTGTAGATGAGGCGGTGGGAGCAATTTACTTACTGTGTGTGTGTGTGTGTATGTGTGTGTGGGGGCGGGTGTGAGACGCTGCGGTGGCGCCAGCTGCTTGGCAAGCGGCAAATGTGGGGCATTTGGCAGTCGCTGTAGCAGTTGCAGTCGCAGTTGCAGACGCAGCTGCAGTTGCTCCGTCACATTGTTAACTTTCTTTGACAGCGGGCCAAAAACGTGGACCGCCTGTAGATGTAATCTCAGAGATGGGCATGTGTTGCATGAGCTCTTAATGAACACGATACAAGCACGAAATATGATTTTTTACTGTTAAAATTAAACATAGTTGCTTAACTTTATTTTTGTTGTGTTTGATCGCATCGAAGTCGTGTTAGTCGTGTCTCAACAAGTCGTGTTTGTTCTAGTTGTCTCTAAGTTATGTTATCGTAATAAATTGTTTAATGTTGGATCAAGTTGTAATATATAGCGCTTAAGTCATCTACAGGTTTCAAGCCTGTTAAGTCGCGTCTGAATCATCTTAAATCGTGTTATTTTTCATAAATTCATATTATGTCGTGCTAGGTCAAATAAAGTAAAGTAAAATGTGCCTATTCGTTATAAGTCGTGCTTAGTCATCTCTTGCAGAATCTCGACTTGGTTTAATTCCTTTAGTTTTTCGTCATGTCAAGTCGTGTCTGTTGCCTTTAAGTCTATATATATTATAACTAACAGATTTTTCGTGTTTAATCGTGATAAGTTGTCCTTTCTAGTTTTCCCTGTATAAAGAAAGATATTTTCATGTTAGTTAACACCTTTTAGAAAAGCAAGATATATATAGTATATAACTCATACAGATAACCTTGAGTGCCGTCTCATTCGTGTCACGCCCTAAAAAACACGACACGCGCTTTTCTCTAGCACTTCGAATGGTAGATAGGTGTGAGGCTGACTATGTGCTAGTTGCTCGCTGCTATTGCAGTTGCTGCTGTTTCAGTATCAGCTGCAAAACAGTCAACAACGCTGACATAACCAGGCGAGGCCTGTAACACAACAGCGACACCATAGCAACAACAACAAGCAAAAGAATAAAAGCAACAACAAGAGCGACAGAAACTTTGTGTATTTATGGCACGAAATTGCGGGCACAGCAGCAAATTAACACAGCACGAATCCTGGCCAGCCTGTTGCCATTCTCATGCCCATTGCGATAAATTGATTATTTGGTTGCACAGCGCCTACACACGCGCACAAACACACACCCACACACACGCACACACACGCACACACACTCAATTCCGCACGACTCGGTCATGGCCAACACCAATGCAATGGGTGTCTTGCCCGCTGATGTTCTGCCTGCCTGTCCCGATGCCTGCTGCCTGTTGGCAGTGCAACTGATATGCATGAAAACCGCATTCAAGGCGTGGCAGCCGCACACGCACTTATCGGCATTCACAGCACGTCGATGCTGACGTCGCCCAGTGGAGTGCACAGAAATGCTTATAAAGGGATTAATTCGATTGCAATATTCACATTTGCATTGGGCCACGTTCTGGCCATGGCTTCAGCTTTCTGATCCTGGCTTTGGCTTTTTCTGTTTTCTGGTCAGAAAATTCCTGCTGACACTCGCTGCACATTGTCCGTCAGCGGCATTGTTTTAATTGTCCGGTCCGTAATGATTTTTTATGGGTTTCACGACCAATTCACATCCATACAGCTTTTTAATCTAGTCTACTAGCTAGCGTCCGACCAACGAGTGCTCATATATGAGCTGTAAACTCTTGAATTATTATTATTGAATATTATTTTATAGCTATAGCTGCAGCTATATTTGCATTTGCTTAATTTTATTCTACTAATATGATTTTATTAGTTTCATCAAGTTTTTAGTGTAGGTTAAAGTTAACTGTAATATTCAATGTTAGTGAAATTTATACAGATTTTAAAATGGCTAATAATATTTTTTTGAACTTCGTTAAAGACCCAAGTCTGATAGTCGTCTTTAAGTTTGAAAGAAAACTTTAATTTGGCTATAGTATTGTGATTTTAATCTTAAGCTTAATTGCTCATATTATTATTATGCAAAGTTTCATTTGAAGAATATGAAAATTCATATTACTTTTTTAATGATAAATATATGTTTCGAACAATATATTTAACGTCAGTTAATATTAATAACACTAAAGTAAGAAAATCCTAATTTAAAGTTTTAGAGTATATAAATCCAAAAGACTTTCCCCGATACTCTTTCAACACTAATCATTGATTGTTATGTTCTATGTTACACACAACTGACTCTTCCTGTTGATTTATAGCCTTTATTTTGTCTTTTATGCCTTGCTTGTCACCCAAGGATATTGGGCAACAAAGTTTCCTAGCAACAGCTCGGGGCATTGAAATGCTCTTGACAGTGCCTAACAATTGCACACACACGCACACACACCTTCAATGCACAGCCCAAATGACAGCTAGCCACTTAAAATGGCCAAATATCGAATTCAAATTGAATTTAAGGCAAACATAGTTGCACAAATTTGGGCTGCTCTGTACAGATTCTCGGCCAACGGCTGTTTAATTGGCCCAATTTGATTTTGAATCTAATTTCACACGCATCATCTGAAATGAAACCATTCATGCTTAAGTTTATATGAGTGCGTGTGAGCGTGTGCTTGAAGGTAGGAAGATAGCTTAAGAATTCAGATATTACATTTTCAGCAATTAAGTGAAAATCACAAGCTAAGGTGTGCAAAGGCATGTTAGTCTATTAAAATGTTGGTGGGGACTCAATTTATATAATTATGTTAACATTATATGTAGGTGAATATTGGGTTAATGAATATATTTACAAATATTTCCATACTCTCCTCTATTACAGTTAGTCAACTAAGAATTCGTACGGACAGCAAGCACGGAAACAAGAGTTAACAACAGCTATATAGCATCGGTTCAGGCATCTGTGTTTATAGCTTGCGCCTAGCCATGGGCACCGGACACTACTTCTGGGCGATCTTCTACTTTACCAGCCTGTGCAGCGCTTCACTGTAAGTACACGCCCATGGGCATCCCACACAGTAGATGCTAAAAGTATGCCACTTTATGTTTTCATTTTGGTTTTCTTCTCTTTTTTTTTTTTTTTTGATTTTTGACTTCATGTTGCACTCGAGTGTTTGTGAGTGCCACTTCAAGTGGGCGATTTGCATACAAATGCCGTTAATTGCCAGATGGCCACGCCCACAAGCCAAAGAGAGCATAATGCATATACCACATACATATACACACAAACGTATACGTATATATATCTAGAGTGTGTGTCGCATATGATGTACACGAGATATACATATATTTCAAGTAGTACTGTAGTTAGTCAGCTGTAGCTCGCTTTTTCGCCTCGCCTCACCCTTGTCCCACCGGCCCTACCACGCCCACTCACTTGAACTTGTACTCGCATTACCATAACATGTTTTTATGCATTTAAACACTTTCACTCTCACAAACATCATCATTAAAATGTAATTAATTTTCATGTAATTTTTGTCGGAGCATAAATTTTGGAATTATTTACGCTCAAGCCGAGGACAGAGCCAGCTAACTTTTGTGGCTTGGCTTTGTCGAGGCTTCTGATAAGTGCGACAGTGTATAATGCAGATGTCAATTCCGAGTACACAACCGAACACACTCCACTCAATTTGTATATAAAAGCCAAATGAAAAAAAAAAGAACAAATTCAAGCCAAAATACTAAAGCTCACAACTTGCTGTAAATTATTATGCAAATATTTTCTTTTGATTGCAATTCCATAAATTAAAAATTACACGAATTTGTTCAGCATATTTTTCAAAACTACTTCAAAAAAATTCTCCAAATACCACTCGTACACAAAAACCCAAGAAAAATACAACAATAATATTGAAATAATTCAAAAACAAAGCAAAATTAAAATTATACGTGCGTACCTATCCATATCCTGATTTCAGAGCAAATAATGCCAAAATAAATTTCCGAGAAAAGGAGAAAAAAGTCTTAGATCAAATTTTAGGTGCAGGCAAATATGATGCCAGAATACGACCGTCGGGAATAAATGGCACAGGTGAGCATATATTTTTAACACATACTATATAACAAGCTATATTATATACAATACCTCTACAATATGTTCTATTCAAAATTTAAATTTTATTTATCAGTTTTCCATTTTTTTCGAATTTTGCAATTTCGAATCATAAATGCTAACAACAATTGGTCACATATTATAAATATATATATATTTTTAAGTCTCTGTATAAGTAAAACAAAAAACAGCTAAATTAGTTTAGAGAGACCTTACAGTGACCTGTTCATTAGCTTAGCTAAGTTATATTAATGCATTTGAAAAGATATTAAGCTAAACTCACCATTTAAACCAACCAAACTCTATGCCAGATGGTCCCGCCATAGTCAGAATCAATCTATTCGTACGCAGTATAATGACGATTAGTGATATTAAAATGGTAAGTCCCATATTAGAGTGAGACAACAAAAAAAAAAAGTAAAAGAAAACCAAATCAAATATCAAACTAATTGAAAACCAAAACCTTGGCCAACAAATTCGATAGACCCAATCTCTTTCTCGCTCTCTTTCGCTCTCTCTCTCTCAATCTCTCTCTTTCATCTACAAGCACACCATTCGACATGCAGTACACTATAGAAACACCCCATCCATAACTAAGCATATCCAAATATTTTTGGTAGTAATAAGAGCTACTAGAACTACATAACTAAAGGCTCTATGCCACAATGCTAACACAGAGACAGACACACACACACATTTACATATAAATATATAGATGCTAGACACATACATATACATACACATACATACTATATACCACTAAACTATGCAATAGCTCCAATAAAATAAAAAAGATTTTACACTTTGTTTGTTTTTGCGTTGAAGTTGGGTTTCTAACTTTTTCTGTCTCTTCATAACTCTCCTCCTCTCCCTATCAGTCTCTCTTAGACATACTACATAGTATATACCTAGCTGACCCATCTCCCACTACCCCACTCTACCACCCTTTTTTAACCCCATATATAACTTTGTTTGCTGTTCTTTGGCTATTGGAATTTGCGTTCTTTGCGTTTGTTTCGTGTTCAATTTCCCATTTTTTTCCCCGTTTCTGTTAAAGCAAAGCCACATTTATGGCACATGTATTTGGATACTCTTGTATGCATACATCAATATATACGTGCACATATACAAACAAACGTGTATATGTTCTATCTTTCAGTTTTGGTTTTACGCATATTTTAGACAAAGCGTTTTTAGCATTTTCCATTTTCGTTTCGTTTGAATTTTTTGTTTCTTGACTTTCATGATTTTTCAAGCCAAGGACACAATACCTTCAGGGAAACATCGTTCTTCCTCCTATATACATATATATATATAGAGAACTATATGCTTTTATGCAACTTACTTATATGCTACTCAAATATCTACAACTACTATAGCAACTACTTGCAGTCATAGATGGCAGTATTTGCATTTTAAGTTCTCTTCTTTTGTGTTCAATTTGACAGGCAAACGCATTAACTCTTATACCACACAGACGCACTCACTCACACATAAGCACGCACACAGAACTTTACACATAAGAGCCAAGTGCTGGAAAAACTCCTGATGCCTTTGCGACTGTGCCAGCAAATCGATAAGTCATCAATTTCAACTAAAATTTGGACATAAAACTGTTGCCTACTTTTGGGCTAAGCACAAAGCATTTTCGTTTTGCTGGCTTTTAACACAGAAATAAACACACATGCACTCACTGGTGAGTGCCTTGCAAACATTTTGAAGCGCTCTTAGCTCTAGAAATGGAGTTTGGCAGAATATCTAAAGCGTTGCTTTCATTTGATACTGCTTTTCGATACAGCCCCAGCCGAGAATCGGGCGAAATCATTGCCTAATGAGAGATATCCACAGGTATATACTAGGAGGAACTCATTCTTTTTAAGCCTGTCTGATCACTTTTCTCGGCATTCTTTTACTTTAAACTTTCCCTAGAACAAATTCTTGTTGTCATGGCAGACGAGAAAGACACTGTGATAGAAGATATATCAAGTGCATAGCTATATTTATCATTAGCTTTATTGACTGCCATCCAACGTTAACACTACATGCATTTCATTTGGAGTCTGAAAAGCAGATAAAACTAAATGTTTTATGTGCTATCGCCAATGTTACTTCTAAGCGAATAGTTATCCTCTCTCAGCTATTTTCGAATAGCTTATGTATAATATTTATATAAAGGGATAAATAAGTTTTATTGATAATTAACCGAGAAAATGAATCAACTTTTGTTTGCTGGGCTGACAGTTAGCAAAATATATGTTATATGGATACAACAACAGCTCGAGTATACACTAACATGCGACTTCCTTAAAAAAAACATGCGTAACAATTAAATGGAATAATTATAATGGTTTTTTTTTGTTAAATGTTTAATATGTAATTCAAGTTTTCCTCTTTCTCTCTCTCTCTCTCTCACACACACACACCTTGTGGCCACATCCAAACGTATTTAAATGTGTTTTGGGTTCAACCACTCGTAATATATATGTGTGTGTGTTTGAAGCCCGCTATCCACTTGGCGAACATAATTTTATTTCCAATTTGATTACAATAAAATTGAATTTCATTTACAGTTTATTTCAGAGTGTGTGTGTGCGTGTGTGTGTGTGCGTGACTGTGTGTTGCTGTCATGTTGACTTTTGCCGCAGCAATGACATCATTAAAAATTCAAAAGTATCATGCATATGCATAAATATATGAAGCGGCCCATGGAATAGTCATTTGTAAAAGTCAATAAAGCTAACAAAATATCAACAATAAATATATGCCCATCAATTAGCACAAATAATCAGCGTACCAGCCCATGTTTGACATGCTCCACAGTTTTTTTTCATGCCATACTATAATTTTTGCTCTCACGAAACTCATGCACATAAAAAATACTTGAAATTAACTTAGGCTCTATTATGTATATATAAAAATCGCAACAACATAGAACATATTTATTAGCTTATCTTTTTAAGATATATAAAGTGTGAGCAAAGTAATGCCATAACTTATTTTAAGCAGCACGTAGAAATAAAAATAAAACTTTATTACAGCAAAAAAAAAAGGAAAAAAGCGAATAAAAAAGCACATAATGCCAGATAGGAACCAGGCGGGTACCAAAGTTCAGTGGTCATTTTAAAACTTTTATATGCTAAGTTTTTAGTAGAAAATTTTAGCAACAACATCAGCAGCTGAAGTGGGTGCAGTGTGGGCAGCCGGCCCACTGTTCGTGTGATCAGTTGTTAAATTTTGTTTATTACCCATTGTACAAAACGGTCTATCTATATGTATCATCCCTCCAGATGGTCCAGCCGTTGTGCGCGTCAACATATTCGTTAGAAGTATATCGAAAATCGATGATGTAACCATGGTAAGTGCGCGTAAAAAATCAAAATAAAAAAATGAAAGTAGTTAAGAACCACAGACTCTCAGACCTTGTCCACAAATGTATTTGTGTGTGTGAGTGCCAAAGAACTATGAATATAGTCCTGTCCCTCAAACGCTCGTCCTCTTTCTCTCTCTCTCTCTCTCTTAATCTTTGCCTAACTCTCAAGTGTCTTCCTCTCTCCGACTCTCTCTCTCACTCTCTGTGTCCAAGTCAGGTTTGCTATCTATATACAGTACGCGTGTCTTATGCAAATACCGTTAGCTCTTATGTCTTACCTATGACCAGGCAATTGACCAACAAAAAAACACAAATACCATTATATATTATTAATAATTAAAACTATTTTATATATATACATAACTAACTATATCGGATATTGGTATTTAAAAACTATCGATGTTTTTTCATTTTCAACATATTTTTAATTCAATTTACAAATGATTTGCTTTTATTAATTTACAACAAATTAATAAAATTATGGAAATTTGAAAAATTCTGTACAGAACTTGTTGTTCCTCGTTTTGAACAATAAATTCTAATTGATTAGCATTGTAATTAGATTGTGCATATTATAATAATTTTAATTTATTTATTAACAAGTTTGCATTGGGAAAAGTTTAGTTTTTGTTTTTCTAAAATTTTTAATATATGTTTGCTCCACAAAAATGTAATATAACAAATTTGTTTTGTAGTACGAAATGAAACAAAACATAAAGAAAATGTCTTTTTGGATCTCTCTCTCTAACTATCTTTCCAATATATGCAATACTTCGTCTAGCTCACACAATTTCTGTATCTCTCTCTCTCGGTCTATCTTTATTTTGACCAAATTATATTTAATTTTAACTCTCTAAACTCCCTGTAACTATCAACCTACCTTTCTGTCTGTCTCTGTATCTCTATCTCTCTCTTTCTAACTAATTCGCTCTTAACAATTATCAATTATGAATTCCTCTCAATAATTAACTCTACCTCAATTAACTTATTATCTTATATCTAATTATTATTAATTGTGATGATGATGACTGCCGGACAACAGCTATTCAATTACATATATATGTATATATATATATATAGTACATTCATACATATATATCAAATATATTGTGCTGGTCCGTAATGCTGGCTGTTGTGTGTATTTTCCGTTAAAACAACACATTAATATGCAAACCTCTATTGATTGAATATTTTTAATATAAATCTATTATTTAAGCGGCAATTTCCAATTTTCAATTTAACTTACTTATTATTATTATTGTTTTATTGCCTAATCTATATACTTAGCATCGAACAGCCTAGTTGTCAACAACTATGCTGCAAAATGTATACAAAATATGTTACTTAAATTTTCCGTGTGCTTTGTACGTGTGTTGGTTAGATATCTATAATCCCTCACCCATTCACAAGTGCCCTCCCTTTCATTACAATATTTCATTAAATTGTATATAATTTGTTCTTTGATTAGTTTGATGCTTGAAAGCAAGAAATAAGAAACTTAAATTTATATTAAACAAGTAAAAACGCTCTAGTCACGACTGCCCAACTACGAAATGTCCTGAACATTTATGCATTCAGTAAAGAACAAGTGAATCTACCTAAAAAATTAAAAAAAATCTTAAATTGTAGATATATATTTGACACTGAACTTAAATTAAATTGATTAGGTTAGATTTAGCATCCAAATTATAAAAAAAATCGAAATTGTATTTTATATACAAAGAGCGAAATGCTAAATTTGGTCACATTAGCTAAAAATATGTAAATGATATGGTCAAAAAACTGATTCTCGATAACGTTTATAATTGATATCATGAAAACGGGAAAAGTTATAGAATATCTAAAACAAACTTGACATGCGAGCTGTATTTCAAGTCTCTAGCTCTTATAGGCTCTGAGATCGACGCGTTCATACATACGGATGGACGGACAGGCAGATGGACAGGGCTAAATCAAATAAATATACTTTATGGGGTCTGTCACGCCTCCTTCTGCCTGTAACATACTTTTTGCAAAATCATTATACCCTGATTTCCAATTTTTATTGAGTTCCGGGTATAGCAAAAGAATTTTTATTTTTCAAGTTTTCAAGGTATTTAGCCAATTGAAAATGTGTGGCATGCATTTTATTACAACATTTTTAAAAATAAAAAAATATATATTGAAATAAAATAAAATTGGTGCTACTTCGGATTATCGAAGTCTTTATACCCTTGCAATTAATACAGAATAATTATATAAAATAAATTATATAATATGTTTCATTTGTATATTATGTTCCGATCGATTTCAACATATAGAGAGATATACAGCAGTTGTAGCAAACTTTCACAAGATTTAAATATATAGCCCATTGCAAGGGTATACGCATAAAATCGGTTAAGAAATTCATTTAATTGGTGTAATAAATTGTTAAATAAAATATATTGTTGTTTTAGAAAAACAGATAATACCAAAAACAAAAAACCTTAGCTTCATACTTCAATGAGATCCATGCAGACATTTTTGTGTATTAATTAGAAAAACTATTTCTTTTAATTGAATTTTGTATATTTTTTCGTATTTATATTTCATTTGACTTTAGTTTTGACATAAATATCGAGCACACATCACACTCATCAAAAAGTAACCTAAGATTAAACTCAATTTAAGCTAGAAATAAGACTATGTTAAGCCTTTACTCTATATATAAATAGGTATATACTTGCACCCGATTGTTTATGGAAAAGAAAATGATAACTCATAAAGCGAATGCTGCTCGATTTTGATATGATAATATTTTTAGCGAATTTGCCCACGTTAGTCAAGGTCAACATGTTTTTGCGCTCCATATCGAAAATCGACGATTACAAAATGGTGAGTGCAGGCTCCTAGGCAATGAATATATGAATGAATGCACATGCATACAAGTACAAGTCCAAGCGCTTCAAAATCTTGCTCAAAATATATATAAAACAAACTAAAACAAAATACTCGCATATTTTATTTAACTTTTGTGTATGTGTGTGTGTGAATGTGCGTGTATGTGTGTGTAAATTTAAATAAACACAAAAGCTTTGCTTTTTTAGCATATACATATACAAATATACAAAACAAAGAGTGTACTTTATGTATAAAAACATGTAATAAATAAAATATAATTTATAGAAATATTAAAGGAATTGAAATTAAATCAATTGGCTGTATAAAAAATATATATATATTTCTCTTTCTCAACACTTTTCAATTATCTTTCAAAATTCATTTCCGGAAATCTCTTGCACACAAAAATATTTTTCAAAAGCAAACTAATAAGAAGGAAGCTTTTCGGCATGCCGAAGATTCTATACTCTTGTAGACATGAAGGTTGTATCCGTTGTTTTAAATTGAAAGAAGCTACATAATATAGTAATCCGCTTTACAATTGTCTGTACCCTATGAAGCTTTAGATTAAATGTCCCGATGATGAAACATTTTTAATTTGAATAGAGAACTTGGTAAAACTTTTACCATGTTTTTTTACATACTTTAGGGAATCCTTCTTCTTCTTCATATAACGTAACGAAATGATGCTCTACAAGAATATTAATATATATATAAATATATAAATATCTACATTTAATTGTAAAATAATTGCGAGTTACCTAAGACTATAAAGAGATTTCTGTCAATTTAGATACATATTTATTTTTGCAAGCATACATGTTTTTATGTATGCATCTTTATCTATGTATATTTTTCAATGTACCTTTAGAAAATAAAAAAAAATCAAATTCTTATGTTCTTTCACTTTTAACTTTATTTATTTATTTTCTCCGTTTGTTTCACCAAGTTTCTGCAGGCGCGCGCTCTCTTTCTCTCTCTCTCTCCTTCTCTACCAACCACTCTTTATATGTACACAACTAAAGTAAATCTTACTATAATTTAAGCTAACTTTTAAGCAAAACACTTTGTAAACAAATGAAACTATGGTAGCTTATGTTAAGTCTTAGCAAACAAACTAGGAAAGTATCTAAGTCCAGACATTCAAACAGTTCATTGCATCAGCTCATTGAATAAAATAATAAAAAAAAACTTCACCGATTTTTAATGCTATTCATTTCATTTGCAATAAACTTTCATTTAACATTTACAAAAGTGAGTCAAATATCTTCTTTTTTTTATAAATCAAGAGTCAAAATGCTTACCACACACTCTTCTTTTTATTAAAATCCAACTGTAAGTATAAAAAATAAAGAGTTTCAATTAAATTCATCGAGTATTCAGGGACGCTACATTTGTCATTGCAATATCCGTCACAAAAAAATAAAATAAATATAGTTACATAACAAATTACAGTTCCAGAACACTCTGAAAAAAATAGCTCGGACAGCAAACTTATAAAAACTAATATTGATAAAAACAGGCATCAATTTATGAAGTGGAGTTACATTCGCATTTGAATATGCGTGCACATGCCATATATAAAAACCAATTATTTGTTCTAATTATTCAAAATTTTGCTGCCAGTTTTTGCTTGAAATGTTTACAAATGCTATTTACCATTGCATTTCTTTCATTAGTATAAAAAGGAAATAAAAAAAAACAAAAAAATTATGCCATAAATAAAATAGTTGTCGACTTCATTATGAAAAGCTAATAGGATTTTATTAATTAATTCAAGCTTCTGTTTCATATATCATTTGTACCTTCCGTAGAATGGAATCCAGTTTATCAATTGATCTATTTAGAATATATATGTGTAGCATGCATATATTTGATTTCTGTTTAAGCATGCATATTTAGGGGCTTACGAATATTTAATATCTTTTGTAGTGGGCGGCTATACTAAGCAAATAGTGTTCGAAATCAAAAATTTTCTTTTATAATGTTTTTTTTTTTTAAATTTTCGTCCATGAAAGAAATATAAACATATATACCTTTCTATTGAACAACAATTATGTATTTTAGGCTAAGCTAAAGTGCATACGTTTTAAGAGAAAATTTTATATTTATCAAATTATTATCAGCATGAAAAGCTGAAATAAATTTAAATCCACATTTATTTTTCAATCATACAAAAGCTCTGCATGAAAAGTTTTAAGTTAACAATAAGAATACATTTATGTTATAAGATGTTAAAATGAATGTCTAAGCATAAGCCTAGTTACTATATAAGCCTGCTCCTTCTACAATATTTACAATTGCCTTGCTGTCACTGCCTGTTTTATTGTTGCCTCAGCCTTAGAGTCGCCTTTGCTTGTGTCGCCTGTTCAATAGATATATCGTATGAATTTTTGGCACGTTGCAAGCTGCTTTTTGCCTGCTTTTTCTGTTTTGTATGCAACACGTTGCAATGCGTTGAACAATAATGACGCTCATACTGAATGTGGTTGATGTCGCATGCTCAGCATCACAGACGCATCTTGAATTGCATTTTGGTTCCTTTATATATATATCTGTTTACACATATGTACTTATACTTATGGATGTGCCATGACATGAATACTACTTACATACAACTTATACCAATACCATGCCGAAAATATGCAATTAGCGGAAAAGAAAAATGCTTACGACAATATATACAACAGTTTCAATTATATAGCCATATATACTCTACTTACTAACAATTAAAAACTAACTACTCGAAAAAAAAAATTGTAAAACGTTCGCCACGCCTCGCCACGCCTTGCTCTTTCATACAATTAACCACAAAACAAAATATAAAAAAAATTAAAAAAAAAATTGTCTTAAAGTAAAGCTAAAGTACCCCTCGCAAAAGCAAGTCCACTAATTGATAAGCCCCACACCCACCACCAAAAACAAATTTTAAAAATAACTCAAGAAATTTCCAAAATTCAACAAGAGCGAAATTCGCATTGTAGTTCAAATTGAACTGCGTTGAAATTAAAACCGATATTAAATAGACTATATAAAACTCTATATTTCTTAGTACTAACGAATATCTCTTTCATCCCCACAAAAAAAAATCATTCTGAAAACCGCGCATCACAGGAATACAGTGTACAGTTAACCTTCCGAGAACAGTGGACGGATGAGCGTCTCAAATTTGACGATATACAGGGTGTGTAGTTGTTTTTAAACCCCATTAAACTTCTCTACAGTACCTATCTATATCTCTTTCCCAACTATCTTTAAAGGCCGCTTGAAATATCTCACACTGACGGAGGCAAACCGTGTGTGGATGCCGGATTTGTTCTTCTCCAATGAGAAGGAGGGACATTTTCACAATATCATTATGCCCAATGTGTATATACGCATATTTCCCAATGGATCGGTGCTCTATAGTATACGCATCTCATTAACATTGGCTTGCCCAATGAATCTCAAGCTGTATCCATTGGACAGACAAATATGCTCACTACGAATGGCTAGCTGTAAGTGATATTTGCAGTCTATCCATCTTCAATATTATGCTAAATATATTTATCTGTTTCTAAAGTCTACTTCTAGTTAGACATACCTAATTTCCTTCATCATCCTGTCTCTTATATATTTCGCCTTGTATCTTTACTGATGTTTATTCCATAGTTAAATGTATCTTAATATAATCTACATCAATATGTATTTCAGCTCAATATTTTTTATCTTATAAACCCATTTGATATATTTCTCTCCTAGACGGCTGGACCACAAATGATTTGGTATTCCTTTGGAAGGAGGGTGATCCAGTTCAAGTGGTAAAGAACTTACACCTACCTCGCTTCACATTGGAGAAGTTTTTGACTGATTACTGTAACAGTAAAACCAACACGGGTACGTTCATTTGTGTGTGTTTTAACAGTTGTGTTGATTGTGTTTGAGAACTAACTCTATACTATTTGAACGTTTTCTTTCATGAAATATCTATATCTAAACTATATTAACGTGTAGCTTTAGTTATTTTTCATAATGTTTTTAAAGTTTATGCATTTTTCATTTGATTTATGCATCCAATTACTACTTTGTTTATATGTATCTATTGTATTTATTTTCTATATAGTTGTTGGCTTCTACATATATATCTATAATAAACGGCATCATAAGCACTTCATATCAAACACACGCCAACACCCCACACACCCACATACACTTGTAATGATGCCGTTTACACATGAGCATCTCGTCGGGCCGTTATCAATGCCCGAATCGCATAAAAACCAACTTTTTACGATGTAATTCACACACACTCCGAACACTCACACACACATACACATAGTTACACTCTAGCTGCCACACCCACATATCCATTTTAAGTGCAGTTTTTGGCATCGCGTGTCGCCTTACCTTAGCCGAGTTTTTATGAGCACTTTGAAATCAGTTGGCGCTTTAAGCAAATGTTTACCTTGGCTTCTAAGAACTACTTCGTATATCTGAGCGTCTCAGTATCTGAGGGCTGTGATGCGACAGCTAAATGCGAAACGGAAAATGAAAAAGAAAGAAAATGGCAAAAGGCGGGGCACGGAAAGCAAATTAATCGAGGAAATTGTTTGCGACGCAGTTGCTTAAACTTGCACAAAGAGCAAATGCCCCCAATCCACACCCTCGTCCTCTCCATTGATGATGATCTATGCGTGTGTTTGTGTCTGCGAGCATCTATGTGACTGAGCTGTGGCATACAAACACGCAAAACTTTTTTCACAAACTTGGCAAATTGTCTGTCAGCATCTTTAGGTGGATAATTTATAGCTAGAAAATGCAACCGATTTGTGCCTTTGCCATTGGTTTCATTTCACAGGAAATACTTATGCTGCAGTTTTGCCAAACATTTAATGCAAATAACTATTCACTCCCATCGACATTGTGTTGCGGATAAAAATATGATATCTTCAGTTTCATTACTATATAAGTATACCAGAAAGATTATCGCTTAGATTTACTTAGTCCATTTGTCTTGCTTTTTAGCTTACTTAGTTTAAGTTGACAGCATTCGATGACTATATAATTTAGTATCTGTAGATTTTATTTATCAGAAATTAGGTTTAAAATATATTAGCTGAAATGAGTAAAGTTTTTCTAACTTACGCTACATATTACAGCTCAAGCATATTTAAGACTGTGAACCGAACCATGACTAGAAATCACTTAGCAAAGAATATAAGAAAGAGAGAAAGACTCAGCTATATAGAGAATAAATGGTTGAACCATATATATATTATTGGAGTACATTTCAGTAAAGTACCATCTAAATAAAACCAAACATATAGGCAGGCAATAAAATTCGAGTTATAAATTGAATCAGTATCGAATTGTAAATAGATGTACAAAGAAAATACTAATTTAAATTTAACTTTTATATAGATTTCAATTGATTAAAATATAAATGGTGTTAAAAATTGTTTTGTCTACAAAAGCATGGAATTACAACTCAAATCTGTGTATAATTCACATCTATATGTTTTCATTACTTACTTTGTCTTTAATCTCTCATCTGAGCTCAGCTTAATGCCCATCAACCCCATTCCATAGCTAGCTCATTTTAAAGCTTTAGATTTTTGACTCATTCCTTCATTCAAATCATTTGCTTAGCTCTAATACCCGCATTTAAAGAGACGCATTAGCCTGCAACTCATCTGCACATCAATATTAAAAAAAATTAACATCATATATATACAAATATATGTATATATGCATGTATTTTTTTCTAAACATACTTTTCCCAGCCCGTTTAGTCGTTGTGTAGTTGTTTGCATTTAGTTCGCTTTGAACTTAGTTGCTCACATAAAAGTTTATTAATTTTATATCTTCTATGAGCGTTTTAAATGGAGAGAAAACTGGCCATAGATAAAATGCAAAAATAAAGACTATACAAATAAATAAATGCCAGATGCGACTGCGAATGCATTTATGCAAACATATATATTATACCCAAGAAAGAGCCAGATAAATAAACCCCTCGATAAACCGCTGATCAATTCAAATGAGAAAATCAATATATACATGAAAAATCATCGAAATGAAAATATGAGAATGTAAAATATTAAACAGCTTTGTCTTGAAGAGTATGGAACGCAATGCCAACAAATTAACGGAAATGAAGGGCGGCTACCCAGGCAGCATGGGGGTGTGTTTACTGCGGAATCTAACAACAGGAGCTACGATAACAACAACAGCAACAGCAACAACAACACACGCACCCACTCTACAAGCCCCTACGAACTTCATTTCCGTTAAGAACTTTTGTTGCAAGCAAAAACAAAAACAAAAACAAAAACAAAAAAGAAAATGTCAGAAAATTGAATTGATGTTCAAAATACATTTTTGCCTATGATGCCATTTTATAATTTTCCAACTCAACTCTGTCTCTTGTTCTGTCTCTCAATGTCATACTCTTTTATTGTTTCTTTTTCGTTGTTTTTGTTGTATATACATTAATTTATCCCACCCACTGTGCATCACATTATGATTTTTTTCTACCTCTTTCCTGTACAGAAAAGACAAACAAAAATTATTCTTGAAAAATAAATGTTTTTCTCTTAATTTATGATTTTTTTTTTTGCCTAAATTTAACTGATTTATTGGATGATACATTTATTTTGATAAATATATTATAAATATTGGAAATGTGCGTGTGTTTTGTCTGTGTGTTTCTTCTTATTTTCGTTCAGTGTCTAAACTCATCTACTCTCTGTGTATATACAAACGTGTGCGTGTGTGTGTGTGTACAAATCCAAAAAAATAAAACCAACTAACGCCATTTGAAATCCTTCCCGTACATTTTGAGTTTGACACAGTTTTATATTACCTTGTATACTCATAGGTGAATACAGTTGCCTCAAAGTCGATCTACTATTCAAGCGAGAATTCTCATATTACTTAATACAAATTTATATACCATGCTGTATGTTGGTCATTGTGTCATGGGTATCATTCTGGCTGGATCAAGGCGCAGTGCCAGCGCGTGTATCGTTAGGTGAGTGCCCAACAAAAATGATAGAGTATGAAAAACCGTTTCCATTAAACCACCTCTAGACTGCTGGTAACTTTTGTGCATATATTTTATATTTCTTATGACATACTTGTGAGCTATTTTAATTATATTGTTTACATATTGTTCTAGGTGTAACCACTTTACTAACTATGGCTACACAAACATCGGGCATTAATGCCTCACTGCCGCCCGTTTCCTATACAAAGGCAATCGATGTTTGGACCGGCGTCTGTTTGACGTTTGTCTTTGGGGCTCTGCTCGAATTTGCCCTGGTGAACTATGCCTCCCGCTCAGGTTTGAATAAAGCTAGTAATTGAGATTTGATATGCTTCTTAACAAACTTACTTAATGTATTAATCGATGGTGTTTATTCTATTTTTTACCCTTGTTTTTTTAACATTTGTTTTGTCGAGTACAACGCATATACATATATATATTACGAACACATATATATATATCTATATGCTCAGTGTAACGTATATTGTGTATATATACCTATATGTAACCACGACTCACTCGCATATCTAATGAACTAACTCGTAACGGACTGACACACACTAACACTCATCAATACACACACCTACACACAGTTGGGCTTCACATCTACACTCTTCGGCGTGGCACACAATTTATTCCGGGCTACAACAAACAAACTGATTTTTGGTCTGCTACAACAACAAGAACAACAACAACAACAACAGCCAGCAGCTACTAACTATTTTTTAACAGCTATAAGCCAACGATTTGTAGTCTAGCATTTAGTTTTCATTCAATATATTATATATATATATTTTTTTTTTGATTCGTTTTGTTTTTTTCATTCACATGAATATTGTAACTACAAAATGATTTCTGCGTATGTATATCTACTAATCCACTTGTTTTGATTTACTCTCTTATTTCATTTCACACACACACACACACACACGCAATCATCCAACTCAAACACACACACACACTCAAAAATCAACGCGTTTGAAAAAAAAATACTAATTGGACTACAAATGTTTTTTTTTTTGCTTTTTCGACACTCAATGCAAACTGAAACGAATCAAAAAAATTTGTATTTATTCTATTGCTGTTGTCATTTTTCTTGTATATATATAAAAAAAAATACTATACAAACATGTATCTTTTCAATACAAAAATCTATGACAAAAACAACTTGCACTTGATTACAAATCTTTGATTTTTGTATATCTTTTGTTTTGATATCCACACTTTGAAATTGTTTAATGTTTCTGTATGTGTGATCTATCTATCTCTGTCTGTCTCTCTTTCTTTCTCTCACTCGCTGTCTCTGTCGCTATCTAACTGTATAACTGTATAAATGTGTGCTATGCATCTTAACTACAATCTGAAAAACAAAAATAATAAATATTTAACTCAAATGTAAATTACGCCAAAAAAAACGAATTTGAAATATTTGTTTACCGAACTATTGGAACCTTCCAACTTTTGTGGAACATATAAATTCTTGTCCAACATCTTCCTATCACATGCAACAATATACGGATCGGGCCGCAGACATGCATAAGGAGAATATGAAAAAGAAACGCCGCGATTTGGAGCAGGCCAGTTTAGATGCCGCTTCAGATCTGCTCGATACAGATAGCAATGCAACATTCGCAATGGTACTTACCTTTCAATTAACCCACCTTTTTAACTCACCAATAATACTAAAGTAGCTGAACTCGAAGAAAATTCAAAAGTTAACCAATAAATGTGATTAATATTACATAGATTTCTAACATATTCATAAATTTAAAGACTTAAAATAACAAGGACTTAGAACAGATATGTAGCTTAATTGGAATATAGTGCCACATTTGGTGCTATATAATTAAAATATAAAGTTTTTCTAGATTTATTACCAGGAAATGTAAATAAAAAGTATTAAATATAAAAACAGTTTATCAAGAAGTCTACAGAAAAAGAATTTCAACTGGCGAATATGAAGTTTATCAGCAGAAAATTGGCTTGATTAAATTTTAAATAAGCAGAAAAAATCGGTTAGGTAACAACTTTGTAGAGTCTCTGAGATAGTTAAAGCCCATTGCCAAGTTTTATCCACATCAAACCATTTAACTTAAAACCAAATCCACTTTATCAGCAATCTTTCTTAACAATCAAGTGAGAAACAAATCCAAACTCAAATTGGCTATTTGCAAAATGTTTATGATAAAACTATTAAAACAACTATTTCCTTTTATATTTGCCTCTTTTTATTAAAAAACCACACGAACACACACACACAAACAAACCACACAAAAAAACGCAAAATTTAACAACTTTTTTCAAACGTGTTCATACGAAACAAATACACAAACGCACACACACACACATCCAACTCAATCTCCAACATTCAACTTAACCTCAAAAATGATAAAAACACAAAAACAAAAACCCATCATCAAACATCGCTGCGTGGCATACAATCGACCCAACCAACTGAACTGGAATTTGATGAAAAATTGCAACGAAATTAAATGAAATTACGCACATGCCACACCCATTCGACCACTCAACATTCACCATACGCCATTCGCCATTTTCCATTTGCCATTTGCCACTGCATTTCGTAAACGCAACAATTCATCAAAAAAAAAAACAAAACCTAACTCGCCGTTCCCCTCATTGCATCAACTACAATCGAAATTCCATGTCAAACGGCATCGCAATATTCGCGCGGGGGTGGCCTGCAGAAGCCCCTGGTGCGTCATCCGGGCGATCCGTTGGCTTTGGAGAAGCTGCGCCAATGCGAGGTCCATATGCAGCCGCCTAAGCGTCCCAGCTGCTGTAAGACTTGGTTATCCAAGTTTCCCACAAGGTAACTAATTCACACAACTGATTAACTTAGTTGAATTTCGTTAAAAAAAAAAAAAAAAAAAAAAATTGTTAGTAGTTGATGGATTTCCTTTTTGATGTTGTGAATATGTATCTACAACTTGCTCACTCTGTCTCTCTCTCTTTCTAAATACTATATTTATATTGACTTTTTATGCCACTAATTAACAGTAATTGAATTGAATCCTGAAATTGAATCTTGTACTTTACATTAAAGTCAAACCCGATTCGAGTTCTGCTTTGCTGCTTGCCATCATCGTTTGTTTTGCTCGCTGTCTTTTGTTTCAATGCTTGCTGCCAAATGATTTGCCATCTGGCCTCCAAAAAGACCAGAGTCAAGTAAAATGTGTTAATATAATTTGCTTAACGCTTTATGCCAATTACACTGGGTAACAAGTCTGTAGCATCTGAAAGGATTTTAAATATTCCCTTTCTCTTATTAACTTTTTAAATTTAAAACATCTTATTAACTTTTTTTATTAAAACATGTTAGAGTCAAAGTTTTTGCAACAAATTTCAGTTTCATGTCAAATATCATTCCAATTTGAACTTGTAAAAATCCAAAATTCATAACTGAATTAGTATTAGTTTAGTTTAATTTTGAATAAAAAAGATTTATTTGTCGAATTTAGTGGGAACGAAGGAAGGGTTTATCCTAATCTAGCATACCCCTCAAGCGTTCACGTACATGTTAGTATTTTTTACCTTCATATTCTTAAATTTTCTTCTATAAACCCATTGTTTGTTTATATAACAAAAACTTGTTAGACAGTGTAATTTGCTAAAGTTTAAACTTAAAAAGTTTTGTTGTGTGCTTTGCTTTCGATTGATTTGTTTGTTTTAAAAGTATATTTTTGTTGCAGACCGAAAATTCTCATCCCCTAGTACCAGACCGCATCCCAAAGCCCACATGCCTTACTAGTCAACCACAAGCTTATGTTTATTTTTTTTATTTTTAAATAGAACTTAATTCCTTAAATAACACTTTTTGGGTTTTCACGCACGTAGCTGAAATTGATTTTTGATTTATTTTCTATTATTTAAAACAAACAAATTATTTTGCTATAAAAATAAAACAAAAAGTTGTTAAAAGGCCACGCAAAAAAATTTCAAACCAAACCAAAG
This sequence comes from Drosophila gaucha, assembly GCA_035045545.1. Taxonomy (NCBI): domain Eukaryota; kingdom Metazoa; phylum Arthropoda; class Insecta; order Diptera; family Drosophilidae; genus Drosophila; species Drosophila gaucha. The sequence goes on from JAWNOY010000342.1 coordinate 2,092,663, forward strand.
AACAATCACAAATCAAAAAGCCAATCTCTAGATGATCAATTAATGTGTTTTGTACTTGTTGAATATTTATCCAAGACAATGTTCTAGATCGAAGAGAATCGATGTTATATCGCGCATTACATTCCCACTGGTCTTTGCGCTCTTCAATCTGGTCTACTGGAGCACATATCTCTTCAGGGAGGAGGAGGATGAGTAAATGCCGTTTACCTATTTACAATATATTTACTTTATATATATATATATTTAAAAAAAAAAACGCTGGCACAACAATACCAAAGATTGTACTAACCTATTATATCTCTCTCTTTTAATTTCAACTTTCATTTACCAATTTACGTTCCAAATTCCTTTGCGTATGGCTTTCGTTCGGCTTTATATGATTTTTGATTCGATTGATTTAACAAAAAAAAGGACCTTCTAAAGCTCGTCCGCGTCTCTGATAAACAAAGGCTATGTAGAATCCAACATAAAATTAACAATATGTCATATATATAAGCATACCGATATGTATGCGTATATACACGTATATATGTATGTATATGCTTTGATTGATCAAATGGGGCGAGACAAGGCTTCAAGGCATTTCCACTATAAGAAAATTTGTTTAACAACAAAAGATATTTACTAACTATAAGTTAAATTGATCAAGTACGACTGCATAGTAGATAAAAGAAATTAAAGAAATTAACAACAAATAAATCAATGCTGTATTTTAAAAATTAAAACAACCATTAACAAAGCGATTTGTTGGCGATTTAAAAAAGCTTACAGCTAGATATGTTTTAAATGCTCCAAATTGTTAAAAAAAAAACAAAAAAACAAAAAAAAATGAAAAAAAAAACATTTTTAAATAAATCTTTTGTAGGCTTTAATCCACATACGTTTTGTTCATAATTCAATTAGCTTAGTTCCAAACAAATTACAGTTAATTTGTACTTAAAATGCGTTAAGTTAGATGTAAAAAAATCAACAGAAAACAATTACGAAAGAAAGAAGTCGTTTGTAAATATTGTCATATTGTCAATAAGTTTTAAGCCAACTAGTTTATACAATCCGAATTCTAAAATGCAAATATAAAGCAAAAAAACGAACAACAATGCGTGTAGATAAATTTAAGTCTAGAAGTAAATAAGCAACAACAACAACAACTAACAAAAAATCCTAGGCAAATTCAATTATTATGTTCACAATCGAATTAAAAAGAAGACGAAGAAAGACGAAGAAGAATATTACAAATAAAACTCAATGCAGAACATGATACAATGTTGATACAATGTTTTGTTTATCGACACACACACAACCACAGCACACAAGGCTAAGTGAGTTTTCAATTCTATGATAACCTGGCAGCACGTATTAGATATATATTTTTGTCATTATTCTCATTTTTTGTCCAATGTGAACTGAAGCTTCCTTTTTGGTCGATGCGACTAAAATTTGATACAGCTGCTTCTTTTTGCTGCCTAGAGCTTCATATATCGGAACATAACATATAGCTGCCATAGTTCTATAGTTAGATCACAAATGATATAATATTAATTGTTCATGTATGTATACATACATACATGAAATACAACTGCCAGGGTATTCAAACTTCGGCGCCACCGAAGTTCAAGTTCTCTCTGAGTTATTCCAATATATTACGAAATTGGTGCAAAAAGCATTATTTAAATGAAACTGGTGGGTATTGCAAGTTTTTATTCCTATTGATATGCATCAACTTAATAGAACAATTCCATTTACATACTATACAACTATATATTTATATATATATATATCAAGTTTTCCTTTTGCTTGTTTACTATTTCAATACAATTACATTGTTTACGTAGCTAATTTTCTAGATCAATTTATAGTCTTCTCATTTATGCAATAAAAAATAAAATATTTTTCTTTTATATTTTACGTATACTTAGAATAAAAATTAGCTTAAAATTTAAATGCAATTCTTTATTTGGAAACAAGCAGAACTAATATTAATATTAAGTACAATTTAAAGCTTGTGTTTCCATTAGTTAGTTATTTTCTTTAAGTAGTTTAATAATTAAATAATAACAAACCATAAAACCAGTTAACAGACAATACAAATAGTTAATTACGTAGCGCAAAAGTGAAATTTTTATCAAAGTAAAACAGTTACAAAATCAATTTAACAATTAGACACCTAACGAGACCACAATTTGAATTGAAGGCGTGGCATTTCCCTCAAAAAAAACCAAACAAATTGCTTTTTCCTTTTATTAAGTGCCTTTTGTATGAGGAGTGAGTCCTGCAGTTAACAAAAAGCTGGCCGCCTTCCCAGTTGGAACCAATTAATAAATATACGCAGCTCGATTTTCCCCTTAAATAACTTAATAAAAACTATGCACAGAACATTGCGAAACACCAAAAACTTAAGATCTTAAGATCATAACTGAATTCTACATAGCAACAATAACAAAAACCAAAGACCCCTTACTAAAAAGCAACTAATATCATTTTTGTAGTTCCCTAATACTTTTATTCTGCTTGTTTTTTTGGTTTTTTCAACTTTCTCCAATATTTTCTAATGTTATGCTTTCGATCATATTTTCGCCTTTTGTTACTATAAAATAAGAACTATTTATAATAAAGGTAAGCCGAAGAAACAAAAAATAAATCAAATCAAAATCAATGATAAACACGCACCCACATTATAGTATATATATATATATAATTATAATTGTTACTAAGCAAACCTCAAAAGGAAATGAAATAAATGTTGTAAAATTCGTGCCAAGCAAGAAACAAATGAAAATTTCACCAAAAAAAATTAACTAAACTAGCTAATATATATACACAAAAAAAAGAAAGAACAAGAAAATATGGGCAGTTAAAGTAAAATCTAGTTGTATATGAAGCTATAGCTATTGAACATACAGGGTTTTAAATGTGAGCAAATAAGTAGTGGATGATTCAGGCAAAAAGATGAATGCCAAAGAAAAAAAAAACAAAATAGAATGTGTTTGGGTATGCTGTTTCATGTGTATGTGTTTTGATTGATATTGATGTAACACTGATAAGACAAAAGATAACCGAACAGAAATAGGTAACAAAAATAAAGCGATGTAGTTCTTAGCACATCTTAGCTAGCCGAGTGAGCTCTATCGATCGGAATCAGCTATTCAAAATCGTGTCGAAAGTGTTTTAGTACTAGATCAAATGTTTCGGCCGACCCGAAACTTGGCGTAGGTTGTGTGCTGTCCTCAGTTGCCGTTTATTATCAATTTGGTCAATTATCATTTAGCAGACAAACAAAAAGAAAATAATGTTCTTTACCCACGAGGCAGTCCAGTATTTCGGTGTAAATAGTTTAATAAATATATATATATTATATACATACATATATATATATATACATATATGTATATATATATATATAATATATGTAAATGTCATATGGTTAGGTTTAGCATATGCACAACTTCTAGATGCGATCCAAAAATAAAAAGACTTACAAGTTTCGAAGTGACATCAAAAAATTAACATTTAACGAGCAAAATATAGCACATAAGTTAACATATGTGTAGTTAAGCTAAGTCGCAAGCAAAACTAGTGTTGCAGAATGCATGCACATAGACTAGTCGAAAATAAAAACAAAACAAAAACATTACTAATATTAATACTAAATACTAATAAAACAAGGCCAAAGCCCATTTGCATTCTACACACACACATACACAAACACACCCGCGAACACTCAATTCTCTCATTCGACTCTTCACATCACTTTACAACAATGTTCCACTCTTTACTCTAAAGAAATTTAAGTCGCACAAATTGAAAATAAATTAAAAATGAAAAAATTATAAATCATAACACATATCTTCAATCTTAATAATGGGTGCCCTAAAACTAAACCCAAGTCTAACAATCAAAAACAAAACAAAAACCAAAAACAAAAACGAAAAGCAAAAGAAAAACTCCAAGTATCATTTCTAAGAAGAACAAACGAACATATTCACAAATGTAAATACGAATCAGTTACAAATCGAAAATCTGCAACATCCTTACTTTATAGAGTTAAGTGAACACACACACACAAACTCATACACAAATACACACACAGACATAATTAACTTGCAAAGCGAAAGAAATCAACAAACACATTCTAAAAATTAAGATCATGCGTTTAAAGTAAAACTTAAAAACATTTGCTGTAGGCAACCGTGAAAGTAAATTAATAAATAAAACATAACCAAATCAAACGCCAACGAACAACACAACCCGAAAACAACACAAAAACAAGGCAAACAAACAAAGATGATGAAATTTTAATACATAAGTAAAACTTTAGTGAAATAATTATACAAAAATAGTTGAAATAATTGTTGTATTGCCATCAACCCGAAAAAAGAACAAAAACCCAAAAACAAAACAAAAATCAAATGTGTGAAACCCCCAGAAAAATAAAATGTTTGTGAAATGTTTATAAATGAAAACAAAAAAAATACGCAACATGGCATGTTTAAATAAAAACCCAAATTTAAAATGTACATTTAACAAAACTTGTTTTCTCTTCCCGCTTGGTCTCGGCAGCTTTAATATTAATATATCCATTGGTTACTATTGAATATATTAACAAACTTCTTCTTGTTTTTCTTTTTTTAGAGTCGTTTTGGGCTTCGTTTAAACCAAGTGGAGTTAAAGCTTTATGTAAAGAATCAACTTTTGGGCGAAATACAGATAATTATTTTCGTATGACAAAAAAAAAACTTATATTTTTTTTAAACTCTATATTTTTAAAAATAAAAACCTTTATAATATTCTTGGTTATTAACATTAATTCTACTGCTTTTATGTTTCAACTGTTGTTTGCTATCAATGGTGGCATGTTACGACTAACAGTGTCATTAATGTTGAAATAACAGCAATGCAACTGCTTTCCAATCTAAACAGAAAATCTGTTAATATCATAGCTCGTGCACAAATATTGTTAATTCAAATATAACAACTTTCCCAAGTGCAATTGAAGCAGTGAATTTCGTGTCGAATTAGTAAATATTCCCTCAACACAGCAAACGCACTGCTTGCTACGCTTGTGACTATTCTAAGAAGTTCATGCTGCTATAGCAATAAGCTTTTGAGAGCAAGTAGATAAATCAAATATAACTAGAGGGATGGGACTTCGGCCATGCCGAAGCTTACTGATTTGCTAAAAATCAGGGACCGTAAATAATGATTATTTTTATTTTTTTCATCAAAAAAATCACATACTTGCAATGGACCTAGGACAAAATATATATAATTTTGTCCAATCTCAGCATTTCCGTTATGATTTATAAATTTATGATTTTTTACGCTATTCTTCAATGATCATTATTTTTGAGTAATTAATATATAACTTAAAACATAATTATTATTTTTGATCAAAAAAATTAAAATTAAAAATAATGATTAGAAATGATTTATATTTTTTTCCCTCAAAATAAAACTCAACATCAATCGACGGCTTTTTTGTTAGACTTTTCATCAATATTATTTCAGATCCTTGTAGAGGGGTGACAAAGCTACCCCCGACCTAAAAATTTATTTACCCTTGCAAAAAGGAGTGGCAAATAGCTATACACTGTATCTTCTAAAATTTTACATTTGGAGACCCTACTATACACATGCACACATATGCACATGCACACATATACACATGCACACATTTACACATGCACACATATACACATGTACAAATGTACACAGGCACACATATACACATGCGTAGTTGATTTGAATGTATGTGTGCACACGTATAAGCAAATGCTTTCTTGCTGCCGCGTGTTTTTGTCAATTGACTAAATGTTTCCTTTCATAACTTCTGTATTCCTTATCGGATTTAAATGCAATTTTCTGCATTGAATGCTATTATTTTATTATACGGTTAAAATACGGGTTTTCGCTAAACAATTAAAAAAAATTAAATTGTAGCTTTGATAATTTTTAATTTTTTTATTTTAGTAAAAAGATATAAATACTGGCGTATTTGTTAATTGTTGGGACACTAGCTGTAAATTGGTAGAAGATACAGGGGGATATACATATATGATTTTTGAAGACAACAGTAGAGGAAGACAACAGTAACCTTTATCGCAAAATTTTCCTCTAGCTCTAGCAATAAAACTTTGCAATATAAAGCTTTCTCCGATTTGCTATATATTATATTATATATTTTTATATGGTAGTGGGCTATACGAATATATATTCCAAATTTAAAGTCTTAGACTGCAATAGAAACGAATTTTTATATACTAAAATAATTCTTGAAACCGATTTATTCTACAAACAGACGGACAAACGGACAATCTCATATCAACTAAGCTCGAATATCTATACATTATACAGCCGGAACTGCTTCCTTCTGAGTATTAAAATGGATAGTTAAATTGTAGAATATTTTCCATCAAAAACGTTTTTTATAATAAAAAATTAAATAAGCAAAATAAGTACGTTGCCGTTCGGCGCAACCAACTGCAAATAATTGTTTACTGTTAAAAAAAACTGTTGAATTTAAATATGAAATGTAAAATTATTCGGATTAACCAAGTGTACCATATAATTTATTTGACTGTCAGCGGAAGGGCTCAACAGTTATCCTTTTTTGCGATTTGCAACCGCCCACATAGGAGTAGCTACATAGGCCAGCTATATGCGATCCTTGGGATTGTTACAATCGGATATTGTGGAAATAATTGCAAGAAAATACCACACACATTTGTGTCGTTGTCTACAGATGCTTTTTCAATGGTATTGCTTTCCACTCACTTATCACCAACTATGAGCAGGCTTCTATTGAACAGCTCTTCAATATTACAAAACCAACTCTTATATTTTGCGATAGAGAAGACTACGAAAAAGTAAAAGGAGCTACGTGAAGATCATTAGAATGCGTAACCATCACATTGGATCCATTAGAATTGAAGATGGTTTGGATACCCTTGTTAAAGACAACTTTAAGCCTTCGTTTAATGCAGTTAATATTACAATATAATAAAATATTACGTTATTTAAAATGATTGCATGAATTTGTCTTATAGCTTCACAGAACTGGAAACGTGGTGTTAATAAATTATCATTTTGATGAAAACCCTAAGTTATCTGGACGCTTGATATATGGCATCAAGCTGAAGATACTCAACGAGCAGGGAATGGCATTGGGACCAAACGAGCAGGGCGAAATATGCGTCTACTCTGGTCGACATTGGGCTGGCTGTTATAACAATCCAAAGGAATTAAACGCACTACGAGACTCAGCCCTGTTGTTTGACAATGGGGATCTGGGCTACATGGATGACGAGGGTTTTCTGACCAATCGCCAAACCACAAAAGCCTATTTTCTGGAAGTAATAGATAAAAATTGAATGTTCGAATTTTTGTTATTATTTATTTATTTTTACTTACCAAATTAAATGTAGTATTTTATAATAAGTTTAATAACAGTTTAACGAGCATTAGCTGCTGTGGTCTTTGGCTCGTGTTCGCATTTAAGCTAATTATGTTACTAATGAAATGTATTTCCGAAGATCAGTTTTACAACAAAAAATATACATAATGCATATAAGATCTTCATTTAATACAGTTGCATATGTAACTTCAACGGTTTGTCTATAGCACAAGGCATCGACATTCTCTCAGATCTGTTGTTGAGTATTAATAAAATCAGATGTGTTCATTATAAAACTGAAACATTAAATATGAACCCTATGAATAAAAATAGTGAATGTAAAGATTTTATCTTATTTTTAATGATGTTTAAGGTATTAAAAATAATAAGGAGCTTATAATTTTGTGAAATGAGATATACGGACTTTTAAAAAAAAAGCAATGAAATTTTATATGAGCAGTATTGCCATATTGGTCCGATAAAATTGAAAACCCTGCAAACTTAAAATTAATTTTAAGAAAAACCTAAACTCGTTTATTATGGGAGAAAAACTTCAATAAACACTGCTTTGTGCGCTGCATGCAAGAACTGCTTGTATGAACTGCTTGCATGCGGTGTTGTGCGAGGTAGTTGTGACTGATGTTCAATGAACATTGTTCATTGAAGTAACACTGTTTGCTTGCACTGCTTACAAAAAGACAGTTGGCAGAAGAAATAAAATATTGAAAACAATTATTTGACAAAATAATTTTAAAACTAGAGGGATTGGCTAACTTCGACCATGCCGAAGTTTGGTAATACCCTTGCAATTGTGGAGGATATAGATATAGTTTTATCTGGTTTGAAGATTAAAGTTGAAGATTAAAGTATTTGAAAAATATTGGATTTCTAGGCATACTATATCTTTCCGAAAGGGATACATGAGTATAAATTCCAAATTAAAAGTATTAGACTTCGACAGCCCCGAAGTTATCCCACTAAAACATTTGTTAAAACCGATCTGTCCTATGGGAGCTATATGATAGAGTCGTGATCCGCATGATTCCGAGATACACAATGCCTGCAGCAGATTTCAGCCTATGTGCAAAATTTGAGCTCTGTAGCTTTAATAGTCTCTGAGGAGATTGCGTTGATCCAGACAAACATACAGACAGTCTCATCTCAGCTCGTCGTGCAGATCAGGAATATATATAAAAGATATATACATCTATGCATTGCAAACTTCTGACAAAATTAAATATACCCTCTTTGCAAGGGTATTGAAATTAAAATGAATTAATACCCCATCAGCATTTGCGAACTTTTGACAGCCAGCTATACATGATAAGCTACCGGTTTTAATTATTTTGAAATTGAAGGAATGAGTGCTGTCTTATATATTATACATATATACTTATACAAAAGTCTACTCACAAAAATCAAATCAATGCTTGTGTTATCTCAATTTAGTGAGTAGAAAATGCATTTTGTTTTGCTCTCGTGTTCGCTATTGTTGTGATTAACCAGTTGCATTTGCAACAAATTACCGACTTGCAGTTGAACAGCCTTTTACATAGTAGAATTAATAATAATGGACTATTGTTATCTACAATTTATAAGCTCAGCATTTCCGAGTATAAAATACGACGAGACTTACTTTCATGTCATCAGTTATAAAAGTCTATTTGTTGCAGTCGGAATGCATTTCATGCCAGAAAGCACTTACGATGCGGAACACAAAATCTGGAGTGGAAAAGATGAACGTGACTACTTTGCACCCGATCTATCAATAGGAGAGATCATTTTTCATGAAATGCGACGTCATCCAAAACTTATAGCTCAAGTAAGTACTGAGTGGTCTAACCAATAGAATTTATACTAAGTAGCATAGTATTTCCCGATAAGGTATCTGACACTGAAAACACAGTGTTAACACGGGAAGAGCTCCATTTAAACTCAATACGTGTGGCCAGCTATATGCGATCCTTGGGATTGTTACAATCTGATATTGTGGGAATAATTGCGAGAAATACCACACACGTTTTTGCCGTGGCTTACGGATGCTTTTTCAATGGTATTCCTTTCCACTCACTTAATATCACCTATGAACAGGATACTATTGAAAAGCTCTTTAACATAACAAAGCCAAGTCTCATATTTTGTGATGGGGAAGAATACGAGAAAGTGAAAGCATCTACGAAAAACTTCAACGTGAAGATCATTACAATGCGTGACCATCAGATTGGATCCATTAGAATTGAAGATGTTTTAGATACCCCTGTTGAAGAGAATTTTAGACCTTCCCGTCTTGAACAGGGTAATATTCAAACCCTCGCCATACTGTGCTCTTCCGGGACTACGGGTACACCCAAAGCAGTAACCATAACGAATAATCGTAAGATCCTTAACTTAAGCCCGTAAGTATAGTCGTCCAACACAGTTAATATAATATACAATATTACATTATTTTAAACCATCCTAGAAATCTTACCACTGCGGACGTTCAGTACACCCACAGTACTTTAGACTGGGTGACAGGTCTAATAACAACGGTTACATCTGGTGTCTACAGTACCAAACGTATTATAGCTAACAATGCCTTTGATCCAGCCCGTTTATTGCGCATTATTGAAGAGCACAAAGTCACATGGCTGATGCAGGCACCTTCCCACTTGGCTATGACAGCCAATTGCCCGGAATTTGATCAAGCCAACTTGCTAAGCATTCGAACTTACTTGTATGGAGGTGGTCGCTGCTCCTTGGAGGCTCAACATAAAATAAGAAGTCGATTGCGCCACGATTGCATGAAGTTAGGCTATGGCTTTACTGAATTAGGAAGCTTGGTGTCTATAAATAATCATTTTGATGAGAAACCTAACTCAGTTGGTCGCTTGATAGATGGCTTTATGATGAAGATACTCAATGAACAAGGAAACGCTTTGGGGCCTAACGAAGTGGGCGAAATATGCGTCTATTCTGGACAATATTGGGCTGGTTATTATAACAATCCAAAAGAATCGCACGCAGTCCGAGACTCAGCCCTGTGGTTTCATAGTGGGGATCTTGGCTACATGGATGACGACGGTTTTCTCTACATAGTGGATCGTAAGAAGGAAATGCTCAAGTTCCAGAATATCATGTATTATCCACACGAAATAGAGGACGTGATTGCTCAGATGCCAGAGGTAGCAGAGGTTTGTGTCTTTGGCATCTGGAATCAATTTAATGGTGATGAGGCCGCTGCTGCTGTGGTTAAAAAGATTGGATCCAAAATTCATGCACAGGATGTGGTAGACTATGTGAAACAGCATTCTGGTGCCAAGTACAAGCATTTACATGGAGGTGCTATCATTGTGGACGAACTTAAGCGAACTGCCAACGGGATGACCAATCGCCAGGCCACAAAGGCTCATTTTCTCGATGTTAAAGATAGAAATAGAATGAATAAGTTAAGTAGCTAAATAGATAAATAATATAATGTATTTGCAAAGATTAGTTTTAGTAAAAAAATATATATTTCAATTTCAAATGTATCTGCAACGACAAAAGTCATCAGCATTCACTCAGATTTGCTGTACGATAACTCAACAATTAAAACTAGCGAGATGGGCTAACTTCGGCCATGCCGAAAGTTTGGTAATACCCTTGCAATTGTAAAGAATATAGATATAGTTTTCTCAGGTTTACCATGAAGAGTTCAATATAGATATATATGAAAAATGTTGGATCCCTAGGGGTACATTTGTAGAATATAGAGTTTTTACCGATTTCTTACGCCCCTAAAATGCAGATACATATAATTTTTGATTAATCTATTGAGCAGGGCGACAATAATTCAGTTGTCAAATTTTTGGGGCTCTAACTATTAAACTTTGGATTATATAGTTTTTCCGATTTGCCACGCCCCTAACAGGCGGATCTATATGATTTTTTGTCAATCTATGAAGGAGGGCAGCTGTAACATATATGTCAAATTTTCGTGGTTTAGGTGTACAACTTGGGAAGATATAGTTTTCTCCGATTTGGCACGCCCCAAAAAGGCGGATATTGATAATTTTTCATAATTTTGTTGAAACTGTCGAGCATAATGTACTTCACAGTTTTAGGTTCTCTAGATGTAAAATTGTGGAAGATACAGTTTTTATCGTTTTGGCACTCCCCTAATGGGCGTAGCTTTATATACTATATCTTTCTTTTAGAAACATGGTCCATACAAATATACGTTTTAAGTTTCCACTCTCTGACTTAAATAGCACCCGAAACATTGGAGGGTTTATGTTAAACATATTATGTTAAGGGACGGTTAACAGAAGCCAACTTGATGAATTTGGGTACTTTAGCTTAAAAACTGTAGAATATACAGTTTTACCCGATTTGCCACGTATAATATATACCATATAATATATCTTTTCGAATGGGTACGAGTATATATTCCAAATTTTAAGTATTAGACTTCAAAAGCTCCGAAGTTATCCCACTAAAGCATTTCGTAAAACCGATCTGTTTAATGGGATATAGTCATCTGATCTGGATATAGATATATAATGGCTGCAGTAGATTGGAGCCTATGTGAAAAAATTCAGTACTGTAGGCTTAATAGTCTCGAACATTTTTGCGTTTTGACAAATACGTTAAGCTTTACTGTTTTGTTAAAATAACAAAAAATATATATATCCGCTTCTTTGGGGAGTGCCAAATAGGTGAAAACTATATCTTCTATAGTTTTATAGCTTACTTTTTTTACTGTTTTATTTATAGTTATATTTTACTGTTACCCCGTTCAAAGATTGACTAAAAATGATATATATTATACACATCCGCCTCTTAGCAAATCGGTTAAGCTGTACCTGTACCATTTTTACTTCTTTGTAAACGAAACAAACCTATGTCTATATCCTCTTCAATTGCAAGGGTGTTACAAAACTTTACCATGGTCGAAGTTAGCCCATCCCTCTAGTTATTCTTTAATTTATAGTGCCCCTTTGGGCTTTGTTTAACTCAAGTGGAGTGTACAAAATCAAATTTGCACAGATAAATCGTTTCTTTATTTATTTTTAATATTTATGTTAGCCAACAGTAATGTTTCTGTTATTATGTTTGAAGCCCAACATTTCAACTGCTTATTGTTATCTATGCTGAATGCTACAACTTAGTGTTACCTTAATGTTGAAATTACAGCAATAGCTCTTAGCTTGTGGCAAAGAACAGCTTTGTAGTGCTTTTCTTGGAGCAATGGAAGCAATTGATTTTGAGGCGAGTTAGCTAACAATCCCACAACTAGTTCGCAAGCACAGCAAACACACTGCTTGCTATTTTAACTATTCATAAGAAGTTCATGCTGTTACAGCAATCAGCCTTTGAGAGCAGGCAGATGAATTATAAATCAAGATTTAAAATGGATGATGAATTAAAGAATATTTTCTATCAAAAACATTTTTGATAATTAAAATAAAAAAAAATATATTTAATAGGACTAAGATCTTGCTTTCACTGATGATGAATTAAAACTGTTGCTTTTGGTATACACCAAGTATGCCGTGTCATACATCACCAAATCATGCGCGTGAGGGGTAGCTATACAACAAACATTTTAAGCGCTAAATTGCCATCTAATTTTTGTCTCGATCATACCGATAATAATGGCAGAGATTGCGTGATTTGTACATCTATTGCATGTCTAGCCTTTTACAGTTATTCTACAAAGCGGTAAGATTTTCGCCGCTGACCTTTATATAGCGCTAAGTTGTGAAGCAGCTGCCTCAGTTGCATCAGAATGTTGGATCTTAACGCTAACCCAACGACCAGCTACAATGCCGAACTCAAGATTTGGTCAGGCGCCCGGGAGCAGAATTACTACAACGATGACCTGACCATTGGTCAAATCATATTCCGCCAGCTTCAGAGCGATTCTCAGCGCATCTTTCAGATTTCGTACAGTGAGAATACGCGTCTTACCCGTGCCCAGATGCTGCACAATGCAGCCAAGGTGAGTATGTACCTGAGGGCTCAGGCCTTCCACAAGGAAACAGATATTGTGGGCCTACTGGCCAGGAACAGCACACATTTGGCTGCCCTGGCCTATGGCTGTCTGTTCAATGGCACGCCCTTTCATGCCATCAATCCCAGCCTGGAGGAACAAACTATTCACCATCTTTATGAGATAACCAAGCCGAGGCTCATCTGCTGCGATGCCACGGACTATGAGAAGTTGCGAAATATTGCCGCAGCATTGGGTATTCCAATTTTAATTATACATGGAAGCAAAGCGGGCGTGATGAACATTCAGGAGCTGCTACAAACATCTGTCCCCCAGGACTATAAGCCCACACAGTTTGAACGTGGCATCGATCGCACCATGGCCATACTCTGCTCCTCTGGGACAACTGGCACACCCAAAGCGGTTACAATATCAAACAGCCGCCAGATTTTCGAAAGTCATAGGTAGGATATAGGCTACTTATACCCTGTATCGAAGACAAATAACTTTACGACAAACTTGATATATGGAGGGAATATGTACTCTTAGGAACCATCAACAATTTCGTTGATCTAGATAAGTCCGTCTGTACGCCCGTTAATATGTGTCAAGGTTAACTCAGCATACCTAAAATATTATAAAAGCTATTGGCCATCAATTGTGGTAATTTGGATCTAAAGACAGCTAAAGAATATCATATAAATTATATTCCATATTTCATAGGCACGTTTTGTGAAGTTCGAAAGTAAGTTAGGGCAGGCGACAGCTGGATACAGGGTACCTAATTAGTCGGGCTTATTTGGCTATCTCCAAATCTCGATCTGATTAATCTATAGAGTCCTAAATTTCTACAGCTATCTGAATCCGAATGACATACAATACGCGCCCAGCACCTTGGACTGGCTTACAGGTCTGATTACCCTAACTACGGCTGGAGTTTACGGCACAGTGCGTCTTATATCACAAGATGTTTTCTGTGCCGAGCAGTTCCTAGCCATGTGCGAAAAGGAGAGCATCAGCTGGGCCGTGCTGGCCGCCTCGCATATTGCCATGCTGGCTAATAGTACGGGCATCAACGTTCGACAGCTGCGCAGTCTGAGGCACCTGCTCTTTGCTGGGGGTCACACGTTGGTCGCGACGCTTAACAAGATGCAGACCTATCTTCGGAGCGAGGGCATCTTGCGCAATGCCTATGGCATGACAGAACTGGGCACCTGCGTTTCATGTAACTATAGAACCCACACGAAACCCAAGTCAGTGGGTCGTCTCCTTGCAAACATACGAATGCGTGTGGTGACCGAGTCGGCTGTATCGGTGGGTCCAAATGAACATGGAGAGCTATATTGCCACAATGGTCAGCACTGGAGTGGGTACTATGGCAACTCCTTGGCTACGGCGGAGATGCGGGACGAGGAGGGCTGGTTCCACACTGGCGATTTGGGATACTTCGATGAGGATAACTATTTGCATATTGTGGAGCGCAAAAAGGATATGCTTAAGTATCTGGGAATGATGTACTATCCACATGAGATCGAGGAGATCATCGCCCGGATGCCACAAGTCGCTGAGGTTTGCGTCTTTGGCATTTGGAACGAAACCGAAGGCGATGCTGCAGCTGCCTCGGTGGTGGCCAAACCGGTTGCTCAATTGAACTCCGCTCAGGTGGTGCGCTTTGTGGCTCAGCACATTGGTGTCAACTACAAACAGTTGAATGGTGGGGCTCAGATTGTGCCCCAGCTGGCTAAGAGTGCCAACGGCAAGGTTAATCGCCAGGCCGTAAAGGCCGCCTATCTAAAAGCAGCTCAGAAAGAAGAGCATACTAATTAGAAGGATGTGATCAGTTGTTGATTAGTCTATAATCGAGTCTAGAAAGCTGGACAGGTAAATTCCCAATGACAAATAAATAAAGTCTATAAAGGAATATAAAATAAAATCATTTTTGATCATTTACATATAGAACAGAGTTTAATTGCAGAAGTGTTATATAAATCAGTTTTAAACTTAAGCATACAAATATCTTCCAGTCTTAGTCAGGTAAATATTTAGATATATATGTAATATATATAATATTAAATTAAATTGCGTGGTCCCAACTGCTTATAATTGGTTACTCATTTAGAATAGATTTAACGATTAACCAAACATTACATAGTTAAAACCACGTCAACTAAGTTAAGATAACAATGTTCTAAAGTAATGCAAAGTACAACTCGTGAGAATCTTGATAAGACTACACCTAGAAAAAACAATGATAATACAGAAAGATTGGTTCATATCATTGTTTTTGAGTTGCAGGTCAGCAAAATTTCCATGCCTTACAGGCATTTTAACGTTACGTTAAAACGATAATAAAAAACAAGTAAGAGCGCTCTAGTTGGAAGTGGCCGACTGGGAGATGCCCTGAATATTACGAAGTTTTGCGCCAAGGTCCCTTATATAGCATGCAGATCAAGTTTATTTCAGATAGTCGATAACTTTTCGCGTTTACATGGAATCGATTAAGAACGTTATCAAGATTAATTTTTTTTATCATATCTTTAACAACTTTTAAGCTAAGCTCACCAAATTTTGTATTCGTGATAGAGACGGTGTCTTGAAAGTATGAAGACTGAGGTTCGAGTAACGCTGATAACAAAATTTTTTTCAATCAGAAATTTAAAAACTATTTTATCTTTACAATTTAATATTTCTTGAGATTAAATACATACTTATATATGAGCATACAAAGTGTTCTTACTTGTTTGAATACTGTTTTAGTGCCATCAAATATATTACAAGCAAATTTCGAAGCATGTTTGAGCTCTGAACAAATCGTGAAGTAATACAAAATGAATTATAATAACAGTAATAGTATTCTGCGCTTAAGAGCTTTTAACCCTTAGTAATTAATAAATTGCTCAACGGGTGTCATTACGCTTTAATTGGCGGAATTCTCTTTTACTCACAAAAAAACAATTCAAGGCGGATTGTTCTTGTTGACGCAGTTGCATGAGTAGAAAATGCATCTTGTTTTACTCTCGTGCTCGTGTTTGAGTATTTGCACTGACTCTTAAGCTAGAAAACAATGCAATCTAGATATATATATATATGTCAACCTATAAGTATGTCAGAAGATGTCAAAGGGATGTTAAGTAAGAAGGCGAGTTGAAAGCAGTTTAGTCCTTACCAAGAGCTTTACACATTAACTAATTTAAATAGCATTCATCCTATAGTACAGTAAAAATAACATACTGAATAACAAATCTGTTAAATTTATTCATAATTGTTGTCGAGTCACGATTGGCTCAACAACTCAAAATTGTAAACGTCACTTGAGTGAATATGTGTACTTGCTATACTCACAAATACAGTCACATTACAAATTACCGCTTTATAGTTGAGCAATTTTTACATAGTAGAATAAATAGAAGCGGGCTATTGTTATCTATCTATTTTCGAGTATAAAAAGCAGCCAATTTCAGTTTCGAGTCATCAGTTATTAAAGTCAGCTAGTTGCAGTCGCAATGCCGTACAGCCCAGAAAGCACTTACGATGCGGAGAGGAAAATCTGGAGTGGAAAAGATGTACGTGATTACTTTGCACCTGATCTATCAATAGGAGAGATCATTTTTCATGAAATGCGACGTCATCCAAAACTTATAGCTCAAGTAAGTACTGAGTGGTCTAACCTACAGAATTATACTAAGCAGCATAGTATTTCCCAATAAGGTATCTGACACTGAAAACACAGTGTTAACCCGAGAAGAGCTTCATTTGAACTCAATACGTGTGGCTAGCTATATGCGATCATTGGCATTATTGCAGTCAGATATTGTGGGAATCATAGCAAGAAATACTACTCATATATCAGCTGTGGCCTATGGATGCTTTTTCCTTGGTGTTCCCTTCCACGCACTTAACATCAGCTACGAACAGGCTACTATTGAAAAGCTCTTTAACATAACAAAGCCAAGTCTCATATTTTGTGATGGGGAAGAATACGAGAAAGTGAAAGCAGCTACCGAAAACTTCAACGTGAAGATCATTACAATGCGTAACCATCAGATTGGATCCATTAGAATTGAAGATGTTTTAGATACCCCTGTTGAAGAGAACTTTACACCTTCTCGTCTTGAACAGGGTAATCTTCAAACCCTCGCTATTCTGTGTTCTTCCGGAACTACGGGCATACCCAAAGCAGTAACCATAACGAACAGTCGCAAAATTCTTAACGCAACCCCGTAAGTAAAGTAATCTAACATAATTATTTTTATAATACAATATTATATAATATTAAATTACATCAACCATTCCTAGAAATCTTACCACTGCGGACGTTCAGTATACACACAGTACATTAGACTGGGTGACAGGCCTTATAACAATGGTTACATCTGGTATCTACAGTACTAAACGCATTATAGCTGACAATCCCTTTGAGCCAGCCCCTTTATTGCGCATTATTAAAGAGCACAAAGTCACATGGCTCATTCAGGCACCTTCCCACTTGGCTATGACAGCCAATTGCCCGGAATTTGATCAAGCCAACCTGCAAAGCATTCGAGCGTACTTGTATGGGGGTGGTCGCTGCTCCTTGGAGGTTCAACATAAAATAAGAAGTCGCTTGAGCCACGATTGCATGAACTTGGCCTACGGCTTTACTGAACTAGGAAGTGCAGTATCAAAAAACAATCATTTTGATGAGAAACCCAATTCAGTTGGTCGCTTAATGGAAGGCTTCAAGATGAAGATACTCAATGAACAAGGAAAGGCTTTGGGGCCTAACGAAGTGGGCGAAATATGCGTCTACTCTGGTCAATATTGGGCTGGTTATTATAACAATCCAAAAGAATCGCACGCAGTCCGAGACTCAGCCCTGTGGTTTCACAGTGGGGATCTGGGCTATATGGATGACGACGGTTTCCTCTACATAGTGGACCGTAAGAAGGAAATGCTCAAGTTCCAGAATATCATGTATTATCCACACGAAATAGAAGACGTGATTGCTCAGATGCCAGAGGTAGCAGAAGTTTGTGTCTTTGGCATCTGGAATCAATTTAATGGTGATGAGGCCGCTGCTGCTGTGGTTAAAAAGATTGGATCCGAAATTCATGCACAGGATGTGGTAGACTATGTGAAACAGCATTCTGGTGCCAAGTACAAGCATTTACATGGAGGTGCTATCATTGTGGACGAACTGAAGCGAACTGCCAACGGGAAGACCAATCGCCAGGCCACAAAGGCTCATTTTCTAGAGGTTAAAAATAGAAATTAAAAGAATGTGCATTTTGTATTTTATTTCATAATTAGAATGACAGTAATCCAGCCTATTAGCCACAAAATTAAAGATTATCGAGATTTCGATTTTGAGCATGTCTTTTACATCAATTTAGCTACAGTCATCAAATTTTACATTTAGCTTTTTTAAATAAAATACAATTTCGGTTTTTTTTTATATTTTGGATATCGATTCCACATTTCACAAAATCAATTTAATATAAGTAATTTAATTTTTTAGATAAAACCGTATTTTTAATAAAATATAAGGTATTACGCTAAAATTTTATCAAAATCCGTTAAGTAATACAGAAGTTATAAAAAAATAAAAAGAAAATTTTTTGTAAATTAGCAGTATCACGCGGGAGCGATCGGAGTCGAACCTGGGACACACGCTTCGTATGCCACCGACTCTACTCACTACACCACTGCGTCTGTTATACGACAATGCGCGAAATTGAATATAATTGTGATTTGGTGAAGACCGAGGTTCGATGCCCGGTGAGGTCAATAGAATCTGTGTTACGGTGGTTTACATATTGATTATTATTTTTTTTTTCATAAATTTCAGTTTCATGAACAGTAACCCACAGTCAAATTTGGATGCTCTACGTCTAAGACTGTAGGAGATACAGTTTTACTCATTTGCCACGCCCCAAATGGGCGTAGCTATATATAACATATATTTTTGGGTAGAGGTAGGATACTAGTATATATATTCCAAGTCCCAACTCGGCAATATTGCTTAAATTAACACGGTTTTAGTAAAAGATATAGTAATTCCCGATTTGCCATGCCCCCAGAGGACGTGGATACATAAATTTTAATTTACCTTTAGCGGAGGTCAACAGTATCCCACATGCAAAATTTGGACGCTCTAGCTTCAAAACAGTACGAGATACAGTTCTATCCGTTTTATTTGCCACGCCCTCAATGGGCGTAAATATCTATAATATATGTTTTTGATTCCGGGTGATCTATTTGCACATATATTCCAAATTTCAAGTCTCTAGCTCTTATAACGCTCAAAATATTATAGGATTTATACAAATCGCTATATATATATTCCCGATTTGGGACGCCCCCAGGGGGCGTGGGTATATAACTTTTTGATCTAACTTAAGAGCAGGTCAACAGTAACCCACATGCCAAATTTGGATGCTCTAGCTTCAAAACTGTAGAAGATACTGTTTTATCCGATTTGCCACGCCCACAATGGGCGTAGATATATAAACTATATCGTAAAATGTCCGCGTGATGTACACGAATATATATTCCAAATCCCATTTCTTCGGTTTAGTCTTAATAGATATAGCATTTCTCGATTTGCCACGCCCCCTGTGGGCGTATCGGAAAAATACTCAAACCTGATCTGACGCGAATACACACGAGTATATTCCAAATTACAAGTCTCTAGCTTCTATGGTGTCCAAATGCTGCGCGTTCATACAGACAGACGGAAAGACAGCAAGACGGCCATTGCACAAATCCAATATACTCTTTTCCCTTTGGGAACAGAGTATATCATTTTAATGAAAATTATTGACGGATATACATATTCTTTAGAACCGATCATAGGTGGGGAGATATGAGAATCCGGATAAAACAGAAAATGCTCAGGATTCAGATGACTGGTTTCACACTGATGATTTGGACTAGATGGATGACGAATGCTTTCTCAAAATATTGGATATTAGATAAATTAGATTAGATTAGTATTGTCCGCAAGAAATCAGACAGGTCAGCTTCCAGATGCCCGACAGTGTGTTTCCAATTTGTAATCGAGTATAAACTTACGCTCGTAAAATATAAAGATCCAGCGAACAATATTAATTTTGAAACTTAAAAAAATCAAATAAAATAAATTGCCCATTCTTACTTGTTTTATAGTTAATATCATTCAAATGCTGGTCACTAAAGTTTAAAAATCACAATGATGAGCGTCTAGTATTGCAGTGAGCAAGTCAAGGCAGACTCGTAAAACCATTTTATAAACTTTCCATTAAAATGTATGAATACATAATATTTATCTAAACACGGAATCGCGCTAATTATATCTTTATCTAAACAAGTAAGAACGTCACAGTCGGGACCTACCGACTACGTATATACCCATTCAAGGTAAAAAGGCAGCCCAATTTAATATTATTATTATCAATAGAGGGGATCAACACTAATTTAACTGCAAAATTTGGTTACCCTACCTTTTCAGATTTCCCATGCCCACATTAAGTGTATGTCAATGATTTTTAGTCAATCTAAGGAGGAGCGAATAGCAACTTTTATTATATCTTATAACAGCAACAATTTTGAGGCACTAGCTCTAAAACTGTAGACGAAAAATCTTACTGGATTTGCCACGCCCCCAACAGTCGTAGTATATGTACTATATATTTTCGTGTAAATTCGAAAATAATAGCGTGTACTCTGAAAAAATATAGCTATTCCACATTTGCCACGCCCCATTAAGCGTTTCTATATACATTTACAATTGATCTTTAAAGGACTTCAACAGTAAACTTCTTGACAAATTTGAATGATATATATCCAAAACTGTAGAAAATACAGCTTTACCCGATTTACCACGCTCCATATGGATGTGACTATATGTACAATATCTTTTTGATTCGAGGTGATCTATTTGGATATATATTCTAAATATCAAGTCTCTTGCTGTTATATTGCCCAAAATATTATTTGTTTTATGCAAATCGGTATATAGAAACTTCCGATTTGCCACGCCCCCAGTGAGCGTATCGGAAAATCACTGATCTGACGCGGGTACACACGAGTATATATTCCAAATTGTTCTAGCTTAAAAGGTGACCAAATGCCGCGCATTCTTACAGGCAGACATTGCACTAAACCTATATTCTCTTTTCACTTCGTGAACGGGTATAAAATAAAGATTTGCATAAAATCAGTTAAGAGAAACGATAAGAGAATTTTGTTGCTTAGCAAGATTTGTAAATAACATAAATGCGTGAATAAAAAGAAGACAGTTTGACTTTCGCTTTCAGTTAATGAAGTCACCTCTTCGCAGTCGGAATGCCGTACAAACTAGAAAATACTTACGATGCCAAACACAAAATATGGAGCGGAAAAGATGAACGTGATTACTTTGCACCCGATCTATCAATAGGAGAGATCATTTTTCATGAGATGCGACGTCATCCAAAACTTATAGCTCAAGTGAGTACTGAGTAACCAACAAAATATATAATAAGCTTCATAGTATTATCCGATAAGGTATCTGACACTGAAAACACAGTGTTAACACGGGAAGAGCTCCATTTGAACTCAATGCGTGTGGCCAGCTATATGCGATCCTTGGGATTGTTACAAACGGATATTGTGGGAATAATTGCGAGAAATACCACACACATTTTTGCCGTGGCTTACGGATGCTTTTTCAATGGTGTTCCCTTCCACGCACTTAACATCAGCTATGAACAGGCTACTATTGAAAAGCTCTTTAACATAACAAAGCCAAGTCTCATATTTTGTGATGGGGAAGAATACGAGAAAGTGAAAGCAGCTACCGAAAACTTCAACGTGAAGATCATTACAATGCGTGACCATCAGATTGGATCCATTAGAATTGAAGATGTTTTAGATACCCCTGTTGAAGAGAATTTTAGACCTTCCCGTCTTGAACAGGGTAATATTCAAACCCTCGCAATTCTGTGTTCTTCCGGAACTACGGGCATACCCAAAGCAGTAACCATAACGAATAGTCGCAAGATCCTTAACTTAAGCCCGTAAGTAAAATCATATAAAACAAATAGTTTTATAATATAATATTAAATTACTTTAAACAATCCTAGAACTCTGACCACTGCTGACGTTCAGTACTCTTACAGTTCATTAGATTGGGTGACAGGTCTAATAACAACGGTTACATCTGGTGTCTACAGTACAAAACGAATTATAGCTGACAATACCTTTGATCCAACCGGTTTTTTGAGCATTATTGAAGAGCACAAAGTCACATGGCTGATGCAGCCACCTTCCCACTTGGCTATGACAGCCAATTGCCCGGAATTTGATCAAGCCAACTTGCTAAGCATTCGAACCTACTTATATGGGGGTGGTCGCTGCTCCTTGGAGGCTCAACGTAAAATTAGAAGTCGATTGAGCCACGATTGCATGAATTTAGCATATGGCTTTACTGAACTAGGAAGCTTGGTGTCCATAAATAATCATTTTGATGAGAAACCTAACTCAGTTGGTCGCTTGATAGATGGCTTCAAGATGAAGATACTCAATGAACAAGGAAAGGCTTTGGGGCTTAACGAGGTGGGCGAAATATGCGTCTACTCTGGTCAGTATTGGGCTGGTTATTATAACAATCCAAAAGAATCAGACTCAATACGAGACTCAGCCCTGTGGTTTCACAGTGGAGATCTTGGCTACATAGATGACGACGGTTTCCTCTACATAGTGGATCGTAAGAAGGAAATGCTTAAGTACCAGAGTATGATATATTATCCACACGAGATAGAAGAAGTGATTGCTCAGATGCCAGAGGTAGCAGAGGTTTGTGTCTTTGGTATTTGGAATCAAATTAATGGTGATGAGGCTGCTGCTGCTGTGGTTAAAAAGATTGGATCCGATCTAAGCGCACATGATGTGATAGACTTTGTGAAACTGTATTCTGGTGCCAAGTACAAGCATTTACATGGAGGTGTTATCATTGTGGATGAACTGAAGCGAACTGCAAATGGCAAGATTAATCGACAGGCCACAAAAGAATTTTTTCTCGATGTTAGGGGTAGAAATTGAACAGACGAGTAAAATAAGTAAGTAAAATGTATATCATTTTGGAATGAAAAGAAGAGCTTCCAATAAAGAGGCTTGTAAGATTAGAACTCCTTACATTATTATAAATAATACAAAAATTATGTTTTTTGGTTTCTTGGCACATTGGTTTTAAATAAACACACCTCTAAAATATTTTATGTTTTGATGCTTCAATTTTAATATACAATATATATTCAAGATATACTCTTTTTATTTCGTCTATTTTGATCAAAAGTCAGAAAGCGAATGTACTTGGAAAAAATTTAGAAAGTGAGACTGATGTTGTTGGGAGTACCCGACTAGGAGATATTTCGTCTGAATTTATTATATTTATATAGATATATAAGCATATATATAAAATGAGATCTGTTACGCATCTCTCTAGCTTTTATATACATTAATAAAAGTAAAAAGCCATTTTTCAATGGGTTCAGGGTATAAATGTGAAAAAATACACCAAAAATAATCAATCACTCTCAGTTGACAAGTCTCTTTTAATTTATTTTAAGTTATCAAAACCCTGCAAAATATCTAAATGTAATGCAATAAACAAGTCAAGTCAAAATCTTTTTATACTTTTGCATTTAAATGTTTGAATACAAATTTTTTTTTTATGTAAGTTGTGTATTTATAAAGAGTTAGGCACGGAATAGACCTAAATTCTATATTTTCAGCTGTTGTGACATCACTTATCTTCACTGCCAAAATATTCAAAGATCTGCGTTAATCCAGGTGCAACAAATGATAAGAAAATTAAGTTGTTTAACATTTCCCCTTTTTTTTATACCCTGAACCCATTGAAAATGGGAATTCAGGGTATAATAAATTTGTTAAAAGTATGTAATAGGCTAAAGAGGTGTGGCTGCATTTGCTTTTTATCTGTCTGTATATATGTAAGAATGCAAGCTCGAACAAACGTTCAGGGGATTTCGTAGTCAGGCTGCCCCGACTATATCATTTTTACTTGTTCTTTTATTAATTAATAAGAATCAGATGCCAAGCGCCTGTTCAACATAACATTTATCTTAAGTTTAAAAATCGCCAGCTAATTATTTGCTGAGCTTTACGACTATTTTTACTCATAAGTTTATTGCCATATTTAGCGGGTACCAGGCAAACAATAACATTTACATGTAGACTATTTAAAAGCATAAAAACAACTACTTTAAGTTGCGTCTTCAATCAAAATAGTAATCTCGATGCAGTCGATAGGATTTGCAAGCAAGAAAATGATTTTGATGCGTAGCGTAAAATATGGAGAATACGTATTAGGAAAACATGATTATTTTACATAATTTTTTATTAGATGCGACATCATCTAC
This sequence comes from Drosophila gaucha, assembly GCA_035045545.1. Classification (NCBI taxonomy): domain Eukaryota; kingdom Metazoa; phylum Arthropoda; class Insecta; order Diptera; family Drosophilidae; genus Drosophila; species Drosophila gaucha. The sequence continues at coordinate 2,117,390 of JAWNOY010000342.1, forward strand.
ATATCTATCTATCGACGTGGTCAACCTTTAACTCAAACGTGAAGATCACCACAATAGATAACCAACAAATTATACAAATATTGGTTTTTATGCAGTTTTAGCTGGTCCGTATAACGAAAGTCCTTAAGACGGGAATGGGTATCTTTGATTGCGTTATCCTCCAATGACTGTGACTAGGGTCATTGAACTGTATAGATCAATAGATTTTATTCTAGATCTAAACATTTCTGGAATTTAATTTTTGAGTGTTAAGAAGACTAATCTGATTTGGGCTGTATGGAATAAATCGTGCTATAATCAATATGTGGAGTACTACGTGGTTTTAGTATGTGTGTTGGTACCTGTGATTGGGTTCGAAAGCCCTAATGTGTTAGTTTAAGACATTGTATAAACTCTTGTAGACCGCTTATCGTAAGTGTTATTGGACATCTTTTTCCGGAAACATCTCTCTTAGCTTAGTTGATCTTTTCGGCTCAGTCTACTGAGAGTTCTGGGAGCTAGCTAGAGTTCAGTTATGTAAACCATGTTAAATTGATGATGCTGATGCGACATGGACAATATATACATTATTTAGAGAATGTTAGTTAGACTCTATAAAGGTTCTATCATTACAGTTATATTAGTTTAAAATATGTTTACATATATGTATATATTTTGCATCCTAAAATATTTTTTATTCTAGATTTATACTCTTTTATTCTTCATTATACCCTGAACCCATTGAAAATGGGAAATCAGGGTATAATGGTTTTGCAAAAAGTATGTAACAGGCAGAAGGAGGCGTGGCAGACCCCATAAAGTATGTATATTATTGATCAGGGCGACGAACTGAGTCGATTTGGCCCTGTCCGTCTGTCCGTATGTATGATTGCGTCGATCTCAGAACATATAAGAGCTGCAGACTTCAAATTTTAAACGATGGTCTAAGTATCGCTCATATCGAGTTTGTTTTAGATATTCGATAAATTTTCCCGTTTCAATGATATCGATTTAAAACGTTATCGAGATTCGGTTTTTTTAACATATCTTTTACATCTTTTAAGCTCCAGTTACTATTTACTATTTTTTATATTTTGGATACCGGCTCCACATTTTACAAAATCAATTTCTTCAAAAAAAAAGTTTTCAACACAATTAAATTTTTTTAAATTTTTTAGGCAAAACCGTATTTTTATAAATTAAAAGCATTCAATGCTAAGAATTTGATCAAAATACGTTTAATAATGCAGAAGTTATTAAAGAAAACATATGTATAGATAACAGATGCAACTAGGTTGGTTAAAAAATCTGCTCGGACTTGGTTCAGGGGATCTCGTTTTTTTTTTATAAATTTAAATAAAAACTTCGAGGTGATCCAAATGGGATTGTCGCGGTCTGATTTTCATTATTGGGTTAGATACGGAAGCGTGAAATATTGCTCGATTTTAAATTTCAATTTCAGAAGACTTTTGTGCAACTAGTTAGTTAAAGTTTCGCAATCTGTGAATACAGTCTTGCTCCAGTCGGAATGCCTTACAAACCTGAGTGCTCTTACGATGCGGTGCTCAAAATTTGGAGTGGTCAAGGTGAACGTAATTATTTCGCACCCGATCTATCAATAGGAGAGATAATTTTTCATGAGATGCGACGTCATCCGAAAGCCATAGCTCAAGTACATACTCACTATCTTATCTTTAGATCACACAACTTACGGCATTTTAATTTCGGATTATTAGATATCGGAGACTGAAAAAACTGTATTGACCCGCAGGGAGCTTCAATTAAACTCAATTCGTGTGGCTAGCTATATGAGATCGTTGGGATTATTGCAATCGGATATTGTGGGAATCATAGCCAGAAATACTACTCATTTATCAGCTGTAATCTACGGATGTTTTTTTAATGGTACTCCCCTCCATTCATTACACACAAATTATGAGCAGGCCACGATTGAAACGCTCTACAATATTACTAAGCCTAGTCTCATATTTTGCGATGGAGAAGACTACGAGAAAGTGAAAGCAGCTACCGAAAACTTTAACGTGAAAATAATTACAATGCGGAACCATCAAATGGGGTCCATTAGAATTGAAGATGTTCTGGCTACCCCTGTAGAAAAGAGCTTTGAACCTGTTCAACTTAAACAAGGAAATGATCAAACCCTCGCAATTCTCAACACTTCGGGAACTACGGGTACACCCAAAGCTGTAGCCATTTCAAATAGTCACTCGATCTTAAATACCAGCGGGTAAGCAAAATCAACAATTGATATGTGGAAAATAAATTTTTTAAATTTTCAGATATTTGACCACAGCTGATATTCAGTTTACGTTTAGTAGTATTAGCTGGATAACAGGACTTCAGACAACAGTTATTTCGGGAGTGTACAGCACTAAGCGCATTATATGCGACAAGCCCTTTGATCCTGTGAGTTTTCTACGAATCATTGAGAAGCATAAAGTCACGTGGGTCATTCAGCCACCTTGCAACTTGGCTATGACAGCCAACTGCCCAGATATTGACAAGACCAACCTGCTTAGCTTGAGATATTACATTTATTCAGGCGATCGCTGCTCCTTGGAAGCGCAGCATAAAATAAGAAGTCAGTTGAGCCGGGATTGCATGCATTTCAGGTACGGCATTACAGAGTCGGGAGGTGGGGTGACAATAAACTGGCATTTTGATGAGAAACCCAATTCGGTTGGCCGCCTGGAAAATGGCTTCAAGATGAAGATACTTGATGAACAGGAAAAGGCTCTGGGACCCAACAAAGTGGGAGAAATATGTGTCTATAATAGTCAATATCGGGCCGGATATTATGGAAGTCGCAAGCAAACACAAAATGTACCCGTCTTGAAAGAGTGGATTTACACTGGCGACTTAGGCTTCATGGATAACGACTGCTTTCTCTACATTGTAGATCGGAAAAAGGATTTGCTTAAGTACCAGAGCTTCAAGTATTATCCGCACGAAATTGAACAAGTTATCTCTCAGATGTCAGGCGTTGCAGATGTGTGCGTCTTTGGCATTTGGGACCCCATCAATAGCGACAAAGCCGCCGCGGCTGTGGTGAAGAAGATCGGCTCACAAATACGAGCTCAGGACGTTGTGGACTATGTGCAGCTTCATATAAAAGTACAAAATAAGCATTTGCATGGAGGTGCCATTATAGTTGATGAGATAAAACGAGGCCCCAATGGCAAAACTAATCGTCAAGCCACAAAGGAATATTGTCGAGGACTAATGGAGATCAATTAGTGTTGACTTTATATTCTTAATAATTTATTACCGTATTTCAAATAATATATTTGTTCACAATTTTGTGAAATGAAACAATGGATTTTTGAAGAAAGAGATTGATTGATCCGAAATGATTTACAACACTGAACCTTTCAAAATAATGTTAAGAAAACCCGAAACAAGTCAATGGGCGGTGTTCAATTCACTGCTTTGTGCCCTGCTTGCTCGAACTACTTGTGTGAACTCCATGTTATAACTGCTTTCACTCGGTGGTTTTATGAGATACTTCTGCCTTTTATTTGTTGAATTTGCACTGTTTGTTTGCACTGCTTGCTAATAATCATTCAGCAGAAGAAATAAGGTATGGAAAAATTATTATAGAAATTAAACGATTAGGAGTGGTCTAACTGACTAAAAGATACTGTAAACACTGCACAGACTTGTTGTACATAATCATATTTGTGTTTTTATAGGGAAACAAATTTAAAAATGATAATAATATAATGTGTGGAGCTACCAGTTTGGTCTGATATGATTTAATGAATAAATGGTCTAAATTTAAAATCTTTACACTGCTTGTGTAAGCTGCTTGTGAGATTACGACTGTGTGAACAGTCCATCGCATTCTGCACTGCTTATCTTAGCCCAACATGTTTTCACAAGAAGATATGTGTACTAAATTTATGTAGAAAAAAATTAATCTAGAAATGATTTAAATTATACATAAAGAAGTCATAAAGAGTGGGTATATGCAAGTCGACTTTGCAGATATTTAAACTGTTTTTTTTTTTTACATTGTCTCTGGGCAGATATTTCGTACTCAGTGAAGGCCAACGTATCATGAAATTTTCGGCCCTTGCTATCAGCTGGACAGCTTTTTGGGCTTATCGCTTACATTACTTATATCTGAAGCTTTTCGTTCTTTTGGGTCGTTTGATAAGTGACGTTGGTTAACCGATTGATGTGGTAGCGGTTAGCTGATAAGCAACTGACGACCTGGTCTAGCAAGAGACCAGTCCAGGTGTTTGTCGGCAGTTACTGAACGACTCGCGCGACGCTTGGACACTCCGCCCTCGCTCCCACAACAAATCCCCGCGTCTTATCAGCTAGCTAGAGAAAAACATGGAGGGCGGCCCCAGCACGCAGTTCGATAAATATACAAAAATTTGGAGTGGACCAAGGCCGGCGCATTTCTTTGACGCGGATTGCTCCATTGGCAAAATATTGTTTGCCTTCATGCGCAACCATCCGGCGAGTCTCTGCCAGGTGAACTTCACTTCAACTAAAATGTTCTCTAAGCAGAGAAAATACTTCATACCTTTGTGTTTTGTACAGATTTCCGATACGGAAGGCACCGCTCTGACAAATGGCGAGGCCATCAGCTTTGCCATACGCATTGCGCAGCAGCTGAAGGCAATGAATCTGCGCCAGGACGATGTCGTTGGCATTGCGGGCACCAACACCACATATCTGATGCCCGTGGTCCTCGGCTGTCTGCTCAATGGCACGCCCTTTCATGCGGTCAGCCCCTGGCACGACGAGGCCACCTTTAAGCATTTATTCTGCATCACCCGACCACGCATCATTTTCTGCGATGGTTTCGTCTATGAGAGACTGAGCGCCATAGCCAAAATGCTAAAGGCTCCCGTTTATACGCTCAAGGATCATCGATTGCAACTGCCGCGCATTGAAGACCTGCTAGAGCCAACCAAATCGGAGATCTACTATATGTAAGTAAATGCACTCACAAAAAAGTAGAAGAGAGTTTAAAGAACAAAATGGAAACAAAATATTAAATGTGACCTCTATTAAGACTTAAAATATATTGAAGAAAATAGCATATTGAAGAATATAAACAACCCAATGGAAATATTGTAGTATAGCATCATATGAAATATAAATATGTACATCTATATTGCAATTTTTCCATTTTCTTATAAAATCTATTAAATTATTCAATTTTTGGTAAAAAGTAATACAATTATTCAAATAAATATAATATATATTTAATAAAAAATATATATATATTTATTTATATTAAATATATATATATTTATCTAAATGCAAAGAAATTTCCACAAATTTTTCATCAAAAATATTAAAACTTAACAAGGTTTTTAATAAATTCTTAAACTTATTTCATAAACTAAAGAAATATTTGAAATTGGAATAACAATCAAAGGAATGAAACTTGATTGAAAAAAGTCCTAATTTGTAATAATCTTTATATATTGTTTTTTAAATTGTTGAGAATATACAACTATATATATAAATAGATATATATATATATATATATTGCTTTACAAATTTAAGTCAAATGCAAATACGACGAGGCTTTCATTTTATGTTTGTTAATGTATTTATTACTTTTAATTGAATTTAAAATTTTGTTCAAGTACATTCTGATAATACCTCAAAGCTAACTCATGATTTGAGAGATAGTTTCATCTCGTTATTTTCAATTTAATGTAATTTAACACCTTTTCTATTGCTCTTAGACCGGAACCACTGATGCTGGGCGGCGATCAAACCGTGGCTATTCTGTGCACCTCTGGCACAACGGGCTTACCCAAAGCGGTTTGCATATCCAATTCCGCTTGCCTGTTCGACTTTGGGTAGGATTACGAAAGCTAAACCCGTTTGAAACAAATCATACTTATCAAATACAATTTGCTTATTCTGTAGCTTTGTCACCGGGCAGGATGTACTGTTGTCCTTCAGCACCATCGATTGGGCGCCGGGCTTGTTCAACATGCTCTTCAGCTGCTGTCACGGCTCAACACGAGTCATCACTGATCACGCCTATACGCCGGAGTATATGCTGCAGCTGATCGATAAGTATAAGGTAACGCTGCTGACCCTGGCGCCACAGCAGGTCGCCTCGCTGCTGAAGGCTCCCACGCTCAGCCAAAACAGATTGGAGAGCGTGCGCTTCATCAGCATTGGAGGCGGCAATTGCTATGTGGCCAATCTGTTGAAGCTTCAAGAATATCTACTAAAAGGTCAAATCTCTTATGGTTATGCACTAACCGAATGCGGTGGAGTTGCAGCAAATATGGGCGTGGCAAAGCCATCATCGGTGGGAAGGATTGTGCCAGGGGTAAAAGTAAAAATTCTGGATGATGCCGGCCGCAGTTTGGGACACGGCGAAACAGGTGAGATTCTGGTGCACAATGGCAAAGTGTGGAATGGCTACTATGGCAATCCGAACGAATCGAAACACATGCGGGACTACCAGGGCTGGTTCCATACCGGCGACATGGGCTACTTTGACAACGAGAATTTCTTGCACATTGTCGAACGCAAGCGGGACATGTTGCGCTTCCATGGCGCCCAATACTGTCCCTATGAGCTAGAGCAGGTAATTGCCGAGCTGCCTGATGTCATTGAGGCGTGTGTGTTTGGCCTCTGGAACGAGGTCGATGGCGATCCAGCTGCTGCGGCAGTAGTCAAGATACCTGGCAGTCGGCTCAGCGAAATGGACATTGTAGAATATGTGGCCAAACGCTTAGTAGTCACTCACAAGCAGCTTCACTGTGGCGTATTCTTTCTGAACGAACTCCCAAAGACGGGCAGCGGCAAGGTGCTTCGACAGCAGGCCAGGGATCAGGCATTGGGCAAACAATGGACCGACTATCGCAATGGACATTAACTTTTTATTATATATATTATAGTATATACATACTTATGTATATATATTTGTTTATTGTGGCTTTAAGTCTTAGCGTTTAGGCATTTTATTTATTAAATGACTCACACATTCCAGTATTCAATCATTGCAGTTGTTGTTGGTGGGGCCAACTGTCAAAAAGTAATTACAAAAGCACGGCACAACGACGACTAAATGCCCTTAAGACACATAGGGCCTAAATGCCTCTAATTTTTAGCCGGTTTCTAAATGAAAGACCCAAATTACATATAAGTTCGATTTACTAAAATAATATATGTGGAGTAATGGAAAAATATTCAATATGAATAAACTCTGTGGAACTTTAGTATAATGTTGATAATATTTGGCTTGATGAAGACCTTGAAATCCATGAGTACGCACAGTTTTATTCGAATATCTTCATAACTGACTGTATTGAAAAGATCAAGAATACAAATAGAATTGCCAATATTCTTCTTGTATGTGTTACAAATATATTGGCATAAGAATAACACCCTCTACTAGAGTAAAAGTAATTGGTGAATATCATCGGAAACACTAGCCGGGCAAAAGTTGTTCTAGATAGTCGCAAGTATTCCTCATTTTTTGGCTTTGTATTTATATTTTGCTATTATCACGTGCTTATCTAGAAATGATTAGCTAACAATCGCGATATGCTGGCACCAAAATATTAAATTGAGGGAACGATTGTGGAAAGAGGAACTAAGTATTATATACAACCAGTCAACCAGGCAAAATATGCAATTAGTCTCGAATTTTTAAGAAGTTCCTAACTATCAGAGTTTTATATCTTAAGCAGTCTGTATTTGGAGCTTTCTTATTATACTTCAATTCAAGAAATTGTATAAAATAATTGCTTATGTATAAGTATAAGTATAAATAAGTATAAACTATCATACGTTTTTTTATATGTTGTACTTATCTGAGTAACGTGAGCATAAGCTTCCGATTTTATAAGCCCACAAATATTGAGGTATTTTTTACAGCAACAAGCAGATTGTATTCCTAATAGTTCTCCAATACTATAATAACTAGCGTATCAATTACTCATCCCAAAGTCATTCATAATATTATCAGATGTCTGATTAAAATCAAGTTCGGATTATCTCTAGATCATTTTCATGGATCAGCCATATCTATTCCGATCGATAACTATATCTCATAATAATATAAAGCGTCTGCTCTGAACTATACCCGTCCACCTTCATCAACGTTAAGTAGACCCACCAAGTGTTATTAACGTAGTCTAATGTCAACGATCAGTCAACCCTCAGTGTGACATCTAAATTCATAGCTCCTTAGATTAGCCTCATTTTCAGTTCAACAACCCTTTAACCTTTGCATTTCAGTTGAGGGCTAAGCCCCCATCGCAAACTGATCGTATGTAACATTTGATTGACAGCTAAGCCAAGTTGCACTTTGTACGTGATCTTGTCAGCATTGCAATTGGATACGTTGCCCCCTCGCCTCATGAATCACGATCACCGCTTTGGTGCAAACCCTAAAAATAAATTCAATGTTTGGATACGCCCAACAACAGCAGCCGTTGGCGGAGCTACAGCAAAAACAATTAAACAAGCACTTAAGACCAGAAAAATTAATTTCATTTGGGATCGCAAAGGATCGGTGATAATGATCGGGCGCTCTTAAGCTGATTGACAGTTGCGAGTTATTGTTTTCAATGTCAAGTTCATGAAATACAATATTTTCTTTTCTCTTTTTTTCGGTGGGGCATTTAGATGTATTTGTCATTGATCATGCCAGCGATCATGTCGCTTTCCAGTTGCTGTTCTTGTTGTTGATGATCGTGGTATTTGCTTCGGCCCCTGTCTGTTCAGGCGTGTCAAATATGCAGGAAGTGCAAGGCGTAGCCAATTGCATTAATCTCGGTACCGGGCATGGGGCAACATTTCAAAGCTGCCTGGCGCCTGGCCCAGCTTTGGTTAACTTGGCTAAACCTGACTGATCTTGTTCACAGAGCAATATAATGACTGAGAGAGAGATGCAGCGTTTCTAATTGTCATGCAAATACCAATTATCATTTGTCAGTAATGCCACTTAGAATAATGTGTCTATGTATAATTAAATGCCAGCGACTGATTCTCTGATCGATCATATCTACAAGTCGTAATCTACGATCTACGATCTGCGATTTACGATCAATGATCGTCGCGATATAGATCAGAATACTCGTGAACTAAGCTCTCGCTGATTAATTTATTAACAACTGTCTACCAGTTTGTCAGTTACACATAGAACTACAGACTTTACTATATATTTATACATATACTATATATGGACTTGAATGTAATCGTGTAAAAATATTTTTGCATTATATAAAAATATATCAACGCAGAAAATCTCAGTTTTTATGCCTGTCGTCTATGTTGCTTGAAGTATTGCTTAATTAGTTCTACCATTTGCATATGTCAAAGCAAAGAACTCACCCATCGATCTATATCCCCTCTCTGTCAACGTTATATGGAATAGTAATATCCAATTAAGCCAACTAATGTAGCTTCTAATTAAAGAAACAATTTATTGAAGAAATGTAGATTCGATTCGAATACACCCTATAATAATATATTCTCACATATTTTTTCCTTTACCCAAAGACTTCAATGTCATTTACAAATTTTAAGATTGAACAAAATTATTCAGATATTCAAAAATGGCGTTTTTTTATAAAAAGCTTGTTACCCATTTAAGGACTTGTCTGGGCTCTTCAGCTTTTCATGCTCCCCTTCTAATTGGGTTCTATGTGTACAACTATATAGATTGGCTGAAAATTGCACGTGCAGTGGAAAAACGCTTATATGGTAAGTAATCGAATCAATGTATGCGATCTCAATTAGAGTTTTTTTGTTCAACCATTTTGTAGATAAAACTTCTAGTGAAATCAAAAAAGAATTTCAGCGAAGATAAAATCCAAAAGAGTTATAGAAAACTCAATTTAGTTTCAGGGGACAAACAATAAGTTGCTTTGAAGTAATGAGCCAATTTGTGAAAATTTTAAAAATACTTTTAACAAGAAATTTGGAAAAAGGAAATATAGAAAGTCTGTACAAAACCAAGACTTATAAATGTGTAAAACCAAAATCGAGAATAGCAGCTATATAGAAAGAAGTCATTGATTCAAACTCTCCTACTTAATTGGCTTGTGTCTGCTATATTTTTGGAAGCTTTTAAAAAATGTCAACATGTACATGTACTACAATAAAAAAGCAAACTGTAATTGCAAAATGCATCTATAAAAATAAGTCCTAGGTTTCTAATTTGTTTTGAGCAACAGTTTAATGTATATATATGCTATGCTGGTGACTTGCTTCTGAGAAGAAATTATTAATTTAAAGTTTAACCTAGGCCACAGAACATTATCTAATCTAATGAAATTAGTTTAGATATTAGTTTGTCTAAGCAAAGTTAGAAATTTGTGTATAAGCGAAGCTTTATACTTCTTCAATTCTACAATTTATATCATTTAATATACCCTGCTTTGGGATACCCTGTATTAGACTTTGACACATTGCCAGCGACACGGGAAAACGTTGAGAACCCACAATTTATGGCGCTTAAATTGCAGTCATGCGCATGAGCTAACAAGCTCAACGTCTCAGCCGTTTGAGAAACCTACCCTCCAACCAAACCATATATAATACTTTACCCTTCAAAAAACCCCCTGCTCCAAAAGCTAATGCGATTGCGGCTTTGGGGCGGATGTTTGGTGTCAAAACACGCACCGCATTTTCCATGGAATTTCAGAGCGGATCCTTGTTCCTCATCATTGGCTCCAACCTCATCTTAGGTCTCCCCCGTCTTTGGCTTCTTCGAGCTGTTTAATTTATGTTAGCGACGTGTTCGCTCAGTGAAAACAAACGGTTCGATCGCGAATGGGAACGAGGAATCGATCGTTGCTTGGGCTATAAAAATAGTGGCTCGATTGTCGTTGTTGTTTTTGCTTTTGGTTTTATCAATTTGTGTTCATTTCTAAGCACGAATCGGGCAGCATAGATCATAAAATGCTTTGCCCCCGGCCCATGGTCAATGTAAGGAAACAACAACAACTTGAAAATTTACATAATTACCGCTGGCGGTGCTTTTCATGAGAGCCGCCCGAACGTGTCAAAATGAAAAGTGTTGCATGATTAGCGCGTAAATAACACGGCCAAGGCATAAATCTCGGTGGAGTGGTCGGACTCCCCATCCAAGGAGCTGACTCCGGGTAAGATAATCAAATAAATGTACCGATTAATAAAGATGAAGATGCTAGCAGAGCTCCACACAGACAGGCACAAGAGAAAAATAAAGATAAAGCCAAAAAGTGAATGACTAGAGGTTACCCTGTACATAAAGTTTTCTGTTGCCGCTTACTTTTTTTTTTCTCTTCTCCAGCCTTCTCTTTTTTCATCTCTCTCTCTTCCCTACTCTTCTCTTTTATTAGCTTATTTTCCCTTTGATTCTATTCATATCTTCTTTTTCTATTCAAAAAATGTATTCCTAAACAACTTCAGTATTTATTTTTCGATTCTTATAAAACTTTCTCGACTTTATCTACAAAGAATAATTCTTGATATTTTGATATATTGAACGCTCATAATTTTTGCGAGACATGAAGATTGATATTTCCATAACAAATACTTGAGTCAGAGCAATATCATCAGAAAATATAACAGATAAGCTTGATCGAGCTAATCGTATAAATCTCACTGCAAAATACCACATTTATACAATTTGTAATGGGTATATGCTGTAAAAAAGAGAGAGACCTTAACTTAACAACAAGATCAATGTGGTTGCTGATGTGGCCCACAGCTAGCCAGCTGTTTTGGTTCGCCTGGCGCCTGCAGCAACAGGAGTGCAACTGGCCCCCAGTCCGGCCCCTTCCACAGCCTGCCCCCGTTGTGGGAGGTGTGAAATGTGTGGCGAGGGAGGGAGCAGCCAGCACATTGGCAAGTTGTAGTCGCCAACGGGCTAACATGACACATTGCTGTAGCATAACTTGGTCAGTAATAAGGCAGAGCAACAAGTGATATGGCTTATGCCCGCCGGCCCAAGATGAAAACCGGCCAAGTTGTTCGCTCATATCGCAGATGCTGCGATAGACAGCAATTCCTTAACACGTCCCCAGGCCCACAGGCCAGCAAGAAATATGGAAAAAGAAGCAAGAAAGAACAGTTAGCTTTCAAATGAACGACTACAAAATACCCTTGCAGACAAATGTTGCTGTATATGAACAGAATATACCTAGAAAAGATTGACTTTGGATAGATCTTCATAAATGTATGTACATATATATAGATTATGTAAATGATTAAATATCATGAACTTTGTTTCCAGTTTTTAAAAACTCCAATTGTAGCTAGATAACATATTAGTTCGAAGTAAATAAAATATTGCTGATAAGTTAGAAAGTTAGGAGATTTCGTAATTTTTGAAGCTTTCATTAATTTTTCATTAAGACGTGTGTTAAGTAAGTTAATATTAATAAATTTTTGTTTATATATTAGAAATAACTTATTTATTTTTTATGTTTTTATATATAAATATATATTAAAACAAAGCTTTAAGTAAGTAAGCTTTATGAAATCGCATTTTATCCAATTATTTGTATCTCCCATACAATATGACATATTAAGCTTTTACATATTAAGTCAATGTTACTAAAACTTTGCTTATATATTTAAATCATAGTTTTTATTGGAATATATTGTGCGTTGTTCCCACTTGATGTTGCGAGCAGAAACGATAAATTCTGATAGAAAATGCTTTTTAATAGAATGTGTTACACATATCGTAAGTAGCTTCGTATACCCTCTGTAAGGGTATTCCAAAACCTGTTAAGAGCAAAATGTTGTTAGCGTAGCTGCAATCACTTTTGGCCTGTTATAAAGTACCATTTTTTAGCGGGTTTCATATTACCGTTGCGATGCGGTCAAGGTCTTCGCATATGTCGCTTTCATTGAGAGACATAACTGATTCTTCACATACATATATATAATACACCTTTATATGTCTTTACATATGTATACATTCACATATAGAAAATATATTGTGCTGCTCACCAGCTTGGTTGCAACTTCCTTCCTTTGCACAGATAAATTAGTTTTCCATGTTCAGTTGTCACTTGTATCGCCATGGGGCATGGCTTGTGGTTAATCAGTTGGCCAACAGCAATTTGCAAGCATTTTTGGCCCTTACTAATTGCCAATTGCTTATTTTTAAGCCTTTGCGGCCACACTCACACACGCACACACTAAGACAAAGACAGACTGATAGGGCCTTTCCTTCTTTGGCAGCATAAGCGGCTTAGTGCCCTTGAATTTTTAGGTATGTGCGCGCAATGGCTAATGATAAATGAGCTTAACACTTAAATAAACTGATTGAATTTAAAAACTCAATTTAATTACAATATTGAAAATACCACAAAAACCAGATATTTTCTTCTGAAATAATTAGCGTTGCTGTGTAAAAGTGAAAATCATAGTTAAAAACTTCATGACTAGAAATGTTTGTTGCACAAACTGTTTGTTAATGACAACATACAGAAAGCCCGGCAATTAATGCCCAATATAATATACACCTGTAACACACGCACATTAAGACACAGGCGCACACATCTAAACACACATACTATATAAGTACACACATGCACTAATTTGAGTATATGTTTGTATGTTATATATGTGTATATTCAAAACAGCTTCTGCAAGCAAGTTCAAAGACCCTGAAAATATATAAAAGACCTAAATCTAATAGTCTTTGCTGCCTGCCTGTCTCGTGTGGCCTGGCCTGGCGTGTACCGGGCAAACACTTTTACTATGCTGCTTATCGCAATGCCCATAAATAAAGCTCACGTCTATTAGCGTTGTCATTAATTTTCCTATTTGGAAAATATGCAAATTAAACGCTGATTAATTGCTGGCAGGAAAAAGTGAATCGGTTCCCTGTTAGTGACGATGGCTAGTTACGAGGAGACTCTTATGCCGGTCGATCTTCAAGTGTTTCCGTAGTGTAGCGGTTATCACGTGTGCTTCACACGCACAAGGTCCCCGGTTCGAACCCGGGCGGGAACAAGTCTTTTTTTTTATTTTTTTTTTTACAATTATTATTTGCACGCAATTTTAAATCTATATTTAGGTACTTACATGTGTAATTTTCCCCATTTTTTTCATTTATTAAGTTCATGCGTGCAGAGGCCAGCTTACACGCAAGCAACACATGTAAATGTACATAGTGATGTACATACTCGCATGCCTGCACCTTTTGGTACTTTTATTCGGTTTTAATGAGCCTCGTTTTACGATCATTTAGGTGTGCTCTGTTATATTTATAAACATACAACCCTCGGAGCACGCACAAATTCCGACTGATTCTGTTTAACGAGCCGCCAATGTCAGCCCCTGCATGACTTCCAATCCTGACACTTTTATGGTTTCCATTTATTGGCTCCATCACCTTTTATTGAGCAGCGTACTCAACGCATGCCACCCATAGAGGAAACGGAATAGTCTATTGAGCTGCTGTGGACTTGAAGAAATTACACTTTAAAGTTTAATGGACCTTATTGACAGATTCCTCATTGAAATTAACAATATATAGTTCTTATAGATATACCAATATAAAATTAAAACAGTGCTTTCACGAAGACGAACACATTTCGGTTGTTTTAACGGCTGTGTTTATTTAGTTAGTCTTCTACAATTTCCTTAATTTCAGTTCTACGTTCATTATTTCCTTTGCGTGTCGTTTTTACTCACTGCGAAAAGGGAATGTCGTTTGGATACTCCTTGCTTACAGGTTTCCGTAGTGTAGTGGTTATCACGTGTGCTTCACACGCACAAGGTCCCCGGTTCGAACCCGGGCGGGAACAGTTATTTTATTTTTTATATTTATGATTTCTGTATTATTTTCTCGGTTTGTTGAGCATCAAACTATTTTTCTTTCACATTTATAAACATTAATATTTAAAATATATGCAATTCTCTTAAGCATTAAAGCTTAAAGCTCTCACAGTAAAAGCTTTTTGCTGCCTCTATCAAGGGCTCGTCTACCGCTGCTATTGCAAACCAGTTTCATATAGTGGAAAAGCCCTTAAGTAAAATTACAACTATGGTGCGGTCACAAGGGGATGTAGCTCAGATGGTAGAGCGCTCGCTTAGCATGTGAGAGGTACGGGGATCGATGCCCCGCATCTCCAGATTACTTTTTTACATATTTGTTTTACTTTAAATATTTTTTCTACTTCTGATTGACAAGCTATTTAAGAGAGTGAGAAATCTGTCTAATTATTTTGCCGAGAAATTATGCTGGCTACATCTTAACTCTAACTAAATGCTTCTAAATGTCGACTTTCACACGGATCCCATCTGATACCCGACATGTTATGCAATCGGGTTTCAGCATTAGCTTTTATTAGTTTCCCGGCTGTGCACCCATTGCTGCTGCTGCTCAGAACGGGAAAAGAGTAAAAGAAGCCGGGGCAGAAGTCGCCGACGCTAATCCAATTAAGCATATTCATCATATTCACGCAAATGCAGGCCATGAACTAGAAATGCAACCTACCAAAGGGGAGAGAGAAGGAGGAGTCATAGGAATATCATGAATAATGCTGACATTTCCGTCATGTTGCGTTGATTAAAATCTATTTAATTGAATTTAACTCAATTCTCAACACTTTTCATAACATTTTACCACACTTAATACATGAAATGTCAAAATATAAACACAAGCGGAGAGTCAATTGCATTGCCTGAGTTTTTTTCTTTTTATAAGAAATCTACTATTAAGACCTTATTAGCATAACTATCTAAACTGCTTAAAGATGTAAAATAACTTTTTGTTTATCGTATATGTTTGAGAAATATGTAAGAAATGCGGAAAATCGAAAGTTATTCGATTCATTCATTGAATGATGATGGCTCATTGAGGCTAATGAAAACAGGTTAATCATCGATTCAAAGTCCCGATATCCGTTTATAAAATTCAAAGAAGCATTTTGAACCCGGTGCTAACCGGTTGGGCATATTTGCTATCTAATCTCTTCATTAGATTTGCCTTCTAATAATGACATTGGCATTGGCATTCAATAATTGCAGTTCAGCTGGGAAGCCAGCTGTTGCCTCCACTGCTGCTGCTGCTGAGGGGCACTACCTGGTTTGGTGTATTCTCTATACGTCACGTAGACAGCAAAACACCCATGCATAAACTAGAAATCAAAAACTGTACACTCGAATAGCCATAAATTTGTGCGAAACTGAGGAAAACACATAAACAATCGATTGCAGACGTATGCAACTAAAATAAAGTGGGGATAAGTCAAAATTGTAATACCCTCACTTCGAAAATTTTAATGAATATAAATACAAAATAATTAAAAAGCAGTTCTAACTTAAATAATTAGTACGTGACTTTTTTATTATATAATATATTATATATATATATATATGTACAATTTATAACATTATAATATTTTCACACATTGATTTGGGCTTGACTTCAATTTCTCTTATAAGACTCTAGTTGAAAATTCGATACTTGCAAAAACTTATAAGTTTCCAATCTAATAAATAATCTAAAAAACTTAACAAATTCGTAGGAAGTGACCTCCACTTTCCTGTTTTTGAGATTTTCATTTGTTGCTCGATCTACATACAGGTATGAACTATCTAATCAGAAAAACAAGCTACATGCGACCCCATTCACTTCCAAATTAAAAGCCCTCACAAAAGTTACCCCTGATAATCGTTTAAGCCCGTAACAGTTTGTCTTATATCCCTCACAAATCAGACAAAGCCCCAAAAATTCTCAATCAGTATTCCTATAAGAAAATAAATATATACTATGAAAGGGAAGGCCGACGCGATCAGCTGACGCGATTGCCGCAAAAGTGAAAGGTAAACAAAAACAACGATGACAGCTGGCGAATTCTTATTTGAACTTCTACTGACTTCTAATCAGACAAGCACTTTTATCAGCGCATGGGAAGAGAGAGAGAGAGAGAGAGAGAGAGAGAGAGAGAGAGAGAGCAAGCGCCGGCACCTTCGTCGTGTCATTATGATCTTCAGATTCAGATTCCTATTCGTGTTTGCTTTTGTATTTTTGACAAGTTTGTGGAAATGCGCGTGCCGAGCGATATCAACTGCGACGTGGACTGCGACGTCATCAACCTTTTAGCTTTGCGCTTTATGCTTTATGCTGATTTGTGTGCTTTTGCTGTTGCAAATCTAGAGAAGACACAATTGACACAGAAAAAGAATTATCAAGCACGACTTATTAAATGCGAAAACATTCTATATGGGAAACTTTTAGTTGTGAACATAATTAAAAATTGTTTTATTCAAGTGAAACAATATTTAA
The DNA here is from genome assembly GCA_035045545.1 of Drosophila gaucha. Taxonomy (NCBI): domain Eukaryota; kingdom Metazoa; phylum Arthropoda; class Insecta; order Diptera; family Drosophilidae; genus Drosophila; species Drosophila gaucha. Next base: position 2,134,635 of record JAWNOY010000342.1, read on the forward strand.
ATATTCTGACCATTAATACGAATTTTATATATTGGTGTCGTGCCATACCTTGAGCAAGAATTTTCATGAAGTTATTTAATCAAATTAACTCAAATGACTGCCAGTCGTGTTGGTCCATACTTCCCTCTGATTCCTCACGACCTTTTCTCATCTCTAACTAAAAAGTTTTGTTTGCTGTTTGTTGCCAAGTGCTGCAAAGCTTTTATCTGTTGGCTGCTGCGTTTGTCGATATTCTGCCTCGTGTTTCGTCTATTCATGCGAAAATTTCAGCAGCCTTTGAATGTGAATGAATCCGAATGTGGGAACTTAAGCGATCGACAATAACAAAAGCAACAGCAACAGCAGCAGCAGCAGCAGCAGCGGGCAATACAGTTGTTGTCATAATTTCGCCATTTCAAGGCCTACGTGACTAGTCGCACATAAGTATATATAGGTATACCTATATGGAACTGGGACTGGGGTTTGTGGGTGCAGAGTCTCCTCGCTTCGACAATTTTTTCGCGTCGGGGCATTCTATATAAACTTGATACTATGAATGTTTGTCGCAATTTGAGCGCAAATTGTAATTATTCGCACTGTTATTCAATTATAACTGAGCGCACACCACATGATCTTGACTACTGCCACACGTGCTAGCTTGTCTGTCTGTTACGCTGGCAGAAAGGTCTTTGACTGTCGCCGAGCGAGATAGCTTGTCACAGATAATAACGTTAGAGGGAGCGAGTGCTGCACTCTCTCTCTTGATAATGCTCAACTGGCAGTTTTTCGTGTTGCTTTGTTTTGCTACCCAGATAAATAACATAAAGATCCATCTTTAAAACTGCTGCATTTAGAAATAAAAAATCGAATCATTTAGAACAACAAACAGTATGCTCACCGCCCGCTGTTTGTTTATATATAGTACAATGCAAACGTCCATCTATAAATTTTCACCAAATTTAATGGTTCGATCGTTTAAAAACCCATTCGCAGCATAAAAATGAAACAGTCATCATTTTTTTTTCGAATGTTTTAAGCATAGTATAATTTATTTGATGTAATTTGATTTTTTATATATATCTATAGTCTTCAGTCTTAAAATATTAAAAGTTGCTTAAGCAGAAATAGTGTTATATTCAAACAATATATAATTAGGATCAAAGTATGAGTATATACAGTTTGAAAAGTAACTTATGGCTCTACTTTAGATCAGGAACTATAGCTTGTGCATTTCGGTGGGTACATCTAGGTTTATATTTTTCCGGAGACTCAGAGGGCGGCACTACGCTCCACACAGAGCATTATCAGCAGCTGTAGCAGCAACAATTGGAGGCTGGAAAGTGCATAGAACATGGAATTAAAAAATATTTCGGATAGGGTATTACGGAGAGAAGAGAGAGATAAAGTACCTAAGGGGCATAAATATGAATTGCATGCCAAAAGTCAAATATTATTATAGAATTTTGTAGTTTGCATTTCATTTTTGGTTTTTTTGTGTGTTTTGTTACGTGCAAAATGCCAAATGAATTTTTTTAAAATTTTTCAAATACCATGCAAGTAAAAATTAAGAAACCCAACGAGAAATTAATAGTTCAAATTGTTCTAAATACTTTTCTTTTAACTACGACACGCTTACCATACAAATATTATTTAGTTCATTTTATATTTATTTTCTTTCTTTCCACTCAATTGCAAAAACTTTTAAATTCAATTTTTAATAATCTTAATTTTATTTTTTTCATGCTGTTTTTTCCTTGTAAGTTTAGTTATAACTTAAAAATTTTGTTAGTCTACAATTTTTTGGGCTTAGTTTAAAATTTATAAATAATTGTTTAATATTTTTTTCATTTCATTTAAGTAAAATATAATAAATTAATAGCCTAAAAATATATATATTAAAAGTAAATTAAATGTATATCAAATAATTTCACGCAAATAAATAAAAATAATTACAGGTTAGTCTTAGCGTTTAATTCAAATACAATTTTTTGATTTGTGAGTTTCTTTTTAACATTTTTATAGTATTTTCATTGTTGTTTCGTTTGTCGTTGGCTTCATTGTTTCGTTTATGGCTTTTAGGATTTTCATAATTTTCGTTTTTTTTTTGTTTTGCCGCACTTAAGATTGGTTTACAAAGGTAGCTTAAACTACGCACTGAGAGGCAGCGAGGTTCGAATTCGACAATACCACAATTAAATTGAATATAAATATGTATATTCATTTATTTGTATGTATGGAGATATACATATAATAATCAGCTGACGGATCGTAATCGTAAATCTATTTACAAAACAAATTTCGCTTGCGAAATATTCGAATTGTCACATTCACATACATATATAGACTCTTCTTGTTGTTCATATATAATATTATTTGCATAAGGAAAACATATTTCATACTTTTGCAAGTTTGCATTGTTTTTGTTTCAGTTTTGAGTGGTCGTATTTTTGAGTAGTAATTATGTTATCTGTTTTAAAGTTTTAGAGCAGAGACTCAAGTATTTCGAATAGCCTGTAATAACTAGAATATATATGTATATTTGGCTAGTTAAGATAATTTGTTCGTTAAATAAAATAATTGATAAAATATAATATGAGCGTGCAATTTAATATATATAAATATAAATATTTTTAAATAGATCAGTGCCAATAGAAAAAAACTTAAATAAAAAAAAATACTCGAGACTCCGTTTGTAATACATTATTGTGTTGATATTCTTCTTTTTGATCGATTGCAGACGCACATTACTGCTATTACGATTACCGATAAGTATCGATATCTGTGTGCTGCATCAAAAATACTTTTTTGAACCACAGTCGTTGGGTACACAGTTTATACATGTGATATATATATATACATAGGTATAGAAGTGATGCGGTGTTTCGTGTATGTTGTGCAGTGTAATGCCTGTGTTGGTGTGTGTACTGCTGAGTGTGTGTGTGAGTGTATGAAAACTTGCAAATTACAATATCGCATACTCAAGCCAAACTTTTTACAAGATCTTGCTCGATTTCTTAGTGGGATAACTTAAAATTTTCTTTTTGCAATTCCATTTAAATGCCTTCAAAAAAATAATAATATAAACAAATCTTTTATTAAACAAATTGCCACATTTTGTACCTTTTTTCAGAATACCAAAAATATACCAATTTTTGAAAATAATAATAAAGTATTAATTTAAAAAAAAATAAAACAACAACCAAAAATTAATTTCGCAACAGTACAAAATGTGAAAAATGTAAATTGTCAAAAGTTAATGCCAATTAGAAAGGAATATGCCAAAGAGTGTTTTATAAAAATTTAGAAAATAGTAAAATTTTGAAAAAATTTGTATTAGTTTTTCGATTTTTATTTGTGTATTTTTATTTTTTCAAGGCAAACTCACAAATCAAGCTGATCGTAGTAGAGCGAATCGTCCACAGCAGAGCCGCGCGCCTGACCCTCTAGCGTGGCATTCTCGTAGCTGCTCTCCGGCTCCTCCTGCGAGTCCAGCTCCGGCAGCTCCTCGTCCTCCTCCTCCGCTCCATCGTCCTCGTTAAGTTGCTCCTCATCGCTGGCATGGGACATGCGTACATTGCGCTCCACACGATCGCTCGTCTCGCTCAGCGCCAAAGCGGGCAGCGGGGAGCTACTTTCCCAGCTGTCACCCGGCGTTGCCAGGCTGCTGGCCATGGTAGTGCTCGTTGTTGTTGTTGTTGATTTTGTTGTCGTGCTGCTCAGCTCGAGTAAGCGGTGCAGCTTTCGCATGGTATTGCGTTTGCCTGCATTGCCAGCCCGCTGCCTTTTACCTGCATTGGGCCGCTGTTTGCCGCCAACTTTGGGCGCCTTTCGCTTGCCACCCACGCCGCCGGCAGCCTTGGGCTTTTGCATTGCTCCCTTGGCACCACTTCCAAACGCGGCAGATGCTTTGCGTTTGGCTGCGGGTCCGCCCGGCCTTTTGCCGCAGTTGGGCGGCGGTGCACCTGTTCTGATTGCTTCATCGCGCAGCTGCTTGCACAACTGAGCCTTCGGTCCGCGCGTGGGTGTGGCACGCCTCTGGCAATTGTGCGTGTGCTCCTGCTCGTGCGGCCGGCACTTACGCAGCTTCTTCTTCCTCTTGTGCTGGGTAATGTTACTGCTAAGGCTACTGCTATTGCTACTGCTATTGTTATTGCTACTGCTACTGTTACCGTTACTGTTACTGCTACTGCTACTGTTACTGCTACTGTTACTGCTACTGTTAATGCTACTACTAATATGGCCGCTGTCGCTTTGACTACCGTTACTAATACTAATCAGGCTGCTGGCGCTGTACGCATGCACAGGAACGTTACTGCTACTACTACTACTGCTGCTGCTTCTGCTACTGCTATTGCTGCTTCTGCTGCTGCTACTGCTACTGCTGATGCACTTCGGTCGCGGCTTGAAGTGTGCCACATCGATGAGCTCAATCAGCGGCTTGCCGGTATCACAGAGTTGGCGCACGCCATGCTTGACGCGATTGGCCCCAAAATTCTTGGCTATAAGCTGCTCGACACGCTGCTGCGGCACCGTCTCGGTGATCGCATTTGTGTAGGTGGACAGCTTGCCCAATGTCCTGGTGGCCGGAATTTGTGTGCGTCGCGGCGCACCTTGGCCAGTCAGCGCCAAATAGAACACACGTCTCGCATTCGAATTGTATGTGGAGGAGTATGTGTTGTAGTTGTGCAGCTCCATGTTCTCGTTGAACACACAGTTGTCGTCGAACTCTTTCTGTAACAGTTGAGAACTAGAATTAAATTATTTGGCTAGAAAATATGCAACATATAGTATATACAGTATTATCTAGCGTTATTGTGATGAGAACAATTAGTTAACAGGGCGAAACTTATAGTAACAGCACTCTAACATTTCTGTGGATTTCTTTTGTTAACAGCAGTTGCTTGAAAATTATAAGAAATGTTAATAACCAATGTGTTACTTGCATTTACATCTCTCTATTTAATATTTCTTTGTATTTCCTGGTTACGTTACAAGAACGTGTCTCTATGTAATGAGAAATGTTATTTAACAGCGCGAGACTTGTACTAATATGTCTTTATTTAAAATTTCTTGGTATGTTCATGTTAAGTTAACAGAACTTCTATCTGTGTTATGAGAAATGTTACTTAACAGTGAGACACTCTTTATTTAACATTTCTTTGTATTTCCACTTTATGTTAACACAGCCTGTGTCTATGTTATGAAAAATGTAACTTAATAGTGCTATATATTTAATATTTAATATATTTAATATGTTTTAGTATTTACATGTTATGATACCAGCGCTTGCACTTAAACTACGGGAAATGTTAGTTATCAGCGTTTCATTTGACCATGAACTAATATTTCTCTAGTTAACATTTATGCGTCTTGTGTTAACAGCTGATTTCAATAGAAAGAATTGGAATTTTTAACAAATCTCTTCACTTTAATTATTTGGTAAGGTATTAACTAAAAACCTTAAAGAAATGGAATGCATGCTGTTAGTTAGTATTTTAAAAATACTAACACACACAATTGCCATCTCAACTAATGGCTGCGTTGATGGCTTCTCATCTGCATAACAAACAAGTGAGCTAAACTTTAGCAAGAAACCCCAACCACACATATTTGTTATCCATTTGTATGGAAAACTAAATGACTGAAGGCTACCTTGCTGAAGGCTCTTGTCGGTTGGCTCTTTTGTATCTGGTTGGAGAGCGTATCTGTTAGATAAATGTGCTCATTATCACAGGATGTGCTCGCTATCGGCGTTGGCGATCGATAGACGCCGGCACCCTGACCATGACCCTGACCCTGACTCCGACCATAAAGTTGCCTACTTTATGAATGCCACATGACAGCCGCACAAAAGGACAACAAAACAAGTCGCAGACTTCAATTATACTCGTTTAGGTAGAAATGTAAAGCAGCCACAAAGGATTGGAAAGACTGGCAACTGGCAATTGGGAACTGTTCTCTATGCATCTGTGGCCTTTAGATACGCCGCCTGAGCGCTTTAGATCAAATTCAATTAACAACATTGAATTAATTCGCTTGTCAGGCAATTAAAATTGTTTCGAGAGAAAACTCAAGTCAACTTCCATGTGGAAATGTCGACGATTAAATTTAGAAATTAATCAGCCCAAATGTCGCGCCGACTGCCGGCTACACCAATTTGATATGAAATGAGGCATCAACTAGGAGGAATTGACTAGGCCGAAGAGGAGAAGGAGGGACTGCAAAATATGGTTGAAATGTTGACGCCATTTCAAAGGTCTTCCAGAGAAGAGACCCCAGGCTAGACTAATTTTCTGACATATATGACAACAGAATGTGGCAGGGCGCGTGTCTCGGCGCGTCTTTAATGTATTTTCTTTTTCCCGTCTAATTTTAGCCTTAAATTGAGTGAAAATTGCAGTCGGAGGAAAGGAAAGGAAGTTGTTCGCTACAGAGATAGCTGTAAATGCGAGCCTATCAAAGCCATTAGCTGAGCACTTGCCGCTTATCAAAGTTGGCGCCAGGTGGAAAGGGTCAAGGGTCAGTGTTAGACATACGCCTACAACAAGATTAGAATAACAAATAACAAGTGATAGACTAACAAATACTCTATTATGCAATGGAGTGGAAAGAAAATATAGGAAAATTCTTATAGTAATCGATTCTGTGGCACTCTATAATAAACTAAAGACAACGCTGGTTTATGCTTAGTTCAATCTTTCTAAGACTTTTCGGTCTTCAATAGAGCGTATATTCATAGCAAAGTTTTATGTTTTGAACATTCTGGATACCTTTATATAAAACAAGAACCAGCAAGCAAAATTTTATATATTAAGTTCTTATAAAACATAATTTCTTATATTACAAATTGAGCTACCTTGATGTCTTGCAAAACCATAATAACCCTTTTAGCTAACTATTTCCAATGGCTACAGGGTATATCAAGCGGTACCATTCAAGCCCAACCACATTCTTTTAGGGTTCGACTTTATCAGCTGAAACAGGACCATAACAATGATAATGCAGCAACATATTCATTGGGCTCAGACTCTGCCTCGCATGACGGAGCATTAATTGATCGCCGTGTGGCGGGCGGGCGCCGCGGGCGGTCCGTTTACTTCGAGATTCCAGTCGCAGTTCAAATTATGTAAATTAATAATCACATTTATATACATTTGGCTAAAACATTTTAATTGGCCAACAGCGCTGACTCACTCGGCTCTCTCTGACTTTTCCCTCAGCTCGAAGAAATTTATGAATTGGCAAACGTTTTGTGTTTTCAATTAGCTGCCCCATTAGGCAGCTAATCAAATCAGCTGCCACACGGTCACAAGATCAGAATGTGGCTGGCATTTGAATAGCAAGGCGGGAAACAACAACAAGAAAAACTATTCGCAAGTGCATGAAAATCTATTTTAGAAATGCTAAGAACATTTCTTTAATGGAAATATATTTATATATATATATATATATATATATATATATATTTATATATATATATATATATATAGGTTTATATTTATATATTTATTTATTTATATTTAAATGAGCTATTTAAACCAGATCCAGGGGATTTTGTTTGATTATCCCTAGCTCTTTGGGAACTATGAAAAAAACTGTAATAAATCTGAAACAAATTGTTTCACACTGAACAAGAATATTAGTGCATAACGAAAATGTCGTAGAAAATACAATTGATTAAGTATAATTCTGTTTAAACAGAATATTTCTATAATATAAAATTTTTTCGGAGCAATGATATTTGGTAACCCAATATGAAATTGCTTGGCACAGTTTCAGGAAATTTGTAAAAAAAAAACACTTTATATTAGAAGTTTGGTATTTGAAAAACAAAATAGGTTTAGAAACCTGTTGGACAAGTGCGCTTTGAATAAAAAAAATTGAGGCAGTAATGAAGAATAATATCTAGTATAAGGGCTGCGACCCTACCAAAAAATAATTAGTTCCCATACCTCTCTTTTTTCCATATTTTATTAGGATGTCAGTTTGAAACCTTGTTTTCACTTCTTGGAGCCATTTTCAAGCGAAAAATTCCTTCTTCTTTAAATTTAACTCTTATACTAATTTTATTTTCTTGATTGAAATTAAAGTTATATTTTCTTATTAAGAAAATCAGTTATTTCACTTATTTTTTATATGTTTGTTAAAATAACTACAAATTATGAGCTTGAAATATAATTAAATTAAAGAACTTGCTTTCTATAGTTTCACCGGAAACTTGAATGTCAGTCAGTACAAATTGATGCCACTTCCGTTATCCAACAAAAAATAAAAAATTCAATTCAAACTCAGCGGAAATCATGAAATTTGGCTTTAGAAATAGAAATTATAAAAGAGAGAGAGAGTGTGTGATAGATAGATACATAGACTTCCTTCTCTGTCAAACAGTCGCCAAAAAAAATAAACAAACCCGCCCAGCCGCAACGCCCACTTGACCAACTTAGTGAAAATGCTTGAAATGCGGCGCCATCAAAAGGGCCGAGACACAAGGCGGACAAAGTTGCCGCGACCATTGATGCGCATCAATCAACACCAAAGTATCTGCAGCTATGGCTGCGAATGTATCTGTCAGATACAAAACGAGCCGTGCCTCGCCTGACAGAATTGGCACAAATGCGTCTATTTTGGCTGCGCATGCGGAAAGGTCAAAGTGCGACGACAAAACTCAAATGCTCAGCTACAACAACACAAACAACATCAACAACAGCAAATGCAGTCGCTTGGCGCCAGGCAGCGAGAAATGCGAGGCGCATTGCAGCGGGGAGTCCAGGCGACCAAAGAAGTGTCACATTAATTATCGACAGGACATGCCAGGACCCGGCTCACTTGCCACTTGACAAAGCACCCCTGAAAGAACCGAAACTAAAACCAAATCGAATATCGGAATAATTTTAAGGACAAGGGTTGGCCCAAAGGATATCTTCACGTATGTTGTGTTTGTTGTTTTCTTCCAGAGGTTTTTTGTTGTTGTGCACTTCACTTAATTTTGTTATTTATTGCATTTCGCTTGTTGTTTCATTCTCTGTGGGTCTTTTGTTTGTTTTCCCTTTTGTTATTGGCTATCATCGAAATTTGCCGCTTCAGTTGCTGATAAGGCCACATAATCGTAATTGAAATAATAATTTGAAAAACAATTCATCAACAATTAGTTTTATTATACTACTGTGCGACAGATGGCGCAACAAGCAAAAATAATTAGGTCGCAATTCAAGTAGCTTAGACAGCGAATCTATATATAGAAGATATTATAAGTAAGCAAGTACAGAAAGAAGAGTTTCAGAATTGTCCTTAGACTGAGAGTGGAACCAGACATACAAAACTGTTTATTGAAATCGATTAGGTTTAACGCTGGGAACGTTGCTTAACTGCTTAAAGTCTACTAATAATACTTTTTCTAGTTTAGGTGAATTGTTTACTTACCGAGGCATACACCGCGCCGCACGCATCCATGCACAGATATAAGCAGGTTGCCACACTTTGTATCTTAATGCGACCCACATCCACTGTTGAGCGCTGCAGAATGGCTGCAAGAGAAAAGAAAGCAGGTCATTAATTAATTATCAATCAATTTCCAACGGCTACCTGCCCAAAAATGACATGCAAAATATATATATGTATACATATATTTCAAGGTGATCACAAAAGCCGCTTGATTAGCCCAACCAGAACCTGTGTGTCAGGATGTCAGCCCACAGGCCAAACTCAACCAAAGCTGTTAATTAAATGTCTGACACTTTTAAATGCAGTCAAAAGAAATTGCAGCCAGCCAAAAGAAATTGAAACAGCTCTTACCAGTTACCACTTTAAAAAAAACCTATTACAAATACATAAAAAATGTTAAAAAAAAAACAAAACAACAACATTTAATCAGACAAAATAAAATACGCCCTCCCCATTCGAACTCGCACACTTAATCAAAGCATAGAGCTAGACGAAGAGCTTATCGTGCAGCGCCGCTGCTGTGCGAAATTTGTCAACTGTGCGATGGGGCGTTGCAGCCTAAAGTGAGGTTATAAATCGCACATTTTGAGGTTAATCGAAATTGCGGCAATGAATTTCAAGTTCAGGCGCTGTGTTAAGGTTAAACCACTTGTGTGGTCGCAGAGACCGCCCGCTCAGCTTCGTCTGGCTGTCAATTTCCTATTCGCCTGGCCAAAGTGTGTCAGCACTTTGTTCAACACACACACATACACACACACACGCACACCCACACACACGTTCAATGAACCTTATGCACTTTATGCCATAATAAACAAGATTTTTATAAATACTTGAACTGCAGCTTGTTATGAACCAATTGAAGAAGTCTTGGCAGCTGCCGCGGATATCATCAAAGCAGCCCAAAAGTAGAAAATGAACAAAAAGATTATTGGGGGAGTTAATGCCGGAACACACTTCGTGGTTTTAGACTACCCAAAAAAAACCTATTGAGTGCCCACTTGAGTGATGGAAAAATTGATTTTTGACGCGAAAAAGAAAAGCGTAGTGTGAGTTTTCTTTTAAGAGTTGTTTACGTTACGGTAATGATCAACTATGAAGTACTAGCTGATTGGCCTGCAGATGGCGCTAGTCCAAAAAAAACAGCCAGCTTTTTATGAGCTATGCCTAAAGGAAATTGGAAAAACTTGGCATGCGCATACCCAATATAATAATATGTTTCGGGAAAAGTCAATGAAAACTTGGCTAGCAAGCAGCAAAGGGCGCTACTAAATATTTACGATACAAACTTTTGGCAATTCGTGGGGGCCCCATATGAGCTATGACAAATGGAAATTGAAAGTAAATGAAAATTTTAAAGAAAATGTGGTTAAAACTGGGCGTAAAGTTTTGTCGGGTATTGTAACTGCGTGCAGAGAACTATTTTTTTTTTGCTAAAAACTGTGTCAAAGATAAGCAGACGCCGGGGCGGCGCAAAAAATAAGTTTTATAGAGAAAAAAAGAATTGGTTTCTGCGATTTACGAGCCTGCGTATCCGTATCTATAGCTGCAGCTAAGCTAAACAAACAACAAGAATGTTGTAAAATGCATTTGGCTCCGGGTTTATTTACAGCAGTACGGAAATTATAAAGTTGCTGCCGGATAAAAGTAAAATTGTGGCTTTTGCTTGATTTATAATTTCCCACCCAAAGCTAAAATCCCCAAAAATCGAAGTCATGAATAATTGCCAACCTTTTTGTTTTTTTTTGTTTCGTTGTTGCCTCTTAAAATAAATGAAAACGAAAAGAAAAACTAAAATAAATGATATGCTAAGCGCTACAGTTCATTTGTTACAGATCTGTAGAACTAGGAGGAGGAAGAGGAGAAGAAAAAGGCAGGGGTAGTTGCTCGTAGCAAGTGACAGCCTTTCACTTTGTGTGTGTCCAAATGGCGCTTTTGGTGTTGCATTTCACTTGGTTTGCCCCATTTAAAAAACGATTTGTTTAGCTCGAGTTAACATAAGTAATTTTTCTTGTTTTTATCTGTTTTTTTTTAAAATAATTTTTGTAGATACATGTTTTAGACATATGAACACATTGAGTTCGAATTATGTGAGTGGGTCGCACAACGAATCGTTAAAAAAAAATTGTATTTCCACGCGTTTATTTTTTTGTTGTTCTCTTTCTTTCACTCTTGTTCACACTGGTGCTGTTCTTGCTGTGCTATATTTAACCCCTAAAACAACAACAACAACTGAATGAGAGAGAGAGAGAGAACGCGCATCCATTCACTACGTACCATAAGCAAAGTTCTCTGTGCTGCTTGTATTGGTTGTTTGTTAGCACTGCTTGCATGCGGCGCCGTGGCTTAGTTGGTTAAAGCGCCTGTCTAGTAAACAGGAGATCGTGAGTTCGAATCTCGCCGGGGCCTAGCATACCAAAGTGTGCGTGAATTATTTTTTTTTATTTTTTAAAAGCATATAATTTTTAAATAAAAAAATATAGTGTAGAACTAATTTGCAATACATTTTCTATTGTGTTTTTAAGTTAAATAAAACTTTTTAATTTATACAAAAATACTTAAGCCCTTAAACATTTATAAAAACATAAAGATTTAGATTAGGAAAATATATATACAATTAATAATAATGAAATACAATTAAATTTATAAACTCTCAATATTTGTAATGTTTTTTCAATAATATAAACTTAACGAACTGATTTGCCTTTAAAAAGAGCTAATAACCGATATCTAATAACTGATATGTATATGAGGCAAGGTATTTTAAGAGAGGTAAAATTTGATTCAATGGGCCAATGCGGAAAAAAACAATATAAACTGATAATACTTTACACTTCATAGAGGTGTGAAATAAATGCAGAATAACAAATACCCGAATGATCATTTATTGAACAATAAATGAGCTGGCAGCCCACAAATTGCTCGACAGTTCATTGAACCAACTGTGAAATGGCTGCGGTGGAAGAGGAAGCGTACGCAGAATCAAAAATTTGAATCGAATGGAAATCCGAAATTCAAGGCACACACTTGAGCTGCTTTAAATTGCCCACATATTAAGCACGTAGAAAAGTCAGTCAAAGGCACGCACTTCCAATAATTAAAATGTCAAAATATGACTGTCAAAAGGTGAAGTTCTCGAAGGTGTACGAAATTGAGTTATGTGACAAACTTCAACAAAAATTTTCCCCCTTCGCTTAATCACCGTTGAAGGCGCACAATTTATGCTAATGAGGCCTTAATTTCGAGACTTTGTCGCCGACTCGACAGTCGATAATGATAAAATTTATGATTGGCTCTTCAATAAAGGTTGACAAAAAAAATACAAAAATTTAAAAAACTTTTTTTTTTTAATATGTGCGTCAGGCACATAAAAAATACATGAATATATTTGAAAATGTAATTTTCTTTATATGTTTAATTATGCTCACAAAGAAAATAATGTGTGACATATAATACAATTTATGCAGCGCCTTTTGTGGCTATTTAGCATAATTTGACAGCAGCCCCATAGAGGCTAATACAATGTGGACTTTTTACTACTGTGCGCCGTTTTTATGATCGAGCTATGTGTTTGCCTCTCTTTATATATACTCATATACAATTTATGTATGTGGCCAACGTATTTTGACAATTTAATAGCATATACAGCGACAGCGCATATCAATCAAATAAAATTGTATCTCATAGATACAGCTGGCGCACAGCTGAACTTTGTGCCACAAAATTGCAGCTATTAAACACTAATTAATAGCAGTTTATTGAGTTGTCTGTTTAAAGTCAATAAATCTTTAGAATTGACATAGTGAAGTTGGGGGCCTTGGGAAGAGCCCGCAACTGCGGGCGCTTAGATAAGCGCTTTATACGCCTATCTATTAGCATTTGGGTGTAGTAAAAAGTTTAATGGGGAGCGATGCATACGTTTATGAAAGTGAAAACGGCTGCGGCTTTGGGAAATCCGACGGCGCTCTCACCCGTATAAGAAGCTCAAGAAAATTGAATTGTATATCATATCACATCATATCTTCCATTGACACACAGTTTTTACAGTTGGCTACCTTTTTTCTTACCCTCTGGTATCTCTGCAGCTATTGTTCGGCATTGCCAATAATCGAATTGCATTTATATATGCACATCTATTTGATTTGGGGGTTGTCAACGGATATCCGATGCCAATATCCGATAGGACAAATGCGCATAAGTATAAATTATAAAAACACATTGACAGCTGATACTTAGGGGTTGCTACAAATTGGCATAGTAGCCACGCCCACAATCGCTAAGAAGAAAATCATATATGAAATTGTATTTCTAGAAATTTTCATTAGTTTCCTATCTATTGTTATGATAAAAGCGTAGACATTGATGGGATTTGTCAGAGCACCAGCTGTGCGGGGTTAGAACTAAGCATCGATAACTATCCATAACTCTTAGTAGCTTTCACTGGGAGTCCGTTCCACTTAAAAAGCTACCGTTTAAGAGAATAACCAAATCTTAAATGATATCTCACGAATCCCCAATTCACTAATGAAAAATGAACGTAGATATTAAGCGTGCCTTGATTTGATTAAATCAGACTAATAATGTGTAAAGTATGGGGCCCACCATGCGAGTCCGCTAAGCTGCTTTGCTGTAAAAGTTTTTCCAGTGAAAGTTGGACTTATTTGAATACAAATATGCCGGCAAATGTATAACATGTTGTTCTTACAAATTAAAACAAGCCAAACAGCAAACACAAATATGAAAATTTGAAACACAAAAAACTCAAACAATTTGTAGCTGTTGTAAAAGAAAAACAAAACATGTTAAAAACATGTCAAAAATTTTAAAAGAAGTTGTTAAAAGATCGAGAGAAAGAAAAATAATTTTTGAATGCATTTCGTAAAGGTGCCACGCCCTCGTTTGACGCTACCTCCCAATGCCCGGCTCAATGACAGGCCAATTTGAAGGCGCCCGCTGCGCTCGCCGCTGCCAGCGTCGCAGTCGCCGACGATGTCGTTGTCAACGTTGCGGTCAGCACCAAGTTTTTTTTCGTCGGTTTTCCGCATTTTCTTGTATCTGCCCAACCAGTTGGAGTGGAAATGAAATATGTAGATGAGTCTTTAATTAATTTGAGACACGACACGACAAGTGGCGTCGTCTGTGCCAGCAACTGCAACAGCAACGGCAACGGCGACTGCCTCCTGCCGCTTTTTGGGCCCCGCCAGCTTTTTAGGCCACGAATCAACGGACAGGTTTAGGTTCTAGCTCTACGCACAACTAGCCACTGCCTCGAGGGCAGGTGTTGACTCATTTGGCTGACTGGCCATTAGAGGCTGTGATCGGTTTTAAATGCATCCATTGATCATCTCGTTGCATATACAATTGTCAGCTGCCCAGTGTGTCAGCTATTAAAGTCGTGTTTCATTCAATTATATTATCGCCCAATCAATTATGATAAGTTAATGGCGATCAACAGGATAACAAAAGCTGCTTTAAGTATTGGCTTCAGCTTCGTCTTATTTTAAATATTATTTAAATATTATTCTGATGTAAAAGTAACAAATAACTTTTAGCAATGTTTCTAAGAGTTCTAAACTTGTTTCTTCACAGTGCTTGCTCAACATAATCTATTTCATCTACAAATCTCTCTTAATCAATACCAACCCATTCATCTTATTGCAGCTACTCATCTTTGCAATGATCTATGGTAGATAATTTATTTCTAATTTCCTAAAGACTTCCCGTATTGAATGCTAATCTTTGCAGTCCATTATTCTTTGTCAGTGTTGTGTTGATCTTGATGCAGCTACTGATCTTTCCAAGAACAACTTTGGCCTCATCTTTGCCGTCTGTCAGGCCAGAACACAACCCACGACGGGCCATTGATCATTCACTTAACCCATATATCTATTATGGAAGAAACTTCGATCGGTTGACACCAGAAGTGTGCGACCGAAGACTTCCGCCCGATGACAGTCGGTGCGGACAGCCTGCTGCCCGCATACAAGAATTGTATCTGTATGCCAGACAATTTTAAAAGCTGAACGTCTGCAAATGCTAAAAATGTTTTATGGATTCTATGTAGCAACTATTTTTGTGTGTACGTCTTTTCTCGGTTTTTGTTTTTGTTTTCTTTTTTTTTCTTTTTGTTGTGTGGCATAAAAAAATGCCGTCTAACCAGACATTGGACTATGACGCTGACAGGCGGGCGGTCGGGCGGTCGGACGGACGGTCGGACGGTTGGACTGGGGCGGGCCAGGCTTTTGGCAAACGGGTCCAACAAATGGCAATTGACAGCTTTGGGCTTTGACAGCGATGCGTGCAAAACATGCGGCTTATAACAGTTCATTTTGGCCGCCTGTCTGCATGTCGCGCATGTAATTAAAAGATATACATACATATACATATATGCAAACTGTATACGAAATATTTATATCTCTTTGCTGCATAAATCAAAGAACTGACAAATTGTCTAATTGATTTCTGACAATTTGCAGTGGCTAATTAAATGCACGATCTATTAGCCAGGTCTCTGACAAACTTGTTGCAGTCAGACGCTTGCGCCGGCCATGCGGCGCATGCCACGCCCACAAATAACACTTCTTATCGCACGCTTTGTTGACCGTTGCGCTGCCTACCTTGTAGTTAATTTAATGACAGCCTTAATGTGTCACATAATGATAACGAGGATAGTGCAGTGTAGTGCCCTCAAGCACTTAAGATAGATCAGCTTAATGCTATATGCAAATATTTTTCACACACACACGATTCCACGATTCTAGTGCAGCAGCTGTTGCTACTGCATGTGGTCCTAAGCAGCTGAAACTTGTCTCTGACCCTGAAAAGTTCGCTAAATTGCGGCTTATCTCGTAGCTCAAAGCATAAATTCTATTTAAATTATCTGCTTTATTTGAGTTTCTTATTAAGTGGGCTATTATTGTCTGCTTGCTGAATTAAATTGAATTAAGTTTTTGGGGAAAATGAGCGTAAAACAAGTAGGAATACTCTATAAAAAATTCCCGGAGTATATTTTCTAAAATATGATATTCAGTTAAATGGCAATACTTCTCCTTTAAAAACTCTATCAAAAATACATATGTATGTAAACATATTCCATTGATAATTTTCAAATTATACCCATGCACTCTCTAGAAACAAACATTTCTCCCACATTTAAAAACTTATTGCTTGAAGAACTGTCGTCCACTTTCCACATAATCAACTAAGCGTGCAACAACCATTAAAGAAATTGGTTCAGACAGCTGCTAATAGCTCCCCAAACAGCAGCCTGAATGGATTTGTGGGGAAAGTGGTAGAGTGGGAGTTCTACCAACTCACTGTAAATTCGAGCTGCAGTCAAAGTTCAAAGCGTTTCCATTTGTATTGCGGGCGGAGTCATTTACGTCAGTTTGACATGATTTAGCCATGTCAAGGGATTCGATTTTGTTCGCTACGGTTTGGTAATACAAAAAAGAATTGGCATTGGAGCTGCCTGCTGACACACATATTACACGCCCCGGGGCACATATATATATATATATATATATATATCCAAATATATATCGTTGTAAATGTTAGACATCTAAATACTCGGAATCTGGAGCGCAACCAATTGTTGTTGTGTTATTGTGCGTGCAGCCAAAGTGTCGCCTTGTCAACGTCAAGGGGCAAATATATTTTTAGCTGTCAACCCGCTAGACATTTGACATGTACTCTACAACACCCTCGCTGCGTCGCACTCTTTTGAAACTAGCAGATATTTCAATTAGTTAAAGTTGAATTGTTGTGGGCAAAGCTGTTAATGACAACTAATGCTTCCTTAAATGTTGTAGAGCAGACACGGATGTAATGCAATTGCAGATGAAGACATACATATATAGATACATACATATAAGATATACAGATAGAGATACAAATGCTGTCCCTGTTACAGATGAAGATTCAGTTTCAGATACAGATTGAAATATAAATTAAGATTTATATATCCAAGGATTCAGATACATAAGGTTATACAGATAGAGATAGAAATTTAAATGTAGATAACGATACAGTCACAGATACAGATATAGTATCAGACACAGGTTCAGATTCAAATAAATATTCAGATATAGATTCAGATTCAAGTTTATATTCCAATACATATTCAGATACAGATGCAGAATTATATGCACCCGAAGATACAGATACTGTCACTGATTGTGGATTCAGATCCATATTCAGATACTAATTCGTATTCAGATACAGATTCAGATTCAAATACAGATTCAGATACAAATATTCAGATCCAGAAACAGATTCAGATACACCCGTAGATAAAGAGAAATAAGCCTATACAAATAGAGATACAAATTCATATATAGATACAGATATAGTCACAGATTTAGATACAGATTCAGATTCAAATTCATATTAAGATACAGATTTAGATACAGACAAAGATTCAAATACAGATTGAGATAGAAGATACAGATAAATATGCATATACATATATCATACATGACATATATTCTGATTCAAATTCTGATACAGATTCAGATACAGATAGAAACGAAGATACAGCGACATATAAATACAAATGGAACTATTGTTGAAGACTGATAGAGATATATAAATACAGATAAAGAAACAAATGAAAATATTTATTTACAGATACAATTACAGAAGCAATAGATACATAGATTCTACACCTACCACAACTAACAGATACAGACACATATACCGATTCATGCGCTCTGTTTGCCAGCACGTGTAATTGTGCCTGTTCCGTCTATGCGTTTGCTAATCCAGCAAAGTGTCATAGATACATTTCATAGCTGCAGCTGTGTTTGTGCGCGCGTAAATAGCGCAAAGCGCGCTTAGTGGCATTTGCAATTAATTCACAGCAAACAGCAAATGTTGCAAATAAATTAGCAGGCCAAATGCAGCAACAACAACAACAGTCATTTGTGTGTAATTGTAACGTAGCACCAAAAAACACACACACACATAAGAAGAATGTGTGTAAAGCGAGCTGCACGCTGCAAAATAAAAATGAAAAGTGCGACGTTGTCGCTTATCGACTGGCCGGCAACAACGACAACAGCAACAAACACTGCAACGTCAGCAATTTTGGTTGTTGTTGTTATTGCGCGCACACGTCATAATTATCGGCGCAAATGAACGCCGGGCCTCACACATACACACACACACACATTCAGACTACCTACTGCAGATACATTTACAAATACAGCTACAACTACAGCCACAACTACAGATACAGATACGGCCAGCACAATGCAAAATATATTGGCTTAGGTCAGTGGCTCATTGAACGCAAATGCAAATTGTTGTTGTTGTTGGTAATTCGCACTTCACACTACAGCAAAACACGAGGCGAGCAACGAACGTGTGCGTGTGAGTGTGTATCTGCAAGATACAAACTGCAAGTAGCTGACACAATGTGATAAGTAAACTTAACGCCCGCCTTGGCGGACAGTTAAAAATTTTAAAACAAATATGAAAACAGCAAATACTTTTTAAAGTGTTACCTCATCAGTCACAGTAACAGATACAAATACAGATAGAGATACATTTATATAGATGGGAGATGCAGATACATTATTAGGAGGAGATGGATCATCTCTGCAAATAAAGATACTGGTATATTTATAGATACAGATATTTTGATAATACAATAGATAGATATAAATACTTTACAGATACAGATACTTTTTCAACTGCAGATACTATTGGATTTGCAGACAAACAACACATTTGTATATCCATCTGTGAACTCAAAGTCAGATACATTTGCAGTTAAAAACTTAGATACATTTGTAGATGCGTAGATGAATACAGTATGAGAGATACACAGATACTTTTATAGATTCAGCTACAGATACTATATCTATATATCTATCTATAAATGGCTTGTAAATTGCTGTGTCTTCCCATTTTAACTACCCGGAGCAGGTTCTCTGAGCATTTCATATAGGATTACAATTTCCCCTATAAGAAAACTATCGTATTTCAAGTACCCCAACCTTTAATTTTGACTTGAGTGAGTTGTGTTTATAGATTTAAGAGCAATTTCTATTATTATGATTCTTGTTTATTAGCTGACCGCTGTCAGTCTTTATAAAAGTTAGAGCTCATAAATATTAACAGAAATTCCATGGAATATATAACATATTTCTGGTAATTGCCCATTAATTTAAATAAAAATGTTCCAAATGGAATTTAAAGTTATTTATAAACAATATGAATGGAACTGTTACCAAATTATAAATCTTATAAAACAGAAAAGACGCCCATAAAAAATAAATATCCATAATGAAGCCATAAGAAGTCTGTCATTAAAAACATGCAACAGCCAATAAACACAGATACTATAAATAGATATAGATACAAATATAAATATATAAATACAAATGCATGCATGCGGTATCAAACGATATCGATAAGGTATGTAATGAAGAGTGAAAGTCTTTGCTCCACTTCCCGAAATGCACATAAAAATTGTTAAGCCATCAACAAAAAATAAACAAATTAGAAAAAATTTAGATAAGACCATGCCTAATAGCTAGTATCTCTAATGCAAGTGTCTATGTATCTTTAGCGGCTTTATTGTCGCCGACATGCACCATAAATGAGGAAAATTGTTGCTTTCATCGCGGCCATCTGTAAAGTTTTTCCATTAAAAAATTTCTACGTTATATGACCACATACTCTATATATACATATTATTGGGCTGAGAAAATCTTTATTATGTGTTAAGCTATTATAAAGATGTTGATTCTATATCGTTTTTCTATAATTCTATTTGTTTCTATTTTGGTTTACGCCTCGCTCTTAATTATTATTTAAATGTCTGCCTTAATTGACCTCATAATCCGGCATGTAATTGTATTACTATACACTTGAATCCATAAGCTGAATGTTTTGCACGCTTGATTGAATGAACGATTGAATAAATGAATATGGCTGGGAGTGGCGAGGGTTGACGGCATTCAAGCTGGTAAATTGTGGGAACATTGCATCTGAGTGGGGGAGAATCTTACATGCAGCAGCTAAGAAGCTAATAACTTTGGCATTAAGAGACATTTACTAGATTCCATATAATTTAATAATATAAAAAGTTAATTATTGTAAAAAGATTAGGGAACTTTACAAATCAGTTTCAAAATAAAGGGGAAACGTAGGTACAATGATAAAAGTTAACGAGAAAATAAGCTTCTATATTCAGCAGACTAAATTATATATATTTAAAAGGAGCCCTAATCGAGATCAAAAAATTTCAAAAAACCTAATTTATGATTAAAATTTTAGACAAATGCAGCTATTTGTAAGATTTTATTTTAATTTTTCAACCACTCTAAAGATTCACTTAATCATCTGCCAGCAATTGCCTTGCACTGTAAACATACTTTAAATTCAGAAAAAACTTGATTACCTTAATTACGTTCTTTATACAATGTATAACAAGTTAAAGAAAATTTCACGCTATGAGAAAAACACATTCATAAATCATAATTAATATATCATTTCCAACAGCCTAGCAACAATGTTTTGTTGATCCGGCAACCTCATTGCTTGTTAGCCGCTTGTCAAATGCATTTGTCAGCTAATGTCGCGACCACCTTGTAGCCAACATTTGCAGCTAGACACGCGACGACAACAGCAACAACAACAACAACAAGAACAACAATTCGCCTACTGTGCAATCAGCCGCAATAAAAAGTCGAGCATTTGGAAAACGTTTAACAATAGACGCGATCTGGCGCAATGCCAGAGCCAAAGCCAAAGGCCCCCAGAGTCCAGTGCAACATGGAGCATTTGTCATGCATCGTGGGCAACACTTGCCACCAAGTTATAGTTGTTGTTGTAGTTGTTGTTATGGCTGTAGCAGCACATATATTTTGTTTGTTGGCCACGTTATGTTCACACTTGGCGCGCGTGTTGAGATCGTTTATCGATTGACAGGTAATTGTGATTTATGCAAATTACAGCTCGACACCTAAGCGAAAAAGAAAAAAAATTGAAAAAAAAAAACTGTTGCATGAATGAAAATTTGTGGGCTTTCTTCTAATTTTTTGGCCGTGTTTTGCTTGGAGTTCTGTTTATTGACTCGTTGCAAGAAAACAAAGTCAAGACAGTTGGGCGGTGTGGCATGCCACACACGCAAACACACACACAGACGCACACCAACAATTTGATTGTTTTCATTTCTATTAATATTTTCTTTGGAAAAATTATTCTTGCACCCCATAAAAATGTTCGTTGTTGTGTAGCATCAACAACTGAGTAGCACGGACAGGCATTAATCACATGCCGAAAACCGCATTGCTTTGCGAGCCATCTGAAGTAGTTCTGCTCGATTCTGTTCTGATCTGATTTCTAAGCAAGTTTTTCTTTTTGCGCTTTTATTGTTATTTATAGCGGGCTGCGGGCAGACGCCCGAACGCAAAAACGCAACCAAACACGCTGAAACATGCGTCAATAACCCCATTTCCATAGACTAAGCAAAAATCCTTTTGCAATCATTTATGATATTCACTTGGAAACAGATTGTGAGTGGCTCCGTGTGTAGAGCTGTTTATACTTTGATTTGATAGTGGACTGTAACTCAAGACGATTTGAGGCTTATCTGGATGGCTATCGAACCACTTTTCGCCTCACTTTAGCTTCAGTCTAATCTTTGTCATTGATATGTTATGTGTTTCAATATTTATGCGTGCTGAGATCTTGTGATAGCTAAGCTATAAAATATTGATTAATACTGGAGACAATTTGGTTTAAGTCGTGCAAATTCTTCTCTAAATGATTCGGTTAATTCTGATATTATAAGTATTATTAACAATGACAATGATATCGATAATGCTAATTCAATTATATAATTATCAATTATATTGATAGTAAATATCTTGAACAAAAAATTCGCTCATTTTCTCTTGGTTATTTTCATTAGGAAATAAAAACATTGCAAATGCCAAATGAAAAAATGTCTTTTGAGGTGTAAATAAAATGAAGTCTGATTCCCACAGCTCTTGTGACAACAATCATTAGATAGTCTCGACACAATCGTGTTTGCATCAACGGCACGACTTTACCGCACCCAATAAAAGAAAAGCATAGAAGAAGTTCGGGGCGGGCAACATGGGACAGCATAATTGATTTGTCTAATGCACAAGGCAGGCCGCAGCTCTGCATGGGCTTTGGCAATTACAACTTGGCGGCCGTTGTGCTGTTTGTTTTGTACGTAGATGCAGTTGCAAGATAAAAAGATACAAAGATACATTTCTGCTCGTTTAATTGCGGACTACACGCTGTGCTGCTACACAATCCCCCTCCTGCTACACAACGCCCGCTGCCCCTTCGACTGCGCTGATTAGCTGTTGAGTTATTAGCAAACACAGACATGAGTATGTATATATCTATATATGTATGGGAGAGATCCGTGTGAGTTCTGCTGAGATCTTAGCTGATAGATACTGATAACTTGTTGGCGTCTGCAGTCGGCAATCAGTCATTTGTTCATATATTCATTCACATTGGCCAATGTTTGGCAATCAGCAAGAGGCAGCGTTGCGCAAACAAAGGTGCCACACGGAGCGTTGAAAGCCGCCCCAGGATTGACAGCCAGACAGTGAGACAGTTAGCCAGCCCACTTGACAAAGCTAAACAAAGCTCAAAGGTTTCATTGCTTAATGTCAGGGGCTCCACAAGCGACTTAAACTGATTTATAATTGCGATACGATACATTCTTTTAGCTCCCCCCTCCCCCGCTATCTCTCTTTCTCTGCGCAAATAAATAAGCGCCTTAGCTCAGGCGTTGACAACGCCTGGCCAGGCCATGGCCAATACTCAACTGGGCAAATATGTGGGCAAGAAGCGCTCGAGGAGCAGGCGACAAGTGTGTAAATTGAAACCCATTTGACTTGGGGACTGCTGCCAGTTGGACTCGACTCTGGGTCTCGGTCTGCTCTGGTCCATCGTGCCTGGGTGTTAAAAACAAGCCAAGCACTAGCATCGATGCGCGGGACCACCGACTGTGTCGCTGGCCATTTAACAGCTACTAAAAACCCAACGATGGCCGATCTCACATATAAGAAATTGAACTTTAAGCACTTTTCTGAAGCGGTTTATCATTAACACGCCGAAGTGGATTTGCTCTTGAGCTGATTAAGCTTTAAGTTCACCGACGTCTTTGTATTAAAACATTTATATCTATAATCTGCTTTAGTATAACATTTGTTCTTAACAAATACTTTTTATCTCAAAACCTGTATTTTGCTCTTTAGCAATCCAAATTTAAAATATGTATTAATATTTTTAACATAGAAAAGAATATTAATTTAAATTGCATTTATAATAATTTCTATTAAATCATAGAAATTATAATTGAATAATAGTTTTAATAAAATATTTTGTATCTTAATAAGAGATACTTCTCCAATACATACTTCTTCTTTTATATACTGTATATACATACTCTATATATTTCTAAAATGTATCTACAAAAATATCGTAGCTTTACATTACACTTTTCTAGCTTAATCGTAGCAAATGCGCTTTGTTAATATTAATAGACTAAGCCTAGCTAATTCTCTGCCTTTTACCATTCACTTGTAAAATAGCTAACTGTCTCTTTGCCCAAGTGCATGACAATTTTATAATACCCTCGAGCGGTGAGGGCATGGAAAAAGAATTGAATAAAAATAAAGAGCGCCATCAAAACAGGCAACAAAATATGCGTAATTATCGGCTAGCCATTTGCAGGCGTGCAGTTCCGTTCCGTTTCGTTGCAGGGCAAAAGATACAGACGGCTGGCTACCAGGCGCAGGCGCGGAGTCTGGGCCTTTGTGTCTGAGCCGTCAGTGTCTGTCCAGGCTATCTGTCTGTTGGTCCGTCCGTTTGGCATCCTGGCGCTAAAACGAAACCTGCGAGCGGCAAAAATGCGATAAATAACCCGGCAGCTTATTTAAATGGCGTGGCCAATGCGCGGCCCATAAAAACCCAATCGAAACTAGATCTGATTAACTTTGATTTATCGTAGGTGGCGGCGGCGGCAGCGGCAGCCTCTAAATTTAGCCCAGCTGCAGTTGTATCTGTAAGATACTACCAAAGTATCTGCAGCCACAGTCGCAGCTCCAACTCCAGCTTCAGCTTCAGCTTCATTAGGCTGCGGTTAAAAGGGCAGCGCAACATCCTTTTTTGAATTGAATTGTAGTTCTGCGTCTGGGCGTGAGTTTGAGTAATGTGTGGGCGTTGGCTGGAGGGTCACATATTTGCACTTTGACTGCCAACTGCGGTTGCCACCCTCGCCTATTCTCGCTCTGCCAAGTTTAATGGCCTTAACGGCCTTGTTAGCGCTAACTTCCTTATGCTAAGCAAAGCAAGGCAATAGAGAAAAGTAAAGCAAACTTTGCTGCAATTTGCATGCAAATCGTTGACATTATTTTGGGCCACTCTTCAAGCTCTTTCACTGTTATGAGCCACTCACGACTCAACCGCATCCTACGCTACCAAAAATACAAATCCAAAAAAGAAAAGAGCCGAAGAAAAGGTCTTTTCTCATTTGCAAACATTTCATTAGCATAGCAAAAAGGTGGAGCTGCATAAAAGCCATGTAGATTAAGTCAAAGATGTAGAAGTGAAGTTAAGATATCGCACAAATGTGGCTCAGTTTAAATTTGAGCCGGAAAGTTCAATGCCATTTTTCCACGCATAACAAACTACAACAATCAAAATTCGCATGTCGCGCACAAATCGCATGCAAAACGCGCATAATTCGCTTAAGATGAGGGGAGTGTTTCCCTCCTCCCCCACCCCACTCAATCAATTTGTCAGTGAATTATTTTTGAAAACGCAATTAAGCCGAAAACAAGTCATATATGAATATGGCATAAATTAATTTTGCAGTTTTGTACAAAAGTTTTGCATTCGCTAAAAGTATCTGTCAGATACGCGCGCGGGAACGAACTACAATCGCGGCGCCAGCGACATTGATCTTGGCACATGTTCGCTTTAATTAGGCTGACAACTGGGCCCAACTGGTAGCATTGTCCATTAAAAATGACTTAACAAATAAAAAAAATATATATAAATAAAACAGAAAACCGTTCGATGGGTTTTTGAAATTCCTGGGATATTCACTTTGTTTTCTTTGCTCTTTTTTGCCGTTTTCCGTTTCATTTGCGCGCATTTACAACTTGTTTCCCAACACTTTTTAATCAGTCTGACAACACACTGTTAAGGTCACAGCGGATCACATTAATTACAGAAATCCGCAACACGTACTAACCATTAAAGATCGCTTTATGGGCGAGGCTCCCGTTTCGCAATGCTAATGAAAGCCACAAAATGCGACGACACCAAAACGCACAGCCAATTAGCTGATTGTGCGATACGTGTTTTGGCAAGGATTTGCGTGGACAGTGGGCCAACTGGAGGAGGAGATTGCGGAGGCGCAATCCTATGCCCAGTTGCTTTACTTTAAATTATGTGATCGAGGCATGAGCTGCTTCTATACGAAGTCGGTCAATGGAGCAAGTGCGTAAATTGCAAATAAAGTACTTAAGACTGCACTAAATCTATATGCATTAGTATTCAAATGATAAGCTCTGAAGTGCAGGGAACTTGAGTTTCGAAAAGTTTGTAACGAATATTTTATGCACTTGCTAAATGCTTAAAATCAATACTTGAAAGTATTAGAAGTGATTGATATATTATAGTTTAACTTAGTTTACTGTCTTGCAGTTGGCTTCTATGTTTATACAGCCTGTTTCTGCGGCTTCTTTCGCTTTCTCTTGACTCCTTATTTAAGATTTTTGTGTGAGACCTAAATTGTTATTTTTACGAAATTGATAGCACTGCAATCTCTGAAAGCAAATTGACAGCACTGTAGTCCTAGGATAATCAAGCTTTTCTTTTTAGTAATTTCTAGTGTCTGTGAACGATATATTTTGCTTTTATTCACATCTTAATTTAAATATGAGCCTGAGAGCTCTTATTTTTAACAAATGGGTAGCACTACAGCTGTTGAAGCAAATGGTCAGCATTGCAACTATAGAACAATTACAATCAATTGATTAGCCGAAATTCAAGTCTCAGTATACTACCTCTTTCGACTTGCATTCACACCTTAGTTCAAAAAGATTTTAATTTTATTCAGCAAAATGCGCAACATTGCCACTATTTAGAGCCCACCCATATCTCACTTAATCAATAATGTAATTAAAACTCTTTTTTCACACGCTTTCTTTGACCTGAATGCATGTCTTAAGTATCTTAAAAAATTATAATACCCTTACCACACAAATCACAGCGGCTGCAACAACAACAAAAAATGTGCAACAAAATATCAAAAACAAATATCAATCATTTGCTATGTGTCTAGCTAACAAGCTGCAAGTGCTTGAGTGCTGTGTGTGTGTGGGATCGAAACTGAGATTTGGTATTGAGATGGTCGCTTATCAACGCAGCACGCACAAAGGCCGACAAATTAAAAGCCATAAATTTAATGAGCGCTCATAAAAATGCACTTGAAAGGGGACAGCAGCAGCAGCAGCTACAACTACGTTGACAACGACGTCGACGAGGGACTACTGTACTGTCAGTCCTGATCATAAAGAACATATATAATAAGTGCAACATATAGATACTTTTGTATCTGCGCTGATAACTGTAACGATCTCAAGTACCACATTTATTATTCCGTCTTCCGGTTTGGCCTTTTGTTTGTGAATCCAGTGTGTGCGTGTGTGTGTCTGTGCTCGCGCATTCTTGAATAGTATTTATGCATTATCTAGAATTTGTCTATGAATTTTTATTGGAAATGGAGCTGACATTATTCGCCAGACTATAAATTTACATTGCTTCAACTGAAGCTAAATGTTTTCGAGTAATTGAAAAAACTTTATGATGTGGAAACAGTAAATTTTTTTTTCGAAAAAAATATATACATTAAAAATTAACTATTATTGTTAACCACTAACAGAAGTCGAACCGATATATGTAATAATGACATAGTCTTTTAGAATTCACCTATCTTCAGAAAAATTGTTATATGTTAAC
Source organism: Drosophila gaucha (assembly GCA_035045545.1). NCBI lineage: Eukaryota > Metazoa > Arthropoda > Insecta > Diptera > Drosophilidae > Drosophila > Drosophila gaucha. The sequence goes on from JAWNOY010000342.1 coordinate 2,162,085, forward strand.
CTTTCTGCTGCAGGCAGTATAGACATCAAGCTGGATAGGCGCGCATTACCATATTTTGTAGCTGCCTCAGGTTTAAAATTAACTTTACTATGCAAAACTCTTTTGATTCTTAGATGAACTTGGCACTTTGTATATAGCCATCCTTTTTAACCATCTTTCTATAATCCTATATTTCATGTATTATATTTTTTATATAGCACTTATAACTAAAATTATTCTTATAGTAAGAAGCCTTCGTATAAAAAACACACTTATATACCCTATATCTAATATAGGGCTTTTAATCTTTATCCGTTGTTTCCTGAACTACTTGTTAAACCAGTTCATAATTGGATTAGGCTGAAATGGAGCTTGTTTTATTAATTGATATATTATTAATACTTTACTTATTGAATAATTTATACTTTTTATATTTTAATTTATTAAATGCTTTGAGTTGACTTTTAATGCACTATAAAAGTTTTTTTAATACCTTAATCGCAGACACGAGTGTGTGACAGCCTTATCTAAAGTACAAAACTTTTAAACCGGAAATTCTTACGGCTAGCTGTTTCTGATAACATTTAACTTAGGCCGAAATACGCCCATTACAGAACTGTTCAACAGCCCATTCAAGCTGGGTATTCACATGACCTGCCTTAAGGCTAATGCTGGCATAAGTCAACCGAAGCTGAAGTCAGCTGACAATTTCCAATTTGCAATTGGGCACATCATGGACTTTGCCAGAGCGCTTGATTCAAACGAATTCTTATCAAAAATTTGCAGGCTAATAACCGATAAGAGTTGACACATTTAGCTAGGCAATAAATATATATATATACTATATAATTGTATAGCAAAAACATATGTATGTAGTTCTCGAATTTGAAAGCAACTAGTGGGGGCTGGTCTAAAAAAAAGACTATTAATCAATATAATTGATGACAATTGGGGGCTAGTTTCGGACTGGTAACAAAACGCTTATCGCCCGTGCGCGAATCTAACACTATTAGTCAATGGATCTTTTCGTTCCTTGAAGTCTACCAGCTGCGCCTGCCCCCAACGTATCATCAATTTATCCGCAACTGCGATCTATCTTAAGAGTGGTGCTGCATTCCAGCTCAATTGAATGGGCTGGCAGGCTAAGAGTGTGAGAGAGACAAAGAGAGGCAGAGAGAGGGGGAATATTTTTGCCTAGTTGGAGGGCAGCTGATTTATGAATTTGACCGCAGAAGTCAACGCGCTTTGGCTGGCCAGTTAATGACCCTGTGTATGGGCTACATAACATTTTTTGCATTATGATCGAGCTGCAGACCAATTGCCCATCACTTGGCGCTGATTTGTCGCTTGATTGCAAATCAAACACTAAGTTAGTAAGGCAGAAGGGCATCAACTCAAACTCCCTTGCATAGCATTGCATTGAGTGAAGGAACACTCCTAACACACAAATGCATTGCTGCGACTGCAGCAGTTGATTGCCTCGCCGATTGACAAACTGACCCACAGTCGATGACAAGCGACAAGATCAATAAATGTTGCTCTTCAATTGCCACAGAAGAATTGAGAAGCTAAATAAGTAGACGAGGGCAGTATTTCCATTAAATGTTTAAATATTTTGATATAAGAAAAACAAAAATAATATACAAATTTATTAATGTTTTGTTTCAAAATACTGCTAAAATCTGAATTGATTTAGGTACATCTTAGAAGTTCTATTAAGAGAGCAGAATGAAAATATGTAGGTATCTGAAGTTAGATTCGAAAAGCACATTATTTAAGTCTGTGTTATTATTAAATACTAATATAGCATTTGCTGAACATCAAAAGTCAACATTTTAATAGCAAATATTTATAAAACTTTACATTTATTTATTTAAATACATTTTTATTGAAATACTTAATTTATTTTAATATTGAAAAATAAATGATTTGCGATTTTGGGCCTTCAAAAAATTATTTTAAAATAATTAGAATGATTTAACAATTTTTTGGAAGAATTTTTTGCCTTAAAACAATTAAATATTTTAGGTTGACAAAAACGCGCGCGTAAATGTGTGCATTTTTTGTTTATTTTGCGTGTGCTAGAGAATTGTTTGGCAGCCACTTGTGCCAATTTGTGTAGAGCATAACTACACACACACACCCACAGACACACACATACAGTTGTGAGTGGCTTTAGATACAAGAGATTTCTAGGCGCTGCTTTCTCGCGCGTTTCGGCGTGTTTATTCAATTAGCGTTCTTTTTGTTGTGGTTGGTATTTTTTTTTTGTTAGTTTCAGTTTGCCGACAGGGCTGCCTTTGAACCAAACAACGACAACAACAACAACAGCAACAAGAAGCAGCAAAACATCGATGGCTGCAGATATAGACGCAGCCGACATAATTGTGGGCCATTTATCATGGGGCAGTTGGCAAGGCGGAGACAACCCAACTGACAACTCAATGAGCAAAGCGGCGGCCGATGCGCTACGCAATCAGCTCGAATTAACACACCTACGGCACGTAGTTGCCGAGAACGAGAAGAGCAGACACCTGCCGCTGGGCCAAGTTCAGCTTATGGCCCTGTTTTATATAGCTCTTTTCTGTGCTTTTTTCGCCATTTAAATGCAGACAAAGTAATTTTTTGCGCAGCGCGCGCAGCTGATTAAAATGGATTTTATAAATTATGCAGTCGAGCCTAGCGGCGGCGGCGATGGCAACTGCAGCGAAGGAGCGATTAAAATCGCCAAGCTGCAGTCGCGTTGGCGGCGGCGCTAACAAAGCTGCAGTTACAGCAGTTACCGCAGTTAATGCTGCTGTTGCTGCAGTTGTTGTCCAACTCTACGTGCGCACTTTGGCTAATAGAAAGATTTATCACTTGGCTTGGCTCGCGTTTCAATTTTCATTTCATTTGCACGCCGCGTCAATTTGGCTCGATGCTCGCATTATTTATGCCCCAAATCGCAATTCCCGATTCCATCCCATTTAATTTATCGCATTTAAATTGCAATTTCTTGTTCGGCAGCTGCAAGCGTTTTAGCCCTCGTCTTCTTCTTGTTAACTTTCCGTCCTTCTTCTTCTTCTTTTTTTTATTCACACCTCAAATGTAGCGCGTTTTTCGAAGTGCTTTTCTATTAGCATGTGGCAGCCCACATAGCTCTCAGGTCAGTTTTCTTTTTGATTTGTGTTCAGCGTGATCCAGAGATCACATGTGATAACGGTTAGTTCTCAGGCCGATTCCCTGCTGTTTTTTTGGCAAATAATAAAAATACATTACGCTGATATATGGCCAAGGCTGAAATTCGTGGGATTACGCATCCTGAACTTTTGTACGGGTTTTTTTTTTGTACAAATATAAAAACGGCTTCTAAATTTACACTTCCTGAATAAATTCTGACAGCCAAAATCAATTGAAATAAAAATGCAGAATTTTTTAAGCAAAGTTTCAAAATTTGTTTAACACAAAACTCGTTCACTTTTAATAAAGCATTAGAAGCTTTAGTTAAGAAATTCCGACTTTGAAAAACAAGCAATACAAAAATCTTGATAAAATCAAGAGAAGGTCTGATGTAGTTGTCCGTTGTTTTTACCGCTTAGTCCAAATAAAATATTTATAAAAGCATAATTAACAGTTCCACTAAAAAGTGAAAGATGAGTGAGTCATTTAGGGAGCACAGTGATAGAAAAAAAACGCTACATTTAATAATTACAACATTTTTGAAAATTTACAAAAAGTAAAACAAAATCATGGCCCTACATTCACATATTTTAAAATTCCATTAAGTAGATCGTTAAGATAAATTAAAGCCAATTAAGTGATGAACAGGGGACTTCAAGGCCATTAAGAGGCCATTTGTGATTTTTATATAAATAACTTGATATTTTACTAAATAATATGTATTTTATATTTTATACAATATTGAAAAATGTATAACATCGGCTTGAGGAAACTGATTTTATTAGGCTTAAAAAATAAAATAAATATATATTATGTCTTGAATATCTAACTCAGATTTATATTATTTAAGTTGTCAACATAAAAATTCCACTCAATGACGCAAAAGCCTCAACAAAATGCTATAAAATTACGTATACGACGCGTGCGTCAAACAGAGGCAACAGCAAAATAAAAGCGTAACAACTTCTTGCAGCTGTCAAATGTAAGACAGCTGCTGGCCAGCCATATATTGGCCTAAAGCTTGAAAAAACAAAAACAAGTCAGGCCAAAAGAAAGCGCTGCACGTTTGTGCATTGATTTAGCCAACGAAAAAATGTTCAATTAATGGAATTAATTTTGTGCCTACATATCAATTAAGCTACAGCAACCTAAAGACCGCCCAGACTACGCAGGCATTTGTCTTCATTAGCCTGGTCAAGATACAAATCAATCTGCCAAATCAAAATCGAGCTGAGAGACAGCGACAAGGCAAGAGCAAGAGAGACAGAGTAAGAGGGGAGGAGAGATAAATGTAAATATCGATTGGCTGTGCCTGATGTAATGCCGCAGATAGGCATTGATTTCTTTGCCAACTGTGTGGCAATGCCATGGAAAGCCAGCCCAAAGCAACAACAACATATACAACACATTGTCGACAACAACAAGTGCTGATAGGCAAATCAACAGGTTGAACAGGCGCCGCTGGAAAAACTGGTAGCCAGGCGCTCAAAAGACGCAATCAAAACAAAATCAAATTGAAAGCGGGCCTATAAAGAGCTGGAAGGGTGGTGGAGGGAGATAGGGAGAGCTACATCTCATTGAATCGCAATGAATTGAATTTAATCAAAGCACCGTTAGGCAGCTTTTGAGCCACATTTCATAGTAGATCAGTATCTAAAGGCTTGTCAGCTTGTCAAGAGAGCGAGAGGGAGAATTTCAAAGCAATTAAAAAATGTATAGAACCCATTCACGAAAACATGCCCGACCCCGTCTGATTGATGTTCCGTTTTCAGCGTCTATTTAAGCGCAAATCCTCAACATATCAGGAAACGCTACAAATATGCTCAGCCAATCGATTATGGCCAGCCAGTTAGATTGGGAGCTCAAGTGTCGTCGAACCAGCTGCTGGGCGCCCACTGTGTGGATTGAGTGCCGTTAATACTTTAATGGTGCATAATTGAGGCGCGACTCTAAGTACATCACTTTAGATGTAAACCAAAAAATAGAAGCAGCTGGCACTTCCTAAGAACACCCACGGTCCTCATTTAAAAATAAAATGCAAGATGTGCATTGGCTCGAGTTAAGTTTTTACTTTTCTTTTTTACTTTACGGAATAGACATATCATAAGCCCTTAACATTCTAGAGCTATCATGCGGGTGTGCCTGCTGCAGCCAGCATTGCGCGTGCCAGTTGACACTGGTGTTGATGGGAGATTAGTGTTGCTTAAGAACAGTGTTGTAGCTTACGTGCAGAAGTCGAGTTAAGCCAGCATCTCACACTGTGAACCAGGCAGAAATGTGTGAAAATGTAAAAAGAATCATTCAATCCAGCAAAGAAAACTTATACAATGGAAAGCAGTATTGAAACTCATTTACTGTTAGAGGACTGAACATAGAAGTATAGGTAAAATTCTTAGTAATAAGATTATGCTCAACTTTTTTTATTATAACTCAAAGATGGTTAAGATGCAGTATAAGAATTTCTAAATTAAACATATATAGATAGTTTTTGATGATAATGGAATATAGAAAAGCAACAAAATATCTATTAAAATTCAAATTGATAGCAAAACTATAATGTACTGAAAGTGTATTAGAAGTATAATTAGAAGTATATTTATGAATTACTCTCAATAATATTACCTCAATAATTCGTAAAAAATGATTTGCCCTTAAAAAAATTCGTTTGATTTCGTGTTTTATAAATCTAATTTCTGTGTAATTAATAAAAATGTAATGCCCTTGCCATTTCGTATTATCCAGATTCGACTGTATATGCAAAAAAAATTGCTGTATTATATAAGAATCCAAATATGCAAGTGCAAAAAATATTATCAAATGGGCCCATTGCAGTCACATTTAGATAAGAATTATAATCTTTCTTAAAAACTTCAAAATATTTGAATTATTATATTATGCACTTACATCGTATGATAATAAGAATAATATTTATAGATACATTTTAAATTGTGATATTTGTGACATGAAAACGTGCCGAGTCTTTCGCAGCAGCCATAGATCACGGCATCGCCTGAATGTTGGGTGTGTGTGGGCGTCTGCAGTAGTCGAAGCAACTGTCAAGAGAGCTGTCAGAGAGCTGTTGCAATGGCAATTAGCATAGCACGCCGCGCTTTTTGGGGACGGACAATGCGAACTCCCGTGACATTTGTCAACAATCTGTCCGAATGGAGGCCGGAGCTGCTCTTATGGCCTGGCCATAAATATTATGCCTAACACAATGCCAGCTAGCAGCTACCTTATTTAAATGCTCGCATCTACAATGGACACCGAGTGATATGCGATATCAGTGGGCACTGTGTGGTCAATTAGTGGGGCACGACTTCAGCGGACCTCTGCACACATATATATATACATATAATATATATACATATATTTGTATAATATTTGTAAAAACTATATTATTTCTTTTGTGGCATAACAAATTGTGGCCTTTACGCGAGCCAAAGTGGGTCACACGCTTCAGCGAGAACTGTGTGGCACGAACGGCCAAATGAAGTAATCGAAACAAGTTGCTAAATTGCGGGCACAAAAAAGTACAAAAAAATAAATAAAGAGAGAAGAAAGCCCAACTGCGCGTACAAGTTAACAAGTTGTACGGCCCCGGGGCCCACTTTCAATTGTCGCACAGCGGGACAGGACAGGAGCTGACTCAGAGCTGGGCGTCTGTCCAAAAAAAAATTGCAAGTAGTCCGCAATTTGATGCGACCAAATTGGACGTTTTTTCTCTTCTTTTCTTTTTGGTATTTTGGTTTTTAAATTGATTGTTTTCTGTCCACGTGGGTGGGCCACCTTTTTCCCTTGTTGGCAGCTGGGCTGCCTTATTAAAGTTTGTTGACTTCTCTTGTATCTGACCTATAGAAAACGACATATAGATGTTTTGAGAGCTATAGTTATCGACTGACTATATCATATAAGTGTTGTAAAAATTATTATATAATTTTTCTTTATTAGCAACTGTCGCTTATGACATCGAGCGACAATAGAAAAGATCGTAGTATTACCAACTGAACGAATCCTATATCTGATAACTTTAAAGCCAAGTTTATAGGCAGCAAGGACATGATTATCGTGAAACCAATTCCAAACTAGTGCAACTATGTAGTCTTGGCAAATTAAAAATTGATTTCACTAAGACTGCTTTACCAAAGAGTAATTGCACTTCGTCAATGCTCCAACAACTGTTCGAGATTCGTTCTTAGTGGGTCAGTGGTTTTTGCTCAGGCTCATCAACAGCTCATTATGCAATTGCTGGAACAAGCTAGTCATAAAAATCGAACTGCGCTGCAGTCGCAAGGCACTTTATCTACTCTTCAATTAAACGATATTTGAACTAGCAATTGACTGGCTAGACAACCAAGGCAAGGAGCTCGCCTACACAGTCGATGTGTGTTTGGCCCGTGTAAATAATAAAAAACCGCATTTGGTGTTTGGCAAATTAGCGAGCTCGTTAAAAACCATAGCATGGCCATAGCCATTGGGCGGGTCTGTCCATCTACTATTAGCCCCCGCGGCTGACCACACTAAAAAGATGATATTGAAAACAAACAAGTTGAGCCCGTTGCACGTAGCACGTTGCCCGTTGCCAGTTGCCAGTTGCCTATTGCAATCAAGTGCAGCCCGTGCTGGGGTAAGTCATCTTTTTAGCCCATAAAATGCCTAGCTGCCACGGAAGCATTTGGCGCTGTCTGGCGAAAGTGTTTGATCTTAATGGACGGCTTCATATGGCTATGGAGTGCCTTTCGGTCCATAAAGCCTTTGAGTTAGAATTGTGCTGAAATTAGTCGGTAGGCATTTAAAAAAGTCTCACTTTTAGCCAGCTCATAAAACGTGTTAATTAATGGCACATTTATAAATGGAATACGTATAAACGTTAATTAAATGCGGCATTTCGGCAATGCGGAAACTTGGTTTACGGAAATATCAAGAATTACAATGAAAAATTTCAAGCAAAAATCGGAAGTTTCGTACCGACAAAGTTTTAGATAAGAATTACATATATGGGCGTTGTTGACTTAGCTAAGATCAAGAACATTAACAGAAAGAATGTCTCATAATTATTTTAATGTTTTCACATTGGGCTTTAAATTGAGCTGCCTACTTGCTTTTATTGTTAATTTTAATACAAAAACTATTTTCCTTGTCATCTTTTATAAATTTTAAATAGTGAAAATATTTGTTACGAAATCTGCATAGTTTTTCTAAACCAAGCTGAGCCTGGTTCTTATCGCACTAAGAAAATAATATTCGTTTATCTAATTTAAAGCCTAGTCGCAATGCTAATATGAATATAATTGTCGCTGAAGCATTTTGTATTGAAGCACAAGAAGACTTTGGTAAAGTATTTAAAACCAGAAGATATGTTAAAAATAAGTTGAGGCCTTAGCAGAATTGCATACATCGACTGTCTAAATTCATGCCTTAAGAGTAAATTAGATTCTTGTTTAAAGGGATCAAGTAAGATCTGTGCTGGCGATTATTTCGGTCATAAAATTTTGTAGTCACATGAAGATAACTCCGATGGAGAGGAGGAAGACGACTGAAAAGACTTGGCTATGCTCAACTTGGCCTCATTCACTATACACAAGCTCTACGCTGAATGGGAACTTTAGAATAACGTACAAAATACGTGGAAAACTTTCTTTGATTTTTGATCAGCTTCTAGCTTAATTTTCCAGATCTTTGTGAGTTTTCATGAAATTCCTTTGACTATGAATAACTCTCAAGTTCATGCAAATAGTGGGGCTGTATTTAGCTAGAAGCACACCTACACACGCTCATCACGAAAAAATGCCGTTGCAAGTTCAAGCACCCACAACTCGGCAGCCCCACTTTCCCCCTCTCCCGCCTTGTTGCTGTGGGTAACCCGTTCAGCTCAATCAGCAAACCATTCAGACTTCCTCATTGCATGGCATATCACAAATGGAAATTGCAAGAACTCAACGTGCCAACTAATTGAAACTCATTGTTCATTTTGACGCGCATCAATTGCAGAGTAAAGTTGCACCCTTCCACCGTCTAGATCCAGTTGCTAGTACGTAGTACCCGAGCAATTGACACTTTTCCAATTGCACCTCTGGATAGGCGAACCCGCACACCTTGCATATGGTTTGCGTTATGCGGCGGCGGGCGTCAATTAGTTTAAATAAAAGCGGCTGCCACCGAGCGAGCGAGAGTCAATGGCCCAGCCAGTATACGAGATAGTATGGCTATAGTATGCTATATACTATATAGTCGGTGCCAGTGCCAGACGCACGTCGCGTCGCATTGCGTCGCGTCTCGTGGCACGCATGCCATTAGAATTTTGTTGTATACACACACACACACACACACGCATGCACAAACGACACACAGTGTGTGTCATCACCTCAATTGGGTACACTTCCTACTTGTAAGATACAAATGTATCTGCAAGATACAGCCAAAGGCAAGCCATTAGGCAAACGCTTCAAACTTTTGTCGATTGCGCTACTTTTCACTTTTCCAACGGAAGTCATTTAGCCGCCTCAGTTAATTTTAAGCCAATTCCCTCACTTACAACCCCCTTCCCCCTCCCCCACCCACTGAATGTTACTTTTTTTTTATCAGCGCAAATTGCACGCACTTAACCCGCTTCCAGTAGCGTATGTGGAGCGGGTTTTCCATCCACAACCAAAGAGCCTCAAGCGTTGTTTATTGCCCGCGGCATGTAGTGCGACGCATATTAAGAGCCGCCCGGGTCCTACGCCTCATGCATGACAAATACGCAAAGCCTCAAACATCACAAAAAACTAGTAAGAGTGCTCTACTAGGGAGTGTTTGACTGAGAGGTGCCCTGAATATATATCTATAGAATCCTTAGATTCTAGATTATTATTAAATATTTATAATGAAGAAAGATATTCAGAAAGTCATATACTTATCAGAATGAACCCCCATTTAAAAACTTAAGTTTACAGCTCTTAAGGTATTCGAGATATGCTTAAAATATACCAAGTCTACATTTCGATATTTATTAATATTAGATAAAAATGCTATCATTCGCCTTATTTCTTCGTCGTCTACAAGATTATATATGTATATATATAGTTTAAAGAATCCGCCTTGGCTCTTTCAGCTTGTTACATACATTCGCATAAAACCAGTGTACCCCGTCTAGGCACTTTCAATGGGCTTAGGGTATACAAAAATGTATCTTTTTTTCGCGCAACATAGATAAACGCGCCAATTTGTCGATTGCCGTAAACTTGAGCTATTAAGTGCGAACATATCTATGCGTAAGCTGCACTTGGCAAGAGGCGTTTTGGATGCCCAGGTGGGTATACGAGAGAGCTGCTGTGCTTGCCTGGGTGGCTAGGCGATGGCAACGGCAACGGCAACGGCAACGGCTTTCATTTTAAAACCGGATTCAAAGTACACGCTGTAATTGAAATTTGTTATTTTGTGCGCGTGTGCGGCATGCAACAAGTGTGGTTGTTGTCATTGTTGTTGTTGTTGTCGTGAAACAGTCATTAATATATCATTTACAAGCCGGCGAATTGTCGCTAATAAATTGTTTCGTCTTGCTAGAAATACGAGAGATACGTATGCATCAATTTTCAATTGGCGACCGCCACGCAAAGCCCTTACCGCACTGTGTGTGTGGGTTACGCATAAGGAAATGTCTTGAGACATTAGGAAAGAGTCTGAACATCTTAGAGAGCTGATAATATAAAGAATAACATTTTTAAACTGCTCCTATTTTATATATATAATATGCAACTGTGACCAAAAATAATGTTCTTTTAATTTTTATGTAAGTTGGACTTAACTTAACATAAATGTAACTAATTTTAAATATAGCGACAAATGTATATTATTTTAAAAATAAAATATATTTAGAGACTTGGGTAAATGAATTCATCTCACCTATATTTCATTTCCGATCAGTTTTTGGGAAAGTGAATTTGAGAAATCTGCTGACATTGCGTACATTTATGCGATCTTAGGAAATATTTCATACACAAAGTTCTTATATAGATGCTTTAATTAAAAATAAAACATAAATCCAATAGATTTTGCGGAAATTAAAGAGGAAATTTGTTAAACATGTGTAAAATGCAATAATATAAAAAAAAAAACATTTGTATAAGCTATAATTTAAGTACTCTCTTGCAATAATCCTCAGTTGCCTAAAGTTCAACTCATTCCCGGAAACTAAACGGCAAGTTTCGTCTCCTCTGGAGAGCTCACGACCCACCCAAACACAAACCACAGAGTCGTATAACCCAGCTCCCTACACCTTTCTAACCTCTTTCCAAGCAATACACTAAGCAAACACTTTCTATGCACACACACAAACACACACACATACACGCACACTCTTACACCCAGCTTTGAGATACTTACACACCATTTACTTTATTTTTCTCTCAGTTTTCGTTTCGTTTCATTTTGGTGTTGGCATACGAAGGCGATAATTTTTGTTGTTACCATACGATTGGGTTTAGTGCCCACAATTTTGAATGTACGTACACCCCATACCAGCACGTTCATGGTCATACGAGTCGTAAATCTTCAGTGGCCGAGACACGCGTCCAAAATAAAAGAAAAACCCGAAACTCGGGAAAAATTTGGGTTAACCAGAGCAGCGGCCGAGTGGCAGTGTCGGTGTGTGGGAGGCCTAAGGAAATTCGAGCATATGCATCGGCCAACATCAGAGAGCAACAAGTGGTTAAACAGCCCGAAAAACATGGCCACCTACAAGTCTCTCGCAAACTGGATCAATTTATTAAGCCAATTTGCAAAAGTTGTAGACGTTTTGATTTCTGTCCGGCAATCCGATAGCCGCTCGACTGCAACGTGTTTTGAAATTCGTGCAAATTATGTGATTAATTTGCATTTCGATTGCTTTGGAGAGGCCGTCGCTAAAATGCCAAAATTAATCAATAAACGAATGCATGTGTTTTCACTAATATGCTTTATCGATAAGACGAATCACATTATCGAAGCGAAAAAATATATATTAGTCAGCTTTTGGGCATTTGACTTATTGCTAATTATTTATGACTCATTGGCCAATACATTAAGCTGAAGCCTCAAATATCATGTTATGCACTGGCGCCTAGTATTTCCCCATATATGATATATATACCTATACCTATGTACCTGCCCTATCATAAATATCATATCAGGGGCTGGGCAGTGCAATCGCATTATCGTTCATATTGCCACACTTACTACATTGTATACAGAAACTGTGTCAAACGATCGTATGTGGGGCTCCAAGCAGTATGTGCCCGGGGATTATAAATTAATTGCACTCTAATTGGCAATCGCAGCGCTATCATAAATTAAAAACGCAAGAGAAACAAGCACGAAATAGTTTCTCTCTCTCTCTGCCACTCTCTCCCTCTCTCTATACTGGACACAACGAAGTTTCGATGCCTTATAGATAAGGTTGTGCGTTTGGTTACTAGATCTTTTTGATAATTTTTTGAAAACCTATAAGAATATTTTTGTTTTAAATATTTTTTCTTATATTGATTTTAAAAAATTTTTAATTAAAATCTAAATATATATTTTTTAAACTTTAATTTTTCATATTATTACTATTTTTATTACTTTTTTTATATTTTTTATAATTTTCAATATATTTTAAATAGTTTACGCAATAAACAAATACATTCCACCCATTATCATAGCCTAACTTTCCCTTTTAACATTTAATCTCAAGATACGTTTATGTCAGTTTATAATCCAATTGATAAGAAACCACGCTGCTCCACAAATTCTAGCTAGAAATGAAAAAGATTTTCTAATTGAAGTACTATCAAAAGTAATCTGTAACTATTTAGATCTCTTGAGACTGTTGCAAGTGCAGCATATATATTACAAATTACGCATACGCCGCATGGGCCAATCAGCCTTCGGTTCAACTGAAAAACTTTTATTTAGCATGTTGTTAAACACTTTTAATGTTTAAACAATAAATTTTCGATTTCTAAAGCTGTATTCATTGTTGTTGTTGTTTGGTTTTCTTGTAGTTTCGGTTTCTGTGTCAATGTTTTTGCCACTGGTCAGTGGTCAATATGTGACTGGCTGCTGGTTTTTTTTTAAGATGGTGGGGCGAAAATGAATTGCTCGTAAAAATGCTTGTAAAACAACGCCAACAACAACAACAACAACAGTCACAAGAGCAACAGCCAGCAGCTTGGCAACAGACTGCGTGCAAAATATCATTAATCATGATAATTTATATAGGCTGGTCAGCTGCATAAATATTACGTAGCAACAAGCTGGTAGGCTTACCAATTTTGAACGAATTTTACGCATAATTTAACATTCTTGTCGATGTCTCTTCGCATTTTTATTTTTTTGATTTGAATGCTAAGAGGCAATCACTTGGCCGTAAAATCAAACCAGCAGCTATCAAATTGTGGGTGACGGCATGTGTTGACTGTTACCAATTGGCTAAACGGCCTAGACCTTTTACATAATCTCGTCGCAATGAGCACTTGGGCAACTACAGTTCATTGCCATTTCTACTAAAAATAGCAACACCTGGCAGCCGGAAAACTTTTGCAGAGCCCAAGCCACGCCAACGCCAACTATAAATCCATGTGACATATTGCGTTGTCCGCTATATATACACTACATAATCTTATCTAAAACAAAACACTTTCTCAGCATTTCCATGCTGCTACGTACGCCACATAAATCACTGCGAAAGATACACACACACACACAGATAGTCAGAGATCTGATGAGCCAACTCGCTGACAATGGCACATCAAGTGGTGCAGCATCACAGCGCACCACCCACATAAGCAGACAGTGGCAGCCAGCTCATTAGACTATCCAAAATGTTGTGGGAACTATCTAAAAAGCAAAAGTATTTTTCTTGTCTTTCCTTCCAAATTGTCAGCCATCTATCTAGATACATATTTGTAGCTGTTTCAACTTTGTTGTAAGAAACAAATTTATTATATTATGTGCGGAAATGATATAATAGCTGAAATGTCTACCAAAAGTTTTGACTTAATTTATGTAGTCTCATCATTTGCATATCTTAATTTCTGTATCTTGTAACTCAAATTATTATATTTTGTGTCGTTTATGATATAATAGATATAAAAGCTAAAGAGTTAATTCGAATAGCTAATTATCTTTAAGCATTTTTAATGTGCTATAAAACTATTTTAAAAGCTACCTGATTTCAGTTTAATCCATATATCTCAGATAACTTTTTCAGATACAAATGTATCTAGACATATCAGATCACCGAATTTGTCAACATAGGTCTATTGCAAACATGTCGTAAAGTAATATAAAAGCTAGATGAATTATTGGCAAATACTTTTATTTTGAGCACATGTGAGCTTCAGATACATTTGTATCTCGCCAGAATCATTTGGCTGGTGATGTAAATATTTAAAAGTTTCAACAGTTTTTAATATAATATAATGCCTAACTAAGCTATCCACAAGAAATAGATCATTTCGGGCAGTTGCCTAATTTATAAAGATGTATCTAGATACATCTAGATTTGTATCTCAACATGTTCAACAGCTCGTGGGCCTTTTGTAAAAATTAATTTATTGTATTATGTGCTGAAAATGATATAATAGCCGGCCCTTTGGATATGCTACGTTGCGTTCTTCAGTCTGTGTTGAAATTCACTCTGAATAGCCCTTAAGCGAATGATTACAATATTAATCATGATTATGCTTTGGGCCGGGGATTTACGCAGTTTATGCAATTTGTCTGGCATGGAATGCTTAGGTATTTGAAGTCCAGCTGGTCTTTGGAAAGTTCTTAGCTAGCTATAACTTACATGCTTTATGTGTTCTATTGATGGGTCGTAAAAATAAATAAAATAAACTTATAATCGTAAAGGGAACAAAGCAAACATTTGTTGCGCTCACATTTTGGACATTTATGGAGCTGTGGGCACAGTCTTTGATGGGCCTCGAAAAATATAAAATGCATGTGCTGCATAAAGAGGCCTATAGTATTTACTAAAAGCAATTAACACGGCGGCCGCAAGGCGAATGACAGTGAAAGTAACTCGCTGCTTCAGTGCTCAAATCCGATGCAACAACTTACTTCATCAAGTCGCTGAAGACGTGCCGTAAATTAAGTTATCAAAAAATCTGTCGGAAGCTTTTAGCATCTACCCGAAAAGAAAACAGAGTCGGCCTCAACGTCAACCACTTCAGTTAACTTCACACCTTGCACCACGCACCACGCACTAAATCAGTCGCATAATTGCCCACAGACTCCGACTTGGCATTAAAAACCAGCTACACTCATATATCATTATGAAAATATGTACGCCCCCAGCAGCAGCAGCCGAAGCAACCCAAAGGGTTTGAGGTCAGCTTCAAGGATCCGGTCTGTGCTCCGTTAGCTGCTCAAGCAAATTGCAACTGAAGTTGCATTTGTATACCCTAACCATGAAAAATACTTTAATGGATATGATCACTGTATGCAAATGAATAAGAGGAAACAAAATACGACGAGTCTGTATGCTATACAAATATATTTCTAAGCTACTCGACTACGCAGGTCCAAAGTCTTTCCCATATGTATCAATTGTTTGTTTAAATCAAGAGAGTTGTCTTTATCTTAATATTGATTAATATTACTCGAGGACTTCAAGAGATTCAGATACAAAATTCGGCAAATAGGTTTTTTTTGTTAAGAGTATTCAGATAACAAATATTTTACTCTACAAACAATTTCCTTAATCTCCTTTTTCAATTAATATATACAAGGAAACTAGGAATGTTTACTACAGGGTATATCATAGTTGTGTATCTCCGACTAGACCACTCCTACTTTCTGTATTGTCCGACTTTTAGAGGTCAACTGCTTGTTGAACTGCCAGAAAATGCGTGAAAATGCTCAGCTATTTTCTCGCCTTTAGACATCTTCAATTTGCTCAAGTGCCACAGTCGCTGTTTGCGCAGACTTTCCAAACGCTTTTCTTTGGGCCAGTTATGTTAATCTACTGTGCGTCTTATCAGAACAGCTATAATTACTGATAAACTAGCTTTGGACAGAAGTTAAGAGCCTGGCAAGTGCGTGATTTCTGTTCGAAAGCTCATAAAAAACTCACCAACATCGAGCAATAAAAATAAGCATTGCTGTGAGAAAGTGGTTGAGTGTTAAATATTGAGCAATTGCTATAAAAATCTTTCTCAGACACCTTTTAACCAAAAAGAAACAACAGACAAGAAAAAAGACGAAAATTGAAACACTTTTCGGGCTAAATCTTATCGGCTGCGCATTATCGCGTGAGGCAGGCGCATGAAATCAAATTAACACCCGAGCTGCAGGCAACAACAAAAACAACATAAATTTTGTATCCACAACAACAACATGGATATATGTATGTGCATTATCTATGCGGCATCGCGTCGCTGATGTCTCAATGACGCGATGCCTGCGCGCGATTATAAACGCGCGCAAAACCGGACGCTCGTACAACAAGTTTTTCGGCTGCTTTTGTTATCAGCTTTGCAAATTGCTGCAGCAAAAAGTGAACAGAAAGAGTGAACAAAAAAAAACATAAACTGTATGAAAATGAAGCTGTAAATTAATTTGGCCAACAACTTGCGATAGGCCTAACCAACTGCCAGCCAGGTTATGCAAATGCCCAGCTGATGAGTTGGCTGACTCATGAGTAGCAGCAGCAGCTAATCAGGTCGGTCAGTACATTAACGCGAGATTTATGCCAAGCAATTCAGCCTTAACATACGCACACACACGCACAACATAAATTTATATGGCAAATAATACAATAGATGCCTCTCCTGGGCGCCCTGAACAGCGGCAGCTAGCAGCATATTGCCAAATCAAGTGTCTGACTTAATGATGCTCAACATAAACAGGCTACGCTACAAATATTTTTCTTAAATTTTTCTCACATTTTTTTCGTACATATTTTCTTGGCCAAACGCAACACACAACCTCGCCTCCTTCTCTGCTTGTCTATAGAAAAACTTTTGAAACACGTCTTTTTTTTATGAGAACTTTCAACTTGTGGGCGCTTCCTGAGTGGGCGTGCCAAGTGATCTATATATATACTATATATATATATAGGTACACAAACATATATACTACATATTGCTGTGCTGATATTTCATATAAAATGTATGCGTTGTTGTATACGCATTAGTTTATTTTCTTGTTTATGTTGATGAAAAATATACTAAACAACAATTTCGGGGCAAGTTTTTGTGGAAAGAAAACTTAAACAATGGGGCGTCGACTTTGAAGTTGTTTTGGACAGCTTGGTACAAACATAAGGTCAAAGTTACAATCTCTAACATAAAACAAATTTTGCTCGAAAGGTTTTACTTATATATTACCTAATTCTTACAAAGTTTGATATGTTTGTTTTTTTTTTAAGAAGAAAGAAAATCATAAATCATATCATATTAAATAGTATAGAGTGGTATTATAATAAGTGTTATAGAATAAAATGTATTTTTTATAAATATATACTTTTTGAATCCATTTAACAAAATATAAATGTATATGTCGGAGCGTACTGTATGCACGCACTTTATTCGCGTGTTGCTACGGTATTCTGTTTTGGGTTTAATTGAGCTGTGATTGGTCATTTGCAACTTTGTCGCTTGAAAAAAATCTGTTATAGCGCGACAACAGCGTTGCAGCGCTTTCGTCGAGTGTGGTTCGGTGCTGGATGAGAAACAGAAACGAGTCAGTCGAATTTGAAATCACAAAGCCAGCGCACCAAAACTCAAAGTAAGCGTTGTTTAACATATACATATATGCTTAATAAATATTTATTGTTTTATGAGTCTAAACTATATTTTTACTATATTTTTTCTATCTCTACATGCATTATTAATTAAATAAAATTTTTGAAATTGTGGAATCTAGTAGAATATTCAAATAACATAAGAAAATTGTAAAATATTTTCTTAGTTAGTAGTCTTTGAGTTATTTTTAATTATTTTTATCTTCTTTTCCCTTTGAATATGAAAGTGTGCTAAGTGTGCAAAATTAAAATAATTAATAATATAATTCAGAATTCACAATCTTCATTTTTTAATAAAAATGCATTTCATTTTTTTTTCAAACCCAATTTTTCTATAAAAAATATATATAAAAATATGAAAAAATTGTTTTAAAATAACATAATATTATTATTATATATTAATATTATAGTAAATCTTCAACTCTTTAAATGTATGCATATATATTTTGTTAGTGCCTATGAGACAGAGACATCTACCTGCTGATCGCTCTCTAGCCGTAGCTGGATGAACCAATCGCAGTTAGTTTCTACCTTACAAATATTAAGGACAAGAGTACTCACTGTATTCACTCTGCTCATCCTGTGTGCCATTCACGGTGCCATCGGGCAGTATCTGTAGCATACTATTCTTCATATATAGCACTACTTTGCGCGATGGTCCCGCCAAATGGGAAATAGTGGAGCGTTCGTTACGATCCAAATTGCTGGGATTATTGTTAAATATGTTGTTGATGTTGGTGCTGCTGCTGTTGGGATTGTTGTTACTGCTACTATTCATGTGTAGATTATTTCTAGAGTTATTCAGTCTTTTCGATTTCGAACCAATGAAATTGCTGTTGATATTGATGTTGCTGGCAGCAGCAGGAACAGCAATTGCCTGCTGTTGCTGCTGTCTATGTTGCAGTTGCTGATGATGCAGATTCTGATGCTGATGTCGGATGCTGCGCTCTGTGCGTGAGAGTATGGCCAAATGTTCACGTGGCGCCGACGAGAAAATGAAGCCCAATCGATCTACATCGGCAACTATTGCTGGTGTTGTGCTGCTGCTGCTGCTGGTGCTGGGTGTTGCTGTGGTGCTTGTGTTTATGGGAGTTGATTGATTTGTAGTGTTTAACGATCGCATATTAAATTCAGCGCTAATACTTTGATTTTGATCTAAACTATATTCATGCCTCAGCACGAAGAGAGGACTATTATGACTATGATCACTTTGTATAGAACTATTACTACTATATTGATTACTGCTATTGTTGTTGTTGTTTGTATTACTACTGTTTGTGGCTTGGTTCGACATAGTCGTTAGCGCAAACGCCAGACCCGCCCGAGGGTTAATCGATAAAAGGAGGGCGCCCAGCAGCGCCAGGGCCCTCCAATTCAATCGCAGGTTTCTTCGCATGAAAGATTACAATTGCAGTTGCACAAGAGTTGTTGCTGTTGCTGCTGCAGTTGCAGTTGCTGTTGTTTTTTCAGTTTTCTTTATATTTCAAGTACTTGCTGTTGGTGTTTATAAAATTTGTTGCTGCCTCAAATTTGTCAGTTGTTGCTGGGCGTGCGACACGCCCTTAAATATCGTTGAAACATATGAACGGCCCGTTTAAGTAACCAAAAAAAAAGAATCGCTACATTCGTTTCGTTATGGATTTTTGTTTTGATTTTTCTTGGTTGTTGTTTTTCTTTCAGTGTATTCGTTTGCTCTTAGAGTTCTGTGTTCCAGTTATACAAATTCTCCCCGCTTGCTGGCAGGAAATTTAGGTTATCATATCGTAGACTTGTTGAACACTTTTCAATTTCATAGATTCATGCCCTTCCTTTAGTTGTTGTTTCTGTTGCAAATCTTCATCTTCGTCTTCCTCGCTGATAATGCATTTTATCAACACCAATGACTTCCTTGTCATGTCAGCACAGTTAACAGCAGTCTTTCAAGTCTGAAAATCAAAAAACGCAATCAATTTCGTGCTGTCGTTATTTTTGCTGTTGCTGGGGCTTAGCTTAATGGTTGCAACGCCAACATGCTGCAGTTACAAAGCTGTAAAGAGAGAGGGGCAGACCGAAGGTTATTGAAAGCAAAAGTATTTGAATAACATGTGAATTTCAAATTGGTATGTTACTAAAATATGAAAAATAAAACAAACTTACTAAAATTTTTAGTAGCTACTTTTTATAATAACATTTATGACTGTCCTATAACTCTTTTGTCCTCTTGTCTTTCTCATATCAACCCGTCTTTCTGCCATTATATTTATCTTCTTTCCTGAGATATCTATATTCAATTATCTAATCTTTCTAATATCATCTTTCTAGAGAACTATCTATCTATCGAACAAACATTTATCTTTCATCTATGTTTAAGCTACTTTAAAGCTTTCCCACATATATTTTCCTTGTTTGTTAAATTTAAATTCAATCTTTGTGAAGCTGTCTTTCTTCCATCTATTCTTTAGATAACTTTCATTTATCTTCACCAGTTTTCTACTTCTTTTAAATTAAGTCTTATCTTCTGTTTCACTCCGTCTTCTTTTTCGTTTGTCCATGCACCTTGAATGAGACTTAACATCTCTTAGAATTACAATCAAAAGATACTTTTTGTAGCTGGAACACCTGCTAAAGACCCAATCCTCAGACATACAACATTTGAAATGTGTTTCGTAAAGATATTCAACACACAGAAGTTATTGCATATTCGAATTGGCTTTGAAAATTCCTACGCCAACATTTAAGATTAGTCGAATTGTATATAAATTCTTCATTCTAAGCGTTTTTATGCGCAATTTTGACATTTAATTAGTGCTGCGGCTATATTAAGCAAACGCCTCACGACGGCCGCAAAGTGGAACAGTTTATTTTTAGGCACTGCGGCTATCAGTGCGAGCACCTCGTAGATACTAAAAACCGAAAACAAAAAAAGATACAATTGTATCTATGGGCGCGTCGAGTGGTCAGCGAGTTACATAAATTCTGCCCAAAAGGGAGACGCTCGCAACGGACAGTTATGCAAAAAACTCGGTGAAAACATCGAAACATCGAAAATGACTTTCCCCCCGCAGCCAGGCAAATGCACAAATTGGCCAACTAAGCGAGCGAAGAAAAGTGGGCAAGAAAAAGATTGGAAAACAACTCGCAAAATGAAGGGAAAACGCGAAATGCAGCGCGACGGGCAAATTGTTGTTTAAAAATAAATGTGGCAACAAAAACAATTCGCGCATAAAACTGTGTCGAATTTGAAAATAATCACGCACTAACTGCAGCAACAGCATCAGCAGCAGCGACAAATGTATCTATGAGATACAATTTGAGGAGGTGCCCCAGAGCTAGCAACGGGGCGGGGCGGGGCGGCTGAGTGACGTTGTCGTTGCACTTAGATGTTGCTGCTGACTTTTTGGCACGTGTTCAGATGCCTACGCAGCAACAGCACCAGTGGCAGCAGCATTTTTTATGCAACATTTAAGTGCAACCCGTCTTAATTACTATAAACAACAACAATTCAATTGCCGTCAACTCGACTAAGCGAAAATAAATAACAGAGAACTCATATGTTGCACGTTGCAAATGTGTCTGTCCGTTTGTCCGACTTGCGGGCCAAATTTCGGGCAGCGAAATGTTAATTGCTTTTTGCTGCGTTGACGTCGCTGTTCTGCAGATAATCAGTCCAAACATACACACACAAGCACGCCCGCATACATCCCATCCGCCCCACTTATGCAATATGCAAAAGCATCGGTGCTTCAAATTTGTCGCTGTTGCCACGCGCGCGTTTTAAAACGCACATAAATCGCCTTCAGTTACGACCTCTCAAAATGCGTTCCAAAAATAAGAGAAAAACGGCATTTGCATACCACAGATGTTTAACACACTCACACACACACACACTTGTCAAAGCCAGGGCCAAAAAGCAAGTTCTTATGCCAGTTGGCAGTCATAAAATACGTTAGCATTTTATTGCCAATATATATGCTTATGTGTGTCTATAAGAACTTTATTGAATATGTTTAGGGTTTTAGAACACTTTCTCTAACATTTTTCATTGTTATATAACATAACAGAGCTGTAAAAACTTGTTAACAGAAAACTGTGGAGCAAATTCATTCAACATGTTTATATTATGTAAGCTGCTGACTTAACATCCTGTTACGGATTTAGAATATTACTTTATCATTTCCCTGCTACCGTTGTTAACATACGTAATTTAACAGAGCAAAATAACATTTCAATGTACATATGTTAAAAAAAGTGTATTGTGTCATAATCAAAAGCTATTAAGAAACAAACAGATAGAGATTTCCATTTAGATAATTGAGAATACCTGAACACCTTTCACTTAACATGCTAGATTTTGTTTTTGTACTAACTAAAAAACGTAAAGCTGCACACCAAGCCAAACAGTTTTTAAATCGCTTTTTATTAAAGAAAAAAGCTTATGAGTATTTAATATATGCATAACCCTTTGCCAACCTCGGCTTGACTTTTATTTATGCCTTTCACCCGAAACAGCTGCCAAAATACAGGCCCAATATGTGTGCCAAGTTGCGTTCTTCCTCTTCCCAATGTAGCTGTTGTTGCTGCTGTTTGGGGCCTGTAGAATTTATGTTAAATATTCTGTAAGGGCATCAAAAGGCCCCAAGCCGCACAGCCGACCACAACAACTGCAACAATAATAAAGGTAAAGCATAAAAATTAAAAAAAAAAACCTGAAGAAAACTATTTAGGGACAAGCGACACATGTGCCAAGTTATAAAAAAATAAAATCAAAACAAAAGGAAAATATCATACCAAAAATAGCTGAAAGAAAAAAGCATTCGGATTGTGTTTAAAGTAACACCTAGACGTCGGCCACAGCAGACAAGTCAAATGTATATTTTAATGATCCCCGCTCCGTTTTTGGGGCATTATGTCTGTCATTCATAAGTTCCATAAGCCCCGGGAGCGATAATCAACAAATTATGAAGAGCATAAAAAACAACAAGAAAATAATGCGCCATATAAGTATGTTATACGACGACCGACTCACATCATGTGATAGCCGATGCCAAGGAGCTGCCAACTTGTGTGGCAATATAATAACAGTTATTGCTGGATCAGCAAATTACCCATTTTTGCTTGGAGTTGCCAGCACGCCTCAAAAAAACCGGAGTTGCCTAATTGAGAAAGCGAAAGTACAGTTTTTGATAAACCAAATCTTATCGCACATATTTCCGCCTCCCCAGCCCCCACATTTGTAATCACAAAATAAAAGAGAAACATTCGACACACCCCATTGTCCGTTCGTATAACCCAAATTCTAAGCGCAACTTTTGCGGCAGCCTTAATCAAATTAATGCTCACATAAAAGCTAATTTAAATTAGAGGCGGTGAAAAAAAAAGAATTTGAATAATAAACAAGTAAGAAAGCTCTAGTCGGGTCTCAGCCCGACTACGAGATCCCCTGAACCAAGTCCGAGCTGATTAAAACAACCTAGCTTACATCTTTTATCTATACATATTACCTCTGCGCGCATATACACATGCACACACACACACAGGCACGCATATACACATGGACACATTTGTATACACATGAACACATATACATGCCATGCACACAGAAGCACGCTCGCCGATTACTGCGTAGTTGATTTGAATGTATGTGTGCACACGTACAGGCTGCTGCAGCGTGCTTTTACAATGTTTCCTTTAATAACTTCTGTACTACTTAACGGATTTGAATGCAATTTTCTGCATTGAATGCTATTAATTTATTGAAAATACGGTATTCACTAAAAAATTTGAAAAAATTAAATTGTGGCTTTGATAATTTTTTTTTTTATAATTTTTTTTTGTGAAATGTGGAGCCGGTATCCAAAATATGAAAAAATAGAAAATGTATTTTATTTACAAAAAGCTAAAAACAAAATTTGGTAGCTGTAGCTAAAAATATGTAAAAGATATGGTCAAAAAACTGAATCTTGATAACGTTTTAAATCGATATCATTGAAACAGAAAAATTTATCGAATATCTAAAACAAACTCGATATTTTCGCTGTATACACAGACCATCATGCAAAATTTGAAGTCTCTAGCTCTTATAGGTTCTGAGATCGACGCGTTCATACATACGGACAGACGGACAGACGGACAGACGGACAGACGGACAGACGGACAGACGGACGGACGGACGGACAGACAGACGGACAGGGCTAAATCGACTCAGCTCGTCACCCTGATCAAGAATATATATACTTTGTGGGGTCTGCCACGCCTCCTTCTGCCTGTTACATACTTTTTGCAAAACCATTATACCCTGATTTCCCATTTTCAATGGGTTCAGGGTATAAAAAGTCAGTTGGCACTTAAAAAATTCGAATGACTGGCAAATGTATGGAGGCAGCTTATATTTTGCAAGAAACAAAATGTATGACGTATTTATTCAAATGTCTTTCATTCAACTACTATTATTAACTATTATTATCTTTTAAATTGTGTAAGAAATATGTTTCCCCAATTATTTTATAGATATTTGGCATGATTTCGCTCAGTGTACTACAAATCGTTCAATAAATTAGACAAGTTCATCTTGTCGCTTGACGACAAGTCGAAACAGTCGCCAAATACAAAAACAACATACATATGTACATTGAAGAGGCTAAAATTGTACAAGTGATCGACTAGGCTATACCCTGTACACTAATTATCTCAAATGTACAGTCCATTTTTTTAAGAAGGTAGTAGCTTGAACTAACTTTGTAAATTTCCTTTTTTGGAAACTACGAGGCATAGAGCATAAGCATAGCAAAGCATTTCAAATTAATACAAAAATGGTATTCAAAATTTCTAAGAACCTAAATATTAAACGCTACCTCTCGGAGAATCCACAAATCAAGTTTCCTAATTGTAGTTCTTATAGAGTCAAAAATTAGGCCAAGTCTAAATCACATAAACCCATAAGGTATTTCTTATTGTAATACCATTTTTACCCTAGACTCAAATCAAATTTAAAGGGTATTAGTATTATAAGAACGCCTGATCAACAATTCTTAGCTCTAACTCCTTTTGAGGCTTAGTTTTGAAAATTATACCTCATTTGTTTTTCTTTTTTAAAGTCAAAATATCAGATATATGAGAGCATTTCATTCAAAATTTCTAATTCAGGTCATATAGAGCTTGACTTCGAATAAGTATAAATAATACTTTTTTCTTTCATAAAGTTTATGCTTCACATATATGCATAAGAACCCTTCAATCAAAATTCATCATTCTGATCAGGAAAACCCCTTTATCAAAGTTTCTAATTCTTACTGTTATAGCTCCTTAGTTCTTATATGTATTACTCATACGTATTTTTTTATAAAGTTCAGAAATTAGCTATTCCACTTCTTCCAGCTTCACTTGGGTATTGTATAGTAAATCTTTCAAGCCCCAATTTACGGGGTATACAAAGATTTTGCTCGCGATTACTAATAGGTAGGCACAGCTGACTTTTTTCAATACTCTGCGAAGACCTAGTCATTGAACTGTCCGCCAAAACCGATTATCGCGCGTTTTTTTGCAGCCCGAAAAAAAGAAGCAAACAATTTATGCGTCTCATATGGGTTTGACATTTGCTTTGTTTAGTTTGGATGTGCTTTTTTTTGTATTTTGTTTATAGGGTTGCGCTGAGAGATGGATGCGAAGTTTGGGAAAGTATCGCCATGGATCGCTGAAGCAAACTGGTCGGCTGTAAATCTGACCAAACTGCGCAACTTAATTAGTTCATGTCAGACGCTTGGCTGCCCCGCACCAGCCTCCCACCCCTCCCTCTCTTTTAGCTTCAACAACAACACTCGCCATAAAGCTGGGGGCTCGCTCTTGAACATTTATCACCTAAGCAACATTTGAAATTTAAATGCGTTTGTTTTTATTTTTCAATGTTCATTTTTTATATGCAAATTTGTACACATCTACTTAGTGGCGGGAACTGCTTCGGAAATTGTGTTATTAATTTAATATAACTGCTGAATATATTTATATATATATTATAGTCAGTTAATATAAATATGCATGGACATTTGCATTAAATAAATACATAAAGCCTGTTTGCCTGAACATTTGAAAGTTACGCTTTTGTTTATTATATTTATTATTGTTGGATTTATTTTGTTTTTTCTTAGCTTGTTTTCAAACAATTTGATGCCATTAATTAAATTTATTTTTTTATTTTTTTATGACAAAAAAATAACAAGTTTAGCCTACCACATTCCAATTATTTTAGTCAAATAAATATATTTTATATATTTCTTTTATTGATAACAAAACTAAAAAAGATTTTTTTTTCTTTATATTAAAAAAAAATTGTATTCTAAGACATATACAAATTTACTTCGATTATTATTTACTAACTAAACTTATTACTAATAAAATATTAAAAAATCGTACTAAAATATATTGTAGAATAGTTAATTTTAAAAAATATTTATTGATATGCTTCTATATACTATATTATAGAGTACTTTTATTATAGATACTATTAGAGAGTACTTCTATTAGATACTATTATAGAGTACTTAAACTCTGCATGTCATAATATTTCGTATTTAACAATCGTATTTCTTTAAATTATTTCAACTTTATTTATATCAAGTGTTTCATTTGCAAGAATATGTTTCCGCACTGGATCTATTTGCCAGCCATTCAGTGCCTCCGCTTACCGCAATTTTAATTTTGGTAATGCAACTTGGCCAAAACAGAGCCTAACCGCAAAACCCAATTACATTATGCTTTATGTGCAAATTATACACTTTTCATGCGCTTCTCTGTGCTATTGTGGTTAAATTTTTTGCTCAACACTTGGATAGCTTCTATTTTTTTTTATATTTCGTATTTAAACTACTATGCGAGGCAATAAAAATAAATTGCCCCAAACAAAACTGGCCGAACAAACAAACAAAGTCATGTTAATGGCGTGTTGTAAGAATTTTTTCGGCTCAATATTTATCTTAAAGCCATACCACTTAAGCGAATTCAATGCCAGAGGTGGGTATATTGCATCTAATAATACCCCGTAAAAGAATAATATTCATTTGATCTATTTATCTTTTATCTTCAGAAATTAATTGTAATCATGATTCAATTGCTGAAAATGTACAATTAGCTTACAAAATCTATTTAGCTCTAGAGTATGTATAAGTCGTTCAAGTTTTCTCTTGAGTGGATTATCTTAATGAAAGCGAAAACATTTTTGAGGAAATAATATATATAATAAATATTTAACAAGTGAAATTATTATAATTTATGCATTGCATATTTACTTAAGCATGTGATATTTGTCTCTTTGCCACAAAAGTCACAAGATAGAATGAAAAATATATATATGTATATATAGTTTACAGACAGTTATATTTATATAAGGTATAAAGTGCTTAGAGTGTGATTGATGTTCGGCGGCATTAGCTGACAGCCTATAGATAAATGAACGTATATTTGAATGCAAACAACAAGATATTAAGATGCATATTGTCTCTGCCAAGTATAATACATATATATACTTATCAACCATACCTCCGTAGATGCATATATACATATATAGATGATTTTCATCTATATATAAGCAGCACTGTTTCTGTTCAATCTCATGGCAATTGTCGATTTTCAATGCAATGCGTTGTCAAACCAAAAAAAAAACTCACGTGTTTACAAAACAATTAATTTTCTTTGGAAAAACAAGAAAAGCAGCAAACTAGCGGTTGGGGCAAAGGGAGGGGAGGGTTAAGAAAAAATGAAAAAGATACCGAAACATAACTCAAACAAAAGGCAACTACACAAATGCACTAATCGTTGTGCACTTCATTTGTAAAGAAACAAAAACAATAACAACAACAACAACTAGAAGAGCTGCAGATACTTGAGCGCTCACTATTTGATACTTGGCAAGCATTCACGAGCATTGAGAAAGCATCGGAATCCAATTGAAAGCAGAGATGAGAACACAGCAGTAGGAAGAAGATGAAGAAAAAAAGTGCAGCGCGCTTTTGTGTAATCCATTTGAACCGGAAGCAATTGGGCCGACGCGTCGCTGCTGCCGCTGCTGCTGTCTGCGTCGCTGCCAGCGTCACAATCCTCTCGAGAAATTAAACAATTTTAAATATTTAGTGCACGAGACAAGCGAGGGCAAAGCCACAGGCAAGCGGATCACATGCGTTCGCTCGCTCGCTGCTAACTACAAAGCAAATATCATTCGCTGAGCTATTGACAAGTGTATCTGAAAGATACTTTTATTTCGATTTGTGCGCGTGCATTTCAAGCTTATATGTTAAGAGCACGCACTGCAACTCAAAGTGGTGACATACTAAGCCTTGCTACCCACAGTAAATGTAAGCTCTAAAGCTGTAAACAGTAGGTCTCCATCTACAGGTTAAACATAGCTATTCCATATCTATATATGTATGTGTTCCTATAACGATTGGAAGTATCTATCAGCCAAAAAAGTGATCGCAAGGAGTCCTTTATGGCTTTTAAGCTTTCAATAGAAGTATCAAAAAATCCATAAACACAACTAAGACTATCTGAAAGGCAAAGTTTCAACAAAGATATCTGTAATTCTAAAGTTCAACTTCTAATATCAAAAAGTATCTTGAAATGTCGTAAACCATTACCAAATATATCTACAGTTGCAGAGTAACCAAAAACTGTCTTAAAAATTTCATCTAATGGTATAACATATCTTTCATCTAAGGTAGAAAATCAAAAAGTATCTAGATCCGTTAAAAGCATAATAAAATGTCTATAATTCAAAAAATTCTATTTAAAGTATATCCATCTTCTCTAAGTATCTGGCAATACTCCAGCTGCCAAAAATTATTTTAGCTTGCTATAATAAATTTCTGCATATTTTAAAATATTATCTACGACCTCTGAAGCTGTCAACAAATGTATCTATGTACTCATAAAGCTTGAGCAGACAGCAATTAATAAAGAAACACA
Organism: Drosophila gaucha; assembly: GCA_035045545.1. Taxonomy (NCBI): domain Eukaryota; kingdom Metazoa; phylum Arthropoda; class Insecta; order Diptera; family Drosophilidae; genus Drosophila; species Drosophila gaucha. The sequence goes on from JAWNOY010000342.1 coordinate 2,190,901, forward strand.
TATGAAATAAAAAATGCACCGACTCCCACACATTTTCGCACATTTATTGTAGTCTAATTAAAAGTCACGCACTTTACGCGCGAAATTGAAATAAAATAGAAAAAGCTCAAAGACAACGCGACGTATTAGTAATGTGAAAAGAGACAGCGACAATTACGTCTAGGATATTTTTAAAATGCGTAAAACAAATAAAATTAAATCAAATACAAATGTGTAGAAAATGCGCGACAATTTTCTTACTTCTCTTTTGTCTTTTTCCTAAAATTTTCTTTTTTGGGGGCTACGTAGTATACCTCTAGTAGTGCGTGTGTGTGTGTGTGTTTGTGAGTTTGTGTAACCAAATGTGTGCCGCACATTATGTGGTCTAGTGTTCACGCTTCGTTAATACAAGGCAAAAAAAAAAGAAGTGCACTTTTTGTTGTTGACTTCTGCTACCCTCCACTGTGGCAGCAATGCTGCTGCTGCTGCTGGCTGGTGCCAGGGGGGCGATAGTTTTTGCGCCACTTTCAGCTAAGTACTTTACAGTATTTACGCATGGCCATAAAACTTGTCGTGCGATAAGAATTATCTAACCAGCGCCCACCCGCCCCTACCATTTCTGTGATGGTTATGATGGTTGTATATCATTCTGCTATTGTTTTTTTTGCATAGAATTCCAGGCCAATCGATCAAGCATTAAGCGTACACAAAATGTGTCAAAGTGCAGATCAGAATGTTTGTTGCCCAATCGCCTAATGAAAAAATATTTAGTTCCATTCTAGAAATATAGCTATTCGAATAGTCCTATAAATATGCGTGCCTGATAATCGTGCAGCTTTTACGACAGCTGCTCAGAAAAAACATGCTACTCTCTAAAGCATAATGAATGAGTCTTTTATTTTACGACTAACTCAATGGAATTTGAATTATTTAATGGCTATGGCTGGCGAGTATCAGTATTGAAAGTCCAATACAATTTGTTTAACATTTCATACAACAATTCTTAACAGTTTCTGTTTTATTGTTTGCCCTTTTGACGCTTGCGTTGACGTAACGCGTTGTATATACGCTTTTCGATTAGGCTGTGGCATAGAAAATGTAATCAGTTATTGCATAATTTATCGGGAAATAGTTAAGGAAAGTTCTCTTCAGTTAATTATGATCAATTTGGATCGTATCTTTTATGTAATTATGGTTTGTTTATTTAAAATAGCATTCAAACTAATAGAAAATGATCTTTCGTTTCGATAGTTTTACCTATCGTTATCAGTACATATCTCTAATGTTTGCGGTCTGTATAGTCTAAATATCATGTGATTAGCAGTTGTTGAACCCAACGCTTGACGTAACAAATAACGCAAATTCGCATGCGGGCGCACACACAGATACAGATACAAAAACAATTGCGAAAACATATATAGATACAGATACAGATACAGATACACATACAGATACAGATACAGATACAAAGGCAGCAGCAGTTGAGCTTAGATAACTAGCAGCATGTTGAACTGTTAGATAACAGCAGCCGGCATTTCTTTTTCTTTCTTTACTTTTTTGTGGAACACTGAAGAATAAAAAGCGAAAAGGTTTGCAAAGTAGTTGAGAGATTAGAACGTGCGTACTATGAGATACGCATGCCGGCACACAAATACAGATACAAATACACAGACAAATACAACTACAATGGGCTAAGAGATGATTTTGCATAAAAAAATGTTAAGAAAACCTATAAATAAGTGAGTGAAAACTGCGCAACGCACATAAAATTCTATTTAATACAAATTTCATTTTCGACTACCTTGTCAGAAGGTTGCTTAAAGATAGAAACAAAAAATTATATCTGAATAAACGGAAAACTACTGCGAATAATTGTTGACTTAACTCTCACAAGTAAAAAAAAAAATTGAAATGCATTTAGTATTAGGATTAAACTAATCAGACTAACTAAGCGCTTAGCTTATTTTAATCAACTTTTTTATAATTTTATTTGTATTTTCTGTTGTTTTGCTGTGCAGGCTTTGAAATCTAATCAAAACATATGAAATCAAATTTATTCACAATTAGCAACTTGCTAATTGAATATGTGCTTTTGCCAATTTTTGTCTTATTATTATTTAAGCCACAGCGAGAGATTTGTCTTTCTTTCATTCACTATTAACCCATAAAAAAAGGCATTGACTTTTAGCTGATGTTTGCGTTGATGAAACTTGGAAATAATATCAAAAAGTTAACTAAGTTTTATACATTTTTTTACAGTTTTTATAAATATTTTATTTATATTTTTAAATGATTCTTCCCATCGGTTGGCAGCCAAGTTCAAAGTATTTCAATTTGTTTGAATGCCAATATTTTAATGGCATACACCGTCACATACATATATTAATACATAAATGTTTATTGCTAAAGTGCACATCTTAATCTAGATAATTTTTTAAAAATCTTTTTAAACATTAATTAGAATCTTTAAAATTCACTCAAGCACAACGGCAATGGAAAATGGTTTTAAATACATTTTTAATTGCAAAACTTTTTTCTTTCTTATTTATTTTCAGCACCGTAAAATGTATTTTTTAGCACACATTTTTTGTTGCGGTAAAATCTTACTTATGTAACGGCATTTTTTTTGTTGTTAACTAAAATTTACGCACCTTTTACGTGTTTTTTCTTTTTGATTTAGTAATTTTTCTGAAGACGTTTTTTGTTGCGTTTTTAATCTTTATATTTTAAAGCACTTTAAAAAATTGCAAAATTTGAATGCAGCAACAATTCAACATTTTCTGGTTTGCACTTTAACACTGCACTCGATTCGAATTTTTATTATTTTTTAAAATATTTTTCTTTAATGCACTTTATTAACTCAACTTTTAATTTTGAAAGACAATTTCTTTTATTTTTTCTTTCACAAAATTTGTTTTGGAAAATTGAAAAATGTGTGAAAATGACGAGAGCAACGACGTCAACGGTGTCGATTTCGAAACTAATGACGAGCATTAACCGGCGAGGCTCGCTCTCAAGATGCTTTACAGACAATATTTAGTAGTTGCTTGGCACAATTCTTGTGTTTTTCGCTATTTCCTTACAGATGTTTCCCTAAAGTTTCCACAAGGTTTCGTCGAGGGTTAAAATATTTGTGAAATCAAACCGAAACAACGATTTCAAAAAACACGATCGACGCTACGCGATGCTACGACAAAACGTCCAAAAAGAAAAACAGTTCGATTTCGAAAAAAATGAAAATGCTGCCGACGGCACAATCAGCGGACCCTCCGCTCAGCGTGTGTTGTCAAATCGTATGCCAGCGAGTGACTAAAACAAAAATTTATTCAACATACGCGGAACCACTCGGATTGCTGGCTCTGTCGCGTCGCTTCGTGTGCACTCGTGAGAGCTCGTGATATCCCGATCTCTGTGTGTGTGTGTGTTATGTTAGGCGAAATTCAAGTAATGTGTTAGACAAATGTAATATTTGACTAACTGTAGGAAATTCATACTTTTTATTTGTAATCATATTTAACTGGTATCAGGAGTGGTTACCCTTTGCTGGCAAACAGTATATAGGAATTGTAGGAAATTCTTATATTACTTTTTATTTTAGCGATTCTTTGGAATCAAGTTAGTAATTCTACCGTGAATTCTTTGAATTTTCAAGTCGTTTTCAAAGAGGTAAATAAATATTTGATTATTTAAGATAGCTAGATGCGGGTTGTTAGGCAGTTCCTGAAAGAGGTTTTTATAAATATTTTTTATTTATACATACATATAAATTTAAGTTAAAAAACATTCATATTCTCAGATTCAGAATTTTTAAATTTTTAATTTTTATTTTTATTATTGTCATAAAAAATCGTTCATTGAGTTCTTAACTATAAAAATTATCTTTGGTGAATTTTAAGCAAATTTAATATATATACGTTTACATATATATATCTTCATTTTATTGTTATCATATATTATTATATATTTTATTATATTATTATATCTAATTATATTATTATTATATTGTTATTATTTAACAAATATATTTTATGGTCTTAACTTACTTAATTTTTTTATTATTATTATTATTATTTTTATTAAGTTTTTAGTTTTTTTTAATCACTTTGACTTTTTTAATAGCAAACTTTAGTTTATTTATAAGTCAAATTAAAAACTTATTTTATAAGATATATGTTGATAGTTGGATTAATAAAATTCGTTTGCTTGAATACACCTATGCAAATTTGCGCTCAGTTCTCTTTTCTTTCAGCTGTACTGCATTTCCTTTTTAGCGTTTTTTTGTGATTACAGCTGGTAGGGTTGGCGTTTGTGCCTTTTGGCGCGTAGACACCTTTTTTTTTGTTAACTTTTTTTTATTTTTGTTTTTGCTTTGGTTGCCGATTTCACAAGTGCACAAATACCAATTAACATTTGCCCAAAGTGCAGCTGACATGGAGAAAAAAAACAGCTAATGACGCACAAAACGCGTCAAACTGAAATATTTTACCAAATTTTATAAGCTCGGAGAGCTGCTCTTAAATTATCTCTGATAAGGGGATGTTGTGTGGGCGTTTCCACTGGCCAAATCGTAATGTTAGCCCATATAACTATATAGCCGTAATAGTTTTTATTTCGGCAATCACAATTTAGTCTAATTGTAAAAATGTAGGCTTGTGTTTAGGTCAGCAGCAACTAAGTCCAGCAAGTGCCAAATGCAGCTTAAGTCTGATATATATGAGGGCCCGAACCGGACGAATTGTTCAGCTAGCTGTTATATATCTTATCTTTGTGATTGTGGGAGCTTTTAAAAATCACATGCCCCACAACTAAAGCAAATAAACGCGATTGATCTTGACAATTTGGCCAAATATAGGCAGCAATTTCTTTGGGGTAGACGTCTGCGTCATTGCTGCTGATAAGAATTATGCAGAGATCTACAGATAAGAGACGTCATAGTAGCTAAAACTATCTGACGGAAGTTTGGAATGCTATATGGTGTTTATTGAAAATTAATCGATCAATACAATTACGTAACACATAAAATACTGGGGACTTTACTGAACAAAGGAATACTTCATATTAATTAATTCAGTAATATGGATTGATAGATATATTATTATTTAAATAACGATCAATCGACTACTATGAACAGGATCGAGTGAACCTAAGAACAAGCCGAAATAAGTAGATTATTTAATAAGGTTATCATTACATTAACAGGACTTCTAGCATGTATTTAGGAATGGTTATTATTATAATGGTATTTAAGTATGGGTATGTGTGTATGTATATGTATATATATGTATGTATATATATGTATGTATGTATGCATTCATGTATGTACAGTGACGAACAAAATTATTGCCCAGCAAGCAATTTTAACTTTCTGGCCACCTTCTGACCCTTTGAATATAGATAAATGCTAAAAAAAAACTTTACCAATTAGATTGAAGTATTTATTATAAATTAACAGAATTTTTTTTAAGTAACAGGTAATATTAATATTAAATGAAATTTAAAAAAAAATGGTGTATTTCGCTGAACAAAATTATTGGCACACCCAAAGAAAAGCTTAAAACTACAATACAACACAAGTAAGAACGCTCTAGTCGGGACTGCCCGACTACGAGATCCCCTGAACCTTTGTTCGAGTTTGCGTTTTTACATACATACAGGAAGATATGAATGCAACAGTAAAATAAAATTTGTTTTTGAATAATAAATGTTGACAGCAGCGGGAATTGAACCTGCGACTCCTCGCTTGCAAGCCATCGTCTCTAACCATATTGTTCTCAGTGACATAGACGCCACTAAAGTAGCAGAGGCGAGAATTACAATTTAGTTTAAATTGCGACTTAACAAACAAAATTCAAAGAAGAATTCTCACATTTGAATGAATGTGTGCACACGTATAGACTGTGTGCACTGCACACGTATTGGCGCTAGATGCCGCATGCTTTTGCCGATTGACAAAATGTTTGGCTTAATAACTTCTATGTTACTAAACGGATGTTGATTACAATTTCAGCATTGATTTCTTTCATTTTACTGAAAATACGGTTTTACTTCAAAAATTTCAAATTAAATTGTGGCTTTAATAATTTTTTTTTAAATTTATTTTGTAAAATGATTAGCTTTCACAGAAAGCTAAGTGCAAAATTTGGTGACTTTAGCTAAAAAGATGTAAAAGATGTGGTCCAAAAACTGAATCTTTATAAAGTTTTTAATCGATATCAGTGAAACAGAAAAAGTTATCTAATATCTAAAACAAACTCGATATGCGCGCTGTATACATAGACCTTCGTGTAAAATTTTCAAGTCTCTAGCTCTTATAGATTCTGAGATCGACGTGTTCATACATACGGACACACGGACTGACAGACGGACGGACAGACAGACGGACAGGGCCAAATCGACTCAGCTCGTAGCCCTGATCAAGAATATATATACTTTATGGGGTCTACTACGCCTCCTTCTGCCTGTTACATACTTTTTGAAAAACCTTTATACCCTGATTTCCCATCCCATCCCCAGCGACGAGCTGAGTCGATTTAGCCCTGTCCGTCCGTCCGTCTGTCCGTCCGTATTATGAACGCGTCGATCTCTGAACCTATAAGAGCTACGGACCTTAAATTTTACACGAAGGTGCTTGTATTCAGCGCTCTTATCATGTTTGTTTTAGATATTCTATAACTTATCCCGTTTAAATGATATCGACTAAATACATTATCGAAATTTAGTTTTTTAAGTATATCTCTTACATATATATTCAAAATTTAGTTTTTAAACTTAAAACTTGCTGTCCTGTTTTCAGTCATCTTTTAAAAAATGGCTGTCCCTTTTTCCCCTTTTTTCACAGCCGTTTGTCCTTTTTTTGCGTCCCGTAGCTGGCATGTATGCCAGCATACATATGTATGTTTCTATATATACATACATATAAATACATATGGATGAATATTGGCTTATAGCAATCATATCAACTTCACTAACAATACCCTTCTACTCGATTCTCAAGAATTTAAGCATTTAAAATGCTCAAGCATTAGTTATACGTGAGGGAAATTTAGTTTTATCTATGTTGAGGCTTGCCATCTGTGTCTCTCTCTCTCCCTCGTCTTCTCTGTCTCTCTCTTTGTTTTTCTCACATTTCTGATTCCTAAATTGTATTAACCCAGCTCAAAATTTCTTTGTATGCACATGTAAATGCCTATAAAAGTTTGTAAATATTAAATATATGAATGAAGATTAATAAATTGTTTGTAAGTAAAATAATTGAATATATTTTAAGTAAACGAAAAAATATATATATATATTTATATATATATATATATATATAGATATATCCTGAATATGAGTTAAATTTAAATTTGTAATACTATTTTTGAAAAATTTTCATCATTACAAATTCCTAAGTCTAATTGAATCGCCTTAAGTGATGTTCCCAAACAAAACTATCTCTTAAGCTCTGTTCCGATCTATGAGCATTCTTTCTAAAACGCATTGCATTTTGAGGCAATGCTGAGTGCAGCTCGCAACCCCATTTTGGGTAGGACGACAACCAGAAACCACATTTGTAACATTTGTGCCCAACATTTCAGTCGATGGCAGCGCATGCCAAATGTCAAGACCCAGCCCCAGCGTTGACCTATAAATAACTAAAGACAACATGCGCTCCCCCGCAGTTTTTGGGCACAATTCTTTCCCGATGCTTTGTCCTTGACTTTGGCCTGGCCATGCTCACACACACGAACAATTAAAATGATTAATTAAGGCGTCGAACAGCAGGACATTTTAGAGCTAATGACTTAATTAAGGCTCTAGCGTTTGTTGAGTGTTTCGGCTTAATGTGCTCGCCTCAACAGCCGCCGACCTTTGACCCTTTTTCCGTGTAATTGCCTAGCCTGAGATGTTGGTTTAATTAAAGCGTAGCCCAGCAAGCAAGTGCCAAGACATTTCTCGATCCCGATCAGGATCAGAACGGGATCCTGCTGCTGCTTCTGCTGCTTCCTCATGCTGAGCTGCTCCCGCATCTAAATGAGTTGCCGCCGCGCAGCTGCTGCGATACGCCGAGCTGTCACATTATTAAACGGTTCGCCGGCTGATCCTGACAAACGTGACTGCCCATTTTACACCTTGTTGTGGAGGGGGTGCCACGCGTTTCTTGCGCGTTTTTAAACGCGCGTTCAAGGCTTCGCGTATTTCCTGCTTGTAAGCTGTCGTTTTGTTGTCGTCCAGTTGTCCAGATTGCAATCCGCATCGTTCCGATTGTCCCAGATTAAATTACAAAATATATTGTCATGTAAATTGTCATGATATGATAGTTGTTATGTCTGCTATAAAGTAGTTGCTGATTTGTACCCTATGGAAGTAAATATGCAGGGCGTCATCAAGCTGTAAAAATATATGTAACAGACTGAACAGTCTTTGCATATAAAAAGATCAGATTTAACAGCTGAGTTTGTTAGGGTTTCTCCAGCCATCTATATAAGTTCAGGAAGTATATGAGAACAAACTTTCAAGTTTAGTATATTCGTATAAAAATATATATCATCATATATTCATTTCGTTATAAATCTACTTCAGCATGTCATTTATAAGCTCTGAAAATAATATGAGTATTTGAGTAATAGTATTTATTGTCAGATTTTTTAATTACAAGAAACTCTTTTACAGAGTAACTACCAATCCCTTATTCTCGCCCACTGCCCTCTCAACTGTTGTTGTTTTGTTTTGATAAACTACGATAACAATTAACAAATAACTTTGTCGCCAGTTCAATCTAATGCGCATTGCCGGCATTTAACTGATTGAGCTAAACAATTTCGCCACAATACATTAGCGTACATTAACTTGTCATCATCATCCAGTTTATATGCGATAGATAATTTATGTCAATAGAATTGTAAACGTCGTCTATCAGCGCATGGCGACAAAGACAGCTAACATTTAGCCAGCAGGCAGACACTTCCAATCAAATCGAATCAATTACAACTTGTTCAGCTAATGTAATAACCAATGCTGCCTTTTGTTTTTTAAGCCAACTGACTGACTGATTAATATGAACAACTTCAAAGATAAATAACTGTGCGCAAAGCAAAATAAGTTCTTAACCCATTCACTGCAATTTGCATGGGATAAAATCTTAGATTAGCTGCTATTTATTTATTAATTATAGTGGTAATTTTTTTTTATTATTGTTTGGATAATTATAATTATCATAATTATTATTGTTATTATTATTTGCTTTGTATTATCAGTTCAATGGTAGTACGTTTTATTTAATGTTATAGCTTTTTGTGATTAAAATCCTGATTTTATTTCTCATAAAAGAACTTTACTCTTAAGATATATAGCTATATCAAAAATTCGTATTTCAATTCGTTTTATTAATATCTTACTATTGTTGTTTAATTAAACTATTGGTTTTTAATTAAAAACTTAATTTGAAGCAACTTTAAAATATTTGATATATAATGCATATTTTATATACATATATGCATGATCTATTTTTATAGCATTAATATGAAAAATTGTTCATGATTGCTGTTTAACATCATTTATTTAAAAAAAAAACTTCACTCTTAAGCAAAGCACATCAAAGATTCATATTTCAGTTCTTAATATTAGTATTAATGTATTTAAATTATTGATTAAAGTGTTCATATGTGAGTCTAAACACAATATTTCCTTCAATTTATTAATAATTAAAAAGTTAGTATGAAGCAACTTTTAATTTCTTTATATGTAATGCATAATTGTATTTTTATATATAAATGCATGATATATTCTTATAGTTTTTATATGAAAACTTTTCTATTGTATATTTAACTATATAACATTTTTGGTTACAAAATACCTCGATCTCTTACCAATTTCAAGAATACGACACAGACTCGTTTAATTTCCGTCAGATTTAAAAAACAAATTCTTGATATTTCTAAACAAAAATTTGTTTTTCCTAGTTTTTTTTCAAAAAAATTTCGAAAAACAAAGTCAAGTGTATATTTCCTAGATCGCAAGGCGAATGCATCGACGGCATGTGTGGTATAAATATGCAAATTTCAATGGACTCTCGTCTCGGATCTGTCGACGCAGCGGTCGCCAGTTGGTCGCCAGTTGGAGTGGCCCCTAGCTGGGTGATCGATTATGCTGGAAGTGATTGCAACAGTTGCTAATCATAATAATAATTGATTTGTAAATATTATGATTCAGATTGCAATGCTAATTAAAGTGCAACCGGACTGAAAAATAATATATCGTCGCGTGATCAAGGTGCAGAGATCACATAATATATATCCAATAAATCAAAGTGTTTTTCTGTCAAAAAGTTAACAATTGACTATGAAGCGAAGTACTCATTGTTAGATATGTATATATATCATATATTTGTAGTTTCATATTTTATATATATATATATATATATATATCTATATATATATATATCCAAAGGCAAAGTGTTAGGTTAGCTTTTTTATATATTTCAAAATTGTGCTCTGAAATGTTGCTGAGCCATGAGCTACTTGGCCAGAAATTGCGACGGCTCTATGTTAGGGAATGGCAGTAAATACTATTCAGTTATATAGTCTCTATATACAATTAGCCAGTTATCAATCCTCAGCTCTGCTTATGCCATTCTACAGAGCCGTTGCTATCGCTGGCAAAGTCTTAGCCAAGGCGCACGCTATCCAGGCGGCCAGGAGACACAGCAGATTTGCCTTCCAAAAAATAAGACCGAGCCGGACAGCCCCGGCAGCGCGGAGTGCGCCGCCGACTGTAGCACCGTTGTGCCCCTATATCACATGTGGATGCGTCTGCACTCCATCGCGCCCAGTTCAACGCGCAGCAATCCATTAGATGATATATGTCGCCTTCGATTGGAACAGCAGCCACTGCAAGAGAATATAGGCCAGGCTATCTCCATGTTCTGGAACAGATTCAATCGCAGGGTCTTCAAAAAGTCCCGAATCAGAGATTCTGCGACGCCAACGGGGAATCACAAAGACAATTCTGCTATTAAGAGCGATCGCTTGAGTTGGAAACAGACATTGGTCATGAGATTTAAGTTGGTAGGAATTGAAAACTAATTTAACACAAACGCCTACTAACTGTGGGGTATATAGTCTTATTTCCGTGACATTGTGTCCATAGCTTACCTTGTCAATTATTATCGATCATTTATCGATTGCTGGACAATTTGAAATATAATAGCACATAACTGGAAACATGGACTTAGACCTATCAAATGGCTTGATGAGCATAAAAAAGTGTACATTTATCGATCAATTAATGAGCGTTCGTTACTTATAATGGAATTCATATTTTAACTTTGATTTGTACATATATTCCTCAAAAATTAGTAGAAATGACTAACTTCTGTTCTATTGCAACTTGCATAAGGCTTTTCTTGTTAGTCAATTGATAAGTAATCGATAATTATCGAAAAGATAACATTTGCATAGATTTAAATCAATTATACATTGATGGTTAGATTCAACTTTGAAATAGGGTTAGTTAAGATATTTTTGTTTGAGTAAACAGAGATAGGCTTAGAAGACACTTTCGATTTGCTTTCGATTAGTATTAAAAACGATCAATCATATATCTTTCCCATTATTGTAGATATCGGAAATACTGGAACAGGCGCTTCTCCCTGTGAATCCAAGTCTTGGCTATGAGAACCAATCAGCTGCCATGGAGGTAATTAACTTAAGACTTATGTACGAGGAACTGAATGCTTTTCTCATTGATTATATCACAAGCAACGATGAATATATGAAAGTCCCATCCCAAACACAAAATGACGTACTTGCAACAGAAAGTGCATAATGCTACTAGAATTACAATAACAATTTTTTCATACTGTTTCATAGTGTTGTATAACGACAGCAATAAACTAAATTGAGCCGCTGCAACGGGTTTTTAGCCAGACTAATTCTAATTTAGTAGACTTTTCACGCCCCTGGGCGTTTGTCAGTCCATAAACTGAGCATAAAATAGTTTGTTTGGCTAAAATCAAGATACGAGTACCCAAGCTAAAAGTCTTTGCCATTGATCGATGGAATTACCGCCCGAAAGTGGTTTAGCCAGTTGCAGAGACTTGGTTACTCTCCGGCTCTGTCGCTATTTATGATTACATTAAATCTATATTTCTATGCTCGCGAACAGGTGCGATGGAGTTTATGTGGCCTTTGCCGAACCTGATCCGATTCTTGACCCATTTCGTTAAGCAGATGCCAGTGATTCATTTGATGAGGCAATTGGCAATTGGCAACTGGCGCCTGACGCCAGCTCCTCTCAGCCACATGAATGTCATCATCATGAAAACTTATGCGTTCGACACATGCAAGCCGAATGCGAATCCATTCGTTGCATTCCATCCCATTGAGGGTGCTTCCCACACGACGACGACAGCTAAATGAATCTCATTTAATTTGCCAAAATATTTATGCATTCCGCATTGGCATTGATTTCTTTGGCTTTCGGCTAACGATTTCGTCGGATTCGATGGCACGCCCAAAATGTGCCGGCCCCTAATTTATGAGCGTTATGAATCAAAGAAATCTGTCACACAACTTTATGACATCTTTTTTCAGAGAGTATTTGCTTTCTGCGTTTTTCTGTTTTCTTCAACTTGTTTCTGGCTGACATTTTAATTTGGCAGCCATCGATGGCAATTTAATAAATTAAGCGCTTGATTCTTAATGGGATCGCACAGTCTGGCCAGTGTTGAGCAATTTATGGGCGGCAAGTGAAGGGCACCTTCACACAGTGCTTACCCAAACGGGAACCTTGAACCACGAATCTGTAAAAGAATTATTTTAGGATCTAGCATAGGGAATTGGGAGAAATTCAGAAGAAAAAGTAGATAAACTTTTTAAAAGTATTTTGTGATAATTCTTAGTTAGTTTAACTAACAGTTAGTGTCAATATATATAAATTTTATATTATATCTTACTCATATTCAAAAAACTATTTTTATGGGTTTTCTTAAATGTAATGCCAACAGAGAAGGATGTTTTATAACAAAAAATAAAAACAATTTATAAATATTTAAAAATTATTAAAAAACATTTTATTTATAAATATATTCCTAAAAATATTTAAAAATTTGTTAGCTTTTTAAATTTATATTAATTATTAATTTTCTTTTTTTGTTTAAATTTCAAATATAATCAAGTTGTTTTTATTTATTTCTTCCTAAATTTTCAATACATTTTAAAGCATGCTTAAAATATAATTTTAAACCAAATATGTTTTTAAGCTACTCAAAAAGTGTTTAAGTTTTTTTTCTCTTTACTCTTTTCTTCATATTTTTAAGAATTTTTGAAATATTCTCTAGTTCTGCTAACTGAACATATTTCTCGCAGTTCATTTCTTAATGCTTAATCATTTTTCAAATATTTGGAATATTTAAGCTATTCATAAGCTAAAGTTCTTAAATTTCTCTTCTACAAACAAATTCCTAAGCTCCAGACGCATTTCAGCTTTCATCTTATCTATGGTAGCTCCTTGTCTTGTTACCGATTCCCATGGAACAGACAGACACCTGTCTAATGATTAGGCCACTGAGAGAAAGAGAAAAAGTCTTGAAGCTTTAATGTGAGCAATTTTTATTGTGGCTGCAACGAAATCGATATCAATATCGCGGCTATTAACCAAATCAGTGGAACGGCTATCGCGCGATAGACAACAATTTATGGAAGTTGCCAGCAATAACAATTAATAAAATTAGAAGAAAAAATATAAAATAAAAAAATACTCAGCGCCGGCAGCTCTGGTGGCCAATGGAGCATTTGGGGAGCTCAGATTACGGTGCTATCAAAACTTAATCAAATGTGAGAGACGAGACAAAAGAGAGGCATTGAGCATTGAGAACTCTAGAAATCTGTGTTCCTCCTCTACTATCATCTATTTGGGATGCTATCTTAAAGAGCTGCAAACCGGCCACGGCTGAGCCCGTTAAGACGAGCAGCCCGAATTGCTATGGAAAGTCTGTTAAGAGTCTGGAGTCTAGACTGTAATCCTTTGGAGATCTTGTTGTGCGATAAACTTGGCTCTGCGTCTGATTAGTGTGGCCTAATGTGACAGCCAAGCGACGTTCCAGATGCAGTTCCTAACTGTAGTTAGTTTTTTCTATCTCCCTCTCTCTCTCTCTCTCTCTTTCTCTCGCTCTGTCGTTCTCTGTCTCTTTTTGAGTGATGTAATTGGAGCGGCAGCCAAGCATTGTTGACCAGCCCGGGCCTTGGCTTGCCGCATAAATCAAGGTGCAACAACATGTTAGATGCCGACGCGAGGCAACTTGTTGAACAGGCCCAACCAAAAGGAAAAACCGGCTGCTGCGGTTGCCAGCGCCCCCAACAACAACAACACCTTGATTGTCCTTAGGTAATACGATAGTGTGTTTGGCACCCTTTCTATACCCTGTATGCTTTGAAAATGGCTGTGGAAAGGGTAGCTTGCAAATGCATAGAAAAGATTGCAATTGTGTTCAGTTATTCGGATCGCGATTTAAGTTTGCTTTTGTTTAAAGTTCAGTTTATATACCTGAAATTGATTCAGTCAATTTTATATCCAGTCTCAACTGAGTCTTAAAATATCTTTGGTAATTATTTTAATTTTCCTATATTTCTTAACATTTTTAAACATATTCAGAATTGGAAATAAACTGTCAAATGATTGAAAGCTTTATTTTCATATGGCTCATAAAATTATTAATAAATTAAATTTTAATAAAATTCTTTATTAAAGTTATTTTGAATTCAGTTTGGCTAAGGTTTAGTTCTTTCTGTTCTTCGTACAGCTAACAAGATTCAAGTTTCGGTTGCTAAAACGATTATTTGAGTTCTGGTCTAAAACTGTGTAAACTGAAATTGCGCTTCATAAATGATATGAATTTATTTAAGAATATAATATATTTAAGTATTTACTGCAAGCAGCAGAGTACATGGGTCTCGGTCGCCCTGGGCTAAAAACAATTTTCCTGCCCTCTTATTCAAGCAATTTCAATGCATTTCGATACTGAAGAAAGAAAGTAAGGTGTCTGTAATGCAATAAGAAGCAAAAAGAAAACAAAAAGTAGCAATTCTAGAGATCTTTTCGCCAAGAACAGTCATATCATTCCCTGACTGAAAGACTGTTCGCTTGAATACCTTAATATAAGAATCTTCAAAAACTTGATATTTTATAAAATATTCTTTTTTTAATTCTTTTTTAAAATATAGAGTAAGTTTCAATTTTAATGCATCTCATATAAAAATCAGCAATACAAAATACTTCTTACGCTCATAATTCATATTTGATTTACCACAGTATGTTTTTTTTAATTTCATTGATAATTTAAGCATATAAAATACATTGTTCAATGGGTTTATGTTGTGTAAATGAATGTAATTGGTTGGAACTGTGCAACAACTTGATGGTATAAAGTCAATATATTCTTGATAAGGAGGACAAGCTGGGTTGATCAAAATATTTCTGTCCTACAAAAGAGACCCATATTTGAGATAAATATTCTCGTAAGCTATACGTAAACTCTTTCTCTTAGTTTTTCATCCTATTTCCATAATAGGCACATTAAGAAAATAAATTGTATATTGAAGTAGCCAAGCAGTAGCTGCATATAACATAACTAATTGCAAATGTTTCTTGCTCAACTGGTTATAGGATATCTTTCAGTAGAGCACTCTTGTGTGCTTATCAATGCATCATGCAGCAGACCTCGCCCCTGCCCCCAACACCACCCCAGCTCCTGCTCCTGTCCCGCATATGCCGTTAAGATTTACGAGTGTGTGTGTGTGTTTGTGACAGGGCAACGCCTTGTTTAAGTCCCGCGTGTGGTCCTCATTTAATTACAACTCAATGAGTTCGAACGAACTCGCCCAACAGGTGGTGTCCGCGGAATTCCCCCCACAAAAATATTTACTTATATAAACATGTATACATATTCAAATGCAACTCCCCTGAACACCTCATCAAAAAAATCGAGGCACATGCATCAACTGCTGCCCAAATCACTTGACACAAAATATTCTTTAACTGATTGAGCATTGACATTGAACTCTTTTTTCTTCATTCAAGTGTTATCTGAAACGATCGAAAAACAACAGCAACAACAACAACAACAACATCAACAAAATATCTGATCGGAAACGCAGGCAGTTCGTGAGAATACCCCAAACGTTGACATATCTTAATAATCTGTTCATAAAAATAAAGTGGAAGGTGCATAAATGTCAAAAAAATACTCCGCTCATATATCAAAAATGCATAAGTTTACCG
Source organism: Drosophila gaucha (assembly GCA_035045545.1). Lineage (NCBI taxonomy): Eukaryota > Metazoa > Arthropoda > Insecta > Diptera > Drosophilidae > Drosophila > Drosophila gaucha. The sequence continues at coordinate 2,207,137 of JAWNOY010000342.1, forward strand.
TTAGATGATGCGTTAATCGCTTCAATTTTCAGCTCAATATTAGCTAATAGCTGCATGAGAGGAAGATTTTGAGTTGAAACTGCCTTTTGTTGCTCTTAAATGCCAATTTAATTAACTCTGCTAACAGCAAGAGTAAACGAAAGAGAAAAAGGTAACAAGAAAATGCCGAATAAGAAATACACTTGCTGCATTATCCCTTTGCCTGAGAAGGTATTTTTTTATACCCTGAACCACATTGAAAATGGCAAAACAGGGTATAATTGTTTTATAGTATAGTATGTAACAATCAGAAGGAGGCGTGGCAACCCCACGGATCAGGACGACGAGCTGAGTCGTTGTAGCTCAGTCCGCCTGTCCGTCTGTCCGTCGTATGTACCGCGTCGATCTCAGAACCTGTAAGAGCTACAGACTTGAAAGACACTACGGTCCTTGTATACAGCGCGCATGTCAAGTTTCTTTCAGATATTCGATAACTTTTCCTGTTTCCATGTTATCGATTTAAGACGTTATTGAGATTAAGTCTTTGAATCATATCTCTTGCATCTTTTTAGCTACAGTCACCAAATGTTGCATTTAGCTTTTTATAAATAATATACGATTTCGGGTTTTCTTCGATTTCGGATACCCGCTGCACATTTTACAAAATCAATTTAGTTTAAGTGTAGCTGCAAATATACCCACAATTCAAATTGTTTCATTTTTTTTTAGGTAAACCCGTATTTTCAATAAAATAAAAGGATTCCATGCTGAAAATTTCATCAAAGTTCTTTAAGTAACACAGAAGTTATTACAGAAATCATTTTCATGATCGGCGGCAGCTGCGCCATGTGCTTTATACTTGTTCAGACATATATTGAAGTGCTTGGGGATCTCGTAGTCGGGCAGTCCCGTCTATAGCGTTTTTACTTGTTTTCAATACCATTTTTATAAATTGAATAACTATATTATAAAGTTACTTTAAATAGCTTTATCTAATGTTACATATTTTGTGTCTGAATTGCAATACCCTTAGCAAGAGTATTACCAAAAATACATGTGTTTGCCTTGAAGGCTGGCGCTTAGTTTGAGGGTCGAGTTAAAACAAATTTTTCCTGATTTACTTTTGGTTTTGCCATAAAAACGATGCGGCTGCAAGTCAAAAGCTAATTGAAACGACTTTATTACTACCAAAAATTGAACGTTTTAAATGTTGTATGTATTTATATATGTGTACATTTATACTTGTATATATAGCCGCAGGATATTTACAGCAGAGAGAGAGAAAGGGAGCAAAGCGAAGGCGTCAACTGAAATTTTTATGTGCCAACGGATATTTATACGTTTTAATGGCTTACGAATTGTGTTTACCAAGTTGCAGACGGAAAGACTGGCGACCGGCGCTTGGAGCCCGATGGCAATGCTGAAATTTTACAACTTTCGCAGGAAATGCAGGCGAGCCGAAAGGAAACACAATCCTTAACAATAAATATGAGCCAAAGATGAAACTAAAACAGAATTTAATAATTTACGAGCTCATGAACTGGTCAGAGAAAATGGAAACCCCCCAGCGTCCGTCCGTTTGGGGTCCCTAACTTGAGCTAAAAAAAATACAACAATGCCAGGCATTTCATAGAGCTCGTGATGCCACTTGCTGCATGTGGTGTCAACTGATCTTGCTTGCAACACAGACGCCAACAACACCTGTGGCCTCTGGCCCGGTGCGGAGCAAAGGGCGGCCAGAACAAATCTCTGTTGAAATCGATATTTTTCTTGTGTTTTTGCGGTTGAGAACATTTCTATTGAATTTGATGGGTCGGCGAACCGGTTTCGATTTGAATCGTATTGCATTGATATCGAATTGGTACATTTGTTTTTCCTTTTCAAAATATTTCGACATTTTTATTGATTCCATTGGCTGTGAGTCATTTGAGCTTTGGACTTGACGCAGTGAGATTTGTGGGAGCGGGCGCGTCATCGTCCATATTTTGGACATGCCCAATAAAAATTCAAAATTAACGTAGAATGCGTCAAATTTTTGATTGATCGAAAAACCGCAACGGAATACGCTGCCAGGAATTAGAAATAGTTTTTGCAGTTGCGTAAATTGGAAACGTGTGTGAATCTGTGCACGTAGCACTCCAGCGCAACGCTGACCACAGCACATAGACATATTTGCTTACCAATAAAGAACAAATAAATTAATAAGCAAAATCAAATAGAATTTCAACGTATGGGGGTTTTTCTATATGGTTGCTCACAGTTGAATTAACTTATATTGTACTGCATAAAATATGTTCATTTTTTTATTTATTTCATTTATTATATTTTGCCATATATTTATTGCGTACGTTTTTAAAATATTCTAATCAATATTATTTATGTGTAGTTTTGTTCTTTTCGAAATGCGCGCCATTTGCCCGACACATGCATACAACTCTGTGCACTACTTTGCCTAGGTGGCAACGCTATGTGCGCCTTACGTGACAAGCACTTAACCAATTGGCTCTTACGTTTTTCTATTTGTCACTTCGTTTAGTTTTTTCTTGCGAACAACGCGCAGAGCGCATCCATAATGGCAAAGGTCGTAGCGCGTCTAACGGTTAAAACCAGTGCATTTTTAACACAACAACAAAGTGCGGCAGTGTTTAAATCGTGTTGCCGTAATGCTAGCACAGGGTTTTCAAACAAATACCAGCCAAGGAACACACGACGTATGCTGGTGCTGGTGGGAGGCGGTGTTGTCTCATTAACGGCACTGGCTGCCTTTATTCGCCTGCGAAGCGGCGCCAATACAGCGAATGCAATGCGAAAGAAGAGCCTGGTAATTAATAGCAAAGCGATAAACAATAGTAGCTAGTGATAACGGTGCATTTGTGTGAGTGTATGTGCATGTGGAAAAGTCAATATATGACCGTAAAAGACTCGCGCAGTTATTTTTAGCTTGGGGCAGCTTACGTTACGCAGCCCAGCCAGCTGTTGCGTTTGACAGAACGTAACATGAAAACAGCTGTTTAGCAACTAGTGTGTGTGCGTGTGTTGGGTGTTTGTTGTGCTCGCCGCATTCGCTGCGCTTTTTAGTTGTGTTTGCTTAGATTGGCTTTTAATAAACAACAACAAACTCGCCGCTATAGCAGAACAACTAAATTTGTGACGATTAATCATTTTTTACTAGCTGCAGGTCTTAGACAACTAACAACAAAACAAAAGTGGTTCACGGTCTTTATCGCTTTTGGGGGCGCCGTTTCCCATTTGGTTTTTGTTATTGTTGTCTTTGCGTGCTCAAGTTCATTGAACAACACTAAAAATAATAGCAACAACAACAACAATAAAGTTGTCTTCCAACCTGTTGACATTGTCAGATATTTTAGTGTTGCTAAACCTCAAAGTTGTTGACGTGCCGTTGCGTGTTGTCGCTCTGATAAGCATTTTATTGTTGTTCCATTTATTTTGGGGTGTGAAGAGCTAATATTTGAATGAAGTACTTGGGGCAATTAATTGTCAAAGCTTGAGCAATGTATACTACATTGGGTTCTCTGTAACTCTAGATTGTGGCTTGTCTTCAACAATGGAATTCTTTGGAATGGAAAGTTGTGGTTTTGGTCCAGTCACTCGGATTAGTAATATCGTTTGCACAGAGAACTCTACAAAATAAATTAGAAATATTTTTGCAAAACTTAAGTGTTTTTTTGCCAAGAATTTGAAAATGTCTTTGTCATTCATTTTCTGACCAGATGTTTGGGTTATTTCAATTTTTTCCATTTTAGTTCCGTTTGTTAAGTGCAGCAAATCAAGTCAGAGTGCTGCTGTAGGGCACAAGGGACTGCTTACTCGTTCACTTTCCAAAAACTGGTTTTCCACATTCGATCAAAACGACAAGGGATCACATTTCTTGTCGAAAATCGTAAAATTACTGTAATTCGGCATAATAGACTGTGATTCTCTCAAAACTTTACCTTTACCTAACTCGTACGTATCCCTACGTTTGAACTCCGATAATTTGGCGTAGGGTTTCATATGATCTTTTAAGAAAAAGTTACCTTTCTGGTACATATGTAAGGTCATATTTCCTGCAAAACCTTTACTTATTGAACTCGCAACGATCCCAACATTTAGCTCCCATAATTGGCAGATACCAGTTTTGATTAGATAAATACAGCCCTTCAGATATTCGTAGCTGATTTGAGCCTGTCTACATGGAATCTACTTATCTGTCACTTTCAACCAGACACTTGTACTTGATATTCAAGAGGTATTTGGACACATTAATACCCTAATTTGCATGCCCATATCTTATAAAATCTAAGTGCTCTTGAATATTTAATTGGCTTTGCATTAATTTCAACAAAAATGCCACACACACAAAAAAGAAAATGCTTTATGTGCCGCAATTGTGCATGTTGTTTGCCACACACCTTGAAATGCCCAACGAACGAGAACAACAACAAGTAATAATAATAATAATAATGAAAAGTGCATTTGGTTTAGTTGATAAAGTGTCCAAGTAGCTGCGAACTCCGCCCACGCACCTGACAACGTGCCCACAGAACGTACGCTGACACGAATGCCAGTTGCCACAAAATTTATCTATCAATCGATCTGGCTAGTGTGGATTTGGATACACCCACCATAAGGTTGGCTGGCTGAATGGCTGCCAGGCCCAATGCCAGACGCAGGCGTGGTTATGTTTCGGGCCGCAGCGTCCCTGACATGTGCCAAGTCCCTGAGCCGAGTTATGACAACCACGACGACTGCCTCTCGAGATGATGAATGAGTTTTAATTGTTGCCTATAAAAAAAAAAGAATGAAAACAGCGCCTGCAGAGCGCCTGCGGCTCTCCTGACTGGTCTCTGGATGATGTCAGCCGAACTTATGAAGAATTAACACACGATTCAATTGCAGCGCGTGGGCGTGAAGTGCTGCTGGCTGGCTGCTGCACATGTCTAACATTCAAATTGCGCACCGCACTTTGTCTTATTAAGACCAATACCCATTGAAAATGGTTTAGCAAAAGGCAGAGGGTGGCAACTGTCATAGAACTGTCAGAATTGTCTCAACCTTTGTAAAAGCTTGTCGGCGCCTTAGCCTTCTGGCTAACAGTTTAATTGTTCTATAGGAAAAAGAATGTGTAGCCACGTTTGAAAACTATTATAATTGAGAACTTTAATAATATAGTTCAATATAATTACTTTAGTATAGTAGTAAAAGATAGACTTAAGTCTTTTAATGTAAGTAAGAAGTAAACCTTCTTTTCCCTGCTTTTTTCTTCGGGATCTCTCTAATGAATATGATTTTTTATTTATATATATCTATATATTTGATTGTGTAACAAATGGTGTCTGACAATGCTTTATAAAGGTCCTTTTCCATCCATTTTCCACTGTTTAAATGGAATGCATAAAAGACACTTCTAGAGCTTAGCTTTGTAGTGTCTATAATTCGACCCATGCGCTGACTATATATAACTCAATCAATCTATCAACCTATCAGGATCAAGACTTTAAATAGATTGCATATAATTATAATTTACGCTTTTACAGAGTATCTGCTAGTCGTACACCGGCAACTGGATCACTCTTGCCCCAGACAGTCGAGTTTTGCATGTGGTCTGGAAATTGAGTCATTTCTTGCCCACATTTTGTGTATGTGGCATTAAATGTCAGATTTATGGAGCTTAAGCCAATTTATTTTATAAGCATATATGTCCGCATGGGCCGACCCCCAAAAAATCTTGTGACCGAATCAATTTGGCACTTTATTGGTCCGGGCTGCTTAGCCTTGCTTAACGTGGGAATCCTGTCCGAACCATCAATATTGCACTTTAGAGCCATACGCAGCAGACTACAAATAAGCGATATTTATACATACATATATATCTGATGTATTGATAATAAGTTTGCAGTTCAAGTCGCGTTTAAGCATTAATCAAAACGTCACCAGGCGCTCGGCCTGGTTTCCGATATCGATCGGTTATTTGTCGTCTGCATTTGCCGCCTTTGTGCGCCAGCTACGGAAATCACTGGCGATCCAATCTGGTGCTGATTTATACCCATTGTATATATATGTGTATATGCATATCAAATTACCAAACGATTCATCTTTTATCGTCTATCAATAAAGCATCGCGATGACACCGATCTGGAGAATGTGAAACTAACCGCACGCGAGAGGCGCTTCATTAAATTCGCTTCCGTGGAGTACGAGGATCAGCTGTATATGACACCACAAGATTTTCTGGAATCTGTCGTGGAGCAGGAGCCCAGACGTGAGTATAAATAATTGCTTAATTAAATGAAGTATGGTTAATAATTATTAAACTTTCAGCTCGTCTGAAACGTCGCGTGTTGAGCACCGATGAGGTGGAAAAATACAAGGATCAAACGCCAGCTGTCAAAAAGGGTTCCTCACATCTCTTTCGCAATCTCAGGGACAAGGGTATATAGCTTCAACAGAATGTTAAATTGAGTTTGCAAGTAAACGAATAATTATCTTTATTTAAAACAGGCATTGTTTCCTACACGGAGTATTTGTTCCTGCTCTCCGTTCTGACCAGTAAGTAGAAGACCATAGTCAAGCAGCAGACGAGTTTAAAGTTTTGTGAAATATATATTAAAAAAAATATATTGTAAAGTGTATGTTTATAAAGTCTTTGAATTCCCACTAAAGAAATATATTTATATATTACAGAACCCAAGTCCGGCTTTCGCATTGCCTTCAACATGTTCGACACGGATGGTAATCAGCGTGTGGATAAGGCTGAATTTCTAGTCGTGAGTATATTAAGGAATAACTGTAATAGATATGTATGTTTTATATGTGACCAATACTGATTTTATTAAGTCTTTTTTTATAAAATTTCTTTTATTATATTTGCATTTTTTGCGATGTGTATATTCTTTTTTTATTTTAAGTTATTAAATTGTTTATTTTTATATTTTACCATTTTTCCTTATATTCTAATTTAACAGATTATTTCCATTTTGGCTGGCGCCTTTAAGTCCATACAAGATGTGGAACCAAAGACCAAAGCAGTTGTAAGATGAATTTATTTTTTTATTAATCATTATTACATTTAAAACAATTTAATATTCTACCTAAATAGCCAGCGTTAGCAACAGGATTTTTTTATTTTTAAATATTTTTTGTTAAAATTTTCTTTTATTGCTATAATTTATTTAATAATATAATATAGCTACGGCGTTTAGTACCCTATGAAGAGCCGACAGTTTCGAAAAGTTTACCAGCTCCACGACCCAAGGGTCTTGTAAGTCTACGAGAAATCGACAAAATAAAAACAAATTCCTATGGCTTTGCTTTCAGCAACAAAAACTACGCTCGACGTTGTAAAATATGCGCTGAACGCATACGTAGAAGCTTAGCATAGTTACGTTAGTTCCACGTTAGTCTACGTTACGTTACGTTATGTTATGTTACGCTATGTTATGTACAAAGCTGTACAGCTTGCTTTTCATATTGCCTAGCTTTTTATATTATATTTCTTATCAATTTTGTATGCTTTTAAATTTGATTACGTTATGCACTTACGTTTTGTTCCGTTTTTTTACGTTCCTTATAAAAAAAACCTTTACCTCTCTGCAACCGAAACCCCCAACTAAACCATACCTAACGTTTTTCTCTCCAAATCTAACATCCCCCAAATACCCCTCCACTCGAATATAAATATAACTGAAAAATCCCAAGATGGAGCGCATATTCAGCGGCGCATGGAAAGAAAAACACGGCGACCAGTCGTCGGAAGATTCCGATTGCGATAGCGATGAAAAGCCCCTCGAGGTAAGGTTGAGCATGCGACTTTTAATTGCACTGTGTCTAATTTGCATTTATATTATCTATGAAAACTTGTTGTTTATATAAATATATCAATTTACAGCGGGATTATGTGGATGACCAGGAGGGACTGCAGCGACGTCATGTAGTGTCCACCACCCTGCAGCTGCATCTGTTCGGCAAGCGTGGCACCGGGGTCATTAACTTCGATAATTTCTATCGCTTCATGGACAATCTGCAGACTGAGGTGCTGGAGCTGGAGTTCAATGAGTTCTCTAAGGGACAAAGCTTTATTACGGAACTAGACTTTGCCAAGATCTTGCTGCGCTATACTTACCTGGCCACAGATGAGTACGATGTGTTTCTGGAGCGTTTGCTGCAGCGCGTCAAGGACGAGAAGGGCATTTCCTTTAATGATTTTCGTGACTTCTGTCATTTTCTCAACAATCTCGATGATTTTACCATAGCCATGCGCATGTACACCCTGGCCGATCGGTCCATATCCAAGGGTGAGTCAAGTGATATATATAGTGTTTGAATATAAATCTGTTTGCTCATAAATTTTACAACTTTTGAACAGATGAATTTGCTCGCGCTGCTAAAATCTGTACGGGCTATTCCCTCAGTCAGCATTTGATTGATACGGTGTTTGCCATATTCGATGCGGATGGCGATGGCATGCTGCATTATAAGGAGTTCATAGCCATTATGAAGGATCGCTTGCATCGCGGCTTCAGAGTAAGTGGTCGTTTCTTTGATTACAATGAGGCACTGGATGCATACGATGATCCTGAGTATCCCATGTTCCAAGCCTGGCGCCACAGCGTCTGTCGCCAATTGGACTTCTACATTGACAGCGATGCGCTTTGGCATTAAACTAAAACTGCTTTTGTTCCCGTTATCGCTTATGTGTGTCTCATTTGTGTATGTGTGTGTGCGTTTAATTGGTTTTAAGCTTTACTCATTGTTTGTGCTTAAGCTTTAATGTTCCTTATTTATATCTGTTTAATATATATTTTAATTTGTGACCAATTGTTTAACGACTCAATTGGATTTCAAGCACGATTTTAAGAGATTATTTTTATTTTTAAGCTCTTAATTGGCCATAAACATATTAAATTTTACCTATACACAATAAATTGGCTTTTTATTTAACGTTTAGTATTGAAATTGTTATGTATACTTAATTTAATTTAAATCATTGTTGAATGTTAGGGTTATGACTGCCATTAATTAAGCTGTTTTATAAATTACTTTTGCTCATATAAATTCAGTTTAATTTATGAAGGAATACCCCAATTAATTTCACTATTTCGTTTTTTTCTCACACCTCTCATCCACTCACAAGTCATCGCCTTTATTTGTTAATTTGTTTGTTATTGTTGTTGCTGATCAGCTAATCAAATATTTTTGTTATGCCAAAACGTTTGTTATTGTGGACAAACCTGACTCACATGCCCATACAGCCCCGGTCTAAAGTTCCGATTTAGTCAATGTGTGGCAAATACACTCGTGCTTTTTTGTTATTTCCTAGCAAGACGCTGAAATGATTGAGATGAGGTATAAAAAACCTAAGGCTACAAATGCTGCCGAAGCAAAGGTTGGTTCTAGATGGTATGGAACCCCCAGTTTTTTTTTCGCTCTGCGTCTCATACACTTGTCGTATCTCCCACTATTTCGCACTATAACTATGTTTTGACTAGTTCAACTTAGCCTAAACTAATTAATAAAACACTATTGCCTTACAGTCTACGGCCAAGTCAGAGGGCTGGGATGCCTTTAAGCACTGTCTGCATCATGAAATGTTAGCCCTTAAGAAGCCATCCTATTAGAGTGGCCGAAACCCAGAAACACTCTGTTGATATGAAGAAACTTAACTACGCCAAAGTGAAACAAAAACATAAAAATATGTATAACCAAATTCTAGTTACAAATTATTTTCTTCTAAAGAAACAAAAACCAAATCTCTTGTTTTTAGCTCAAAGTACATAAAAGCATAAATTATTATTGTTAAATTATAAAACGTAATTTGTTTACGCATTTGTTATTAATAAAAATCTCGCATTTCCTTAGATGACTTCACATTTTATAGGCAAAATATGCTGTTGTTAAATTGAATTTCCAATTTGAGCCAAGCAACGCCAGGTATTTTAATGTTAACATAATCAAATAATGTTAAGTTATGTTACTCTCTAGAGCAGCTTTTTTAATATTTAATCAAACAAAAGGTTCAGTCTCCGATTTCCACAGCTTATAGAGAGACTTTTATAAAAATTTAACTGAAATACCAAGCGAACATACCAGGCATGCATAACCTGCTGGGTCATCTCATTCTTTGTTATATTAATTGTAAGATTTGCTTTTATTATCCAAAGGAATATTGGGATCATCAAGGAACCATTATGTAGGCTAAACGAAGAACTACATTTTATAAGAACTTTTCATATAGTTAAATAATTCATTTTTATTAAATTTATCAAAATGCAAATAAGGCTGTTTAAGGGGTATAGAAATGTGCATAGGATAAAAAAATCTTGTTTTGCAATTATAAAATGTTTAATACTAAGTGCATTTTTTTTCAATTATAAGAACAACTTAGCTATAAGTTACGATCCAGAGAATATTCTTCCACTCTCCATATATTTTGCTTGTTTTTTTTTTATCCGAGTCTCTTAACTAATGCATCAATATACATCTATATAGGCATATAAAACTTGCACTATTTTCTATATAAATTTGCACTTGGGCATTAAACAGAACTACATAAAATTATCACAGTTAAATTGCGTGCATTCGATAGATACACTTTTCATATCGTTTCACTTGCCTAGACTTATCGTACACTCATTATATATATATATGTATAAAAATAGGTTTAGCTTTTATCTTTCGCATGAATTTTTAGATCAGTACGGTTTTGATAGATTTGGCTAATTAAAATTTAAAATGAAATTGGGGAATTATTTGGAATAGTTGCATAAATGAATTGCACAATTAAAATTATAATAATTATTACTAATTATAATAAAAATAATATTATTAATAAAAGTTTACCTAGTAAAGTGCTATAGTTTTACTTCTAGTCCGTCGTAGCCGACGGCAGTGTCCAGCTAACAAATTTCTCTTTCTCCTGCTCCTTGGCGCCCGCTGCATAATTTCGATTACTCGGTTTGGAACGTCTAAATTTGAAATTGGCAAATACATCGCGTTTGCCCATGTCCGGATCGAGTGTCTGCGTATCTGACTCCAAGTTGCGTTGCAGCCCCACACCGGCCATAAGATCCTCGTTGACTGGTTTGCGAAAGTTGTAGGCGCCCTTTCGCTGCTTTAATTGCTGCTGCTGCTGCTGAGTCAGCGATGACGGCGCTGGTGGCGTCTTTTTGGGACTGCCCACCTTGGGCAGCGGCTTAGGATCGCGCATTAGCATGGGAAACATCGCATCATCTGCATCAAAGTACCATGGACGTGAAAAATGAAAGCCGACACTGTAGTACGGCTTGAAGATGGGCTCGTTGGAGCAAATACTGAATGCATGATATGCATGCGAGATAAGCTGCGGAAATCGTTCCACCCAGTAGTTCGTGAACTCGTGTGGTATACAGCCAAGCAATTCCTGTGCCTCGGGCGTGAGCTCGTGGTAATGATGTTTTTTATTGCGCAGAGCGCGCAATAAATCCCGTACACTGGCACCCATATATCCGCGATATTTTCTCAAATCATCCGTTATCAATGGATCCAAATGCTTGTTCCAATCGTCAAGAACAACAATGCGTCCATTCTTCTCCAACGATTTGAGTGGCTCGCTATGAAATTGCAGCTTCTCCACACGATCACTAACATCCTGCAGAAAGCTGAGCATTTTGGGCTCATCCCAGAAGAGTGGATGGTTGCCAATGCAGCGCGCCGGCGGACGAAACTGTGGATCCTTGTGTATCATATCAGATATGAGCTGCTCTGCCAGTACCTAAAAAGAAGTATTTGAATATGGGTATACATAGGTTTTGAGGCCGTTTTAAACTTACAATTCTGCTGTGTTCATTGTCATCTTCGGCGCGCAGCTTGGACAAATTGTATTCATACGAGAGTATATTCGCCTGACGCTTGATATTGTCTCCAAAGGCATGATGACCGCCGCTCAGCACATAATAATAGACACAACCCAGCGAGAATATGTCCACAGCGGTGGTCTGTAACGAATACATTGCTTGAGCTTTCTTTTTAAATCTTCATTGAGAGCAAAAGGACTTACGGTTCGCTGAGCGCGCATCATCTCGGGTGCTATCCAGCCATCGGTGCCCGTAACGCCTGAGCGACGCGAAAAGCTGGAGCGTCCAAAGTTGAGTTTTTTGCACAGGCCAAAGTCTGAGATCATCACTCGCACCTTGCCCTTGGGATCGGGCAGCGAGAGCAGAACATTCTGTGGTTTTATATCGCGATGAACTGCAAGAACAGGAAATTAATCAACAAATAACAAAATATAGATATCGAAAGGTTCTAACCTATATCCAGTGAATGCAGATGGCTGAGCCCTGCAGCTGCCTGCACCAGAACTTGCCAAATGTCAATATGCTGACGCAGCTCCATTGCCCGATCGCCCTCGGTGTAATCCTGCAACGTGGCGGCGCACAGTTCCACGGCAATATATCGAAACTGACGATCCTGTTCGGTGCAAAAGTAACGCACCACATTCTCATGCGCATCCGATTCGCGTAGTAAGGCAACCTCGCGATCAGCAAAAGTAAAGCATTCCGGCAGCAACCGCTTCACTGCTACAAAGCGCTCTTCAAAGTTTCCCTTGAATACAAAGGTGCCCTCGCAACCCTTGCCTAAAACCTCATTCGAATTAAAGCTAATCTTGCCCACACGAACATGCCCATTTCCCAGATCTAGTAGATCGTGAGCACTTATGTTGCTTCCATTGCTTCCCGTGCTGCCATTGTTGCTGCCGTTCGCCGCCTGCTGAGCCATTGTCTTAGACCCATTCTCACTCTGCTTCTGCAATTCCCGCATGGTGCTGCATGTGTACCAGAAAAGCGCAACCATGCCTAGGACAATTACAATCAGTATTTGGTGCACTTTGCCACTGGGATGATCCATGAACCACTCGTTTATGAACGCCTGCACCTTGTTGCTGTTGGCCAGAATAATTGTTTTGGTGCGATTAATGGTGTTCGTGCGCGCTGGCTCAATAGTAATCTCGACCATCTCCGGATCCGTTTGCACGCCTATATCAGCTGCATTCTTTTCATTGTTAGCCAACAGGCCATAGCCATCGTTGTAGTTATGTATTGTGGCCAAACTGTGCACATCCTTGCCAGCCGAGGGCGTTGGCGACAAGTGTAAATTGCCCTTGTTGGCCTCATTGGGCATGTTGTAGTGACCCAGCATAATGCCCGGATTTTCTTGTAGCACATCATTGATGTAAACGGTGCGTGGATCGTTGTCCTGTTTATTGTCTTGTTTTGCAACGGGTCCATCAAGCAATTTAATGGGCGGAGTTGTAGATATACGTGGCGTATTCTTATCCACTAGTGAGGGCAGAGCATAGAGACCACGCTGATGCTCGCCCACATACAGTGATTGACTGTAAAGAAGCGAGCGTAAGAATTTGAAACAATTCAATTGTATATAAAAGTGTATGTTGCTTACAATAGTTTAACGGTATTCACATTGCCCGTCTTTGACTCTTCCAGTATGGCCTCGTAGGCCTCATCGGACACTGTTGTAAAGGGCACGCTTAGCAGCCCATCGGGACCCAGCAGAAAGGCTGCCACCACGGGACTGTTCAGATCACGTTGCCATAAAAATTTTCCCTGCTTGCGATCGAGAGTAACAATCTGTCCATTGTTGGTGGTGGTCAGGTGAATATACTCTATAAAACAAAATAGTTTTAAGACTTGGCATATATAAAATAGTAAATATCATTACCATATTCCTTGGCTAGCTCTGGCGGTGCGCTGAGGGCATTGTAGTCATAAAAGGTAATATTCCAGGGTTTGACATTCTTGTCCTTGGCCTGGCTGTCGTACATCATGACCGTGTACTGTGTGCGTCCCAAGTAAATGGCTCTCGAGGTGGCCCAGCCAATATGCTCACCCTCGTTGCCATCCATTTGGGCATCGCCAAAGCCCATCACTTTCTCCCGCCTGCCCGTCTTTGGATCGATCATGTACCAGGTGTCGCTCTTCTTGCCCGAGTACAGTATGCCATCGGATGACCGACACGGCGCATTGGCCACCAACTGGGGTATGGTATAGGGCAACTTCTTCAAGCTGCCCATTTGTCCAAGCTGATAAATGCTGCCGTCTCTAGGATCGGGCAGATAATGTGGGACCTGCACATTTTGCTGTGGTTCAGCAACAATGGGTGGATCTATATGGCAAAGATGAGTAATATGCTTTTTTATAATTTTTTATAAGACAGCGAATAAGTTCAAATAAATTTAAGCACTAAGCGTATCTTTTATTGATATAAGGCATGACAAAACACTTGAGCACATATTTGCTATAGACAGTGCATGTGCGTGTGGCATGTGTGCAATCATTCCTTATCTTTATCTCTATAAATATATATATTTGTACATAAATATACATATATGTATATATATATATATATATATATATATATATATATATGCATATATTTGCAGATGAAAGATTCCAACTGAATATGCCTTAAGAGTCTTATATTTAAGTTCTGAATATAAGATTTTAGAAAGATGTTTACGAGAATTAAATCTTTAAATCAAACAAAATACATATTAATACTGATTTAACAATGTTGGGAAAGTTAGAGTACTTTGTTCGAATTGGGAAAAACTTCTTCCACATTCATCAGTTAACTTAACTAATTAAAACAAATGCAACTGTTAGACGCATGTCAAAGAGTGAGTTATTACCCGTGACAAAAAAGCATATTTACGATCTAATATCATTTATCAAAATGACTGGCACTCTTTTGTAACGCCCAACAATCATCGAAAATGGGTTATTACTGTATATTATGACTGAATTTTTGTTGTAGTCAGTTCAAATTTATACTTGTTGCGGGTAGTCGGCAACAATAATCGAGCAACGAGTCGAACAATGCGACGTTTAGCTTTATCAACACTTGGCTGCGCGCGCATTTCTCGTGCTGAGCCTTATCACTAAAATAACCCACAACACGCCGATGTTAATTATTGGAAAGACACTGTAGGCAGGCAGAGTGAGAGAGAGAGAGGCGGAGGTAGAATGTGGCATATAGTGTCAGCTTTATTTTGTGGCAACCATTTCTCTCCATCAGGTCATTTAACTCGCCTCGCCGGGCACTAATTAGCAACTGGATTCTAACCAAATAGTGCTGCGCTTTGAGCATGTGATGAGGTAATAGTCTGTAGCCAAATCTAGACAGATAAATCAATATAAATAATAATTATAAATACAGTAAGGCCCCAAAGGCATGAACAGCTGTTGTTCTGCTTACAAAATTAGAACTCTGTCGCATGTTTCACTGTACCCACATGAGTACAAGTACATTTGCTATGGCTGACTGATTACAATAATGCAAGACTAATCTTCTTTTAGCATTTCTAAACTCATTACATATCATGTTTTTAATGTATGCAGTTCCATTAATAATCAACCATTCAGTAATTAAAATACTATAACTTGCTTGCCTGCGAAATCGAGCTCAGATGTTCTACACATGTGTTTTGTCACTAAAATTATAAAAATTCCAGGAAATAAAAAGACGAAACAGAAAAACCGCGTTAAAATTTCAATCTGTAATACATAGTATAGAGTATACCATACAGTTTATATGTACTTGAATGTTTGTATAGTCTACGAAATACATATTTTTCTAGAATTATCGCAACAAGCCATCTTTTTGGGGGCGTATCTTTTTCCGTTCTGCCGGATGATGATTACGGAGTAAATAATAAATAATTGTTAGGATTTGGCAAGATAACCAATGGAACAGTTGGGCTCTATAACATTTGGTAATGCAAATTCTAGCACGCAATCAGTAGAAAAACAAGAAAAAATAAATTACTATTTATAGCTAAAAATTTAGCGTACGACAAATATTAAAAACAAAACGCACATACAACGATATTTATATTTCCCTTGGCTAAAAAACAACAACAAGCAATTGACCATGAAAACTGAACTAATTTGTAAAAGGTTTATTAGGCACAATTACAAATATTTTTGTGTATACATTATATATATTGAGTTAAAGTGCAATTTAATAGCGCTATTGCGTATTTGTTTGTTTATAATAGTTCAACTCAGACAATAAATATATACAAGTAAGTATGTATATGTTATACTGTTTAATTGGATTAACTAATTTTTATTAAAACACTTCTAATAGACATTTAATATACTCCAAGTCAAATGGCTACGAGCCATAAACACAAAATAAAAATAAAATCAAACACATTTTTTTAAACAAAAAAAAAACAATAATATTAACAGACGGAGATATTGTGTAGCGTTGGCAATTTAATTGAAGGAACTACATATACTCATACATACATATTTCTATGTTACTGAGTGGCTCGTGTAGATTACACACATACATATGTACACATGCTTAGGCAAGCTTACATATACATACATACGCATATACTATATGCGTGCTCTCTTATCAGTTGAAAACAATAACACACAAATAACAGCGTATTCATTGGTGAGAGCAAAAGTGTAATTAGAGTAAAGCAACAGCATCTGCACCGGTTGTTACTGCTCCGGCATATAGTATGATTTTTTTCCAAATACATATATACACATCTATATCCATATGCATGTGCATATATGTATATGTTTTGTTGTTTTCGTACAGTGAGCTCATCGAAGTGCGATTCACTCATCTTTTATGCTGCACTTTTCGCAATTATGGCGAAATGCCTTTAAATGCAACAGCTTTTTTCATTTACTATTTTTGGGGTCGTCGTGTTGCCGGTGAGCGGGAGTGGAGAGTGGGAGAGTGGGAGAGTTGCCATATGCGTAGTATCTCACACACACACAAATACAGACTCGCAGCGGGAAAGAGAGTGACAGGCGATGTAAATTGAGGTTACTTTTTACGATTGCATTTCAAACACCACAACTAAAACTTTGAAACGGTAATGGTATCCATGTGTATTTCTAAGTGCGTGGGTCACTTAATTATACTTATACATATATGTGCGCGTGTAATTACCATCTGCTATTGTCCAACGTATTTCGCTTGTTATCGGATCGATTGCCGTTAACCCGCCACCCAGTGTGGAGAATACCATCAACGCCTCCTCGTCGCGGGCAAGGTCCGTGCAATCCTATTGTGAAGAATAGAAAAACCATTTCGTTAATTGTCATCAACTATTTATTTGATGAGCCCCGCTAAAGTGCCCGCATTATGAGTATTCCTCACTCTTACCGTCTTTTCTTCGGCACTGCTCACAACTTCTGCTGAGTCGGCATGTACTCCTGTCGTTTGTTTTGCTGCTGATGCAATCACGCTGCTCAATAGCAAAATTAACGCGCAACAACAAACGTAGAATTTCATTTCGCAAAATCTGTTCGACACCGACTTTGTTGTTTTTGTTGTTCTCAACATCGCGCGAGCGACACAGCGAAATATATATTTTTATGCGTTTGATTATTGATTGATGCACTTCGCAATTACTTGCAGTTGGTTGAATGTATCATATTTTCACAAGTTATTTTTCTTTGCCTAATTTGACACTTCACACACACAATTGCATTGGTTTACATTAAATGCGTATTTCTTTCATTCGTCATTGTTGCGTAGAGTTGTACTGTTCGTGAGCGTATGAACAAGAAATGGATTGCTCATCAAACTCAATTGAGCTGGGTCATGTGGTTACCACCAACAAGCCAAATGAACGTTCACACTGGACCTAAGAACTGGCTCGGAAAATAATAAGCAATTTAAATTGTAACTTTCTTTGGACATTAATTTTATTCTCATATTTATTTAAAATTAATACAAGACCACTATTTTTATTTAGAAAGGCAATAGTGTTCTTGACTTGGTCAAGTTAAAAATACCGAAACAAGCGTAGCTAAAAATACCGAAATTGAGAAATATACTAAATGTCTTCAGTCTGCCCAGCTTAAAAAACAGCTGTTCTGTTTATTGTTGCACAATGCGGCAACCGGTAGTCAATTTGGGCAATTCGTTAATAAAGCGTTTTCTGCAAACAAGCAATGCTGTGCAACTCGCCAAGCAACAGCCCAACAACCTTAAGGGCAAAAGCAAAAGTTCCCAGGATTGGCTAACACGACAGCTGTCCGATCCATACGTGGAAAAGGCACGCATGTTAAATTTTCGATGCCGCAGCGCGTTCAAGCTTCTTGAAATGGATGACAAATACAAAATCCTTAAGCCCGGCGATGTAGTCTTGGATTGTGGTGCTGCGCCTGGCAGTTGGACACAAGTAGCTGCCGAACGAACCAACGCAAATGGCAAGATGGAGCGTATGTCAAAGGGCGCTGTATACAGCATAGATCTTCTACATTTTCATGCAGTGCCAGGAGCAACTATCTTTGGTGGAATGGATTTTACCAACCCGCTTGCGCAGCAACGTCTGCGGGAGACGTTGTCAGGTCGACCAGTCAACTGTGTACTTTCGGACATGGCACCCAATGCAACGGGCGTGCGTATGCTAGACCAGGAGAGCATCACAAATCTGTGCTACGAAGTGCTCAGATTTGCACTCGCAATGTCCGCACCGCAAGCCAATTTGGTGGTCAAAATCTGGGACAATGGTGATGTACCCAAACTGGAACGCGACATGTTGTGCTATTACGAGAATGTTAAACGTGTAAAACCACGCGCCAGTCGTGGCGACTCAGCAGAGCATTTCTTGGTGGCACGCAATTTTAACGGGATAGTCCCAATGCCTACATAGTCCTATTTAGTTTATATTTAATTTTATTCAACCGTAAAAATATGATAAGAAAAATAATATTTTTTAAATGTGTATTTAGTTAGTTTCAAATGCATAGAAACATAATATATAACCGTCACAATGATTATCGGTTATCGAGTGTACATTAAGGCTGTATTTTACGGTCACACTGAATAAATGGTTAAAAAAAATAAACCTATTAAGTTAAATGCAAAACAAAGATTCAGTAGTTAAACAAGTTTTATACATTTATACTTTAGGAAACATTTTCTTTTTTAGAAATATATCGACATAACATTGAAATTTACATTTACAGTATCAGTTTAAATGCAATCGAATATCGATATAAAGTTATTCGCGCAATAAGCCACACTGGCAACGCCGTGTAATACTCGTCCACAGGCACCAAGCACCAAAATTATTTACTCCAGCTAGTTGCAGCGGCAAAATAAACTTCCCACATTAATATCTATTTTAGCTAGATAAAGAAACATGTCGATCGCGGACGCTTTTGAGTACATAACCCTTGGCAATCCCATCAGTCGCACACTCATCAATTCTTCGTCCTCTGTACTGCGAGCAATAGTAAGTGTCATAATATTAACTGTTGTTAATTTTATTTTGCTGCAAGTCATTTTTAATACGATTTGTTGTTATTTCAGGGTCTGCGCCCCAAAAAGGTTCCTATCAACAACGGGCAGATAACATTGCCAGGACAGGCACAATACCTAAATGTCTCGATGCGCGACATTGTCGGCAATAACTACAATTTTGTCCGTATTGCCGGCTTGGGTGGTGCATCGGCCATTTTCATGGGCGCTTATTGCAAGTACTTCCTCAAGGATGTCCGCGATCCCAAGGACCAGCAGGAGTCGCAGGCATTCGCCGATGTTGCCAATCGCATACATTTTCTGCATTCATTTGCTCTCATGTGCATGCCTTTGGCTCACTATCCAGTTTTTGTAAGTATTGCACTTTCTCATACCCTGTAGAAACAGAGAAAGACGACAAAGTCGATATGTAAGAGGTCCCTGAAGTATAAAATTAATAGTATTGAAACGTTATAAACAAAACTAAATATGTAGGGTATCGTAAAGTATATACATACATTTAAAATACAGTATTGATCCGTTTGGAAAAGAAGACGGGTTGTTGCATACGTTCTTGAAAAGGGGATTCCCCTTGTTTTTGGGCTCTAAAAACTCTATTGGATAATCGAAAAAAGAAAAATAAAAGATGATATTTCTATTTGTTTACAGTTTATTGACCATCATAAAGCTTTTTCAGTTATTTCTCATTTGTAAAAGTTAAATCTCTGAACGGAATTTACAACAACTCGCGTTACTCTTTGAATGATTTTCGACTTTAAATATTTATGTGTATATGTATATGTAATTGACACAGTCGCTTAATTACCAAAAAAAAAAATAAAAAGAGAACAATTGAACCATGAGTAAAGTTTGATATTTGCTAAGCGTTACGATCTAGAAGAAGTGCAGATTGTATATGGAATATCTTGTTTTTCAAAGCTAAAGCTAAATGTTCAACAACCACTAATTGCAGCTTAAAAGTAATTTCAATACCACATTACGAAACTTGTATACGATAATTGCTAACATTTAACATCGTTTCTTTGTTTTTAGTTTTTTTTTTTTATAGATGATATGAGAGGTTCAGAGCTGATATGGTATAGGGTTTTGAGGATATAGGAAATATGTATTTGTTTCGATTAAGACTAAATTCTTCTCTTCTTTTTCTTTTGCTTAAAAAACGTACCAAAAGTCAGCTTCAATAACGCTGCTTAAATTTTTTTGTTTGTTTATAATTTTGTTTTTCAGCCTTATGCGATAAGTAAATCGTAGAGCTTGCCTTTGGGTTCCTTTTGTATTTTGTTTTGTTTTGTTTGTTCTCAAAGCAAACACCTAAAGCTAACATCAAAATATGCAGGCCATACATTATTATTGTCTAACACATAAATGCGGTATAAATAATTTCTTTTCTTTTTCGTATGCTTAAAAATATATGAATTCTGATCTTCATTTGCAGACTGGCGTCTTGATGACCATGGGCACCGTTCTCTTCTCGGGCTGCATGTATTATCGTGCTCTGACTGGTAAGAAGCGACTGCAGCATTATGCCACAGTCGGAGGTTTCTGTTTGATTGGCGCCTGGCTGTCGCTGGTTGTCTAGATGTGATATCCTGTACGCGCACGATATGATATAGTACACAGAATCGCAAATGGCACACAATTATCTATATATATAAATGTATATGTATATAAAGTCAACTAAAGCTAAAGCCTAGATGATATTACATGCATCTATGTGTGTGTGTGTATGTGTGTATGAGTAGAGCAACAGCAGCTATATAAATATAAATATATATAATTAAGCGCTTTTAGAAAGCGTCGCTTAGTTTTCAATGTGTGCTCCTGCGAGCACTTGAATTTAAAAATTCTTTTTAAGGTGATATCAGTTTGCAGCAAATGGAAGATACATATTTGTAAATGCATTAAATCTCTTCTTGTTTTGTAGATGATTTAAATGCAGTTCTATTAGTTAGTTTAACGAACTGAAAATTAAGAAAAGGAAATTATGAAAAAGAAAATAAAATTGTGAAACAAAAAATTCCAAATAAAAATTTAATAAATTGTTACATTTATTTTGTATACCTGTACATTAATAAATTACTATAAAAAACACACATTAATACTAGACGTAACAGTTTATAGTAATTTTTCATTTTTTTTATAATCGTTATTGTCGTTACGGAACACATTTTATACGACCTTTTAAAGGTACATTTTGCGCTTGTTTAGCTAGAATATTATCTTCTTCTATTTTATCATAGTGATTTAGATGCTCAAGCCTGAGCTCTTATTGTCATACATCTCGTACTATATAGTTCTATGATCAATTCAACTAACATTTAGTGATATTTGATTTGTACATCTGTGTGTGTGCGTGTGTGTATTATAAAAATCCTTTGCTTAACAATTTTTTTTTCTTTTTTTGCATTACTTTAACTTGGGCTACCCTAATAACTTCTGCTTGGAGGCCTCCGCAAACAGGAAGGTCTTTTGTATGCGCGCATTGGCAGCCGGGTGGTTCGTAATTGGTTCCAGTATCTTAAGTATGTAGTCTTTAAAAGCTTTCGGCACGGCGAAATGTCAAGAATCCTTTTTCGCCCTCAAATTATCCTCATGCGCCTGTTTAATAAATATAATTGGACATTGAAGTTTGAAACTCTTTGGGTATATTCAGTTTAGGGACTCACCTTTTGGGCTACCTTGAGCAGCGCATCGAATGTGGCATCGCCTGTTTGTTTGACCATGCTATGGAACACCTTCTTTTCGCTCACGGTGAGCAGCTCAAAGGGCGATGCGAATTCAACGGCACGTCCCGCATCCATCACCAAAACCTTATCCGAATCCATGACCGTGTGCAGTCGATGGGCAATTGTCAGCACTGTGCAATCCCTGAACTTATTCCTAATCGTATTCTGGATGAGTGCATCTGTCTGCGGATCCACATTGGCCGTCGCCTCATCCATGACCAGGATGCGATTCTCGCGCAGTATAGCACGGGCCAAGCACACCAGCTGGCGCTGACCCACACTGAAGTTGGTGCCACCCTCGGAGATTTTGCTCATGAGGCCGCTGGGCAAGTCAGCTACCACCTTCTTCAGCTTGACCTCCTCCAGTGACTCCCAGAGCTTAACATCGGTGTACTCATCGAACGGATCCAGATTGTAGCGCATAGTGCCCGAGAACAAGACCGGCTCCTGGGGTATAATTGATATCTTGCTGCGCAAGTCGTGCAGACCCAGATCGTTGGTGTCGCGGCGATCGATCAGAATGGAGCCCTCGTTATAGGATAGGCGGAAGAGTGCATTGATCAGGGATGATTTACCGGCGCCAGTGCGTCCAACGATGCCAACCTTCTCGCAGGCCTTGATGTCAATGTTCAGCGAACGGAGCACATAATCCGCTTCCTTGTCGGGGAAGTAACGCAAGCTCAGATCGTCGAATATAATTTTACCCTCATCTGGCCAGTCCTTTGGTGGTTTCTTGTTTGGCTTGGACTCAAAGTCGCCCTCCGGCTCCAGATCTTCGTACTCAACGACACGTTCCACCGACGTCATGGTGTTCTCCAGCTCGGCGGACTGACGCATGCCCCACTGCACCATGCCCGTCATGCCCATAGCCTACATGAAAGTATTTGGTTAGAAGAATTAAACTAATCGTTCGTTATAGCGAGTCGCACCTGTGTTATGGCCAAACCAACTTCGCCGCCGTTTTCCGGCGAGAAGAGGAAGAAGCTGAGCGTAACTATGGCTATGTAGAGCACACAGACCAAATCCAGCCAGTAGCCAAAGGCACGGCTCGTCGCCAGGAACATATAGAAACCAGAGCTGTGCATATCCTGGAAATTATCAAACTCCGCAACGAGGTCCTTCTGCGCGCCAAAGGCACGAATCGTGGCCAATCCATTCAACGAAGCACTCAAGTGGGAATAGATGGGCGAACGAGCTGTAAAGAAAACAGAGCGAAATATGAAGCTAGCATTACTTAGTCGACTATATGTCCAACACTTACTTATCGCCTCCAAGCGCTTGACATCTCTGGACGTCGTCAGATAGAAGGAGCGCAGCAAATAGAAGATAACGACCAAGATGAACGTGACCAACAGATACCACACATTCACAATGCACAGCACCACAACAATGCCCAGAATGCAAAGGAAGATCTGCATGACATCCATCATGACCGACGGCAGGATCTCGTCCACCTGACCCAGATCCTTGGAGAAGCGATTGAGTATACGACCCGATGGATTTGTATTGAAGAAATGCATCGCAGCTCGAGTGACACCCTGGAACA
This sequence comes from Drosophila gaucha, assembly GCA_035045545.1. Classification (NCBI taxonomy): domain Eukaryota; kingdom Metazoa; phylum Arthropoda; class Insecta; order Diptera; family Drosophilidae; genus Drosophila; species Drosophila gaucha. Next base: position 2,230,687 of record JAWNOY010000342.1, read on the forward strand.
TTCTGTTGTGCAGCGTCGTCGAACTCTTCGAAGCCAGATAGAAGAAGAGCACGCTGCGCACCAGTGAGAACACAATCACCAGCACATTAATGCCCGTAAAGTAGTATATATCGACGGGATCCGTATCACTGTTAATTCTCGGCATAAACGAGCGACGCAAGCGTGACATAAATGTATCCGTATTTGTATCGCCGTTCTTGTTGACCCTGGAAAAAGGATAAAGACAACATCATATTTAACATTTGCAGATATTTTCGCAACATGCTGTTAAGATTATGTGGGAGTCACTGCTAAAAGACTTAGTGTGTTACCACTGTTACAAGACTAGGTTACGCAAAGACTAGTTCCGTTAATTTAATGTTAACTATCTGTTCTTCTATCACATTTTCGGTTTGTTTTCTGTTAAACTACTTGAAATTATATACATATATACAGAAATATATTACATATATATTGGGCCTAATTCTTATGGTAAGTATAGTAGAAATTATTTAATCCCGTATTCCTATTTGCTTCAAATTCAAATATTAATATATAATTGGTGGAACTCGGTAGCCTATCAGCAGCAGCAATCTTATGCTTAAAGTGGATAGTATGTTAGAATAAACGCCTTGCTTAATAACCTAAATTCATTGCGATTTCGGAACGAGTTATCCTTATTCATGTAAGTATATATAACAACTGTAATTTAAGTAACAAACAAATACAGAAGCCTGAAAAATCAGAGTCAAACTTGCTTAATTTTCAAACAAGATCTACACAAGATTAAAAATTAGGGACCACTATTAAGTTAACACAGCGCTTTGTATCAATGTTAAAAGACTACAGGTTACCCAAAGACTAGTTCCGTTACTTCTGATGTTAACTAACAGAGCAATAACAGTGTCATTTACATACAAACTTAAGAAATGCACACATATTTCTGTATTCTCAAAAAACTGTTAAGATTACATACTTATAGAAATTAGTCTGATTGAAGCAGTGGTTGACAGAAAACTGCTTTGTTCACTATGAAACTAGTTGATTTCCAATTTTTTTTTTCAATTCATTTTACTCACCAGTATGATAAGAACATATCGCCACCTGAGCCCAGCACCTGAGCACCAATGCAGAAGAAGGCGAACACAATGAACAAAAAGTAGCCATTAGCAGCAAAGTATTTCTTGTAGAGACCCATGCCGATGCGTCCCTCGGTACGATTCTCTTGCGTCTGCATGGGGGACTCCATAGCCAGAGATTCGGCGGCTGATTCCATGGAGGAGACACTGTTCTGGCGACTGCGACGTGTGCTAATCTGCGAGAGCTTTCGCTTTTCAGGTCCATCGCCAGAGCCTTCATCTTTCTTGCTGGGATCTGTTAACATCTGGGCAAAGTCCAGGCCACTCTTGCACATGGACTCGTAGGTGCCCTTCGCACTAATCTTGCCCTTGTCCAGAATGACTATCAGATCGGCCTGCTCCAGGAACTGCAGCTGATGTGTGACCAGCAGCACAATGTTTTCTCGCAAATAACCGCGCATGCACTGATCAAAGAGATGACGACCCACATGGGTGTCCACAGCGCTGAGGGGATCATCAAGTAAGTAGATATCTGCCTTGCGGTACACGGCACGGGCCAGACTGATGCGTGCCTTCTGGCCACCGGAGAGGGAGGCGCCACGCTCGCCCACAATTGTCCTATCTCCGTACGGCAGCAGCTCAAAGTCACGCTCCAGCGCGCACTTCTTCACCACCTGACGATAGCGACTCTTGTCCATGGGCAGACCGAACAGAATATTCTGACGCACTGTGCCCGTAAAGAGCCACGGCTCTTGCGAGGCATACGACAGGGTTCCGTTCACTTTCACCGTGCCCGATTCCGGAGGCAGCTCCCCGAGAACCGTTTGTATCAAACTAGACTTGCCGGCACCGACGGGTCCAATGACAGCCACCAGCTGACGCGGCTTGAACTTCAGGCTCACATTATCCAGCGTGTACTCGGGTGCTTTAGAATCCCACTTGGCCTTCAGCTTGCTGATGTTCACTCCTGGCTCCGTCTCGCTGGGCCGACGACTGTTCGGCTTCAGCACACCTGTGACTGTGGCCGCAGCCTCCTGCACAATGCTGGTGGGTGTCTTAGTGCCCAGCTTCTGGTCATTCACATCGTTCGACTTGTCGCGCACTTTCGTCTCCTCATGCATCATGAACTTCTGTATGCGGCGTATAGACACGAGCAACTCAGCAAACTAGAGAGATAATAATAGATTGAGTAGAGGTCAAAAATAATTAAAACTTATAATATTTGTTATAAGTTTTTTAGCTAGTATGTAACAGGCTTTTAAATTATTAAAGTATGCTTTATACTTGTTAAGAGTTTATTATAAAAATTTATTTTGCTGCGCCTTTATTTAACATCTTTATGTTATGTTAAGCAACAGCGATCACTGTTAGACAGAATGTTAGGGACATTCGCATTTAACATGTAGCAAATGTAAATTATTTAAAACAGTTTTTTAACAGAACTACTTTAAAATATTTTTTTTTATATTTTAGGAGGGCTACCTAGAAATAGTTGCTGTTAAAGTCAGCAGACAATAAAAATTAAAAGAGATTTAGATTCGAAACTAACGGTAAGAATCTTTAAGAACAATGTAAGTCATTAATAGCAATACTTTAACAGAACTACTTCAAAATGTTCGCTGTTAAACGTCTTTAGAAAAAAGACGAAATGTAATATAAATATACATATATGTATAAATAAAACTAACCAAAAAAACAATTTCCTAATATTAAATAATAATTTGAAAAAATAAATCTAGATTAATTGGTTGGTTAATAAACTAGTTAAGACATTAATAAAGCCATTATTTTAACAGATCTGTTAAGCGACTGCGATATACTTTTTTAAACAAATGCGTTAAAAATCACGGAACAAGCTTTATTTACCTGCGAGATGCCCATGGGGAAGTAGATGGTCATTGTGTTACGCAGAATATTATAGTAGGCGGTGATGGCGAAAGCCTTCTCGGCAGTCAGCAGTTTGCCCAGCAGGACAAAGCCCACCAGGCTGACAAAGACCGAAATGCGCGTCACATACATGATGAAACTCTGCAGAGTGCCGCGAATGTAGTTCACTTTACGTATGGCATTCATCTCCTTGCCGCGCACATAGTTGATCATATTGCTGAAGGGTATTTCCCAGGCGTACATTTTGATCACCTGAATGCCCGAAATAATTTCATTCATCATACGGACACGCTCATCCGTTCGCAAAGCAGTTTTCAAACGCAGACTGGACGTCTTCTTGCCCAGATACGCTTGAAGGGGTATGAAGAGCAACATAATGGCAACGCCAAAGAAAGCCGAAACGCCAATCTGAAGAGGAGAATGTAAACAATAAAATGAGACTCATAAGCAATCAATTAATCAATAAGTCAGTCATTCAATTAAGTTGTCTAAGCCCCCTACTCACCTCTCTGTACATGAGCCAAGTGACCACACCGATCTCCACGGGGCCCAGCCATAAATAATGCATGTGTATGACGGAGACATCCAGACGGCCGACATCGTTCGATATGAGATTAACCACCTGGCCGGTTGTGGTGTCGCCCAGCGCAGTGCGACTGAGTCGCAACGCCTTGCGATAAATCATGCTGCACATGGCGACGCGCACCTTCATGCCCGTGTGGAACATGCCGAGCATGTAGGGGTGCATAAATAATACATTGAAGGCGCTGCACAAGATCACGCCGATGGCATAGAGATATGCTGTGGTCTGATCGTCGCTGTCCTGGTTCTCGGGGTCCGCATAATAGGCCACCAAGCCGCCCAGGCACAGAGGCTGTGTCACGCTGTCAAGGATTAAGCACCGTAATTATTATGAACATAAATTACTATTTTTGTGCTCTGGCGCTTACCGGAATCCCATTTCCAATATGAACAAAACGAAACCGAGTATGCCAAAGTTCCAGCCGAAGACGTTCATCGTTGCCTTGAACAAGCTGGGCGTCTTCTTCTTCTTGCGCTTTTCCTCCACCTCCTTCTCCCAGGCATCGCTTAGCTTCTTGCCAAGTGTATCTGAATGAAAAATGTTTAAACAATTATAAAGATGTCTGAAAAGTAAGTCATAATATGTTTTATATAATTATAGTCTATCAGGCTCGAAGGTTTAAATACCGAATACAGAAACAAATAGATTCGATCCCATTCGAATCCCTGCCAAGTAAATTGTAGATTTTATAATTTTAAATGATAAATGCTTGGAATATATATATATTCTCTTTAAAGAAGACTGAATTAAGAAAAACCTTATTGAGTAACTTCAGAGTTCGGAGCCTTTATGAAAAAGCACAAACTGTTTAGGTATATATAGTTAAGGCTGTTAACTGAATTTTTAAGGAAATTAAAGATGGGATCGGAAAAATATTGGTTCCGAACCCATCCCGTCCCGATATAAATTTAGCTTTTCCCGACCGATTGTTTTTTTTTTTTATTTTCCCGCAGCTCCCGACTTTTTTTTCAACATTTATTACATGGAAGTAGATAACACCTTCTTACTCGTTTCAGAAGATGTTGGAACCGTTAGTACTTGCCTAGCATTTGTAACAGTGGCAATTCATTGCATTGTTGTCAAAATAATAAAATATTAAAATTTGTCTTAAATTTAACATGATTTATGTAAGAATTAATTTCCTCGTCAATATAATTTTTCTGTTCTTTGATAAAGACAAGTAATTACATCTATTATTAATTTTCTTATCGGGACCCGCGGGAATTTCGGAATCAAGCACTAATCCCGAAAATTTTTTCGGGACCCGCGGAATTTCCAAAATTCCCGATCCCGATGCCCATCTCTAATAAAAATATAGTAGATAGTGTGTATGCAGTCTGAAACACTAATGAACTGTTTAGTGGGTAAGTGGTTTAGGCTTCCAATTCCTGCCTTTTGCCAAACTTTAATTGTTTAGCTATATACTATTGTAATGTTATCATACATAGTATTTATAAGGCTATAAAGGATTGTGTATAGCTGCCTATAAAAGCAATAAAGCTATTACACGCAAATGGAATACAAGGTTTTACGATTCGATTCCATGATTTGTATCGCCTATAAATAGGCATATCAAACTTTTATTTGCCATTGTCTCTGTGAGTTATGGCCTCGGTGAAAAAAAACCCGTATTGCAGTCAGCTGTCCCTTGGGCTTATCAGTTATCAGTTAACTGGCTAATCCCACCTGGTCAGAGCTCGTTGCATGTGCTGGTGTTCAAGCCCCAAACTATATACTCTAACACTGCATATATGTATGTATATACTTTGAGATACTATACATATGTATATGTCTAAGTCAAAGGCACTTCCGCAGTGGTTTTTCGCCCATTCTTGAGTGGCCTCAAGACTCTATATACTCTTTATACCATATGTATATATAAGAATTGATAAATAGAAAAAAAAGAATTAGCTTGCCAATGTTTACCTATATAAATATTTACTCAAGACGCATGCCTGATTAGATTGAACGCCTGGCCACTTAATGTCAGCTTTTGTCTCTATGGGCTCATATATTCTAAGGTAAATAAGCGCCCGATATTTAATTTGATATCTCATATATCATTGTGCGGTCAAAAATTGGGGACACTCATTAATTGCGGCAATGCCTGCTTGTCAAAGTTATCATAAAGTTATCACAGTTTAATTTTTTTGGCACTAACAGCCACTGATTTTTATTTTTATTAATGGTTCCATAAAAATCAAAGTTCAATTTCAATGATTAACTAGTTCCCGCTGATAAGCGTGATAAACTTTAAACTTATTGCATATTATAGAATATTTTATGGGCGTCAATTGACAGAAATCTTATCTGGGGATGAGTTTGCATATGATTTATGAGGAATTGCTTCAGATAATAACTATATCTGCTTTGCTATATCGGAACTGTGGCCTTTTGTGTTTCAAAGGGCATAGAAATTGTCTCAAAATAAAATTACCTGCTTATCCATCAGACAGGTTTCCTGTTCACATGCTCTATTCTATCTAATCGTAAAACAAAACTACAACAAACAAAAAAAAACTGTACTTTTAAGTGGTGTCCCAGTGCGTGGTTGTATCGCCTTTAGCCACTCGAAAGCACAAGTAAAATATGTCTGAAGAGTTGATATTTCCATAGATAATACCTAGTGTAAGATTTGTCATACCACGCTTTTGCTAAAACAAAAACAAAATCCAGACAATTGCGCATGAGCGTAAGGCAGTGAAGTATTTTAAAGGAAAAAACCATATAAATGAGGTATATATATATATTAATATATATATATATATATATAACTTAAAAAGGTAGACAAATACAGTTTATATAGAGTTTATATTTCCATAGATGATTCCTATATCATAATATAAAAATTGCTTTTATTTCCATGGACAAAAAAGGCTATTTAAATGATAGATTTATGATTTTAAAAGATAAATTTATCTCATTTAAAAAAAAACTAGAAAGTTGAGAGTCTATATGTATTTTATATTTTCAGAGCTAAAGCCTTTTTTCTAGTCTATAAACAACTTTTATATTTGTGGAAAAACCTATACAAATGATGTAAATCTGGGTTGAGAAACTAGAGGTCTGAGATAAAGAGTCTATGTTTCCATAGATAATAGCTATAGCTAAATATATATATAAATAATACAAAAAAATTATGTAATACAGTCAAGTGTTTTTAAATAAATATATAAATGAGGTAAATCAACTTAAAAAATTAAAAGAAAAAGCTTTAGTTTGCACATATACGAAGCTATGAAACCCATTGTAACTTTGCCCTATAAATAAGTAAAGCTAAATTGGCAGCTGCTCTATTGTAAACGCTAGAAACTCTTGCTGCTTTTATTGATTCCTTTATATTCAATTTCGAGTGTTCCAGTTTTTTTTCGATTATTGTAAATATTATTTAAGATTGCAGCAAAGAGCTACTCATTTGGTATGCAGAGCACAGCTTAGGTGCTGATTTAATATTTTGTCTTAGGTCAATTAATCATAATTTGAGTCTGACAAATATCTATAAAGACTTTCTTAAGGTTAAAGAAATGATTCATCCACTTACCGGACTTGTGTTCCTTTAAAGCCTTATATAGATCGCCTTCGTCGAGAGTCTTTTTGCGACCCTTGAAGAATGTGGGCATGGTAAAGCTAAAAAACAATAAACATTCATCATTTTGTTATTATATAATATGATATATATTTTGCATAACTCACCAAAACATGAGCGAGGACAACGGATTCGAAGTCTCGCGCGGATTCGGCGGCAGCTCATCTGCGTTGACGGACTGCATTTTGTTCTAATTTCTGTCAATCCGGTTCGTGTCAATATCTCAATAGCTTGTCATTTGTTGTGCGTGTAGGTGTGTGTAGGTGTATGGGTGTGTGTTTTATCTGACAGCCACAAGCGCCGCTATAATATAGATGATAAATGTGATAGATGTTAATGAGATATAGATTATCAAAGTCACAACTTTTTCATTTGGTTCCTCTGCATCACAAAAATGTTTCTGATAAGATTCTGTTTTTTATGATTTCGGGGGTATTTCACGAGCTTGCATAACACTTATCTTCAACTAACAAAAATCGGAACCATACTCAATTCGTAGATATGCAATTATAAACGTCTAGCGGATAATCATAATCATGCTGAGTTGACAAAAAATAAATGGTTTATGATTTGTTTTCTTTTTGTATTCTTTTTTATTTTAGCAATGTTAAATGTTTAATATTCGGAATTTTTGAAAAATAAATAATGTTATATTACTGTCTTGCATAATTGTATTAATAATTTATATAGAAAACACTATCTTCTGTAGCCTCTAATTTAATTAATTATTCCAAAGCGAGTTTTTTCCCTTTAATCATTATAAATTATTTTATTTATTTCTCAGTTCACTTGATTTATTTATAGCACATTGTTCAAATATCTTTTTAGTATTATCTTTGCACAATCACTTAAAACACTATCTATTTAAGCATATATGTATATAATTTTTGTATAGGGACGAAACGCGTTGGACTCACAAAATGGCACAGGAACTCTGGCTGGAAGCAGATCTGAAACTGGGCTCTTGGCCAGATGTAAGAGTCACTTTTATAGCCAGCATATGAGCGATTAAGTCGGCAACGAAACGCTGTTATCAGCCTTCGACTTCGTATTCGTGTTGTGATCGAGTAGAGATTTGATAAGATTTCGGACTAACAAATTCTGAATGAAACTCGAACGTTATCTAAAACGTAGATAATTCTAACTATAGCCAAAGGCTACAGCACAAAGCACTAGCTGCGCCCACTTTTCAAAGGGTTTCCAAAACAGTAGCTCAAATTCCTGCAAATGCGTATTTTTGTTTGTATTTGTAAATAAACAAACTTTCCTTTTTTTTTGTGGGCAAACAAAAGCCAAAGCTTTGCTCATGTGCATACTACATTAATATATAGACATATAGTCCGATATCTTACCAGCAGCTTTATTATGTCGCAATTAACAGCGTCGCAAAAAATTCAGCAAAACATAAATGCAAAAAAAATGTAATTAGGAAATTATATACAATGTAGTTAGAAAAAAATGACAAAAATTTGACTGCAAATCAATAAATAATTATGGTGCCAATTGAAACACGTGCAATTCACTTATAAACACTAGTTCTTATTGTCGCTTTCAAATAAATGGTGCCCTATGTGCGTGATTTTATAGAATTAAATGTAATTGTGCAATAAAAAAAAACGTTAAACAAGTTTGTGCGAGCTCGAAACTTCTTCTGCTTCTTCTTCTATTTTGAGCAGCGCAGGCGCACTTTTAACGATAACAAATCTGTGAACTGTTATCCTTGCTAGCTGCAATTCAATTAATTCTGCGTATTTATATATTAAATGCCTATTTAGAATACTGTAAGATCGTTATTTAAGATGCATCGTAAAGTGCAAACTGAAAACAAAAATAATACATATTATTTAAACATTCACATTGCGCGCGCTTTTGTACCAAGCACTTAACAGTACAATAATGTAATGTACAACTTCTGTTAATTTACATAAAATATCGATAGCCCAACCATGCTTATCGAATCCATTTGCAATATTAAGCGGTTTAATTTACCACATAATAATTGCTTAGACACGGCTATTAAATTGTTAAATAATTAAATAAAAAGTACTTTTTTATATTTTAAAAATCAAAATGCAGTCCGTATTGAGGAGTAGCTTGAGCATTGGTAAGTTGATGTTTCTTTTGGACTTTGACTTGTTGATATGTATTTTGATCATCTTTAACACCTTATCAGCCCGACAGACGTTGCATTTAAGGCGAATCGCGTCGATCGCCGCGCTGCCAGATACACATCAGATGCTGCAGAAAACTTGCCGAGACTTCGCGAACGCCGAACTGGTTGGTCAGAATGCGGCGAAATTTGATCGCGAACATCTTTATCCTGCGCAACAGATTAAACAAATGGGCGAATTGGGCCTTATGGCCATGTCTATACCCGAGGAACTGGGCGGCACCGGCTTGGATTATCTGGCTTACGCCATTGCCATGGAGGAGATCTCACGTGGTTGCGCCTCAGCGGGCGTTATAATGTCCGTAAATAACTCCCTCTATTTGGGTCCATTGATGAGCTTTGCAAATCCCGAGCAAAAAGCTGAATACATTACGCCCTACACAACGGGCGAACGTGTGGGTTGCTTTGCTCTTTCCGAGCCTGGCAATGGGTCCGATGCAGGCGCTGCGTCCACTGTGGCCACGGATAAGGGCGATCATTATGTACTGAACGGCACCAAGGCGTGGATAACGAATGCCTTTGAAGCGGAGGCAGCTGTAGTCTTTGCCACCACCAACAAACAGTTGAAGCACAAGGGCATCTCCGCCTTTATTGTGCCGAAGGGCATCAAGGGTTTCTCGCTGGGCAAGAAGGAGGACAAGTTGGGCATACGCGGCTCGTCCACCTGCCAGTTGATATTCGAAGACTGTGAAATTCCCAAAGAGAGTCTGCTGGGCGAAACGGGCCTTGGCTTTAAGATTGCGATGCAAACGCTGGATGCTGGACGCATTGGCATCGCTAGCCAGGCGCTGGGCATTGCGCAGGCCTCACTGGAACTGGCCGTTGATTATGCGCAGAAGCGTCAGGCCTTTGGCAAGCCCATATCCAAGCTGCAGGCCATACAACAGAAGATTGCGGACATGTCCTTGGCTGTGGAATCGGCCCGTTTGCTGACCTGGCGTGCCGCCTGGCTGAAGGACAACAAGCTGTCCTATACTAAAGAGGCGGCAATGGCCAAACTCGCTGCCTCCGAGGCGGCTACACTGTGCGCCCATCAGTGCATCCAGGTCTTGGGCGGCATGGGCTATGTAACCGACATGGCAGCGGAGCGACATTATCGTGATGCGCGCATTACCGAAATCTATGAGGGAACCTCGGAAATTCAACGTCTTGTCGTGGCGGGTTCAATACTCAAGGAATATGCTAGTTAAAGCTATAGCAATTCCTGTTTATAAAACCTATTTTTAAGCAAAAAGTCCAAATGCAATAAAGTCCAAAATCGACCAAGTTTATAGTCTCCCAAGGCATGCAACAGGTATAGGTTAAACAAAATTGATCACGTTTGTCGATATGTATAAGTTATTCTTACTGCCAGCGTTAATTTGTGCTAAAAAGTGTTAGCAAACCAAACTTACCTATTATTTGTTAGGTATTAATTCACATTTTACTAATATAAATATTTCTGCTTTGTTTTGTTTTGCTATTTAACAATAACATAAGGCGCGCAAAGTGTGCTGTTAAGTACGCTGTTAATGGCATTTCCCTTAACCGAACTCATATAAATGTTAAATATTTCCTCACTCACCGTACCTGGTCACACTTGTAGCTATTTTACAGCGGCGTCAACATCTACTCTGCGCACATTTCAACAAAATATCGTTTTGTTCGGTAGTTATACGTTATAAAACATTTAGCACTGTGCAATTACAACAAGTGTGTGGTAATGAAGCTGTTTACAATTTACAACAAACCAAACGCACGTTAGCAACAACGTACTAACTCTGCTGCGTTTTTCGTTCCCCCTCCCCTCTGCCCTCACCTATAACCAGGCGCTGCGCCAGGAATAGCCCAATAGGCCAATACAGCGGCAGCAGCTATGGATGTTGTTTGTGTAATTGATACCATTGTGGGCGATCACTTGGAGGATCGCCTCTGTGCCCTAGAGGAGGTCAAACAGGCCGTACAATCTGCGGGTGCGAATTTTCAGCGTGTGCAGGTGCGTTGGCGGTTAAAGTGAAATACAAAATACAGACCAAATAGTTGTTATACAATAAGATTTGAAAAATTTGAATTCTTCAGTTCGAGCGGTTGGATTTTGGTGAGACGAATGTGCTGGAAACATTCTACAATGCCGATGTAGCCGTCATCGACTTAAGCATATTAACACAACAGCGACCCCTCTCCTATCACTATGGAGTGCGCGAAAGTTTTGGCATGAAGGAGAACATTTTAATTTACAACGACTTGGAGTCCAAACAGACGCTCAGCCTAAAGGTGTGTAGAAATGTGTCTGTAGACAAACAGGTGTGCACGCGTCTTGATTAGCAAAGATGTTGACAATAAAAAAAACAGCAAATGCACGGCAACAACAAAACACAGCATAATCGGCAGTGTTCTGCCGATAAGATAAATGACCAAGCAATAAGTATTTGCCTTAAGTTTTTTTTGTTTAATATTTTATTTTTTAACAACAGACGCAGCAGCCACTTGTGTTTGTTGCCGTTGTGTTGGTTTTTTGTTGTGCTTCCGTTCTGTGAAACAAAAAATAGTTGTTATTTCTGTTTTGGCTGCCGCAGCACGAAAAACAATAAAAGAAACAACAATAACAACTGCACGGACGCCAACGCAAAACACAAAACAACACGCACGCCACACACATACACACTCACACGAACACATACATAAACATTCCCACCATAAACAAACGCAGCGCTTGCTTGCACTAACAGTGGCGTCCATAAATACATATGCAGTCCAAAAAATGTTTGTTGCCAATTTGCACTTGTCTAACGTCCGCTAAGAACAAATCAACTTTTAAATGTTTGTCATATAATGTTTGCCTTGCATTAAGCTGTCGGCACTAACAGTGACGTCCATAAACACATGTCAAGCTCAATGGATGTTTGTCCAATATATCACTGCGTTTCCACCTTTACAATGCCGTCTATAAAAATATGTCTAGATCTCTAATATCCTTGCCCTGCTTTTTCAGCTCTCTTGTGCCAACTATCTGTTTCTCAGCTATAAACGCAATGCCGAGACCAACACCTGCAGTCTAACAAACCAGGCCAGCAACAAGGAGCAACCTACTGATGGGCGTTTGCCAACCACCTTACAGGCGCGTCTCAAGCGCAAGTTACAAGATGTTGAAATACAATCAAAGTGCGTACTTGCAACACAGTCATTATATTGAAATTGTATTTAGATATTTACATGAACTCATTTGCCAACTGCAGGGCACACATGCGAGAAAAATTTCTCAGTGATATGCGAGCGGCGCGCGATGCTTACGCGCCCAGCGATGATAAGCTTAAGAGCATTCTACATGGGGTAAGATTTAATATATATGTATATATTTACTTACTCATGCAAGTCTGCAGGAATGATTAATTGATCAATTTTACGTCATATTTAGATGCGTAAACGCCTGGACGATCCACACGTGCTATCCGGCGAGGTATTGCACAGTTTTATGTGCTCACTGCGGGATGTACAGGATTATGACGCGATGGTGCGTTTGGTTAATGATTTGAAGAACATACCAAACACTCGCAAATATGTGGAGACGGGCAACATGAGTTTTTTGTATGCGTTTGCATTGAATCGACGCAATCGGCAAGGGGATCGGGAGAAAGCACTGGAATCATCACTCAAAGCGCTGGAGAAGAAGGAGAATCACTTTCCGGACATGTTATGCCTGTGCGGACGCATCTACAAGGATATGTTCGTGGAGTCGGACTGTACGGATAAGAAGAGCCTGGAGAATGCCATCAAATGGTATCGCCAGAGCTTCGAAGTGCAGCCAAATGAATATGCGGGCATTAATTTGGCTACACTGCTGGTTATCGAGGGAAAGGAGTTTAGTAATACGGTCGAGCTGCAACATATTGGCATGACTCTCAATAATCTCATAGGCAAAAAGGGCAGCCTGTCTACGCTCAACGGCTACTGGGATGTGGCGACATTCTTTGAGATCTCCGTGCTCGCAGAGGACTATGTTAAGGCCATACAGGCAGCCGAGTGTATGTTTAAGCTGAAGCCACCTATTTGGTCGCTTAAGTCAACTATAGGCAATATATCGTTGATACATCGCTTTCGACGCAAGCCGGAGGATCGCCAGTTGCCCATTGAGGAGCAAGCGTTTCAATTCTGGATGGACTTCTTTCTAGAGGCCATCAATGTCAAAGAGATTAATAGCATACGTTTTCCGATACTGGTAACTATTCAATTTATTCAATCAAATTGTCCAATTAATAACTAACACTCACTCATCTGCAGATACTCGAACCCAACAAGATTTATATGCCCAGCTATGTGACCATGAACATGGACGCCGATGAGAAATCCATACAGATTGTGAACATTTGCCTGGCTCACTCGAAGAATGACTGCAAGAAACTGCACGACTTTCTATTTGTAGCTTCGAAAATCAAATCGGTTAGTCTGTACAAACGGGACGACCTCTGTGCGTATCTATATGTACATCACAATTCGGACGATTTTCAAATCTACTTTCCGTCCACCGAGTGCCGGCAAAGCTTCTATGATCGCATATTAGAAATGACTGCAGATCAGGAAGTCTTTGTCAATCTGGAGACTGATGAGGCGCAAATCGAGGTGAGTCTTATCTCTAACTAGGTCGATTGGAACAACTTGTGTGTTAACTTATTAATCACTTTCAGTACGAGTACGATTACAATGATCAGAATCGGAAGATTACGCTGGGAAAGGGCACATATGGCACGGTGTATGCGGCGCGGGATAAGCAGACGCAGGTGCGCATTGCGATTAAGGAGGTCCCGGAGAAGAACTCACAGGATGTGCAGCCACTGCATGAGGAGATCAAGCTGCACTCGCAGCTGCGTCATCGCAATATTGTACAGTATTTGGGTTCACGTTCGGAGGATGGCTTCTTCAAGATCTTCATGGAGCAGGTGCCCGGTGGGTCGCTATCCGATTTGCTAAAGACCAAATGGGGTCCGCTCAAGGATAACGAATCCACCATGGCCTTCTACTCCAAGCAGATACTACAGGGTCTCAAGTATCTACACGAACAGGACATCGTGCATCGCGACATCAAGGGCGACAATGTGCTGGTCAACACGTACAGCGGTGTGGTCAAGATATCCGATTTTGGCACTTCGAAGCGCCTGGCGCGCATCAATCCCATGACAGACACATTTGCGGGCACACTGCAGTACATGGCACCGGAGGTCATCGATCAGGGTGTGCGTGGCTATGGACCGCCAGCGGATATCTGGTCCTTTGGGTGCACAAATGTTGAAATGGCCACGGGCAGTCCTCCGTTTAGCGAACTGGGTAACCCACAAGCGGCCATGTTCAAGGTGGGGTTCTACAAGAAGCATCCCAACATACCGGAGGAGATGTCCACAAATGCTAGGAATTTCATACTGCGCTGCTTTGCCATTAGCGTTCAGGACAGACCCTCTGCGCTGCAGCTGCTCGACGATCCTTTTCTCACAGAGTAAATACGTCCTTAATGAAGATTGCTCTTACTTTTTTAACTTATTTGTTTCCGCTTACAGCAAGCCACGAAAGCTGCGACCTGCTTTGCCCATTAACACCTCGGATTTTGGTCGCAGCATCTCTGTACCTGCCGATCGATTGGTGCACAAAACTACAACACCTTTAACTTATCATACCACATCGAATACGCCTACCACGCCCGAATTGGAGTAAGTTTTTGACAATATGCTTTAATATGGATATTATTAATATATCACATTTCGCTCCTTTCAGCGCTCCACTTTGCACTGCCTCAGTAGATATTAATGAGCTTACCAGCACACAGAATTTCATTATTGAACGCCGGAATTCGTCTGGTTATCTGCTATCGCCGGAGATTGAACCACAGACTCCGTCGCTACGCACTGGCATAAGCGATACGAGCGAAACGGATGGATTTTATCGCCTGAAAAAGGACTCGCAGAGGCGGGCAACGCTGTCCAAGGTGTTGATGCTGGACGAGTCGAAGATCTGTGAGATTTGGGAGAAGAAGATCAATGCAGATCAAAACTTTATAGCCATACGTAACAGCGACCTGGTGCTGCTAATACGCGGTCTGCGCGACTACATTTCGAATGAGAACGAGAAGCATCTGGAGGCGACCATTAACGAACTGAAACAGAAACTGGATAACGATACCGTCGCATTGGATCATTTGCATTTGGCGCTATACTCATTTCAGGATGCGGTTGTATTTGCGCTGCGGCTGCACTGCATTAAACCACATTGGATGTTTGCGCTGGACAACCTGGTGAAGCGCGCCGTACAGGCAGCCGTCACCATATTCTCACCCGAACTGGGCGCCAATTTGGCGGATAAGGATTTGTCAGGCAATGATGATGAGAGTGTGCATAATGCCGGTCCACAGCCAACTCCTGACAGTCAGGAGAAACTGCCAAATGCAATTGATAAACTGCTGCCAGGCAGCAACAGTGGCGCTGATCAATTGGATGGCATGGGCAGTTCGGTGGAGTGTGTGCGCATCTTGCGGGATATCCGCGACAATCAGAAGCAACTGCAGTTACAGATTATGGAGCAGAACCGGCAGAGTCTACGCGCTCTGCATAGCATCAGCCAGGAATTGGCTCATATATATATGGGCGGACGCAAGCGCTTGAGGTGAGTCGGAGATTTGTAAAAGCAAAGCAACAGAGGCGATATTCAAGTATTTCGTTTTCTCTACAGGCGCACCTTTAACGGCTTCAACAAGAAGTGCCATAGAATGAGTCCGGGCGGCGCGGGGAATGCTGCCGCACGTCCAATCCAAAATGCCAATACCCGCCGCCAGCTAACCAAGCACAATTTTGGTCTGCACGAGATAGACGAGCAATTGGAGCAGTGGCTATCGCAGCATGATATCGATGAATTCTCAAAGACGCTCATACTCAATGAGGGCTTCACATTTGAGGACTTTATCTATAACATGGAGAAGCTGGATCTAATGCGTCTAGGCCTGCGGTACGATTATCTAGCATACATACCCTGTAATTATACGTCAATGATTTGATATGATCTCTTTCAGCGTTGGCATCGAGGTGCGCTTGTGGAAGCTGATCATACAGGAACGTGCCTGCACTTCGGTGTGCATGGAGAGTCCAACCGTCATATACCATGAGCCGGTCAACAATAATACCATCACAACAAATGCAACTGATGAAGATATTAAAAACCTCGCCAAAGGCAAAATGAAAAAGAGCGAAAGCGAATACGCTTCTTGCAGCGAATGACTAAGCCGCCCCAGAAACCAAGTGGATTTAGAGTAGGCAAGAGTGAGAGAGAGAGCGAATTGTTGTTGTTTTTAACCTATTCTGTTTAATTGTAAATGTTGTCATATTTTTTTCGTGCTGCTACTAACAGTTACAAAAGCCTAGCATTAAGTTGAGAGTTATTCAAGCGCCTTAAAATGAATTTTTCACACACACACGCATAAATTGTTTATATGCTGTGCTGTGTGCATTGTTTTTGCCTTTTATCTACTATGCATGTTAATTTATAAAATGAAACTTAAGTGCCTTTAAATTAAAAAAAAAAAAACAACTAAAAAACAAAAAAAAAAGAAGATAATAAACTGAAACACACTGTGAAAAGTTGTGCATACATTTGAACGTGTTGAGCTAACTAAAATATGTGTTTGTATTTGAAAGGAATAGAGTTAGCATGTAAAGCATATATTAAAATGATGCTGTTAATTTACAGCTTAGCTGTAATTAAAGACACAGCTATACACCACAATTGTAGGTTCTTAACATCCGGCAGAAATGTTAAAATGTTGTTAGTAGTAGAGATGGGCGCTGGGATCGGATGGGATGAGAGATATTCCGTAAAAGTCCGGAGCGGTCGGGATAAGTGCTTGATCCCGAAATTCCCGATAAGAAAATTAATAAGCGCTAAAATTACTTGTATTTATCAAAGAACAATAATGATATTGACGAGATATTAAATCTTTTACAATGCAATGAATTGCCATTGTTACAAATGCCAGGCGAAAACGTATGTTCCATAATCTTCGAAAACGAGTGAGAGGATGTTTTCTACTTCCAGAAGAATTCTTTTAAATAAAAATGTAAGTCTACTGTAAGAACTCTAAATGTTGTAAAAAACGTCGGAACCCACGGGACTAACATAGGAGCAAAATGTTAGTTCAGTTCAATATTTGTTATTATATCTTCAATCTAGTGTCTGAGGATGAGAGAAGGCAACAATTATGTAACTTTTCTAGTTCGTTTGCATTTATTTTTTTTTTTTGTTGATTTTTAAGTCTTTATTGACATTGCAGAAGTTTGAATTTAACATATGTTAGTTAACATAGTGCTGTTATGTAACAAATTGTTATTATTGTTATTCGAAAGCGTTTCGTTCTGTTGCTGCAGTTGTTCATGCTGTTGTTGTTGTTGTTTTGTTGCTGTTGCTGTTGTAATAAGTTGTTGTTGTTGTTGTTGTTTTGTTGTTGCTGTGGTCTCTTATGCCTTGGACTCAGCCTCGCTAGCTGTCGCTGTGGACTGAGCATCGCTGGACTTGCCATCATCCACCTTGCCAAAGACACAGCATGGGCACTTCTCCTTCAAAGCCAAGCGGTACTTGGGATGACTAGGAAAATGGAAAAGAAATGTCACATTGAGATTGTTTACTTTATAGATATATAAGATATTTACCTGATACCATATACAATTGGATTGTAGCAGGCAGCCGACTTGGCGAAGCAAGCGCCCCAAATGGTGTTCAATGGTGTTAGGCCCTCGAATTTGAACAGGCCCATGCAGTTGATGACCAGGTATGGTGTCCACGCCATGAACCACAGTGAGATGGTGACCAGAGCGACCTTGGCCAGTTTGCCCTCAGCGCTCTTTTCGGCATCCTCGGACGAGCGGAGAGACTTGACATTCATCTTCTTGGCCTGCTCGCGCATGGCTTTCTCGTGGGCAGAGACGGCCTAAAGAGAGGGGAAAGTATTAATTTGAGAAATTCTATCGCAGTTCATTCCAACTTACAGCAATGATGAACCAGTACGAGTAGCAGATCAAGAACAATGGAATATAGTAGACAAAGATCGAGTAGAAGATTAGATAAGAACGTGGATTCCAATCGCGTTCCAAGTAGTCAATACCGCACGATGTCAGATTACCCTCGGGCACATATCTGTCAGAGATTCCATATACTTGTAGAATAGATAAAGAAATTTTAGCTGTGCAGCTTCCAGCTTACCTGCTCCAGCCGAAGACTGGCGCCAGGCACCAAATGCTCGACATGAACCATATATAGGCAATCTTGCCCAATGCCAATGGGATTGTCATTGGACGGCCTGCCATGCCCTTGACAATCACTTGATAACGATCCAGCGATATCATGCACATGGACCAAATGGAGCTGCAGCCAAAGGCCGAGCCCAGGCCGGCATAAATGTCGCACATCATCGGGCCGAGCACCCAGGTCTCGAAGTACAGATTGATGCCCATCATGGGTGTGTTGGTAATCATGATGCCGAAATCGGATATGGCCAAATTGATGACTAATAGGTTAGCAGGCGTGCGCAACGATTTTGTGGTGGCGAATATGTAAATCACCACGCCATTTCCACACCAAGAAATCATGCCAATCATGATCATGTAGGCGGTCAGAATTTTGGCCCAGATGGGATCCATAGCGGGAAATTGATTCCAATATGGGCTAATTAAGTGCGCCATATCGGGCGTGACCTGTGAGAGATAGCATTAAAAATAAACTCCTCTTTCTTCTCTCTCGCTCTCTCTCTCTCTCTCTCTCTCTCTCTCACCTTGTCTACTACCGATCCATTGGACAGTGGGGCGAAGTGTGGCCCCAGTTGTGTGGCTACTGCTGCAAAGCTGCCCAACAGAAATGTTTTTTTTAAGGTAGTTCTTTAAACAGTATCCAGTGCTTAGGCTTACCTCTCCATTTTGAATTCGTATAATCCGTTGAGCACTATATCCCGGCTTTAACTTTCACTAACTTCTGCGATTTACATAAAAAGCTGCAAATTAGTTTAGAGTAGTTTTTCTTTTCTAAATTTCTAACACTTTTTACATAGATTTTTGTTTTTTCCCTGAATTTTATTTCACTGGAGCGGACTATTCGCGGCGATTGGTCGTTGGAAACCTGCGTCTGTGCCTGTCCCAGGCGCCGCTTTTATAGTCTTGTCTTCCCCATGCCAGACCAAATTCAATTAGTTCTTGCACTCAAAGGCCTAAAAATAAAGGCGTTAACAGCTTTTGACTTATAACATAAACAGAAAAAATAATAAGAAAATATAAAATATAATATTGCAACGATGACGCGACGACGTCCAATGTCAATAGTTATAGTTCTTGTCCAAAGTACTTTAAAGGCTTCCAAGCTCCAGATTCGTTTGGCTAGCAGAGGGCCAGCGCTTGAGCTGACATTGGGCCACAAACAGCGAAAATGTGGGCGTGGAAAGTCAGCGATTTAATATGTCAATGCAATGTGCAAATATGAAGAGCATAAGCAAATCAATAAGTGCACTAGCCAAAGCAAAGAAATGCCAAAGAAACGCCAATAACCACGGGTTCAAAAGAACATTGGCTTTACGCGGCGTATGCGTAATGTCTCCATGAAATATTTGTATGTTGCGCATACGCACTGTGTCTGGGATTTAGTTGCGCTTAGATGCTGAGTTGGATAAAGTACACAATTTTTTTAAATTTTATATTAATTTTTATTTATACATATAATTTGTTGTTATTTATTGTATATTTCTTTTTACGGTACATTTTTCTTTTTCGCAACAAATTTTTTCTTTCATTTTTTATTTTGTGCTCATATATGTGTTAAGTATATGGATACTTACATAGATGATAAATTTACTTCTTTATGATATATGTATGTATGTATGTACGTTCTTGAATTAGTCATTTAATAAGCTATTTTTAATCATTTTAATTCGATTATATAACAGCCAAAGCTCAGTTCGCAATAAATTTAATTTTACCTCTGTTGCCGCTGCATTTAATCAACCATTAATATATATACATATATGTATATATATATACTATATTCAGAAATCAAATCGGCAGCATTAACGTAAGCGGCTTTTACATACAATGTGCCATCAATAGATCTATTCACACTTCAATTGTGACGCTCGTGTTCCATTGTTTACGTGTTGTCTCACATGTCGGAGAGCGTCTAAACAAATCTACACAAAATAAATGCCTGTGTGTGTGTGAGTGTGTGTGTGTGGTCTAGGGGGTGTGGGTGTTGGGCTTTGTCAAATCTTCTGTAGCCACATAAAGCGCTTTGTTTGTTTTATGCGCGCAGTAAAACTCAACACAGATGCATAAATTGGGTCAGACAGCTAATCCAAGGCGAGAGATGGGGGAAGGCAAGGTGAGGAGCACCCTTATATGGCAATGGAACGCTGCTGAACTAAATAGCTGTCAATTGATGAGACAATCAGCATGTGTAAAGGTTGAGATCTTTTGGTTAAAATCAATTACCGCAAAAGCAAAGCGCGAAAACGCAATGAGAAACAGAAACCGAAACATGCAATAAAGATAGCAACGAGCAGCAGATCAAAGCACAACGCTAACCGGAAGCTGCGCTTCGCTGGTGGCTGGTGCGGCCAATGATCAACACGATAAACATCATCATCATTATTAATATCATCAACATCATGATGAGCTTTGTGAACGTCATCACAGTAGCTACAACACTTGCTTGCGGTTAAACCAACTGTCGCCGCGTGCTCGCTGTGTGTGAGTGGATTCTGTACGTATGAGTGTATTCTGTGTATGTGTGCATATGTAAAATGTAGAAAAACAAA
The DNA here is from genome assembly GCA_035045545.1 of Drosophila gaucha. Classification (NCBI taxonomy): domain Eukaryota; kingdom Metazoa; phylum Arthropoda; class Insecta; order Diptera; family Drosophilidae; genus Drosophila; species Drosophila gaucha. The sequence continues at coordinate 2,251,771 of JAWNOY010000342.1, forward strand.
CGTGTAAATAACCAAGATGCCTCATCAGACATTTTTATATGACAGAGCTGAGCGCAAAAATTCGAACATCATTTCGAGTTGCTCTAAACAAACAAAAGGCGCCCACCTGCAAAATTGATATAAACAAATTATATTAGACAAAAACAGCAAAAAATACCGAAATGAAAAAAACTACAAGAAAAAAAGGTGATTGCAACAAACATGTTGGAAAAAAAGGCACGACAGAAATAAGCTATTTAGCATTAGCAAAAGCGAAATAAATGTTTCAGGTTTTATTCTTCTTCGGGCCTCAGACACACAAAAAAAGTCAAGTGAACAGAGTAAGTAAGTAAGAATACTGTTTCGCGTATACTCTATAAATTGATATCAGCTCACGCATATTGTAGGCATCTGAAGTATAAGATGTAATATTTAACTGTTAACTCCAATTTCCCCTATTGAATTTTTAGACTCTGTTCCCAAAGGGAAAAAGAGTCTATTGGATTTGTGCAATGTCCGTCTTGCTGTCTGTCCGTCTGTCCGTCTGTCCGTCTGTCCGACTGTCCGTCTGTCCGTCTGTCCGTCTGTCCGTCTGTCTGTATGAACGCGCAGCATTTGGACACTATAGAAGCTAGAGACTTGTAATTTGGAATATATACTCGTGTGTACCCGCGTCAGATCAAGTTTGAGTATTTTTCCGATACGCCCACAGGGGGCGTGGCAAATCGGGAAATGCTATATCTATTAAGACTAAAACGCTGTTATTTTAGTCAATATTGAAGTCTAAGAAATGGGATTTAGAATATATATTCGTGTACACCCCGCGGACGTTTTAAGGTATAGATTATATATCTACGCCCATTGTGGGCGTGGCAAATCGGATAAAACTATATCTTCTACAGTTTTGAAGCTAGAGCATCCAAATTTGGCATGTGGGTTACTGTTGACCTTCCCTTAAGTTAGATCAAAAAGTTATATACCCACGCCCCCTGGGGGCGTACCAAATCGGGAATATATATATAGCGATTTGTATAAATCTTATAATATTTTGAGCGTATTAAGAGCTAGAGACTTGAAATTTGGAATACATGTGCAAGTAGATCACTTGAAATCAAAAATATATACTATAGATATTTACGCCCATTAAGGGCGTGGCAAATCGGATAAAACTGTATCTCCTACAGTTTTGGAGCTAGAGCGTCCAAATTTTGCATGTGGGATACTGTTGACCTCCTCTTAAGATAAGTCAAAAGTTATGTATCCACGTCTTCTGGGGGCGTGGCAAATCGGGAATTACTATATCTTTTACTAAAACCGTGATAATTTCGGCAATATTTCCGTCAAAGAGTTGGGACTTGGAATATATATACTAGTATCCTACCTCTACCCAAAAATATATGTTATATATAGCTACGCCCATTTGGGGCTTGGCAAATAGGGTAAAACTGTATCTCCTACAGTCTTAGACGTAGAGCATAAAAATCTGACATGTGGGTTACTGTTCATGAAATTTAAATGTACGAAAAAAAAAAATAATTTATTGAGCCTACACACCTCTAACAGGAACAGAGTCTGACGCAGTCGGTGGCGCCCGACTGCAACGTTCTTACTTGTTTTGATATAATATCTTGACTTATGTAAAAATAATCATAGTAACTAGTAACTAATTTAAGACTTAGAGCTAAAAAAAATAAAACTAAGCTTATTTACAAAATATAAATTGTTTCAATTGTCGCTCTGACATCTGTGTTTGTAAATTAAATAATTTATAAAAAAAATTTAACTATTCTCAGCTGCGAATTTCATGACGTACACCATATACCCCATGCTGCTGCATAGCATATAAATAACAAACACCTTTGCTTTGATTTGTGCTATTTGCTTATGTTGTTGTGTTTGTATTTTATTTTGTGTTCGACAGCGTGTTGTGTGTGGGTACGGCAAGTGTTCTGCGTCTGCGTCTACGTTTGCGTCTGAGTGTGCGTGCTGTGTGGGGGTAAGTGAGAGAGCAATGCAAAAGAGAGCGCGCGAGGCTGCGGAGGCTGAGACTGCTGCTCAAAGAACGCCAAAGTAAATGTCGACGCTGGCGCTCTTATTTGCAATCGAGAGAGAGAGAGAGAGCGCGCATGTGTAATGCGTGTGTGTGTGGGAGCGCCCTAATCGTCTGTTCTCAGTGTCATTAGCTGGTGCTGCAACAGCTGAGATCACTTCCACTTCGCACGCTGGCGACGTCAGCAGAGGCTGCACTGCCAACAGCGACAGCGACTGCGGCTGATGTTATTTTCAGTTGCGAGCAGAGCGCCGGCCAAAGATTTACAGTAACAACACGAAGCTAATCAGCAGCGTTTGGCGGTTCGCGTGCAGCGTGCGCTCGGTAAAAATTCTGTTGTGCGGAACACGGCAATATACTGTTAAATTTAGCGCACCGGTCACAGATTCCAAAAAAAATATAAAGAAAATACGAATTTTTCCGCCCAACTAGCCAGTTGCATGAGGCTATATGTAAATACAGTTACATGTGTTTACAGTTACATCTGTTTTCGCATTTGTATGTGCATGTGTGCGTGTGAGTGTGTTCTGTTATTGTTGTCGCTCAACTTTGATCGCAGTTAACTTGTTTCTCCACTGGCAGCCAAAATAAAATGTCAAATTGCAAATTTGCTGCTTAACCTTTTGTTTGGTTTATTAATTAATGACGAAATTCAACCAACGCGGCGCGCGTCATCGAGACTGTCGTCAGCGCACGCCTTTGGGGCATAAATGCAATTAAATCATTAATAAAGCCAGACAAACATCCAAATATACTCGATAGCGCCGACTCCCATACACACTCGCACACACATGCACACACACATACTCATATGTTAAGTGCAATAGAAAAGTGTGTGGCAAGCAGCAGCAGCAGCAGCAGCATCGGCGGCGGCGGCGGCAGCAGCAGCAACTACTTCGAAATTTATTTTCGAATAAATAGTACAAAGTTGAAGAAGAAGAAGCAGCAGCCGCCGCTCAACGTAAAAACAAGGCAAAAATGCCGCAACGGGCAAAGGGGCAGCTCTCAATGTTTTTTCTTCCTTCTCTTACGCGTGCACAGTGAACTGCACTTCATTTGCATTCCTTCAATCGCCAAAGAAGCACATTAATTTGATTAATTGATTGCCGAGCGGCACATAGTTCGCACTTAGGTGTGAAAACGAATTTATTATTTATTACTTAGTTTCAATGATATGTTAAGTGATTTATGCACCCTTCACTATTGAAGCAGCTTAAAATAGTTAAGCAAATAAATAACAAAAAGTAAAGGTAGGGCAGGTAGGCAGAACACATATATAAAAATTCTCTAAAATATTCAAAAATTAAATGAATTTAAAAAAAATATTTATAAAAGCTTTACTTCATTTTAGAATCAGTATCTAAAGAAATAGAAACATGATTTTGTTTTGAATTTTTATGAATAAATATGAATAAATCAAATAAAAACAAAAAACTTTATTCAAATTTAAAAATATTTAAATAATTGACATTTTTTTGAGTTGTTTGTCAAATATATATTTCATAATATAATAATTAAATAATTCCTCAGAGCTCCTACTTAGAGAAATATTCATAGTTCTATGCCACTGTGCACAGTGTGCGCGTTTAAAGTATTGAGATGATGCCCCGATCCCGATGCTAATGCCGCAGTTATATATATACATATGTATATATATAGTGTGTGTGTGAGTGTGTGCGTCTGCGTCTACGTTGCGGGCTGTGTGTTTCTGTCGGCGTCTGAAATTAACGAAATAGGAAATTTTGGTATTTCTTTATATAAATAGATTTCGCCATACGGAGAGAAGTTAAAACGAGGAAAATGTGAAAAGTGAATGAAACGCACGAGAAAATTTGTAAAAATCAAACCGAATTACAGGCCACCAAATTTTGAAATGTAAAAACTAAAAACAAAAAACATATCCAAAATAAAATTCCGAATCTGTGAAACGTCAAATTATAATTTACAACTGAATAGCACACACAGTTTTTGTTCGAGTGTAGAAAGAAACACAGACCACATCGAAAATGTGAATAAAATTGTGTTTTTTTTTTTAACATAAAAATTGAGCGTGCAAAAAATAAACAAGAAAAAAACAGTGTTGAGGAAACCTAGTTGAAACGTTGAAGAACTTAAAGGAAAATGCAGGCGTCTTCCACGACAACAACAACGACAACTAAAACAAAAAAGCTGAGCAGCAGCGGAGGCGGCGGCGCTACCGGCAGCGGCAGCAGCAGCACCGTGGCTATGACAACTGCCAGCAAAACGACAACAACAACAACCACACGCAAGCCGGCAACAGTTGCTGGTGCTGGCGCTGGCGCTGGTGGCGGTGCCTCTGCCGCTCCCAAGTCGCCAAAGGCAACGACGCTGATCGGAAGCAATGCGCACGCCGAGATTGTTGAGCTGTCCAACAAGATAAGCGAGCATGCCGATGCCATCTATCACCAGTGGAAGAATTGCGGAGCGCCGCCCGTCCAGCTGCTGGAGATTTACGCAAATGCAGCGGCTACCGGAGACTTTGCGGATGTTGCTGTTGCAGCTGCCACGGCGACGGCAACAACAGATCTGAACAATGCGGAGGGCTTGCAAAAGATGGTCACCAGCTTTGTGAACAAAGATAAAGAGCAGCGAGGCAAGAGCTCTGGCATTAAAAAACCGGAAGTGGGCGTGGCCGTGCAATCAAACGGTAAGACGAAGAAATCAGCAGCAGTAGCTGCAACAGTCAAGGCTGGCAAAGCAAGTCAGGTGGAGCAGGCGCTGCAATCGCCCAAAAAAGTTGCCGCTGTGACAGGCAAAAGTGTGCCCGATGTGAATCTCAACTACGACATCAATTTGCAGCTGGACGTGAACAATTTGTCGCAGCAACAGACGCAGCAATTGCTGCAAATCAGCGAGCTGTTGCAAAAGGAAGCAGCAGCATCAGCAACAGCAACAACTGCCAAAAAGCGACAGAGCAGCAGCAACAGTAGCAACAAGATCAACAGCAGCAACTGCAACAGTTTAACCAATAGCAGCAGCAGCAGCAGCAAGCTAACAGCAACAGAGCAGCCCACGAAAAAGCTAAACAAAGTCAACAGCAGCAACAACAACAACACCAACATCATCACTGTGGATGTAATAGATGCGCCACGTGTGGGCGTAGCAGAGCTGGATGTGCCAACTAAAAGTGTCAGCGAGCCGGCAATTGGCAGTCGTAAAGTGCCCAAAACCAAAGAGAACAACAACAACAGCGAGCAACACAAGCCGGCGACGGCAGCAACAACCAAAGAAAAGCCAGCAATAACGCGAAAAGTTGCCAACAGCAACAGCAGCAGCAGCAGCAGCAGGAACAGCAACACTGATAACAGCAAAGCCAGCAACATTGTGCCGAGTGCAACAGCAACACCAACAGCAACACCAACAGCTGCCGTTAACACGCCAGCAACATTGGCGGACACAACGATGCCAACGTTGACTAAAATCAAACCGACGAGCGGCAGCCGTGCAGCGCTCACCAATGGCCAGGATAAGAATTGTAATGCAAATCAAGTATTTATATATTAAACATATATCCATAACTAAATCACAATCCATTTTTGCAGTGGGCAGACCGATCCTAACACGCGGCTCCGTGGCCGAGCGTGTGATGCTCTTCGAGAAGCGGCCGGATGTGCGCAACTCGTTTCTCGATATCAAACGGCCAGCGGAAGCGCCGCCCAAAAGTCTGCTCAAGGTAAGCTCCAAAATGAATATATGTGAAGTGCCGCACAACACCCTTATAGGTGTGTGTGTGTACATGTGCGTGTGCTGTTCAGTTGTTATCTAACAATTGCAAATAGCGCATGAAAATTCACCACAGCCGCCCGCCAGCAACAATTGCAACAAATCGCTAGAAACCCTCGTCCCCCTTCTCCTTCACTCTTTCTCTCTCGCTCTCTCTCTCTCCATCTCTTCATGTGCACTTAAAGAAATATCGTTTTATCGTGCACCATTGATTGATTTAAGGTTAACTCAAGACGCCATCGCTTGCCAACAGAGATGAGTCGGTAGCTGCACATATAGATAAATATATAGAGAACATAGAACAATACGATTTGCCAATATGTCATTAGGGGTAGTCACTATGCAAAGTTACTTCGCTTGTAAGTGCTAGCAAGAATACTTAAATATTTATTCTATTTAAAAAAAAATCTTGAAGCTTTATAAAAGAGTAGTTTCTCTATATTACCAGAAATTATTACCAAAAATCTATCCTTACAAACTCGTGTCATATATTATTATGCGATATTTTCAGTTTAAATATATTGACAAGCTTAAGATTAAAAGCGCTTGAGATACTAGATATACCTGAGTTTCGAATCTTAATTTTTCAGTCTGCATGAAATTTATTTATAAGAATTATTTTCTTATCAGATCTATTTAGGAAAATCATTTAGAAATTAGAAAAGCAATTGCTGATATTTGTATCAAAAATGTCATTACATATTTGTAAATCAGTCTTTCGGAACAAATCTAAATTTAACATTTTTGGTATTTGGTTTTTTTTATTAATTTTTAATGCATTGCGATTGGGTGAGCAACTTTAAAGAACTATATCATTTTTTATTTTCACTCGTAGAGTGAGTACCCCTATTGAGCAGGCATACTCTCGTATACAAACAATCAAATTAAGCATTTACGATCAGCACGATCGTACATAGGCAAAAAAAAAACGAATACAAATACAATCCAAGCACATGATTATTTAAGCAACGCGAATGCATTTTTTTCATGTTTATTGTTATTTTTGGGGATTTTTGTTGTTGTGAGTATTCAACTTTTTGTTGTTAAATTATTTAATTACATTGTATGAGTACTACATATATTTGAGTTTGAGCATTAACCGTTTACTCAACATCTCGGCAAAACTTTACTGCGTTTCAATATGAAATCTATTTGTTTTGTTTTTTTTTCTCGTTGATTTTAAGTAAATAATTGCTATAAATAATTCGCATACGAAAAGTTTGTCTGCGATTAATTGTGCTATTTGTGCTGTCGAAGCAGACGCAATTGAGTTCTTGCTGCTATCTATCGCCTTCTCGACTTAACAACTATGCGTATGCGTAATATTTTGCTTGGCCATCGAGCGTATCCGTGCGTATACGTAATATGCGCACATGCCCCCACGACGAGTGTGTGTTTGTGTTTGTGTTTGTATTTCATTTTCTCTCTCACGAGTTGAGATTAATATTAATGCTGCCGTTGACAGTTTTAAAATCATGAATGGCCAATGCGTGGTTTATGCTCCTCAGCTGTTAAAGAATTATGGCTAAAACCAAATGATGCTGCTTATATGGTGTTCAAATGAAACAAAAACAAAGGCAGAGCTCACAAAGGAATTTGACAGAACAAAAGCGCAGAATCTGTTGACTAGGAAATATGTATATGGGGCGTAAAGATATCTAATTGATTATTTTACACGTGGGCGGCGTAATTAAACTCACATATTTATATAATCTCTTTGATAAATTATTAATTATTGTGTGTTTCTAAAGCTTCTTTCTCTGGATTGATTTTAAATTAATATGATATTCAGGTTAAAATACAATTTTTTTAGGAATTTCTCGAGAATATTATTATAGTTACTCAAATTCCATGTACCCGTCTTATAATTAATACTATAAGACAGAAACTTAACTAAAGATTAATTGTTTTATAATTGTTCAACCTTTAGCTTCAACTGCACCAATCGCACATAATTTAATTAATTTAAGCACTTTTCAAGAGCTCCAATAGAGCGAGAGAAAGAGACAGAGAGATTTCGTATTTTAATTTCTATAGATTTCTTTAGATTATTTTCATTGATGCCAATTAAGATATTGTAAATTTAGCTTCAATTTGCTGCTGAATTTAGCACAATTACAAAACAACAAAGTTGTATGTTGTGTGTGTGTGTGTGTGAATTTATCTGCTGTTCATTTGTTTTTCTGATTTTGACTAAGTTTAATTTAATTTCCACGAAAATTGTAAGTATGTTTTTGAGTTATATTCGAACACGCCCAGTTTTCATTATAGTGTTTAAACAGAACTCAATTAACAGCAATTTGTTTATCAAAAGAATTTGGCATATTTTATAATAAACTAAAAGGGCAAAAATGCGCGAAAATGTAAACAAAAGAAGAATAAACAACATATCTGCGGTAGACCGACAATTATATACCCTTATTTCGCACAAATTGTTTCTTGATTTATTATAGTTTTAATTCATGGGTCAATATCTTCGAGAACAGCAAAACATTCCATCTCATATAAACAGCTATAGTATATAATATATAATGAATAATGTATATATAATATATATGTATACAATATTCTTGCTTAGCACCTTGAGCCTATTTGATGCTTGTCTGCCTGCCTGTCTGTCTTAAGTATCAGCTCTTAATTCATGTTGTTCAAAAAACAAGCCAAAAAACTCTTTTTAATTTGTGTTCGAGTTCAAAAAACTACTCAGAGAAGGTATCAAAAGACGCGCTCGATTTTGAGTAAGATTAACATTATGTTAAGTGATAATGATGATGAATATATTTTTATGTAAAATGATGATCATGATTATGATGTTATTGCAAATATTAATCAAGATAGTGATGAAAATTAAAATGATTTTGATTATAAGAAAAAAATTGATGATGATGGTAATGATAATTACTATTATTTCGCTTGCCATGATCGCTTATTTTGTTAATAAAGACAAGAATGGGTATTGAAGTAATTGTCAAAGACTTTGGCACTATGGAGATTATATAATTATCGTAGTCCTTGTAATTTATTATATAAAAAATACATATGACAGCTCGGCAAAAATTAAAGGGTATCTTCTAGTCGAACTTTTTGGACTTGGTAAATCGAGGAATTTCTCAATATTTATTTAGTACCAAAAAGTATGGCAAATTAATTTGTGAACAACAAATAATTGGCATATAAACTGCGTGCAGACTTTTTGAGATGTTAGACATAAATACATTACTATATAATATATCTGATCAATTCGATGTTGTAGGTTAAGCTGCATGCAACGCCGCCGCCGCCACCATCACAGGAACAAAATCTTTTGCAAAGGGAGATACGCAGTTCCAAGAGCGTTTACATACCCAGGCAAGTCAAATCCTTGCCAGCAACTTTTATCATAGATATTTTAACACATATTTGCATTTCAGATTTTATTTTCCACATGGCAAGCCACAGCCAACCATTGCCATGGAGCGTGTCATACGCGGCATACTGTCCGCCTTCGATAGCTTTCCCAATAATCAGGTGACCAAGGATGAGCTGCCCCGCATCCTGAAGCTATGCGGCCTGCCCTTCTATTGGCGCATGCCGGTCATGATCTTCTGCCAGGCGGGGACCACAGGCTTGGTGGAACGCCAGCGTTTCGTCGAGTTCTGGAAGCAGTTAAGTTGATGCCATTTGTTGTCAGGATTCGTTGTATTGATTGTCTTATTTGTTCCATGCAGAATGAATGTCTATTGCCATGAGGCGGCTTCGCGTTTTGTTTATATCCTGTCGCGCGGTCAACGCTTTCGTTCCTATATTGTGCCAGAGGATTTGGTTCCGATGGTGCAGGATGTGGTCGACACGCATCCGGGTCTGGCGTTTCTAAAAGAGGCCACCGAATTCCATTCCAGATACGTGCACACGGTCATCGCGCGCATCTTCTATTCGGTGAATCGCAGTTGGAGCGGCAAGATAACCATATCGGAGCTCAAGCGATCCGATCTGCTTGAGGTGAGTCAACTTGATACGCCAGAGGCGAATATAACTGACTATTCTTATTCTGTTTGTACGCAGATGATCAGCTTGCTGGAGGAGGAGGAGGACATCAATCAAATCATGGCCTTCTTTAGCTACGAGCACTTCTATGTGATCTATTGTAAATTCTGGGAATTGGATAAGGATCACGATCTGCTCATCAACCAGGATGATCTGGCCAAGCACAGCGACAATGCACTCTCCACCCGCATTGTGGAGCGCATCTTCTCCGGCTGTGTGACGCGCAGCGACAACAAAAAGTCGCCCGAAGACGAGCCCAAAATGTCCTACACAGACTTCGTATGGTTCATACTGTCCGAGGAGGACAAACGTACACCGACGGCCATTGAGTACTGGTTCCGCTGCATGGATATTGACGGAGACGGCGCTCTGTCCATGTATGAGCTGGAATATTTCTATGAGGAGCAACAGCAGCGCATGGAGGGCATTGGCATTGAGTGCCTGCCCTTCGAGGATTGCCTGTGTCAGGTGGGCACCCGATTCCCAATCGCTTATATAATGTCTAACACGTTAATATGTTCTCTACAGATGCTGGACATGATTAAGCCTGCGAACCCGGATTCCATAACACTGGGTGACTTGAAGCGCTGCAAAATGACGCACGTGTTCTTCGACACTTTCTTTAATTTGGAGAAGTATCTAGATCACGAGCAACGCGATCCCTTCGCCGCACAGCGTGATGAATCCGTAAGTATTGCAAGTCAGGGCTTCCATTTCTTCCAAATCGAGGTAACTAAAAGCTCTGCTCTTCTGTCCAAGATACAGTTATTGATTCAGTTTATGGTTCTTAATATACATTTCATATTTAGTAAAGTCAAATTTCTTGAGCTTTGGTTCAGTTTGGAATCTTCCTTTCATGTTGTGTTTCTTTGCCTCATGTTGTAGGTGTAGCTTTCCAGCTGAATCTCTCAAAAGTTTTAATTCGAGCTGAGTTGGTATAGCCATGTCCGTCGGGATCAACACAATCTCCTCCGAGACTATTAAAGCTGCAGTGCTGAAATTTTGCACATAGGCTAAAATTTGATGCAGCCATATATCTCGGATCGGACTTCTCTACCCCATAGGACTGATCGGTTGTGAGAAATGTTTTAAACGAAAACTTCGGCGCTGTTGAAGTCTAAGACTTGAAATTTGAAATATATACTCGTCAAGACCGCCCCCATATAAAAAGATATAGTATATAGCGACGACTATTGGGGGCTTAGCAAATCGGGTAAAACTATATCTTCTACAATTTAAGAGCTTGATCATCCAAATTTAGAAAGTAAGCTATTGTTGACTTCCCCTTAAGATAGACCACTAGGTGCGCGGCAAATCGGGAAAGTCTTTCTAATGTTTAACATAAATACTCTAATATTTTGGACGCTGTTAGAGCCAGAGACTTCAAACTTAAAACATATATTTGTATGGATAAAAAAAATGAAGTTTTTAAGCTTCGTCCATCAGGTGTGTGGCAAATCGGTATCTTCTACAATTTTACACCTAGAGACCCAAAAATGATCAAATAATACATCAATCTTGTTCTATGTCTATACATATATATATATATATCTCCAACAATTACATGAGCTTTACCAAACTTCGGCATGACCGAAGTTAGCACGTGTTTTAGCTGAGTTGACCTCAAAAGCTCGTTTCGAATCAAAAATAAATAATTGTCTTAAAGCTTTAGCTTTATAAAGCTGATTTATAAGTCAATAATTGGGTGCAACTCTTTAGTTTAGTCTTTACTTAATTATTTGCTAATATTCAATACTTAAAACATTTTATTTCGTTAAAAATTCGGTAACAAACTTTAAGTGCGATTTTTAACGGGGAATCAATTCAATATTATATCTATCAATGTTTTTTAAAATCTACTTATCCATATCTTTGCAGACCTCCGATTGGGATCGATTTGCGGCACAGGAATATGAGCTGCTTATATCTGAGGAGAGTGATTAGAACTCGCTGCAAAATTCGGGTTTTAACAATTTATTTATATGCATACACAAACTCACAGCTACACTCGATCACTCACATAAACTCACCCACACACACTTTCACACAAACATACACACACACACACATACCCACATAAACACCCATACACACACACTACAAATATATTTATTTACTTACAAATTTTTATACAAATTTTACAGTACGTACGTGAAAACAAAAATGTTAAAAAAATATCTAAAAAAAAAAGAAGAAAATTAAAACAAATGGAATATCTTAGAGCATATGTGCAATAAATCTTAATTTTATATATTTAAGCGCACATTTCGCTATTCAGCAAAATTTGAAACAAAAATTAAAAAGTTTATAACTGAATAGCGGAACACGCCCGAATCGAGTTTCGAATATGCAAGTTGCATGAGTCAATTTTTAACGAGTAGTTAACCTTAGTCAATTTAATTTGTGCAAATTTTGTTTTAGTTGAATATGATAATTAAATAAAAATAATCATAAATTTGTTTAATGCTTGATTGGTTTTTTCTGTGCATCAATAATGAATGGAATTGTCAAAAATTAAATATATTAAAAGAACATTTTTACATGTTTGTATGTATGATACATATATACATATATACATAATTTAGATATTATTCATATGCATATGCTTTTACTTTGGGTTTCAGGTTGTCTTTAATTTAATGGGTCTACCCATATAGTATATATTTCTTATACGGTGAACCCATTGAAAATGGAAAATGGTTTTATCGTGAGCACCTGCCATGTTGGCTTAATCTCACGGTAAGCTTATTACTGAATTGATTTAAGCGTCAATAAGCGCCCACTTAAAATATTTATTTCTCCGGTACCAATTAAAAATACTTCTGTTTGGTCGTATTTTCCACCTTGGTTTGGTGCGAGGCCTACCTTACCTCTTCCGCTTTTTGGGCAACGGCACACTCATTCTTTACCCGCATTTGATATTAAACCACAACCACCACGATACTCCCCGAAGGTCCGCAACCATTAACCAGGACGGAACAAGTTCTGTTGGCTCCTGATTACCCGTGGTACCAGCTTTAAGGCCTCTGGTCAGGCCGCGTAAACCAAAAGCATACTTCCAATTTAAACTCCAAAACAGTTACGGGTTGGTGACCCAATTTCGCCGATCGCAGACACACGGTCAGACGGTCAGACACACACTGACCGATAACCCAGGGGTAACCACGAGGAGGCCACATCCACTGTGCGACAAATTTGTCTACGAGTCGACTTGACTGAATGAATTTAACCAAACAGCCCACTTACCCCCTCTTGATATGGACAATAAGCTGAGTTGATTTACAAAATGATTTAATGCTGAAAATTTAGAAAACATTTTGTCAATCGTCAAAAGCAAGCGGCAGCAGCGCCAGGCGCTCTATACGTGTGCACACATATGTATATTGAAGCGCATGCACTCTTTGCAATGAGAGAGTGCAGGGCGAGGAGTCGCAGGCTCAAATCACGATACGGACAAAACTTTTTTCAATTACAATTTTTTTTTGTCTACATATGTAAAATTGAAAGCTCGAACAAACGTTCAGGGGAGTCGGGAAGTCCCGATTAGAGCGTTTTAACTTGTTTAATCTAACGACCTAATATGTTTCGGATCGGGCTTTAGTTCATTTCTTTCTTGACGAAATGGTTTTCTTAAAGCTCGATTTTTGGCAATAAAAAAAAAAATTCCACCTGGACTTTTTAAAACCATTTTGTAAACTTGTGGTTACATTTCTAACAACAATAATAAAATAATTAATACGTTATTATGTTCTTACATTGTATAGATAGATTTTACTGCATACAAATTAAATTTTTGTAACCACCATCTGTATGCTACCACAGGGTGTAAAAAATAACCCGAAAGTATTCGACAAAATGTATATATACTACAGTGAAACCTCAATATAACGAATGTGATTGGAATCACAGAATTCTTTATTGATTCGCTATGGGTACTTATTAGTAAAACCATGGTATAACGAAATTTAAAGAAATCTGAAAAAAAAATTCGTTATAAATATTGTTTTCATCTGTTTACATTAAAATAGTGCTAAAATCTTGCAACAAATTTTTTTTTTTTTTGGGATTTCGTTTTATAGAGGTATTTGAATAATTGTTTCGCTATATAGAGGCTTTCAGGCTCAGAAATTCTTCGATATACCTATAGTGCATTTTAGTATGAAAAACTTCGCAAAAAAGAGTTTTGCAAGGGTCAAAAAATTCGTTATAATGAGTTTTTCAGATTAACGAGATTTGTTATATAGAGATTTCACTGTACATATGTATATTTATTGTCTTGGCCTCTTTTTTCTATCGTCTTTCTTAAACATAAAGTTGTCCATCCCTTAAAACTAACTTAATTTCAAGTATTTAGTTATTTTTCAATGGTTTTTTTGGTTTTTTTTATTAAATAACTATTTTAAAAATTTTTTTTTACGTTTTGTTGTACAACTTAAATTAGTTAAAAATATAATTTGCTTCTCGTTTATAAGGCTACTACAAAATTTTAAACTCACTTTTGCTTTTGCCTAATTTCATATATATCTATATATATTTTTTACAGATCAAGTTGTATGTATATAAATATATACGTTTATGCAGAACTGAGATAAGCCAAAGCAACAGGCATAAATTGCTGCTTTTGTTGTGGTTTTCTCTTATTTGTTGTCCAATTAGTCGCACTTACGCATTGTTGGTAAAGAAATTATTATTTTTTATTATTTTTGCTTTACATGTCTAATGAAAAAAGATTGGTTTTGATTGTTTTTTTTTACAATTGCTTTTTCTATGCTGCAAACGATTTTTGAACGGCTGCATTTCTAATTTACGCCGCTTGTCAGTTATGAATCACAGGTGCATATCGAGCGGGGAAGGATTGCAATATTAGTTATATATATATACATACATACATATATATGGAGATATATATAAATTGCGCAAGAGCCATTCAAAAATTGTGTGACAGCGATTTGCAGGAGGTGCTACGTACCGACCACAGTATCATTTAAACGTGACTAAAAATAATATAACACATTAACGATTATGCATATATATAAAGGGATGGTCTAAAATTAAATAGAGTTCGCACTGAAAGCAGTTTGCAAGCAAAAATGTTGAAAAAATGAGTGTAACTCCAGAAGAAAGTCTAAAAGTGAATTTGAATGAAAAGCGCTGGCATCAAATTTGGAAATGGGGAAAATCAAATGGAAAAGCGTTGCAGTTCGTGTTATTGTTATTGTTACTGTTGTTAGGCTGGACGCTTTAGCTGTTGTTTGTGTGTTGTGGGTTTTACTGTTTGAGCCGTACTTTCTCACTATCTTCAAAATTCTTATCATTATCGTTGCTGGGTTCTGAATCTGTAGTCTCCGTCGCTGAGCTATCGCTGCTGGCGGTGGCATCGTCATCAGTGGCGCGACTGTATTCGGGCTTTGAATTGCCGCGCACATAATCCGCCGTAATGTGTACGCTCCGTATATCCGAGCCCGGCACTATGAACATGGGATCCAACAGCAGTTGTTCCTGTGGGATGGATATAAACCAAAGTTAAATATAAAATGTTTTCAACTAATGTCTTCGTTAGCCAACCATTATGGAGCGCAATCCGCGGGCGCCTGTATGCCTTTCCATGGCTAGGCTGGCAATTGATTCGACCGCTTCCTCCGTAAACGATAGATCCACCTCGTCAAGGCCGAGCAGCGCTTTGTATTGAGGGACCAGAGCATTGCGCGGCTCAGTTAGAATACGCACCAGCATATTCACATTCAAGCTGTGGAAGGGCACAATGACCGGAAAACGACCAACAAATTCCTAAGGATTAAAAAAGTATGATTAATATATAAATATATAGAGAGACGAGCTTCAGTTTTTGCTACTAACGGGTATCATGCCAAACTCAACGAGATCACGCGCCTGCACCTTGGTCAGACTTTTATCACGCTCCTCCTGATCGTTGTCCATGGGATTTGCTGCGGATTGTGCCGCTCGACGTCCCGATCCGCTAGTCGAGGGCATGCCAAAGCCTAAATACTGCAAGGAAGATTTTGGATTAATTAATATCATTATATATACAGTATTTGGGCTAGCTTACCTTCTCGTTAAGACGGCGGGCAATGAGGCGATCGAGGCCTGTGTAGGCGCCAGAGGCAACAAAAAGTATGTTCGTTGTGTCCACCTGCACCGTTTCGCCACGCAGCTTGCGCGGCGAGTTGCGTTCGGGCACATTGACCACAGTCCCTTCCAGCATCTTTAACATGCCCTGTTGCACACCCTCGCCGCCCACGTCGCGCAGCTGATGTATACCGGGCACAGCGCCAATTTTGTCAACCTCGTCCAAGAAGACGATGCCGGTTTGAGCCCGCTCAACGCTGTAAGATAAGGAGGAGGATTATAATTGATGACCCTAACGAACCCTATCGAGCTAGGCATAAATGTGTCTATGAAATGATTCATTGATAATCATAGCAATCATTTAACTAAATTTACTTGTAGTTGGCGTCCTGCAGCAGCTTTGATATAACACTCTCGATATCCTCGCCCACGTAGCCGGCTTGTGTGAGAGTTGTGCAATCGCAAATGGCAAACGGAACGTCCAGACAGCGGGCGATTGTTTGCGCAATTAGGGTTTTCCCTGAGCCCGTGGGGCCGAGCATGATGATGTTACTCTTCTCCAGCTTGACATCGTTGCTCTGTCTATCGAGTATCTCGGAGCCGGGACGATGATCGCTGCTACGCGAGGCGCTGGCAGCGCTGCTGCCGTGCAGGCCGCCGCCTAGACCGCCACCAGTCAGACCGCCACCGAGGCCCATTTGGGCTGGCTTTGGCGGCAGCTCGTTGCCTGGCGTGCTGTTCAGTGTGTGACCAATGCCGGTGATGTGCAGCAGATCTGTACGTGGTATGCCATCTAGTCCGCTCCCGCCGCCAGGACCCGCAGTCGGCTGCTGCTGCTGCAGCTGAGGCAAATTGTGATGGATGCGCTTGTAGTGATTGTAGACAGCTACGGCGAGCACCTTCTTTGCAAACTCCTGTCCCACCACATGCTTATCGAGATACTCCATGATCTTTTGCGGGGGCGGTGGTGGCTTGCGCTGATTCTTTGGCTCCTCCTTGATGCGCTGCTTGGTCTCCACATCGGAGAGCACCACAAAGAAATAGTTGCACTTGGCGCACTTCACAAAACGTGTCGAGCTGACAAACGTTTCCACTTGGGTGCACGCGCTGCCACATTTCGGGCAGGACAAGAACTTATCACCACTGCCGCCAGTTGAGCTCGATCCACCACTGCCACCAGCGCCTGGGCCGCCACCAGGTATTTTGGTACCTGAGCCACCAATGCCGATGCCCGTTCCGATTCCTGCTCCTCCACTGCTGCTGCCGGCTCCTGATTCCGATCTAGCTGTCACTCCATTGGTTATGTCAATGTAAGCGGGTATGGCTACAACGGGCTCCAACAGAAGCTGTTTATTCGCTGCACAATGCCGCGTGGCCAGATGGAATCGTCGCCTGCCGATGCCGCTGCTCAGTATGATGCAGTTCGGTGTGTGTTGTACATGGCTGGTTCCTAAGGGAGCGACAGAGGGAGAGAGTTAGTTAGTATATGTATGTGTGCATTTCATGATGCAATCAAGTAGAAAGTTAATTTCCTTTGTGACCCAGCACATTGAACCCCACATCTTCAACAAGCTCTCTATATCACTTATCATTGTATATAGATGCTTATTATGTGACATTGTATATAGCATACATAGTTCATAAAAGCGATTTAGATTGTCTCAAATATATTTTTGCTTTCTAAGTATTAATGTATATATTCGATTCCAGTATATAACATACATAAATCAACTATTATAAAGCTCTGGTGACTAAATCATTTAGTTTTAAATGCAATTATTGCTGCTGCTTGTCTAAGATCAGTTTTATATAGTCATATATCTGACATACATATTCTAGTTCTCATTCACTTTAGTTCTCACTGCTTGAAATCCAAGGCCAATTAGCAGCTACGTATATTGAAAAAAAAAACTGTCTCAATTCAATTAGAACCTGCAGAAACTCAAGTTCAGGGGAAAATATAATAGTTCGGAATAATATTATTGCTGGTAAACAAATGCGAGTAAGAAACATGAATACTATATAATGAGTGTTAAGATTGTTATTATAATGATAACAAAAATATATATAACTTGATGTGGTTCAATTTAATTTGCCTAAAGGACGTTTTTAAATTTATTTAAATATTCCAAAATATATACATACATATATACAAATGAGACATATGTGAAAAGAAGCTGTAACAACATAAATACATTTAAAGAAATCTTGAATACATAAATTTATAATATTCCTTTAAACATTACATGTTCGTCAGCAAAGTTTTTACTGTACTACACTGAGCTCCAACGCAAGTAAACATTTACTTGAAACGACTTGTGATAATACTCTAACAATATGCACTTATGTAATTTGTAATTGGCCTTTCTATACTTCCGAAAAACCTCGCGCGGATTTCCTTATGGCCCAGCATTTAAATAAAGTTTATTGCCAGCGATCACTGCAAGAAATGACTTTTGCAATTGCGCACATTTAATGTGCATAAAAAAATGATAATAAAAAATAGTTTTCGACCGGCTGATTATTGCGTCAAAAGCTGTAACCGCAATAATTAAACCTCGACCACATTTGAAAACAATTCAAGTTCAGTTCGAAAACGTAAACAAGAAATACAACAACAATCAATCAGCGCGAATACGATACATGTTACGTTTTCTGATTGGAATAACGTAATGGCTATGCGCCGTTGACCTTCGCCAAAGGCTGTTTGACATGAATTTAAATCACATAACCGAATACGAGTTGGCTCTAAATCAATGGCTCAATGCGCGCGCGCCTACTTTGTTAGCCAAATGCACAACCTTCAATCGTAGCCAAAAGTGAGTGTTTGGCTTATATTGCAGAATTATATACGAAATTCTGATAAGCGCGCTGAATTGAATTTATTGCTGATGTTGTTGCTGATGGCTGCTGCGGCTACGTGACGCAAATGACGCAGTTACGTATGCGATTTTAAACAGCATGCATACAATTGATGTGTTTACGTGTGTTTTTGCATTTTCCGCTTACCCTTTGTCCAAATTTTATATTTTGGAGCCAGCAATATGATGCGCCGAACCATGCTCATTATGAAGCTTTGCTGCTGCTATTACGGAAATCTCAGCTGGCGGGTCCGCTCGCACACACACATACACAAAACGCTCTCTTCTTCCTTCTACTGTTCGGGGGCTTCTGCTACCGCTGCTGTTGTTGTTGTTGCCAGTCTGTTCTGGACTATTTTGGCAAGCAAATATTGCTGGTCATTCGATTTGGTTTTGCACAACACTTTGAAATAGTTGTTGATTTTCACTCTTAAAAGACAAAAATTTTCTTTAGCGTTTTTTTCGTTCCTTGTGGTCTGTTGTACGACGCAATTGTTAATTTTTCGCTGTTGCGCTGCTGGTATTTTTGTGTGTGGAAAATGTGAATAAAATAGATTGCGCTCGGCGCTTTGCCTGTACACACTTGGTTGGCGGTGTGTGCGTCTGCATAAGTGTGTGTTGAGTATATGAGCTTGTCGGTGTGCACGAATGTGCTTGTGTGTGTTTCGTTTTTTCTGATTTCTTCTCACACGTCGCTTCGTGCGCGTTGGCCAGAGTATGTGCTTCTTCTTCTAGTTTTTCGTTTTTGGTATTCACTAGCAGTTGTGTTTTTGAAGCCTTTTTTGTTGCAGATCCATGACAGTTATTATTAAATATTATTAAATAAAAATCGCCCTTTTTTACTCTTCTGGCCGTAATGGTAATCACGCGATATAATTGTTGCTCGTGCCAAACCGAATTATTGTGATTGGTTCACAAAATACAACAATATGAGACAGCTGTTGATTGAACTACAGCTGTTGCGTGTAGCTCTTCTTCTTATCTGTGCCTCGCACCGTGGTACATACATTCACATAAACTGACCAAAATGTTATTCTAAAATCATACACAAAAGAATTTGGACTGTTTTACGGCCAGAAATATAGAAAAAATTTATATATGTGAATTTAAAAATAACTGTGAATTTCGTTTTGTCAAATTTTTTTATTTGACTTGTAAATCTAATATATTTGCCAAACAGTTGCTAGTAGCCAGGTATAATTCGGCCCTTTTTGCTAGCCTTCTTCAGTTTCTTGTTCTTCTTGTCCTTGCTGCGCTTATCAAGATTCTCCTGTCGTTTCTTCTGCCGCTTCGATATATCATGATCCACCTTCTGCTTCCGTTCTGTCCATTTCTTCTTTGACGTCCGCTTCTCCACCTTCTTCTTCTTAATGGCTTTTTGAAGAAGCTTGGTGTCATCTTTTACTTTCTTGCCCTCAATCTTATCGAATGCCTTCTTCCAGGCAATATTATTCTGCAATTCAGCTGCCTTATCCCCTTGTCCCTGTTCCTTCAGTTCGTTTATTTGCTGACGCGTATCTTTCAGTTTTTTAAGAATTTCTTTTGGATTCTGGTGCGACTTCTTTGCTTTAGCACCTGGATTGGCGGCGAAATCAATTTTGGAAAAAACTATTTTCGATTCCTCGTTGAACACGGGTTCCATTTTAACGGGCTGTATAAGTGCTTTGCTGTCAGTACCTTCTCCAGCTTCGCTTGATTCTGTTTTGAAAGCGCGATTATTTAGTTTATTGTGCTTAATATTCTCGTTCTTCATTATTTTTGCTGAGGATTGAAGCAGCTTTTGCACGCCCTTGCTGCGCTTTAGTTTCTTTGCATCACGTCTCTTCTGTTGTCGTTCTGTGGTCGGTCGTTTCTTCTGTCGCAATTTGTTTTTTATGGACGCAATGCGTTCATCAACGTTCTCTTCCTCCTCCTCCTCCTCATCATCATCCTTGGGTTTAGTTTTGATTGAGGGCTTCTGCTTGCGACCTTTTGGCTTTGATGTATTTTCATCATCAGAGAGTAGATAGTCCTCGTAGGTTTCTTCATCTACAATAACGGTTTATGAATATAATAGTACATTAAGATTCCGGTATTTCTTTTTACCATCTTTTTTGGAATAGGGCACATTGTGAATTGTCAAGAGGCGGATTACTTTTTGCTCAAAACGCTTCCTTATAGTGTAATCGTCCTCGTTTTTTGGCTCTTCTTTACCATTCTCCCGATTGTAATATTCATAAACGCTTCTGACAGCCTCTTCATCAGTCAAATAGTCCATTATTATTTTAGTTAAGTCTAAATGTTTTGAAATATAAAAAATGAGTTTGAGCTCACACGTGCAGATGAATTAAAATTAGAGAAGGCATACTATCGCGAGTTGCAATAATCGACATTTGAACTACGATAATTAATTTAATCGAGTAATCTCTTACGTTATTACTCAAACAATTTATTTTCAATTTCTTTTTGTTAACATAATGCATAAAAATAAGAATAAATATTTTTTTACTTTTTTGGTTTTTAACAATTGACCTATAAGACGAGCGAAAATATGCCATGCCTATCGATATTTACTGTCGCTGTGAATGCAACTGCTCCTATCTGAGTGACAGCCATCGATAGTTGATCGATATCCACATAGCTAACTTTACATCATTTTTCCGTAATTCGTCGTCCGAGAATGACTAATTTTTGCCAGTGTTTAAAAATATTTGTAAATGCCGAGCTAATTTAATACAGTAATATAAACCACAACAAAGTGCATTTTGTTTTTGTAAGACGTAAAACGGCGGTCAGAAGTGTGAGTGCAAAGCAGCAACAAAATGAAGAAACAATTTGCAAAAATTAAAATTGCTGCTGAAAACTTAAGGTAAGTTCAAAGGCTAGGGGACGCAGGCAGCTGCCAGGCAGCGCCAGCGGCGGCAGCCGTGAAGACGCGACGAAGCGCCAGACAAAAGCGCGAGCAGCTAGCGGCGGGCGCAGGTGTTGCCTCATAACAACAACAACAAAAACAAATCAATGCCAAAATAAAACGCAGCGCTTACGTTTTTTATATGCATGTTTCTTACGTCGCTGATGACCTAACGGCATTTGTGTAATGGCATTTATATATATGTACATATATCGATATTTCTGTTTCTGTATTTGATTTTGTTTTGTTTTGCTTTGTTTCTTCACACAGATCTACAAAATCGGACTGCAAAGATTCTGAGCTAGAAACCATTGAGAAGCAGGTGGACCGATATCGCGATACCATTGAGAAAATTGTGCGCAAATTACCAGCGCTCAGCAACAGCAGCGGCGGCAGCAGCAGCAGCAGCAATGGCACTGTTACCATCGAGGAGCACGACAAGCGTATCAAGAAGAACACTCACTACAAGATTGCCCAAGCGCTGGATGAGTCTGCCAAGGAGTTGCCCAAGGACATGCCGTTGCACAAGGTTTTAGCGAATTGCGGTGAGTAGCCAAGTCCAACTCTTCGTGTTTTCGTGTACGTGTATATATCAGAGTATGCGCGTGTGTGTGTGTGCTTTTATCGGCGTCTCGCTGGCTGTGATAAGGGCGCACCATAAAAAAAATTCTAAATTGAAAAAAAATTAGACACGAAACCGCATAAAAAGCGCAAGGTGTGCACAGTTATGAGTATATGTGTTTGTGCGTGTATGTAAATAGGCGCATAAATTTCTATGCATATGCTTTGATGACTGTGTGTCACGGGCTTGCGTGTGCTCCGGCTGTGTCTGTATGTTTGTGTGCCTTAGTGTTTGTGGCCTCGCCTTGTCTGCGCTTGGCCTTGTGGCATTTACATTTCTCAACATCGACGTCGATTATTATACCCTATACCCATTGATAATGTTTAAAAATGGGGTATTGCTATTGTATAAGAGTTTTGAATAGACATGAGTAGGCACGTATTCTTAGTCTGAAGGATTTATCTGTTTCTATGAATCGATAAAGTTTTTGAAATCTTCAAGATTTTTTTAAAATCGACAAATTGCCTAAATTTTCTAAATCGATCAAAACCGATTCTCTGAATTTGTGACATAGCTAAAGACAATAAATTACGTAGAACACATACAACAGTATGACAAATGGCTCTACGTATTTCTATAAATACGACTGCATGTTACAGGGTATTTTCTAGTCTCCTTATTGGCTCTCTACTAACTCACTATTTACTTGTTGTTGCTGTTGTTATTGTCGCTACTGCTTAGCGCGTTTTTTAATCATTATAATAATTTTTATGATGATTTTTTTTCGTTGCTTTCTTTTCCACAGACGTTCGCTAGCTCCGCTGCTCTCTGTTGCGGTTTGCCGCTCTTATTTTTATTTGTCTATGTATTTATACAGTTTTTTTGTTTTCGTTTTTTTTTGTTTTGATTGTTATTGTATTTACGTATTAAACCGTCGCCGCCCCCTTCGCAACACCCGTCTTTTAATGCCCTGTTTTATGTCCCGTTTTTTTCAATCAAAACTTCATTGTGCATTTCTTTCAAAGAAAAAAACAAAAACCCAAGCAAAAGTGAACTGCAATAATTATATTATGATTATGATAAGTCGACCAAAGAAGTAAAAGTTGTGCCAAAAAGAAATAAAATTAAATATCACTCAGCTAACCTCCTACATAAATACATACTTATATATATAACTTTATATAAATGTATATATATATAACTTTATATAAATGTATATAAATAAATATATTTATATATGTATTTATTCAAAGTAACCCCCACACCTTTTTTATTGGTGTTTTTTTGTCCCTCTTCTCCTACTTTTGGTTGTTGTTTTTGTATTACTCATTATTGGCTCCACTTACACTTTTAGCATTCGAGACACACACACATACACTCGCATGGAGAGACACACAGGCATACTTATAAGCACAGCAGATGCGTGCAGCAATTGCAATTTAGTTGCGCGCTGCGTCAGCGTCGACTGCGGCGCGGCAGAGGCAGCGGCGTAGCATTTACAAGCTTACCTTGGTTCAACGTTTATTTGATAAGCTCTGTCACCAACATTATGACATAAAGTGACACTAAATAAAGCCTTTGTTTGGCCTGCTTGCAAAACTAGGTGAACTATTCATGCATAATACTCTCCCGTTCTCTCAGTAGCCACTTTGTACGTGTATTGTATGTTTTAGATTTATCAACTCTATATATTTGAATTTATACAAAGCTCACGTACACAAATGCTAACAAGGAAGCGTAATTTATATGTGAGCAAAAGGAGAGTTTAGCTTGCCAATCACTTTTTCTTTTGTTTAGTTTCCATTTCAATTTTAAAGTTATATAAAGTTATTTGCATTTGAAGTAGGTCAAAAGAAGACAATAACTATTGTTGCACATATATTATTTGAAACATTGGCAATCATATCATAAATTTTTATATTATGGCAGTCAAGCTATTAAAATAATTGCAAAAATCCATTGACCCTTAATGTTTTTAAACTCATTATTTTGAAAATATTAAATTTCCTTACAATAGTTGTAAATAGAACAAATCAGGAAAGAGGGTAAGGCTAAGACCACAATTTAAGAAATAATTAAAATATATTAAAAATATATTTAAAATGTTATTTGACCATTTTGATAGTTGTTTTCTTCAGCTGTCTTTACGTATTTGCCCCACTGTCTCAAGTGCGCCCTTTTGCAATTTATTTCTTAGCCACGACGTGCTTCAATTCCACTTCCTCGCCTCATCGCCTTCTCTTAGCCACAAAGAGCATATCTTCAATTTTATACTTCACTTGCGCTGTCGCCCTTCCCTCTGCTTCTAGCGACTGCGCGGCGCCCCTATTGTAGTTTGTATTATAGGCTCTGCTGCTAGTGCGGCTGCTGCTGCCGGCATCGCACTCAACACAATTATCACAATTTTGCTTACTCAGCTTCGTCAGAGCCGCTGCCACAATGCACAGCCCACAACTTTGAACCGGCACAACAACAATAACAGTTTTACCGTCCGCTAGGCTGCGATAAGGTCTTAAATAAGCATTGGCTTCCTCACTTAGACACTCTGGAATATAAATATATACACACACACACACTCGCTCCTACTTTACATCATCAAAATAAAGTTTTGTATTTATTTAAAAAAAAACTCTTTCGCAATTTACAGCCGAGCTGGAGAAGACAATCGCCGAGTGCATCATCGAGAGCGAACTGGAAACGGAGACGAAAGTTGTGCGACGTTTAAAAAACATCTTAGATAAAGAAATACAAGAGATCTCAACGCTAAAGCGTAATGTGTCGCGCACACTACAGGAATACACCTCACTGAAACGCAGCCATGAGGTAAGATATCATCCCGGCTCCAAACAAAAAACATAAAACAGACAGCACATAAATCGTTTTCTCTCTGAATAAAAGGTACACAGTAAAAAAATGTTGACAGTGATTTCATTTTAATTTCTGTCCATAACATAAATTCTAAAATTTGTTTCTTAGCTTAAGATTCACTAGATACAAATTTCAGTGATCTTTAGTTGTTTTCCAAGATAAATAAAATTTTTAAAAAATGCAAATCAGTCTTGAGAAGAAATATGTAAAATCTATATTTTTCTTTACTGTGTACCTGTGTCAGTAAGCAAATCTGTAACCCTAGTAGTTGCTGTTACTTTTAGTTAATTAGAAAATATATAAGATCTAAATTACGAGCAGCTGGTCAAAAGTGATCTGTGATAATAATGTAGCACTTATCCAAATTGTGGAATGCGCGTTGATTATGCTGAAAGAGCAAGATTACCGAGCGGTGCAGAGCAGTCAAAGTGCGACAGTAACAAAACAACATACAATAATCAAAGCAATAACAACAATAACAATAAGTATTTATACAACTTCTCAGTGGTTGCCTGGAACTGAGACCTTAATGCACAGTGGTCAAATAGCACAGTAGGCCTCATATAACAAAGATACTTCTCATATATATTGTAAATAGAAACTATCAATTATTATGTATGTATCTTGTGTTTGACTGTTGGTCTAATATCGTTTTATGAGACATTGCAGGAATTAATCATTAATGATACGATTAAGTAATGTTTCGTATTCTAAGTTTTTTCAGTTAATGGATATAATTCATAATTGGTTCATTTGATAGTGTTAGGTGATGTTAGCATATGTTAGGTTATGATAATTTAGGTTTGTCATAATTCTTCCCTCAACAGTAGTGACTAACCTTTTAAGTTAATACTTCCTTTTAGCGCTTCTCATAGTTGTCTATTTCCTCAGTTTCTGAAACGATAAGCATCTCTTACACATTTTGCACACCTCTACAATTGTCTTTTGAGCACTGTGCTTTGTGTATAGCAGCGACCGGATGACAAGCGCCGGGCAAGAAAGCAATCAATTCTTTTTTTTCTCTCTTTATAATTTCAGTTTATTTCTTTCTTTATCATCTCACAATAGAATTGTGGGCATTGTTGTTGTTGCTTTTATTGTTGTTGGGTGTAGCTGTTCGATTTTATACGTCGCTTGGCGTCGCTTGACTTTATGATACGGTCGCAGGATTGTTTGACTCTTTAACGGTTGTTGCTCCAAATTCTCTAGTGAATGGCAAGCGTTTTGGTAAAACAGTCAAAGCCTGGTTAACGAACATCTGCTTTGGGTGAATATATTTTTGCCTTCCTTATTGAATATTTTTTGTGCAGAAACTATTTCAGGAAAGCGCATAAAATTTTAAAACGAAACAAAATTCCACAGAAAATGTATAAAACATATAGTCTTGTAGAAAATTTGTAAATGAATGAGTGTGAGTGACTTTCTTGAAACTAAATTAAAAAGTTTCTGAAAATGTAAGTTTGTCATTCATTTTAAGGCAAACATCTTTCGTCATTCATTTTAAGGCAAACATCTTTCGTTTTGCAGAAGGGGTTTACTGTGTGCGTTTTGGTCTAGTTTAGCCGTTAACATTTGACGATTACTTGACAAATTTTGTGTCGATGTAGACAGTTTTTTTTATACCTTTTTTTTATATTTTGTTTTTATGATATTTCTTTTGGCATTGCTTTCCGTCGAACAAGCCAAGACAACACGACGACACGCTTTATGCCTTATATGGGGAGTCGAGCAAATCAGTCGCAATATAATTGTTGTTGGTGCTGTTGTTGTTGGGGTGCTGTTTAAGGTGTCGGAAGACGTTCATTGACTTTGTCGGACAGCCAAGTGACATCATAATTGAAAATTGAGGCAATGAGCCAGCCAGTCGCAGCTCAATCTATTAATTGTCCACTCGGTATCATATATTAGTAGCATTTCTTAGACACCCTATATGCGACTATATAGCTCCATAATCTTATCGCCACATTCGAGTTGGCTCTATAAAGACTAATGCGGGCAACCTCTAGCTTTTCATATTGGGAGCGGTCTAATTGAGCTATATATGCGATGTATGTTCGACACACTTGCATACATCATTTTTGGTATACCTTGCAAGTGCTAACTGTGGATGTTTGTCATGTTTGTAACTGTCCCGCATACCCACTTTCAACTCTGATGTAGGTCATTAGAGGTTGTTTCTTATATACATATATATGTACATATGTTCATATATGATATATTGTGAGTCACACGCTGACTGGCATTGAAAGATGTTGTTTGGGGTTTAGTTTATAATTAGATGGTAGATGCCATTGTTTGCTCATTCCCTATTGCAGATTGATTGACAGAGTAACTGTTGAGTAAGAGAGAGTAGGTAATTTGTCACGATCTTGCTTATTTTTAGCAAACTTACGACGTTCGGACTTATTGATGAAACGTAGAGGGAGCGAAGTGTACTGCGCGATAAGAAATAATAGAAAGACAGCATTGTTTATGCGTCTGATTAAATACTCTAACAGAGCTGGCAGAAAAATTTCCAAAAATAATTCTTAAATTGTTTAGTGCTACTCCACTATATACAATTTGAAACAAACATTCTTCGTATACCTTAAACCCTTCGCACAACGCCATACAAAATGTTTTCCACGATTTTCTTATCAATTGCCGTAAATTTAAAAACCCATTCTAATACTCAAGCTATGAGTCAAAGCTGAAAAGCAATGTCAATTACACGCAAATATCGGTCAGTCTGTGCACACACCCATAAAATGTACTTTGTTTACCTTTTAAATGTTTCCATTTGCGAGTAAAACAAAGAAATTGATTGGAACAGCTGGTCAAAGGGTCTATTTATAGGCTACTCTTAATGGGGCAGTAGTTGAGAGTACCACAACATCGACAATCACAGCCACTTCTCGCGCAACAGATGCGAGTTGTGGGTGGGAAAAGATTAGAGTGGGGGTATTCAGTGTAGAGCAGCGTGTGAAAATGACGCCAAGTCCCAAACAAAAGAAAAACAAGTGAGAGATTTCTTATCGCTTGAATGTTTGACTAAACTGATGAACACCTCGTTTTTCACTTTAAGGCAGCCATACGACTGGATGAGCCCGCGGCCAAGGTGAATCACATTAAGAGCCAGCAGGAGGAGTGTGAACTTAAGCTGGAAAAGGAGCGTGATGCTTGGGCGGCACAAATGCTGGAGCTAATTGCCAAAGAGGACGAGATTGTCAACTGCATTCGGGAATATGTGCTGAACCAAAGAAACTATCATGAACGTGCGCTGCAGCAAGTAAATACATCGCTGGCGCGCATTCAGGACACCATACAGGGCACAGAGAAATCGCGATTTGGCACCTCGCTCAAGGAGCATTTGCAGTCGACACATCGTGAGATCTCGTACATTGTAGAGCTCTGCTGCTGCTGTCTGCTGGAGCATGGTCTGGAGGAGGAGGGTCTGTTGCGTGTGGGCTGTGCCAGCACCAAGCTGAGACGCATGAAGCATGCGCTGGAGGCACAGCATGTGAAGACACCCCTGCCGCTGGAGTATCAGGATCCACATGTCATCGGCTCCATACTTAAGCTGTATCTGCGCGAACTGCCAGAGCCGCTGCTCACCTACGGCCTGTACAAGGACTTTATACGGATCGCGGAGCGTCACAGCGAGGCGGAGCGCAAGACGGAGATTAAGGGTATATTGGGCAAGCTGCCCAAGGAAAACTATGCTAATCTGCGCTACCTCACACGCTTTCTGGCCCTGATGCAGCAGCGGGCCGTGCACAATAAGATGAGCTCCCAGAATTTGGCCATTGTCATGTCGCCCAATATGCTCTGGCCGCGCGTCGACAAGAGTAGCAACGCACCTGCCGACTATATTGGCCAGGTGAACAGCTCCTCGGCAGCTAACATTATTGTGGAGCTGTTGATCAGTCAGTGGGATTACTTCTTCGATGGCGATGTCGAGTTCTATGTGACGCTGCAGCGTCAGAAGCTCTTTGTCGAAGGCAAAGCCAAATCGAATTCCTCCAATGAGCATTTGGACAAGCATGACGGTGGTGAGTATTAAGAATTACCAATGCGTTGCAGCCTTTTAACTCTGGTTCGTCTCGTTGTAGAAGTTATGGAGAGTCCGCGCTATGGCACGCTGCGCCGCCAGAAGCCCAATGCGCCTTCGCCGCCTACCAAAGCAGAGGCCACCAGTAATGGCGTTGGCTCGAATCATCGACCGCATGCCAAGGAGCTGTTTCCGCAGCAGGATGACAAGTCGGAGAAGCAAGAGAAACCTCTTAAGCCGCCGCTGCCCAATCTGCCATCATTTCAGCAGCCGGCTGCAGTCAGCCAGCCGACGCACACGCAGCTGGAGGCATTGCCGCCTCCACCACTGACGCCTGCTAAACCGGTTCCGATGACGCGGACACAGTTCTTTGGCCTGGACAATCTGCCCTCACCTACAGCGGATCGCAGGAGTATCGATAGCATTGGCAGCTTTCGTTTAAAACCTGATGTGCCCCAAAAGCCACAGCTGCCCAAGCGACCCATGGTCCTGGCCGTGGGTAGCGGTGCCGGCGGTGGTGCAGGCTCTAAGTCCGATAGTAAAAGTGACGATGAGGCCATAACGCCCACGCAGGCGATCATCGATAACGGTAATGTGCGCTTCACCACTGAGAAGTTCATAGAGAAACTGCGCCAAGAAAATTGTGATACAAATGGCACGAGAGAGGAGGCGACGACGGCAACAACAAGCAACACAACAGCAACAACCATAACTAGTACAGCTGGCAGGGAACACAATCATAATCATGAGCAGCAGCAGTCAACGGGGGAGAAGGAGCTGCAGCAGCATACCATGCCTACCACCCCCATATCGCCCAATTCATTTCAAACGCCCAAAAGGCCAACGGTGCCAGCGCCGCCGCCGCCAACAATACGCAAGCAGGCGGATTAGTGTAGTCAATAGCGAATCCTTAGTTAACCGGTGGCGCTTTCTATATGATAACCGTAAGACTTGAACGCACAGTAATTTAGTTAAAACAACAAACAAAGCCTTTTAAAAAGTTGCATTAAACTATATATATAATATATATATATATATAATAGAGTGAAAGCAACTTAATTCTGTATTCAGCATTTGTATTCTTTGCAATTTAAACGATGTGTTTTATTTTAGCCATATGTGAAAAGATATATATATATATATATCATATACGTATATTAGTTTATAGTAGGCATTCACGAAATAACTCAATTTTTGTCGAAATTTACGCAGTTTTTTAATTTTTATTGTTATCCTTATTTAAAAGGTTGTGATACGCAGAAGAAAAAATAATATATAGAGGTTTGAGTTTCCTTAATTTTGCTTTGCTCTGTTTCCCCAATTTCTGAAAGACAATTTTAAGTGTGATTTAAAATTTGAAAAATTTGTTGCTTTCGTTTTTAAATTTGTTACGCTTTGTTCTAACCGAAAACCAACTTTTTTTCGAAAAGATGAATATAAGAAGATGATAAAGCGACACTTGAGCGTTTTTCTATGTACATAGTATATATATTTTTTATTGAAAGTCTTATCAATTTTAATTTGATGTACTCTGTATTTTTGCTTTATTAATTTGTAATGCAACTATTAATATTATTTTTTATCTATAATAAACCGATGTATGAATATTTGTTGTGTATATAAAATATACCTTAAAAAGTCATTTATGATTTCATAAATTAATTTTTACTTACCAATTTTCTTTTTTATACTTATAAATCACATGACATAATTCAATTGTAAGTTGCAATCGTGAATATAAAATTTACACTTAAGTGTTTGTTCAGGGAATACAAGATTTAAAAATGAATGTCAATGTGTATGACAAAACAGATATAAAATCGATAATCGAGAGGCTTATATTACAGAGAAGTTATGAATAGCTCTGCATAGCGCTATACAGTCTGGTTTATATAGCATCCGATACTGAGTTTTTGGCATTTATCCGATTTAAACTAAAAAGCAATATACTAATTCTAATTACTTACTATTATACATTTCAATTCTCTCTAAGCTATTTTTTCCTAAACTTTCTTACTGTTTTTCTAATCTTTTTCATATACCCCTCTCTAAGCTGAACTAGTTAAGACCAGGCACAACTAGCCATAAGAAATATTTTCAACTAAATCATAAAAGCTGTTTGATAAATCGTAATATTTGTGCCATAATTCAATTGAATACCTGATCAAACATTTCTAAGAAGAGTATAACATTATCTAAAACAAGAATTTGCACCTAACAACGTCTATCATATCTACACACTATATTTTCCCACTTAAAAGTAAACCAAGCATGGACTATATAGACGCTTCAACTGAATGATAAAAAGTGAGTAATAATAATAGAATTTAAATGAAAAGTGCTACGATTTGAAAGAAGTCAGACCAAAAAAAAAAATCAAACAAAACTTATATGCACACATATATATATATATAGTATTTATAGCTGAAAAGTTCAGACAATGTTGAAAAATTTGGAAATATATATTCTGCTACAATTGAAATAAAAAACGCTCCAAACATTTGCGACACAAGCGATTGTTGTATTCTTTAGAACTTCACATAAAATATGATTAAGCAAATACATATAATATATAAATATTTATAAACTATGTAGTATATATGTAAGTATGGTAATGTATATAAAACTAACTTATGGAGCTGTCCGCAGCTCTGCAAAGATCAGGCGAGCCATAAACGCCAGTGATATAGAGGAAATATTGCAGTTTTTGGGTTTGTCCTCTTATCGTAGTAACTATTGGAAGTGCCTGTGTTGGTGGCTGTTCTTTAGTCTCCAGCTCACGTACATAGTCCATAAAATTGTCTACATTTAGAGGCGTCTCCTCGACGGGCTTTGCCTCGCCGGCAGCTTGAAGTTTTCGTTGAAACTCGCTGCGATAATAGTCATTAATCATGGACATCATGCTCTTGGAATACCTATTAATCAGTCAATATATAAAATATATATGAATGATATATACACGAAAGCTTTACCAATAGATAATGCCTATCAGCAATATGCCCTGCATAAATGGGCCCACCATCTTATCTGCATAAGTTTTCAATCAAGTATTTCTCCAGCTCTATTGTTTCTGTTGCTGCTCGCGGAAGCTTTCCCACCATTGATTTAGCATAAAGAACTGTTCCTTAACATGCGGCCAGGCCATAGTCACAATTAACATAACTGTATTTGCGAAAACAAACAGTTTCATCATCTCAAATGCTGAAAGCAGAGAAGAACTATCAAAAGGACTACTTTCTATATAAAGTCTTGTCTTACAGACCCTCCGGCGTGCGCAAATAATCCCCAAATCCGGAGTTTAGATCCTTGTCCTGTTCATCCTTATGCTCAGGCAGCTGCTGCTGATCTTTGCTTTGCTTTCCCTTGCCCTCCGCCTTCTCCTTGTTGTGGGCGTGTCCTTTGCCGTGTCCGCTATGCTTGTGCCTGCTGTAGCCCGTTGATGTATTGGCAAAGGCCGATTTCTTGGATTTCATTGCATCCAAATGGAGCACAACCAGCAGCTGCTCCTGCTCCGGATCCTGCTCTGTGCACGTCCTAACGCCGCCAAAGCTGCTTCAACAATGACATGTTGCCACAATTTGTGACCCATTGCTGAGACTCTGAGCAATTTTATGGTTTCGTTTTTATTGATTTGCAAATCGTACTACTAGTCGAGGGGTTGCAGGGCGAACAGGTGAGTTTACGAGCTCGTATAAACAGTCAGTAGAGCAATGCGCTTAAAATATCTATGCCTATTATATTTGTCAGTCTGTATTCAATAGAGCACAGAGGGGGCCTAAATGAGCGCCTGGTGCCAGGTGTGTTAACAAAGTTCTAAACTGATCTTTGTACTATATATTAATATTTTGATTATAAATTAGTTTATATATGGTAAATATAATCGAATTAAATTTTCACATTTCCATATTAATTTTATGAATAAACATGAGAAAATGGTGTAGAAAAAGGGTCGAGCAGTTTTTTTTTTGTAATTTTTATATAATTTTTCTTGATTTTTTTTTACCGTCTGGAGAGTTTAAGGAAGAGAGTGCTGTCAAATTAAATACGAAATTTAAATATTTATAATTTTTTTATTTATTAAATAATTTTCTAAATATCTACATAGTTAAAGTGTTCGATCTCAGATCTGAATGCTTTTAGCTAAGCTTAAATATGTCTAGCTATAATATATAACTATAAATAATAACAATTTTTTAATTATCACATATTAAAAATGCGTGTTGTAGCAGTCAGCTTCCTTTTGCTGCTGGTGCTGCAGCTCCTTCTGCACTCTCTTCTCCCCCTCCTGGGGCGTACGCAGGCAGCAGGTGCAAATTCCGCCCAGTATAACCAGCACACAAAAGGTAGACAGCGAGAGAGCAATGTTGACCTGCTTGAGCACCGTGAGAAACGAGGCGGAGAGCAGCCAGACACGTGCCCACGTGACCACAGAGAAGGCAAATGGAGCACGCTTCTGCTGCGGCAGAGACTCGCCCATGCAGGCGATAAGCATGGACTGAGCGCAAGAGACGCCCGCCTTGGGCAGGACAGTAAAGAACATCCACAGCATAATCTCATAGACTTCTGGCACTGAAAGCGCAAGAATACATAAATCGTTTCTCAATTTTGAAAGTATAGACAGACACCTACTCTCCACTTCATTGAAGAACCAGCACAAACAGCCAACGGAGCCGCCCACAATGCAGAAGCCACCCGCCCACTGCCACTTGAGAGCATTGTGCTTGTGGCACAAGTAGACCGCAAGCAGACAGCCAAGAATCTCCGCCAGGCCAATGCCCAAGGTGTTCGGGGTTAGATAATCCCGTCCAAACGTGCGTATATTCAGCAGCAAACCCATGTGGCTGATGAGAAAGGTGGCCAGGGCCATGTGGGTGGCCAGCATATGCAGCTTGGCTCGCTTATGGCCATGCCACAACTCCAGCCAGCGTGCGGCTGGTGGCTGCGAGCGTAGCCAATCGCTCAGCAACTCCAGCTGCAGGCTGAGATCAGCTGGAACCCTGGAGCAGCGTTCGTTGATGCGAGCTGCCTGCAGCAACAGCTGCTGCACATGCTCCACAGCAGCAGTCGGCTCTGCGTGCTGCAGCAGCCAGTGTGGCGACTCCGGCAGCCAGGGCAGCAGGAGGACAATGCCAAAAGGCAGCGAGGTGATGCCCACATAGACTTGCCGCCAGCTCTGAGCGAATGCAGCTATGGCCGGCAGCAGGATCACGCCAATGGACCAGAAGGCGTCATAGAGCAGGAGGACTCCTTGCCGGTATTTGCCTGCTGTAATATCGCAAACTGGAAGAAAAAAATCAATAAAATTCTAGATTAGGAAAGGTATTGAATGTTGTGTACATAAATGCAGACCAACTGTCATTATGGTAGGGAAGATGGAGCAGAATAAGGGTTAAAACTAGACAGCTTCCCAAAGGATTTTAAGGATCAGAATACTTGAGACGGAAAGCAAAAATCAAAAATTTAAATTACAAAATTATGATTTCCTGAGAATCTTGCTTAAGGATTAGATGCCTATATAGCCTTGGCTGTCATTATGGAAGGAAAGCAAAGGTAGAGCGGGATTAAGGAAAAATTTAAAGGATTTTAAAGGATCAGAATGATAAATGATAGAAAAACAATGAATTCCACAGAATATTCGATTAATATAAAGCCGTATAGCAGGATGAATGATAAATACTACATTTTACGCACATATAGCCTGTCCGGCTGTCATCATTAAGCTGCAGCAGGCTCCGGACAGGCAGCGAAAAGAGCAATGCAAACTGAAATCGTTGACCAATCCCGTGGCCAAGCCACAGCAGAGCAGACCCCAGATGCCGGCAATGTAAACGCGACGTGGACTGAGCACACGCATCAGCCGTGTGCCCACGACGCCGCCTACAAACATGCCAAACAGATGCCAATACTGGGACCAGGCCACAAAGATGTCCGACAGACAGACCAGGTCGAACTCCATGATCAGCGAGCGAAAGATGTGGGTATAGTTGAATTGCTGGCACTGTCGCACCGCATAGTTGGCCTCGCCATACGAGACCAGCACGTAGCACTGATCCTCCGACACGCTCGTGTTCTCTGCGCCGCCATAGGCGCTCGTGTCGCACCAATATTCCTTGTTGGGATACAATTCGGGAGCTGTAAAGATGATGAGTGCCATAAACCAGGCAGCGGGCAGCTTGCACAGAAATATGATCAGCACGGAGCGCAGTTGCCAGATGCCAAAGTCGCCCAGCACATGCGAGATGATATCCCCAGCTGGAGTCTGTGTCATCTCCTGCTGCTGGTGCTGCTGCTCTGCATCCTGACTGCTGTATAAATAGTTGATGCGTGCAAGTGCCTCCGGCGTGGGCGTCGGACGACGGCCTTTCCACTTGGCCTCATTGCGACTGCAGCTTCCGTTCATTCTCACATATATAGAATCGAGTAGCCACGTCTTACGGGTTTCGAACCACCAGCATGACTGCGACTGCGCTAGAGCTTTGCGCCGCCATCTGAAGGTCTCTACAATTGCTGAGCAGGGCCCACAATTGGTGTTAGTCGACGACATCGTCGTTAATCAAATTGTCACTGTAATTTATTTCAGATGTTTTCAATTGTTCGACAATAGCAAATATTGAAATCTTCCTAACCGATTATGTCAATAGGTAACTCTCATTTTTGGTAAGGTCTTCGATAAGGGGTGATACGCAGGTACGGGGCATAAAAACTTTTTGCGGAGACAATTGTCTCGAGTTCACGTGACATCCTTCATATGGTCTATGGAATAAAATAGTAATTAATTTTTTATTGTAAAGATCAAACACCAAAGTTTCTTCAGTAAAATAAAAAAAAAGATTGTAGTTTCTACAATCTGGCTCATTAAAGTTAGTTGCTTAGTCAGAAAAATGGTTTAATTATAGATTTGTAACTTAATTATACCATAAATAAGGATGGTATAGTAAACGGTCTTAAAAATAGCTACACATTTTGTTTAAGATAGCGCAAGATATTTAATTTATGGTTAAGTCTCATTCAGCCGAGACTCCAACCAACCATTTATCACATCTAGCGGCTTAGCATTTATTTAAGTAATCTAATTGGAGAAATGGAACTTATTCAAAACGTAGCTTGGTTAAAAAACAATTAAACAATCTTAAATTTGATTTGAAATTGTGAAAATATTTATTATCAACTATTTACTAATAAATGGAAAAAAATGACTAATATAATTTCAAATTTATTGCACAAATTTTCATACAACTTTTTTATATAGTATGATTGATTTTTTTGCTATAGACTTAAATTTTAGATAAATTACGGGTCAGGTAAAAATCCGTTAAGTTACGCTTAGATAAGGTTAGATTAGGTAAGGTAAAGGTTAGGTATAGCCCACTTACGTACAACTTATGTAAGCTCCGGCAAAAAAAGTTACGTGACTGTTATTTACGTCGCAAAGTTGCGGCCAATTCAAGTCCAAACTTCATTCAAGAGTTGCGAAAACTTGTTTTCATAGGACTGCTAGTAAGTCGAAGCATTTCACTTTCATCGCAACAACAATTAGTGAAGTTTCGCAAACGCAGTTGCAGTTGCAACCGGAGAGAGAAAAGACGCTGCTAGCAGTTGCATTCGTGCCACCACAGTGGCCACAACGAGATGGAAGCCCACTTGGATATCTACAAAGATGCTGTCGTCTTCATAACGGGCAAGTCTTCAATAATTCATTTGCAGTTTCTATTTGCCTAACGCAGTTTTCCTCCGCCTCGATAGGTGCCACTGGCTTTGTGGGCAAAGCTCTGCTAGAGAAGTTGCTCTGGAGTTTTCCGCAAATCAAACGGATCTATATGCTCATCAGAGCTAAGGCTGGCGTCTCGCCGGAGCAGCGTTTCCAGAACTTCCTGCAGAATGCCATTTTTCAGCGTTTGCGCAGCTCGTTTCCAGAGCGTCTTCAGAAAATCTCATTTTTTGCGGGCAACATTGAAGAGGATTATTTTGGTAAGGCACAATTTTCAAGAGTGAAAATATTGAACAGTGCTTTAGAAAAGCTTTTGTTTTCTTTTTCTATATTAACAGGTTTGAATGAGCGCGACAGAGACGAGCTTTGCGCAGAGGTAAACATTATTTTTCACAGCGCCGCGACAGTAAGTGCCAGTTTCATATAGTCCGTTCAGATGCGTATATGTATAAAGAAATTTGTTGTTTACAGGTGCGTTTTAATGAGTGCCTCAGTGTGGCAGCACGCGTCAATTCGATGGCGACCTACAATTTACTGGAAATGTGCAGGGAAATGATGCAGCTGAAGGTAAGTTTTTAAAACTAGTATGAATTAAACTTAAAGGCGCAACCAACTGCATACATACTCGTTCACGGTCAAAAAACAACTAAGTTTAATTAAATAATGACATTTTCGGATTTACTACGACCCTATGGACGGACCATATAATTTTTTTTGACTTTTAGTGGACGGTATCAACAGTAATCGAAAATGTAAATGTATGTGTAAAACTTTGGGCCTCTAACTCGGAAACTGTAGAATATATAGATCCGATTTGCCACGACTCCAAATGGACGTAGCTATATATATCATATATTTTTGTCTAAGGGTAAGGAACAGGGGTATATATTCCAAATCAGAATTCTTACGCGGCAATACTGGCGAAAATAATAGTGCCTACATCTGAGAATATATAGTTATTCTTGATTTGCCACATCCTCAGTGGGGTCAGCTATAAAAATCTTTATATACCAAGTTTTAAAAAGTTTTATGTGAAATTGAATTTTATATTTATTTGCTTGTAAAAAGAGTGTAATAATTTTGGTCAGAGAGGAATATATATCTCTAGCTCCAATAGGATAGATGGGTCTTAAGAAATGGTTTTGTACGAAAAAGTTTGTAGCTATTGAAGTTTGTAGCTATTGAAGTCTTAGACTTGAAATTTTGAATATATACCCGTGTATCCCACCACCATACAAAATTATATAGCTATGTCCATTGGGGATCAATCAAAAATTAAGATCAGTCAAAAAGTTATATATCCACGCTAACTAGGGGCGTGGAAAATCGGGAAGTATATCTAGTGTTTACCATAACTCCTCTAGTATTCAGGGAGCTATTAGAGCCAGAGCCTTGAAAATTTGAACATGTATGCACCACCCCTATACAAAAACACATAATATATGTACATATATAGCTACGTTCATTAGGGGCGTGCTAAATTGCTTAAAACTGTATTTTCTACAATTTTACACATGAGATCCAAAAATTAGTAAATAGGGCAATCTTCATCTCATCTTGGTAAATCAGAAAAAATACTTACATCCTTTACAACTTCAAGGGTATACTCAAACTTGCGTATTGTCGAAGTTAGCCCATCCCTCTAGTTTATTTTATTTTATTTACTACTATATTATAATCGATATAAAATAGTACTAGTATAACAGTTTAAGTGATCATTAAGATTGGATATGAATGAATAATTCTGTAAAGTATACAAAAGCTAAGAGAATGCTTAAAAACAATATTTATTCTAGTATTTGATACTATTATTTCTATGGTGAAAATAATCTTATTATTATTATTATATGATAATGATAATAGTATATAGTTAAACATATCATTACTTATTTTCCAGCGTTTTCTCTACGTTTCCACTGCCTACTGCAATCCGGGTCGCAAGTATGTTGACGAGTGTATTTATGCCACACTGCCGCCCGTTGACTGGAGACAGTTTCTTAGCTGCATCCAGAAAATACCCGAAGAATATCTGAATCGGCTGGCCGACTACATAAAGGGTCCGCACGTGAACACCTATACGTTTACCAAGTCCATAGCCGAGCAGATAGTGAACTCCTACAAGGACATCATACCCATTGTCATAGTGCGACCCTCGATTGTGACAGCTGCCTATCGGGAGCCATATCCGGGCTGGATTGATAATATACAGGCGATCAGTGGTATTATGATGGAGATCGGCAAGGGTGGCATTAGCAGCATTTTGGGGGACAAGAATCTGATTTGCGATATCATTCCAGTGGATTTTGTGGTCAATGCGATGATCATGATGGTGCACAAGGCAGAGTTGGGCAGGTGAGTTGAGCAAAGGGAAGCTTTAAAGATCTTTAAACTCCAAATTTAGTTTTTCCTTGCAGCATCAGCATTTGCAATGCCACCTCGGGAGTTACGAATCCCATTAGCTGGCAGAGATTGGGGGAACTGACCATGAAATGGTCTCGCATTTATCCCACCAAGCGCATGATTATGTTTCCCAACTTCAAGTACCGTCGCGGGGCCTTAAGGCACGAGCTGGCCGTGTGGATGCTACATTTTGTGCCTGCTTTACTGATGGATCTGCGCACTTTAGTGTTAGGCTCCAAACAGCGCTTCGTTACTCCCATAGCCAAAAAGTTTAGACAGGCCTGTCTGGCGGGTAAGTATATGTATTCCACTTTGAAGTAACATTAGTTTATATATCTCCTTACTTTCAGGCAGTTTCTTTTCGCTCAATGAGTGGATATTTAAGAATCGCAGTCGTTTTTACTTTAAGCACTTAATTGACAATGGCATATTTCCCCAACTCTATTGGAACTTGGATGAGCTCGACTACAATGACTATGTCAGACGTCATATGATAGGCATTAACAAATATTTACATCGCGAAAAGTTTACAGTGGATGCGAATAAAATGCAGGTGACCAGGTGAGTTCCATAAATTACTAACACGTGTTAAACGGACAAAAATATGACGTTGTCTTCCGAAAAATGTTTCAAATCTTTAACTGATTTATGGTTAACAACGTTTTGAAACTAATTTAAAGCAGTTTGCTTATAAAAAAGAAAGTTCCACCTATTTTTCACGATTGCAGATGGAAGTGTCTTTCAATCAATCAACATTGTCCGTTCCCTTATCTCTAGTTCAATATCAACATTTTAGATTAAATTCAACTTTTTTTTTGATTACTTGTAGAATCTATTGGTTCTGGATGTTTGCGCATCTGTGCTTCTATATGCTGTTGGCTTATATATTACTTTAAGCCAGGCTTTCCTTTCGATCAACAATAAAGTCTTTCGCTTTTAACTAATCACAGAGAATTGAGTTTTATTAGCTTAAGAATACAATACATAGATAATATCTGGAGTTAAAATAGCTCTTAAGTAGAATCTCATAAGCGCGTATTGTGCACATCCGATTCGATTGTCCAAACAGCTGCATTCAAGGGCGACTGCTCCTTCTTGTCCTGCGGCTCTTGGTGCTCCAGCTGCGGCACCACTGGCGCTGTGCTGGTGCGTGGCGTGAGGAGCAGGCATGTGCAGATGCCACCCAAAATGCTGAAGACACAGTAGGAAGTCAGCGAGAGGGCCGTATCGATTCTCTTGAGTACATTGAAGAAGGGTGCGGATAGGAGCCAGACACGTGCCCAGGTGACCACCGAGAAGACGAAGAGCTGTTTCTTGTTCGCCGGCACCAGCTCGTTCATGCAGGCCAGCAGCATGGACTGGGCACAGGACACCGCTGCCTTGGGTATCGTCGCAATGATCATCC
This sequence comes from Drosophila gaucha, assembly GCA_035045545.1. Taxonomy (NCBI): domain Eukaryota; kingdom Metazoa; phylum Arthropoda; class Insecta; order Diptera; family Drosophilidae; genus Drosophila; species Drosophila gaucha. The sequence goes on from JAWNOY010000342.1 coordinate 2,292,378, forward strand.
ACAGCGAGACCTTCAGCTCAGCATCCACTGTGGAAGGCATGGGATTAGTTAAGGATTAGAATAAGGAAATGGAGTTGCTATGCCACTCACTAGAGTCGGCGCCCGTGAAGAGCCAGCCCATGCAGCCCAGCATGCCAGCGAGTATATTGAAGGTGCCAGCACATTGCCATTTCCATTTATTGTGCTTCAGCGTGAAGTGCAGAGCCAGAAAGCAGCCAATGATCTCCGAGAAACCTGAAGAAGTACATTTAGCAAACACCCACAGTGACAGGTAGATATCAGTCAAAGTCTCACCCATGGCTATGGTGTTGGGCACCAGATAGTCTCGGCCGAAGGATCGAATATTCAAAAGCATTCCCATGAAATTGATCACAAAGAACGCCAATGCCAGGTGGGCAGCGACCATGTGCGTCTTGGCCCGCTTGCCCTGCCAGAGCTGTGTCCAGGGTGCAGGCTTGGGTGCTGCCTTTAGTTTTTCACTTAGAAGTTCCAGCTGCAACCGGAAATCCCGTGGTATTTTGAAGCAACGATCGTTAATCTCTGCGCCTTCGCGCACTATCTGCTCCACGTTGTCAATGGAATGGCGATCCGCGGCATGTCGCAACAGCCAACGTGGCGAATCGGGTGTCCAGTACAGCAGCACAATCAGCATAACTGTGGGAAACGTGATGCCCACATAGATGAGCGACCAGCTGTTGAAGAAGGAGGAGAGCGTGGGCAGCATGATGACGCCCACGGACCAGAACGTGTCGTAGAGTATGATGGCGCCTATGCGATGCATGCCAGCCGTGATATCAGCAACTGCAGGAAGTTCAAAAAGAGATATTTTATTTCAGTTTCGAAAGGACGTTAGGACACTGAATTTCCTTTATTAATTAAAAGGGGAGTTTGAGAAATTGTGCTTAAAGGGAAACTTTTAAAAATTCTCAAAAAGGAAATTCAAATAGAAAGTGAGTTTTGATTGTTTAATGCCCTTTGAGTGAAACGGAAATTTGAAGGGATATTTGTATAGGACTGAAAATCTAATCAATTTTACTTAGAGACAGTGAATTTGTCTAAATAAATAAATAAATGAAATATGTAAAAAAGTTAAGTTAAAAGGATAGCATCTAATTTTCGAAGGGGATTATATTACCCGTTATTTCCCGGGGAAAACGATTTCAGCAAACTGAAGAGAGATTCAATTAACATTTTTTGATTGGTGTTTTACTAGTAACTATAAGGAAAATTCGATGTGCTACTTGCAAGTTGCTGAAGGTCTACTTTATCAATCTTGCAAAGTGGAAAGAGTACTTACAAATTGCCTGGCCGGCTGTAAACATAATGGCACAGCACACAGCTGAGAGGCAGCGGAAGGCACAGTGCAGGCTGAAGTCCCTCGCATAGCCGGTGACAACTCCACAGACGATTTGAGCCACGGCACCCACACAGTAGGTGCTTCGCGGACTGATGCCCAGCATCATCTTGGTGCCCAGGACGCCGCCAACGAGCACGCCAAACAGATGCCAATACTGAGTCCAGGCAATGAAGATGTCTCGCAGGCAGACCAGATTGAATTGCATAATCAGCGAATCGAAGCTGGAGACGTAGCTGAACTGCTCGCACTCGCTGCGACTGCCCGAGCTCTCGTCTAGCACATAGCACTGGTTATCAGAGATGCTGTAATTGGAGCTGGAGCTCGAGCTAGAGCTATTCAGATAGCTGGTGTCGCAGGTGAATTCCGTGCGGGGATAGAGTTCCGGCGCGGTGAAGATGATGCAGGCCATAAACCAGGCTGCGGGTATTTTGCACAGGAAGATGATGAGTATGGTGCGCAGCTGCCAGATGCCAAAGTTGCCAACCACATCAGCAATGATGTCGCTGCCGGGAGCTGCGACTGGAGCAGCGGGAATGCGAACATTTCCATCCATTGGGCTGCCATGTGAGATATGTCGGTGCGACAGCTGGGGACTGGGCATGGGCGAGTGGCCGCCGGCTGCCTGAATTGTGGATGCCTGATTGACCATTTCCAAGCCGCTCTTTCGCTCTAGCACATTTTACGCTTTGACCACGTCCACGGGAGCTCTGCGAATGACAAATCGAACGGCGACAATTTCCATCAGTTGCTGTGCGTGACACATTGTGTTCAATTATTTATTTTATTTATGGATAAATATTAACATACGATATACTATGAAAACATTTGTCTACCCCACCAACACACACCCCCTTGCTGCCTGCCCCCCTCCCCCTCCCCCTGCCATTTGCCACTCAATTGAAATCAATTGAAAACCGTTACAGCTGAAATCAGTTGACTTTCCACGACTGTCGGCATTGAATAACATGCGAAATTCATCAAATGCCTGAGTTTCGAAATTCGATCCCATTTCGGTTGAGGGATTTGCCTTTTAGGCAAAAAATTTGTGCATTTACTTGACGGTGTCATATGATATAATAAAAGTTGACAGTTGACAGACCTTCAAAATCTAATACAAATGAAAATCAATTGCATAGGATATATTATAAAACTGAAGTTTTGAATAGACATCGAATGCGAAAAGGGTGTGAAATATTTGATGACTTGACCACATAAGCTTTTCAAATCAAAATCTCCATATACTAATACGAATTCTTTACCAATTATTGAATAGCAACTCACGACTGAATTCTGTAATAAAATTTATTAGTTTAGATCAATCTTTCCAGCAGTTATATTTATGGTGTAAAATAAACTAAAACAAGTTACTTAAAATGATATGCAATCTTTCCTGGTACAGCTCTACATTAGATTTGCATAGCTAATATCGCACCAGTAGTCGGATGTAAAACAGTATGTAGATGTAGATCTATTTCTCAAGAATTTGAATAAGTAAGTTAGTTTTATTTTAAAGGGTTTTTGCAATTTAATTTTAATTTAAAATTAGAAATTGAGGTGAGTTATAAAATTTGAAGATGGAAGTATGTGGAACTCGATTAATTAACAACATTTTTTAACAATTTAACACCAAATATCATCATTTTTTAGCTTATATAAAAAAACTTTTTTTTTTCTCAATAAATTGAAAATTATTATCCACTTTTTATTTAAGCAAAAATTTATATATATATAAATATATATATTCCTTGACCAGCTGAATATATTGCAAACATTCTCTTTTTTCATGCATACGAGTCGCTAATGTCTTATGTCAGTAAGAGTATTCCTTCATCGGCTGCAGTTTCTCTTCAGATATTGTTCTGTTTCTGTAGTTTCCCTGATATTAATATGTTTATCTGGATCTACCGCAATCTGAAAAAGCTTAGCAAATTCTGCTTCATATAATATATTTTATTTTATTTCCCATTTTTATTTCCTTGAGTGCCTTATCAAAACGTGTAAAAAAGAAATCACATAAGAAAACGACTTTATCGCGAATTTAATTGTTGATTATAAGGTCTATCTGGGTCAAATATTTGTCAAACATAAACAAGATACGATATGCCCTATGTCAGTTGGTGGGGCTTCCGACTGAGATGTTTGTTGGGTTTACTAAAATATTTTATATTTCTGATATTTGTTCGTTAATCCGAGTATAGACCCTTTGTCTTAAGCTCTTGTCACTTAGCAAATTCGCGAGTATTGTTTTCTCAGTTATATAAATATATATATCTAGGTGCTAATTTTGATTGATCCAACAACCTGAGTGGCCAATTGTCATGTGGAGCATTTGCCATGGAACAATGCCCCCAGAGCCCAGACATCTGGCAGCTGTCGCCGTTGGGCGTGCAAATATTTTAATTTTGAATTCAAGCGTTAGTGTTAATTGCAGTGGGCAATCGGTAACGGGTATACGAAACTGGTTCCCCAATATTTCATATTTGAGTTTTCCATATAAATTCCAATTGGCACTTTTCTACGCAGCAGTAGAAGGGTAGGGGGGTTTAAGTTAGTTGAATTACTCGTTGTGCAAATGCAAATTAATTACTGCTGATATAAAAGGGGGACGAACAAAGGGGCTTGGGTTGCACTTTATTAATGGTTTGCTTTGAATATTTAATGTTAAGTGGAGCAAAGAGAATAGGGAAGTAGAAGTGGAATAAGCTATACTACTTTTAAGGTAATGAAAAAGTGAATAAAAAAAGTTGAATAAAAAAAAGATAAAGAAAATGTTATATGTCACATATGGCTAAAGTGGCTACAGCTGGAATTTCAGGTATACGCAATTGAGATTTTTCAACTATATATAGCATCTATAGAATCTCATTCTAAGTTCAATATATTTAATAAAATATGAGGTTTATGGACCTCTAATCATTCAATTTAGCATGAAAGCCATATATATGATAAAGAAATTTGATAAATGTGATAAAAATATGATTTTCTCTTTAGTAAATCATTTAAAAACATTTTTTTTTGTGGCAAAGCAGTTGAATTGATTTACAAACTCAACACAAATAATATAGTAAAGTATATTTCTTCAGTGAATAATTTTAAAACATATATTTTTTAAGTATTGAACTATCTGATATAAATGGAAAATTTTAATGCAATTTGATTTAAATACTTTAATATGCCAACATTTTTTTTTAATTATGATGTAATTATGTTATATACAAATTAATAGATATAGAATTTTATTAAAAAATATAATATTAGTTTAAAAAGCTTATTATAAAAGCCTAAAGAGAACAAAATTGATATGGTATATCTCTTGACTTATATAATATGTCTGATCTTCAAATTAGTTGATAGCTGGATATGTGGACTATTTATTTAAATAATTTGCATATTTAACAATCGCAGCTCACATTTTATACAAGTTTTTTTCTTCTCCTCAATTAACACCAAGTCTTCGTCAATTTATTTCACTGAGTTTGGTTCAGCTACTGTTTATGGCAATGTCTCTTTTGTTTGTTTATGCGATCACAAACAAATTAATATCAACTTATTGAGCGACAGTAAACAGTTTTGTATGTTCGATTGTATCGTTGTCGGAGGCTTTTCAATTTACACGTTGCGCGCTTTTTATCGAAGTGTTGTTTTTTATAGCGCGAACGTCTCAATCGGTCGAGAAACGAAATCCAACTGAACCAAGTGCCACACGAGTCGCTATGTCGAAGACGTCGTCAATGTCGGGCCGATTGTCGCAGCCCCAATCGAGGCGTTAATTTTCTTAATGAATTTGTGCAAATAATTAAAACTTATTGTTAGGGAAACTTTAACCGAAACGCTTCCGTTCGAACTGGTCGTGTCTGTTATCCTCAAGCCTTCGAGCGGACGTCTCCTGTTTTAACAGGATATTATTACAAGTTTTCTATTTTATTGCTTAGGCGTCTCCATAATTTCCGCACTTAATCAATAGAACTCTAACTTCATTAATAATGCACTTGACATAGTTGTTGTTCTTGCTGTCTTGTCTATTCGTTAGATTACCAAGCTATCTATAGTTAATCGATCAAAATACACCTATTGCATCTGCCACTCTAGTATTTCTGGCTGATAAAGCACTTTTCTTATTGCACCGCCTACTACAGCAAGTTTTCTATTTTAATCTTTATGGTACCTGTCGCAACTTAGACTTGTTTATGCCAAATGACACATTCGCATTTATTTTCGATTTGCTGACATAGAAAACTTTTCTTTCTTTATAAATAGGGCCTACTTTTTATAAAGTTGTACAAAAGTAGAAAAAAAAAATAGTTGCAAAATGTAGATTATGCAGAAAACTGAAAAATTGTACAATTAAGAGCGTGCTCTACAAATAATTTATATGTCACAAAAGAAAAATTGATATACTAAATAAATTAAATGTTTTTTAAATTATAAATATTTTTTATTTAACATTTTTCACAATTTTTTTAAATTTGACTCATATAATTTCCATAAAAAATTTGAGATATTAATTATCTCATCATTAAAAGTATATATTATACAATACAATTTTCTTTTAATTATTATTATTTTACTATCTCATAAATATATTCTTAAAAAAAAATTATACCAAATCTCTTGAAAGTACTGAAATCTTTTTAACACATACCTTATTTATTATTATCTGCGGTTTTGCTAATTTTTCTAACTATTATTAACTTTACTTTAAGACTAGTTAACGACCATAGCTCAATGTCCGACTAGAAATTGTTGTCTTAGTCAAGTTATTTCAACTTTCGATATGTGTAAACCAACAAGTCGATATTTATGCCAATATTCGTTATAATTTATGCCTTTTTGAGCTGTTGACATTTCGAGCATCACGCGCTTTGATTATTTTATAATACTAATCGAACTCATACATAGCACATTAGATAAATAATAATTAAATATAACGAAAGTAATTCTGTTTAATTCAATTATCGCTCGATTTGATTGAGAGACAGACATAAAACCAAAAATTTGACTCAATATGCTGACCCGAATAAAATGTGTATACAAATATGTGTGAAAGTCGGGAGTTTAATATTTTTGTTTCTATAAACCTATATGTATATATTGTTTTATTAATAATTAATAGATTGTTTAGTATTTTTCTTATATACATATGTACATATATCCTAAAACTTATGTGGCTATAATATTGCATGTTGCTTTTCAAAAATAAATGTTGCCTTCTTTTAGGCTGCAACTTAAATATCAAATGCTGTGCATGCTCTGTGACTTGAATGCCTCATCGTTGCCGTCCTTGATGCTATCACATTCATGGATCGTATGGAAATTGATGTGCCACAGATCCGCAATGCTAACGGCCACCGTCTGCTCGAAATTCCGCAGAAGCTCGTTGCTGTAGTTGCTCACATCGGAACTGGCAGTGCTGCAGCGTCGCAGGATCACTGCCGAGTTGCGACGATAGGTATTTGGCGTCGGCACCTGACCCACCTGTAGCTGTTCCGTATTCCAATAGTACCGATTGAGCAGGCGCATGATTAGGCCATACAGCCAGCCCACTGTCGCAATAATGGTAATGGGCAGCAGGCGATGCACCACAGTCAGCGTGCTCAGGAGTGGCGAGAAGACCAGGCATAGGCGGCCAAAGCTGACCACCGAGAGCATGAGCAGCATGCGCTTGTCTGGCGATACCATTTCGCCCGTGCAGGTGGTCAGCACAGCTATGGAAGCAGCATTAGCAAACTTCAGCAGCATCCAGAAGATGAGCTCCAAGCCAACGCGACGTGAATTTCGATCTATAAAGATGGATGTTATAGAGAGTTTATCGATAGATATGATAATTTATTTATATGGATATGCCCACCTGTCTCTGGCAGCAGCCAAACCAGATAAGTGCCCAGGCCCGCCACGATCATCAGATTGCCCGCCCAGCGCCAATAGCGACGCGTGTAGAGTATGAAATAGAGACCCACAAAGACGCCCACCATTTCGGCAAAGCCTAGGGCAGCGGTATTCACATGCACCTGAGCCTCGCCCAGGCTGCGAATCATGAGTAATATTATGTTATACAGCACCTGAGCACAGCCCCAGATCAAGTGTATGAAAATCAGCTGACGACGTTTGGTCTCCTTATCCCAGATCTGGCAATAGCCGATGCGCTGCTTGGCGCTCAATTCGCTGGCATAGATGGTTAGCTTGACGTCCAGTGTGAGGGGCACCATGCGATTGTTGTGCGTGGCCGATTCCAAAAGCAAACGTAACGCTGGCTCCACACGCTGCTGGCGCAACAACCAACGTGGTGCATCCGAGATCCAGCGATGCAGCCAGACGAGCACAATCAACGATGAGGATATAGCCACATACAAATGGCTCCAGTTATCGAAGTATATGGATATGGCGGGCAGCAGCACCAAGCCAATGGACCAAAAGAGCTCCGATAGTGTCACCACCACGATGCGCGCCTTGCCCGACGTAATATCCATTACTAAGTAAGTGAAGATTTGAGCAAGTTTGTGTCTTAAGTCTTTTGTTTTTGCTTACATATAAAATGTCCGGCTGTGTACATGAGTGTGCAGCAGACGGAAGTGAGGCAACGGAAATAGATATGCAGCTGATAGGTGTCCACCAGACCAGTCAGATTACCACAAAAGATCTGGCCCACCATACCCAGCAGCATCAAGCGGCGCGGACTGATGCTGCAAGTGGAAAGGTAGGTAGTAGAAAGGTGCCTTATAGACTTTTGTGAAAGGCTGGAGAACACTTACTGGCGCAGCGCCTGATATGCTAGTAGACCGCCGATCAGCGCGCCGAGTGCATGAAAGGATTGGGTGACCGCCACCAGCACGCGACGCGAACATATCAAATCGAACTCAATGATCAGCGATTTGTACTCCGCGTGATGCTCCACACGATCGCAGGGCATCAGTTGCTGGGACCCGTTCCAGCTCTGGCCGTAGCGCTCCACAAAGTTGTGAGACAAGCTCTGCGCATAGGCATTGCACACCTGCACACTGAACAAACGATCCGTGTTCCGGCTCTCACTGGGCAACGACTCGCTGGTATTCCAGCTCGCTGGACGACACACCAGCTCTCCGCGCTGTGGATATGGCGCTGTATAAATGATGCAAGCCATGAACCAAGCCGTGGGTATCTTGCACAGAAAGATCAGGAGTATTGTGCGCAGCTGCCAGCGTCCAAAGTTCCCATTGATATGCTGTACAATGTCAACGCCGGGCGGCGGAGCAGAGGATCTGCGGCGCTGACTGATCGCATCGCTGGCTCTCATCTTCAGGGGCCGAAACTAACACGCGTACTGAGCTCTCGGCCCTAATTTCCATCGATGAGGAACAAATTTCGAGTTTGTTTTTGCTGTTAGCTCAACGAGAGCAATAAATTGGGTGCAAATTAGTTGCTGAAACGATACGAAAATCTGCTGCATCGATTGGAGAACAAATTTATTTATTTTAAAACTTTGTTTGCACAGCGGAAAAAGGTATATTGGATTTTTTTGCAAGCTCAGCTGATTTCAAACGAGAAAATGACTTCTAAACTTATGCGCGTTTATTGTTGCTTTAGAAGGTTTATTAATCTTTTTTGCCACGTCCACTGTATACATATTTGTAGAGATTTGAGTTGCTCCGTTCAGAAGATCTTGTTAATGATGATTATAACTACAAATGAAAAATCTAATATCCACCACACCCATTCACGCCTCCTTAATAAAATTGTAGAAGTTTTAAAGTTAGATTGACTATGCGAGTTTTTTATTTTTTCACTGTAAGCAGACAATTGCGCAGTCATGTATACCCGACTGCCTCGTTTTCCCAACTACGTAAAGCCTTAAACAAATAATATAAGCTAAAAAAAGAATTTACTTAAATAATAAAAAAAATTTATTATTTTCTATTTACAGGATGTGGCTGGGAAAAATGTTACAATAGCTCGAAAATAATGGAACCAAAGGTGATAATTGAAATGGTATTTACATGAGATATGAAAAATCTGAAACGGGAAGTTAAGGTTTATAATTGGTTGGCGGGACAGTTGGAACATGTTGTAAGTTGTCTTTTCCCTTAATATATGGATAGATAACTATAGAGAGTTCACGCCATATATATTCTTAAACCCAGACTCGTTTGCATGAAGTAAGAAAACACAAATTCATTTTATTTTTTATTTAATTTATTCATTTTGACCTGCTTTTTATCTTGTATATATTTCTTGTTCTCATGCCAAAAAGTCTGTTTCGCACTATTTGTTTGTCTTGTTTAGAAAATCGTGGAACTTGAAATAAGTGAAATAATCATTTGTCATGTTGTTCATTTGTTTATTTTTTTATCAATTTTATTTTTAATTTCAATGCGTTTTAAAATGGCATAAATCGCTTGTCGCCTTACTATATATATGCAATTTATGTTTGAGCCGATTTCTAATATCTATATGCATTGGCTCATATTCTTTGTTTTTTTTTTTGTATTTTCGATTTTATTTATTTATTCATAATTCGTTGGTTTTGCGTTAAACGAGGTTTTGTTTTTTTAATTTGTTTCAAATTCAATAAATTGTTTTTATTTTTCTTTTATTCATTTTTTTCAATCAATTATTGTCTTAAACAATTATGCCAGCTAACAATGTTTTAACGCTTTACAAATAATATGAGCTGTAAGAAACGCAATCAACATTAAAACTTTAATCATAATATTATTTTTACGTGTGTGTGTGTCTTGTTTTTGTATGGTATTTACATGTTGTACTAATTAAATAAAATAAATGCATGTTTGGATCGAAATAAAATAGTTTTTGTTTATAATCAGAACTATGCACTAAATATTGATTTGGCTTTTGCAAAGACTTTACATAACAAAAGTTATTAATATAAAAAATAATTACAATATATTTAGTTAAAATTAAAACTAAATTATGGCGTGTAGTTTATGCGCTGAGTGTATTTTAATAATGTTATAATTTTATTTAATTTTATAAGATGCGTAGCTTTATTTACAATATACGAGTGTGTTTTGCGTGGGGAGTACGACTTATCAGCAAGGAGTGTAGTTAGTTTATAAGTAGTACAGCTACCAGCTCCTTAAGACTACAATATTAAGTGTCCTATATGCGCACAGAGATTTTTGTTACATTTATGAGAGCAGCTAATAATATTTAGATTATCTTTTTGATTGAGTTTATGTATATATATATATGTATATATATATATATATATAGTAATTCGATCTTTTGTTTATAATAATTGTTAACATTATGCTTAGACACTAGTGTAAAGTCCTTTGTTTTATTTTTCTTTCTTCTACTGCATCATTTATGCTTCTTATTCACGTTTCGCTGCCTCGTTCTGTTGGTTGAAGAGAGTTTTCTTTTTTTTTCTTATAAACTAAATGCTAGACATTAATTTTTGGTTTCGATGATCAGTTCAATGATCCGTGCTAAGCGCATCCTCTATGTTGCTGTCCCAATTGAATTCCGTAATGCCCTGTTTGTAGAAGATGTTTCCCAGATTCGCAAAGCGTTGCGCAAAATTTGCATCCTTCGCTTTCAGGTGCTCAAAACTGAGGCGGAGAGGAAGAGAAAGGGAAGATAGAGAATTAATTGTAAGTAGGGATTGAAAAGTTTGTATAATTACTAATATATTATATTGTATTTATTAATATATCTATATATATAGATAGCTATAGATATATAGATATAGCTTTTTTCAGATCTATATTTATCATATATTAAAAAAATATATGTATATATTATATATGAATAAAAGATTACAGTCTGTATATAACTTAACCTTCTGCGCATTATTCTAATTTTTAAAATTTTTCTTAGTATTATATGAATAAGATATGTTCTTACTTATAAGTTGTTAAATCTTTGCATGACAATTGCTATTCTTCTAAAATCCTTTACAAGGAATTCTATTATATACAACCTGGACTACCTGTATATGCAGATATGTATCTTAATACCTGAGCCCTGCCAGCTCAAAAGTAGCTGAGCCTTAACAAAAGTATAAGAAGAAGAATTTCAAATGTAATCATCAGCGTTTTGAAAAAAAGTAAAAGGGAAACGTAAAAGAAATTTTTGGAAAAACTTGAAAACAAAATAAGAGATATGTTCAATTCAGCCAACTTCCGAGACATGGTACATACTGTACCGGAATTCCAAAAGTTTCAACAACCCAAGTGGATTTTTTCATTCATACAAACGTATCTTCGTACGAGTTACAAAAAGTCAAAGGGAGAATTACGATTTGTTGGGACCGAGAACTTTCTTAACCAATCCAACCCTCTCTCTGTCCCGTGTTTACATTGTCTTCTGGGTCGTTTCCCAAAGTCTGCGTTAGTGGTAAGTAAATCCTCAAACCAAATCAAAACCCAATTGTTGCTGCAGCTGCGCTCAGTGCAGCTGTATAATTAGAGAAGAAGAAGAGGACGCAATGTACCTTGGCATAGCCCAGGGGCATTGTTGCCGCATAATGTCAAAGGTCATCAGCGCCGAATGTACAATGCAGAACCTGAACACGAACCCAGACAATAACAAGAAGGAAAAAACCCAAGACAAAAGGCGACAGGCAGCAGATTTTACAACAGTACCTTGAAGGAAAAACCCCTCGAGCTCGAGCTCTGGACTTTAGTTAGAGCTTGTTAATTGTTGATGTAGTTGTTGTTGTTGTTGCCGTATGCCCACCCTTAAGCCACGCATGCGCAGCTGCACAGCTGCTGCGCCTCGAGCCGCATCCGTTCCGCCTGAGGAAGTGCCAAGAAGGAAGTCGCAAGTCTGAAAAGTTCCCATTGAGTGCGTCGTCATTTATTTTTTGCTTTTCGAAGGGGGCTGGAAAAACTTGTGGCAGGAAATCAAAACGAGTTTTCTAATTGTTTTGTAGTTGCAGCAAAGCACATCATGTATTTGATAGCTGTATATATGTATGTATGTATATAGAGTGTGGGGTTTCTTTCTTAACTAATTTATAATTTATTGTTTTAAAAATTTAGCCTAAAGTTTGAAATTTTCGTTTTTAGTCGAAACATTTGCCTACATATTTCTCGCCTTGAGCACCTGCTTCTGGGGCGGACTGGGTATGTTCTCCTTGCCGCTAGCAAAGATTAGCGATTTCTTGGGCGTGCTGGCCGCCGATCGCGGTGTGCGCGGCGTGCGAGGACTGTGAGGTGTGCGCGGCGTGCGAGTCTTGGGCGATTTGCAGGCGAGCAGCTCGCTGAGCTCATTGCTGTTGTCCTGCCGGACGCTCTTCTCGGACGAGTTGAGCAGCCAGGAGGTGATCTTGTCACACTCGGCGCGCAGCTCCGAATCGATCAGCAAGTCCTCAATCTTCTCCAGATCTGTGGTATTCGGCTTGTTCGCCTTGCTGGGCGTCAGCATAGCCACAGAAGGCTGCTGCTTGGACTTCAGAGCAATATTCTCGAGCTTTAGCTGTTCGCACTCCTCGCGCACCTTGAGCAACAGTTGCTCCTTGTTGTCCAGCTCCATTTGGGCGAATTGCAGCACGTTGGCAAACTCATCCAGGGCTTTCTTCATGTCAGCCATATACAGTTCGCGCGTCTCGTCCTTGCGCTTCAGATCGCTGTACATGTCACAGTAGTGGGCCAGCTGGGCATCCCCGTCGATGCGCTCCTGGAACGAGTTAGCAATCTTATTGAATTTGGCGAGGGTATCCGATTCGCTGGCTAGCAGCTCGTGCAGCATGGACTCTTTCAACGATACCTCCTGCTGCAGCGTCACCGAAGAGCTGCGCACCGACTCGAGCGCCGTCTGCGAATCATTCAGCTGCTGGCGTAGCTGTGCCGCATCCGCTTGCAGCGTCAAATAGCTCTGCTCCAGTGCACCCTTGGCCAACTGCACCGACTCCAGCTCAGCCTTGAACTGTTCGACATCGGCATCGGACTTCTTTAGACGTTCCATCAGTATGTTCACCGTGGAGCGTGTGTTGTTCAGCGTTAGCTGATAGTTGTACTTCTCAGTGATGGTCTTGGCCATGTCCTGCTTGAGCTGCACCAGCTGCTGCTGCAGTGTATCGCTCAGCTGGATGTAGTAGTCGATGCCGTTGCGCAGCTGTTCCTCGCACTTCTGCAGCTTCTCGTCGCGCTGGCGCAGCATATCGTTGGTGGTCTCTAGCAGCACCATCACATCCTGTTTCTCCAGCTCGATCTTGATCAGCTCGTTCTCGGCCAGCTTCTGGCGTTTGTCCAGCTCGGCGCGCCAATAGCATTTCTCACGTTCCACCGCGCTCTCCAGCTCGTTCTCCACCTGCTGCTGGGCGTGCTGTTGCTCGGTGTGCTTGGCCTGCTCCTGGCACAGCTGGCGTATAGTGTCGCAGTGGGCATCGATCTCGCACGACTTGTCCAGCAGCTCGTCCTGCAAAGCCCGTATCAACGTACATTTGTTGGCCAAATCGTTTTTCAAGGTGTTCCGCTCCACGCGCAGACATTCAAGCTCCGTCTGGCTGATCTTCGCCTCCTGGCCATAGGCCAGAGCATCCTGTTCGATCTGTTGTTTCAGCTGCTCCACATTCGCCAGCATCTCGGCATTCTTCGCCTGCAGGTTCTCGATCAGCTCCAAGTGCTGTGAGTTTCGCTGCTGCTCCGCATTGCAGTTGTCTCGCGCCTTGGTCACCTCTTCTTGGAGAGCTCCGAGCTGATGCTCCAGCTGCTGCTGTGACGTCTGTCGCTGTTCGCAGGCCTGCTGCAGCTGCTCGTTGGCCAGTTTGTAGGCCTCGTTCTCGGCCATTAGACGCTCCACTTGCTGCTCGTGCTGTTCGCGCTGCAACTGCATCTGCTGCTCCAGCTGGGTGAAGCGTTCCAGCAGTTGCGACTGCTCAGCGCTCAGCTGTTCGTTGCGCTGCTTGTGCGAGAGATTCTCGCTGCCCAGCGCTTGCAGCAGCTGCTCCGTCTTGGCTGCTGTCAACTCGTGCTCCTCGCGCATCTTTAGCTCTGCCTCCTTCAGCTGCTCCACATGACGACGCACCACATCCAGTTGGCTGAGGTAGCTCTGGATCAGCTCGTTTTTGTTGCGTATCTCCTGCTGCAGCGCCTCTTTGCCTTTCAGACGATTCGCCGACTTGGCCTCCTTAACGGGCGTCGTTGTGGTCGAGTGGAGCGGCGTGGAGGATGCCGTCGATGCTCCACTGCCCACCGTCTGATCCGCTGTGTGACTGGCCGCTGGACGGAAGCGCAAGCGTTGCGGCAGCGAAGGTGTGCGAAAGAGACGCAATCCCTTCGACTTTTTGTCCTCCTTGGGAATGGCGAACTCCTTGGCCTCCTTGGAGCTGGAGGCGAATCGTACCGCATCCTTGAAGAACTTCTCGATTTGCTCCTTACGCTCGGGCGGTGGCGGCGGCTGTGACACTGCAGCAGCTGCTGTAGGCGTGGCACTGCCCGTGGAGCCTGCCGAGCTGTTCGAATTGGAGGCAGCTGGAGAGCCGCAGACGACGTCAACGTCGTTGAAACGCTTCAATTTGGCTTTAGAAAAGGACATGATGTTTTTTTTTTGGTTTTCGCTGTTGTTTTTTTTTTAACGCAATTTAACACTTGATTTTTTTATTATTTGCTTTTTTGTAAACAATTTTCTTTTCAATAACAAAAACTCAATATAACAATTTTAGTTTTCAAACACAAACATTAACTCTTATATAAAACTTTGTAACAAATGTCCGTTTAATGCTGCGCTATACTGTTTTGTCCGTTACTGTTACTGTTGTTGTTGTTGTTGTTGTTTTTTTTGTATGTTTTGTAAGTTTCCCGTATCCCGCTTGCCCCTTTTTGCAGCTGTAGCTGTAGCTGTGTTCCTACGCGTTCCGTTGTCAAAACCTAACTGAAGCGTTGCAAGCTGCGACGGCGCAAATGCAGCCGATCCCGACTCAAAACAACCCTCACGCAAGCAGCTAAAAGGTAACCAAGGGTTGCCTTCTTGGTGGTGGTTCGTGCCACACATACTTCACCTTATCGTTATCTTATGTGAACTATATATATATTACTTTTAGCGCGCGCAAATGTTGCAATTGTGAAGACAGCTAAGAAATACCTTAAGACACACACAGCAGTACGCCTATGTGTGTAGTGTGTGCCTAGACAGATGTGGCCAGCAATCACATAGCGCACACTCCTCACATATATATATATATATATATATAAATGTGATCGTTAGTGTGCCCCCCACTCCTGACGCAGAAAAGGTGCCGCCGCCACAGCTGGCAGCCTGCATAAAGTTGACACTCGACCCGCATCATTAAAGGAAAACTCGTGAAAAACCAGCTAAATGAAAATGCAAAGCGTTGCGCCTGCGCCTTTTCATTAGATTGCATGGCAATTGGTTTGGCTAAATTGAATTGCATATAAACCGATTAATCCCTAACTATATTACTAAACTTTCAGTCAGCTGAAGAGTCAAAGGCTACGTTAAGCACCCAGTGGGAAATGTACAGCTGACAAAGCTGCTGTATTGCGACTGTAATATGAATATTAATTCTAAAACTATTATGAATTGTATAGGCATAAAATAAATTTAATTCAGAAACTAATTCTCAATAATAAATTTATATAATGCAGCTACAGTGAAAGCCACAACTGAATTATTATTACCATTATTGTTCAAATAAATATTTTATAGCTTATAGTTGTATATTATATTATTTATTATATATATTTATATTATTTTATTATATTACAGTTTATATATCAAAAGTATTTAGACTTTAAATATTCTGATACCTTCGAGTTTGGCTAAGAATTTATTTCTAAAAGAATTCACTAGGTGTGAAACCCCTGATGAACACACTTAAACCAATTCTCAACTTAATATTTATGCATATAGTATATATTTTGAATATATTGTATAATACAGCACCCAGCGGGAATGCCGCAACTTCCCAAACTGCAGATGTCAAAGAAATTGCGTCTTGCCCGAGAACAGAGGGGTTTCTTTCGTAAGTATATATGCAATGAATTACATTATATACTCTGCCTATACGTTTTATGTACAAGTTGAACCCTGTTTGCGTTGATAAGGAGGCGACAGTCAGCCTGGGCTGCATAAAGTAAATTGTTTACTTTTACCTTTAACGCAGCAGACCCAAGAAATCTCAGGCAGACCATAGTCAAGGCGGGCAGCTGTATTTTTTACGAGCTAATTGCAACTTTTTGTATAACTGCCCCTCAAACGTTATAGGAGACAACAGTTATTCACAGCTGAATGCTATGTCAGCGAATTTATTCTGGACTCCTTTCTTTTATTTTACAGGCTGGTTAACAATTCAATGCAGTTCGAATAAAGATGCAGTTGATCCTTATTGCAAAAAGTGTACTCAAATAAATATATAGCTTTTATTTGTAGCAAAGATTGTCAAATGAGTCCTATATGATCACTATCGATCAAGAAGTCAAAGCTAGTTAATATAGGAATGATACTCATAGTCTGTATCCAGATGTTAAAATGTTCTGCAATGATGGTTACCAGTTGACTAATACATCCTTGATTATGCGATACCAAAGATAATCTCCTATAAACCTAAAACGACGATATCGTGAAAAATACGCAATAATACGTTTGAAAATTTCAGCTGGCCTTGATGACTTTTAGTTGACCGATATATGCTTGGTTATACCATGTCATAGGTATAGTCTTGGGAATCTAAAGGTCTTTAATTCCTGCGAAAGTGGTATTCAATTGGTCCACAAATATGAATGTTTTCTCTATTAGCTGCCCTTTGTAATGATCTGTAGATTATTTTAGGTCATAATTTGGATTATATAGACTCTAACGTGTTGAAAATGCCATATCAGTTTAATATCGAACACAATTTAGCCGAGTTATATATATCTTAGCTTTGTATGCTGCTGCATACGTTTTACAGTTAGCTGCAGCTTTACATTTCTATAATAAAATGTTGCATAGTCTCACGGGTCCTTTGGGCACCTAATTTTGAATGAAAACCAGGCGAACAGAAATGCGTGAAGCAGGGTGAAAAAGGTTAGTTAACACAGTGTTTAAGTAACACTGTACTGTTAAGTCACTGTAACAGTACACTGTTAAGTTAACCGTTGAATTTTCAATATTAATTATCAGCAATTCAGTTTCTTTTTGAAAAAAAAAACTGTGCTTTATTTAGTTAAATTATTTGTTGCATTCATAAATTGATATTTTTTATAATCAAAAGCTAATATTTTTGTAATTTAATATAGGCTGTCCATTAAACTATGTTTTAGTTTTTTTTTTTATTTTACGTGAAGTCAACTCACTTAAATAACTAAATATATCAAATTGAAGAAAATCGATTATTTATATTTACAAGAATTTAAAATATTAATATAATAGGAGGCATATCATGGCTCTTTTAGTTTCGGAATTTAATTTCAGTTACTTTTCCTGAAGTACACATGATCTTTTCATAAATTAAAGATCATTAATTATGGCTTAGCTAAATTAAAGATACTTCCTTGAGCATTGGAACAGAACCGACAATTTCCCATGCCTGATGAGCCATAACCAACTTTCATTAGCACTCAATGCGCCAAATATAACCCCAAGAAATTATAATATCATAGTAACATTTTAAGGTAGCGATAGACGCCATTGTGTTGCCCAGTTTTTGTCTGTTGCCCTGTCTCGATGTCAATACAAAGTGATCGCAACAAAAGGAAGAACGTTGAAAGGGTTTTCGCACCCTCAACACACTCACACTCGATAGCATAAAAAGGACTCACAATGAGTCATCGACCTTAGCAGAAACTGCGCGATTGTCTCCCATTGATGAACTGCGCAATATGGGTGGCAGCAGAAAGGGACCTAAGGATCAGGATCAGGTTTCGCTGTCCGGAGATACTTGTTGTCAGGAGCAGGATACAAACTAGGGAATGCAACTGAGAATCCGTTGTAGTATCACATTTATTTGCACATA
The DNA here is from genome assembly GCA_035045545.1 of Drosophila gaucha. Lineage (NCBI taxonomy): Eukaryota > Metazoa > Arthropoda > Insecta > Diptera > Drosophilidae > Drosophila > Drosophila gaucha. The sequence continues at coordinate 2,310,632 of JAWNOY010000342.1, forward strand.
AGCCAATTATGTACCTATTAAATATATATACACATATGCATAAAAAGAATATAAGCCTTAAATCTTGAGAATTCTATTGATTCAAAGGGAAAGAAAAATTGAGAGGAAATTTGAGTAACAAATATTTATGTGGAATCTCGATCTCTGTTATGCTCTCTGTGGGATGAGCTGCTGAATGAATCCGGACTGTAATTAATCATTAATACCTCTTTTATATAGAATATGTTCTCATTATCTTTTTTTCACTTGATAATAAATATCAAGACGATTTTGATGCTAAGTTGATTTGTAGCTTATACAACTATAACATGACATATTTGTGGACAATTCGTAATTAAAACGAGTTTACTGGGCGCAGCATCCAACAGAGTGTAGAACAATTGCAACTGTAGATGTTCTCTCCTTCTCTTCCATATCTATCATGCTGTGCAACATTTACAGATACGCTACGCTTGAACTCTTCAACAAATTTATCAATAATTAAATAGTAGAAAAACTATGTCTTCTTAAACTATATGGTAGACCTATATGGGCGTGGCGAGGTACACCTATTTAGCTATGCCGAACTTAGGCTATCCCATTTATTTCCTATATTTGCCCTTCAAGACTACTTTGTTGTATTACAGAACTGCTACTAAGCATATTTAGTATCAAATCATGCTCAGCTTGATTTAATTCTAAAACACTGATCGTTTTTTATATATAAAACTTACGCCTTTATATTTTATTTTTATTTTATTTTAGGTCTTTGGAAGTACTTACCGCTGGAAAAGCAAATTTTTGGCAAATGCATAAAGCTCAATGTCCAGGCCATTCAGCTTCTCGATGTGGCGCCGCTGATCGGGACGCAGATTTGTGACGGCAGCTACTGAAATCGTGGCATTGTGCTGCTCGAAGGGTATGGCAAAGCGCAGGTTGAAGGTCTCCTCGAAGATATATTGCGATATCTGCATGGCAAATGGGGTAAATACCTATACAAAATTCGAGTTAAGTTCCACTAACCTTTTGAAATTCCGTCAGTCCGAAGTAGGCCATGGCGGCCAGATTGCGCTTGGCGCTGGCCAACATGACACGATCGCGTTCGTGTGCCGGCATCGAGGACTTGTTGTAGCAGCCCACCAGGGCGAGATCGGCTAGCATGCGAGTCTGCCTATTGGCAGCCAGATTCGACTCACAGCCGGCAAACTGATCCAGATCGACATCCAGCCAATCCTTCCCTTTGTAGCAGGCCGGCAGCTCGGTGGCCGTGGCCTGCCGGCCCAAGCACCAGTGCCGCGAACCCTTCCAGGTGGCACCGCGTCTTACATGCCGATACTCGGACATGTAGCGTGAGATTGGTTCGCGCAGCAGCGAAATATAGAAATAGCGACGCTTGGCCGTCTCGCCCTCGTTCTTGTCCAGCTCAACGTCAACGCAGCTGGTCAGCTCTGTCCAGTCGGCGTGCAGTCCGCACTTCCAGCCCGTTGAGTATCTGGAGAAGAGCCAATTCTCATTGCGATGCGGACGGAAGCAATAGCAACGCTTGCGCTGACGCTGGCACTCACAAGGACGCTAAGAAAAGGAGAGTTAGTTCAGATTGTCTTTTCATAGAGTTTAAAGCTCACCTTCAGGTCCAAGTCGCGCACCAGATGCCGTCCAAAGGATGTGCCGCCCGTTTTTTGTATATGCAAAAACACCATCACGTCGTGTCCATCCATGTCGAATTGGAAATCATCGTTCAGCACATCCTCATAGCTCAGCCCGGCATTGGCAATAATATTCTGTGGCGCTGAGGCTTTCGACGCGATTGCCGTGCTGCCGCCCACATTGTTATTGTTGTTGTTGTTATTGTTGTTATTATTGCTGTTGGCCTGCAGCTCATTGTAGGCTATCATGTCCGAGGATTGCAGCATCACGGCGCGTTTCGATAGTGCGCAAACCTGCGGCGAGCAAAAGTTTAAAGGCATTAAAAATGGGAAGGCATAAAAATTGTTAAATTTAATTTTATTCCACGTGAAATGCTGTTAAAAAACAGTAAATACACTTGGCTTAAAATTCAATTTAATGCCAGCAAAAATTACATAAAGCCCGCTGTGGGTGTGAGTCTTTATTTATCTTCAACATTAATTAAATGAACAGCGTATTTCTGATGTATCTTCAGGCAGCTTAACACTGCATAATGCGGTACAGGTATTCCAGGTAAAAAGAAAAATAAACTGTGCAGGTCGTCGAGCTTTTCTTATTTACTCACTGAAATGTGCACTTTTTTCATATGTATTTATTAATTTCACTCACTCAACGCTTATTAAGTGTGCGTTTGCATTGCACTTGAGATATTTGTCGCTTTTATTTACACTTTATTTTTACCTATAGGCGCAGGCGAAATGAATATTAAAAAGTTTCAATTGCATACTTTTGCGCTTGGCCACTTTATTCGCCATAGCCCTCGGGTAGCTAATGGATTTCTTATGAGAATCCAATTGGAATGTTGAATTGGATTAATACCTGAAATTCTTTGTGCAGTGTTAAGCTGGCAAGAGCAATTGATGGAAGTAAACTATTTATATTAATATTCCCATTATTGAAAATAATCAAATGTCTGCATTTAAGAAAACCAATTAAAGGGAATAAAGTGTGAAACTGAAACAAGTTTACCAAATATATGAGCTATATGCATTGCTTTCGGCTTGTCCTTGTTGCTGTGATTATTTTTGTCGTTTCGAGTCATCAAAAGCTGTGGCAAAAGTTTCTCGATTAAAATGGATAACTTTTTGCGAAACTCTCTCTGCTGCTCTCTCACTATCTAGTTCTTTTATCTAACTGCTTCCGCTGCTTTTGGCCAGCAGCGAGCACACACAGCTAGCCAAAGCATAACCGGGAACAACTAACAAGCCGAAACAACAACAACAACACCCGAGCAGCTCATTAAACAATTGGCAGTGGGGTTTCAACGGAATTTGTGGGTAAGAAATTAAGCAGGCTTTCAGTTGGTTCTGGGTCTGCTCTGTAGGCCTTATCTTAAAGTTCGGCACACAGCTCATTACAAGCGCATGAATGCGTGTTAACTTGCCCAAAAAGATGAAGCAGCAGCCGAGGGAATAAACAACAGAACTGTACATATATTTACAAGTGCATGTGGTAAAGGTTTACCGTTCCGGGCAGGTGCAAAAAAGTTTTGAATTTATTGTGCGGCACGAACAAGAGAATTCGATTATCAGCCAACTGCTAGAAAAATGGATAAAACTTCAGAGTTGGCGCCCTTGGGAATGGCAGAGCTTTGTTCATCAACAATTTATTTGCGTGTTAAATTTCTGTGGTTTCTATTTGGCATTTTAATTTACGACCAGGAATTTATCAAGTGTGCTGATTTGAAATAAAATAAAAATATAAACAGTATACATTTATGTGCAGCGCATTAAATGCAATTTGGGCTAAAATGAGGCGCAAATCTGCCACTAATGAGTAATTTAATTTTATTTTCGCGTTACGCAACGCATTCCACAAAAATAATAACATTTCTGCATCATGTGTGTATCTGTATGTGTGTGTTAGTTGTTGGAGCTCGCACTTTGCTGGCCATTTAATTGCTTTTTATAGTCGGACATAAAAAAATTACATGCACTATGGTCATACAACCACAAACCAACAGCCAACAGCCACCCACCACCACGAACCACTGACCAACATAGAATCCACCACAATGGCCGCAGCGTTTCGTAATAATATAATAATAGTAATCATTTAGTGGGCAAATTTGTTCGCTGTTCACGCGCCCAACAAATTCCCACACACACACAAAGAGAGACACATAAAATGGCAGTGTGTGAGCATTTTGGTAGTGTTGTTAAAATGCTTAACAGACTCACACCCAATTGCAAGTGTTTAGAGATGCGAGCGTGACACGCTAATATAACAAAATATTTATTTTATTCAATAATTTGAATATATATAGATATTCAATACCATAAACATATATATATTTGCTAAAGTTTCAAATGACATTTTATTCAAACACTAAGAATTGCACATAATTCTCTTGATGGCATATAATTTAAAAAGAATATTTAATTCTTTTACTCGATCAATACCTCAAGGTGCCAAAAATTGAAGACAGAATCCAGAAGATTGCCAAAATATACTTCGACAGACTTAATTCTCATCCAAACAACCTAGCTAGGCGTCTTGGTATTGCTGCCCAAGGCATTGTAAGTCCCCGCAGTAGAGCTACTAGCAGAATTGGAGGTCACCATTCTCAAGACCAGCTTTACTGGGTCTTGACTTAAAGTCCTACATGCGATAATATAAATATTCCCAAGAACCTTACCTTACCTTACACACTAAAATTTTCACTTCGAATTCTATGTTATTTCCCATCGGCTTAAACAAAAATATGAATCTATCTCTGAAGTCGCCTAAAAGATTTAGGACACATCGTTAAATATGTAAATAAACAAAAAAAAAAACTTCTTTTACGTTCTAAGTAATTTCTGAAAAATTTCATAATAAAGACTTTTAGTATCTGTTCAAGAACTATGTTTAAATAATGTTGCATACTTATGGGGGACATGATGCGGGTTTATGGCAATTATCATTTTGCGTATAACTGACAGTGCTTAGAATGAATATGAATATGCAACGATTATATTAATATTTGTACATCTATGTTTAGGAACATATTATATATTTCATTCTTGACCTACATCCAAGTCATTATAGCCAATTCCTTCTTCATTCGGTCTGCAAAAATATGCTTATTAAACTCTGCTTGGCATTTCTGATAACTACAGGGAATGTGATGTAAGTTGTTTCATAAAAATACTTTTTTGATATTATACATCTTTCTCAAATTTATCATTTAATAGTTTCCTTATGCTCATCGATTAGTATATTAAATTAAAATGTTTTCCAATATTTTAAAATAAATTTAATAGCTGCCTGCCATTTTCTGTCTTGAATTAAAATTTGAAGTGCTCACGTATTGCACACCATGAAAATTGTTATTTCTATTGCCGTAACTAATCCGAGTAGCAACAGAAAATTGCAATCTCATTGCTTTTGCAGTTCTTGACATTTTCAATTAATTTAAGTGCAAAATTTGCTGGCAATTCAGGCAAAACGCCTGCTTGCAACCCCCAATAAAAACCGTGTTGGGGCAAGGGGCCCTGGGAAATAAGATAAGCCATTTGGCCATTTTATGCTTACGATAGTCATAATATTTGACATAAGTGCAAACTAGGCTACTAAAAAAGTCCAGACAAAACAAAAGTCAAATAAAACCGCAAGTTTGAGTTAAGTAAATTAATATTTACGAGAGTGCGGCACACAGATTTAAGATTTAAGATTGTGCGCTTTATAAAGCACACAGACTAAGGACTGACTGTGCTAGTGTGTCAAACACACACACACATGAATGCCAACACTCGTAAATTTCCAGCACACCAAAAAGTAAACAATAAAACTTTTTGTAAAGGAAGAGAATTTCCTTGCTTAAGATTTGATGCTGAGCGGCCATAAAAAAGGAAAACGAAATAGAACAGCAAATGGATATTGTGGAGACGACATACGTACTACCAGGGCTATAAAATTTTACGCAAATGCAGAAAATAAATTGAAGAATCTACAAAAAATTGTAAACGTATACACAATTTTTTTTATTGCTTATTTTTGAAGAGAAAAAATAAGTTTTTGTATTCAGTAAATTGTTGATTTATTTCAGAAACACAAATAAAGCTCTCCGGTCACTTGGCGTACACAAACTGTTAAGAAATTAAACATTTATTGTTTTAAATTATTTTTCTACATTTTTATGATTTGAAGACTCACGAATTCTTGGCCGTATTTCGTGATTTTCCGCCATGATATCAAACTCAGTTTGCTGTGCCTCCTGTGCTCGCAGAGCCAGACAAATGCTTAAAACGAGCAGCAAAATTATTTGTAACTGAGCTGCGTACATGGCTAGAAGCGATTGGATCTGCTCTTACCTTAGAAACTAGAAACATTTATTTCTTTTTCGTTCAAGCCTCACGCTTTAATGGAGTTATCCGATTCTATATACAGTTCGTCGTGCAATGTGTCGCACAGATACATGGACACACACGTATTGGTGGCATCGTCCCGCACGTGGCCAGCCTCACAGCCACAGCCCAGATCGCAGCCCCCGAAACACTCTTGGTCGAATGTATACGGTACCGAGCAGGTCTCCTGGATACAAGGTAAACAGGCAACCACCTCGTTCGCGCCACAAGCTGCAAGAAGACTCATACTCTTGCACTTATACTCTTACACCGCTTATATGCTTACATACGTGGACCGAGTGGAGCTGCCAGCAAGCAGCTGAGCAGCGATGCAAATGCAAACAACAACATGACGCAACAACATGCGGCAACAACCTGTGCCCCACAGCGCAGCACCGTTAACAGCGCTCTGGCTCTTTACGCTCTTTAAGCAATTCGAATTGTGTGTTATGGCAATTAGCCAAGTTAATATTTGCTCTGTTACCATGCTTTACTTTAACTTGTTTACAGGGTATACAGGTATTACAGAACCGCCAAGGCTTCGCTTAGCTGAACTCAGTCGCCGGGCACTTAATTTAGGAGTAGTAGGAGTGTAAATGTGTATAACTACTCTAGACGGGCACGGACTAGCAAAATTTCTTTTTTATCGAGACTTAAGTAGGGAATTCAGACGAGTCAGTCTCTTTATAATACTGACAAGTTCTCGATTATAAAATAGATCAAGCTTTAAGAGTAAAGTCTTCGCTTTTATTTGACCTTTTATATACCAAAGCGCAAAATCAATGTTCCCCATTTTATCTAGTATCCATAGGGTATAAAATTATGATTTGCGTATGCAAATTTGATGATGCTTCTACTAAGAGAGTTATTTAACTTAAATTTTAAAATTTAAGACACAAAATATGAAGCTTTATAAAATGTCTGAAATGTGATGCGTTTAAAGACTATAATTCGATGTAAGCTATAAGAATAGATAATAAGTAGTAAATCTACTTTATTTTAAGTTTCATTTCACTAACAGTCAACTTTAGTACAAATATGTTTAACAATAAACCTAACTTGTATTAAGTTTCCATAATCCATTGTACTCGCTGGCGAAACTTATGAATAGCTAAGCATAGTTAAATATAGTGCTTAAGTGCTGCTTTGATTATACATATTATAACAATTTGGCAGCTTTAATGGCATGTATATACATATTTAACGATCCACACAAAAGGAATCTGCGCCCGAAGTGCGCAACCCCAAAAACGAGCTATCAAATATTTATATGCCGCCTGCTAATGGCGTGACTTTGGGGTTTTTGGGTTTTTGGCAAGGCGAATGTCGAATGCTGAAAATAATTCACATTTGCCGTGTAATAATCGCATTGCCATGTTCAAATCGCATAAACGGCGGTCGGTTTTATGCACAAAATTCACACTAAAATGTTCTATTGTAAATTTTCAGTGCAAAATGTGCTTCATATGCACAACCCTTAGAGCGAACCGATTCGTTTCTACATTTTCATGTATTTGTTTAAATGATAATAAAATGCAGCACTGTAATGTAATTTATCACTCGTGTGTGTGTGTGTGAGTGGCTGTGTGATCTAGCCAGTGTTGTATAATTTTTATATTTCCGTTTTCATGTCAGACACATAGAAGGCATTGGGTTTTATGCGATTGCACGAGTCCTGCCTACAGCTTTATTGTTTACCTGACAGACAGAGTGTGTGTGTGTGTGTGTGTGTGTGTAGTCCTTTTGGTCCTTTTCGGTTGGCCATTTTATGCGCCTGATTGTATGTGTATTGTATTCTGTGTTTGGCCATTGAATTGTTAGCCACAAAACTGGTATATGACAGCATCAAAGCGGCTGGCCCTAACAGCTCTTAACTTGACCTGATGCTGCGCTTATACTGCAAATAAATATATATCTATAGGTTGAGCCCAACAATTGTCATTGCACTTTAGTCCAAATATGTGAGGGAATTGGAATAGGAATTGAAGTGCTGTTAGGTGAGTGTTTTATTTATATCTCTCTATTTACTTGAACTGGAAATGTATTTCATGTTTTATTAAGCGCGCTAAGCTGTTTTAATTGAGAAAAGAAACTACAGATTATAAACTATTACCTAAAGAAATTTATTTGCTTAAATAAAATTGAATAAACATGAGATAAGTGCTTCAATCTGTAGCAAAGCTTAGACAATCAAGAGAATTAAATTATAGCATGTCATAGACAAAATGAAGATAGTTGCAAACCATTTGTGTCAAAGACTATCCATAAATTTGGACAATCGTTGCGGATTGATGTATTCATTTTGCTATGCGAAGTGGAAGTGTGTTTGTGTGTGTGTGTGTATGCGAGTGTTTGTCATTTCATTTATCAAATGGAAACTCAAACTTTGTGGGCTGGGTTGTGATCTAAGGCATTAAATCATTGACAGTTGCTCATGTTTCTGAAAAGGGAGTAAAACAAAATGAAGGATCAAGAAATGATGGGCAGCAATTTATTATTTTTTAAAGCACAACGCTGAAAGCTAATCTATTTTAAGTGTCTGTAAGGCAGTCAAACACAGGACGTGTGTGTGCGAGAGGGTGAGTGCATGTGTGTGTGTGTGTGCGTTAATGAAATGTAGCATAATATTTTTAGTTTAGACATTGGCCGACTAGACTTCGAGTGGGAGTGTGTGTGATAAGCGTTGTGTAAATCCCCAAAAATAAGCAGAGAAACAACGTACAACACGCACACATACACATACACACACACACACACACACGCACACATACATAGCCATAGACAAATCCCCAATAAGAGCTGAATAGCTTTGGATAGTCCTTAGCTGTCCGCTCGCTTTTGGTCACTGACCATAAATTCAACTAAAATATATTTTGACATTTTGCACGCAAAGCGCCTGATGAGCGGGGTAGAGAAGATGAGGATGAGGCTAACTAAGCGTATTGGCCTTCCCACATCTCAGGGTGCAAATGGGCCAAAGGAAGCGCACACAGTTATATAAAGGTCATCGCAAGGACCAGGCCGCATTTCCTATGAAGTGTTAACATGCGATAACAGCTAAAGCAGCAAAGCAGCAGCAGCACCCGCCCTCACTCGAACAACAAACACAATAAATGATACCAAATGCTGATGATGGCCCAAAGATTCTATTTTGTGCTTTAAGAGATGAAAGCATGTCGAACGGTTGCAAAACAAAACACGAAGCATAAACTAAAAGACACGCAAGCAGAATGCAAAGGCAAACAAGGTATGCCAAACAAAAATATACCTAGATTTTTGTAAAAATTAATAGTTTATAAGGAAATTTATAGTAATTATTATGAAACGCTGTAAATATTCACAGGAAATCTTCTAAAATTTATTAGAACAATAATATGTCTGACATCTCTTATTTTGTCGAATTACAAAAAATTGTGTTGGAAATAACTTTCAGTTTTGAAAAATTGTTAAGTATTAATAAACTGTAAACAGTTCGCCAATGTGGATTAATGTTAGCTGGAGTTGGAAAAACACTCTCATTGGATTTAGCGGAAGATATCGTGTCACGCACGCCTCGTTTGCAGCTCTACTCTAGCTTTTCCTAAGCTCCTAAACTTTTTAGCTGCCTAGATTTATCATTTATTGCCCCGTCATTTGGCATTGTTTCGGCTTAGCAGCAAGTGTCCAAAGCAGCAAATGAAGTGGAATGGCTTGAAAATGTTGATAAACTAAATCAATGGCTACACATTCCTCATCTTTATCAGAGATTTCTTAATTTTTTTTTTGAGATTGTTGCAACAGCGAGCTTAAGTGAATGTTGCATCATCCAAGAACTTTACTTAGTTGTGGCATTCTTATGCATCTTAAACTTTTTTGTTGAGCGCTCACCAAAGAATTTTAATTGCGCTTTTTAACAGCAAAAAAATTCTTCTCCTTGCTCGTAAACTGTTGTAAGAAATTGTTGCGGGCGAAATGTTAGCGGGAGGGAGAGTGCGAGGGAATTTGTGGGGGCGTGTGACATAATTGGCGACCGCTGTGCTGAGCTGTTGGGTTTCGCTGTCAGGGCCATAAAAATGCGCAAAGTATTCCCGACTATGCTATATATGTACATATATATATAAATATGCATGTTTATATATTAGAAAAGCCTTGGCTTGCCAGGACTTTAAAAACTGAAGAGTTCGCGACTTCGCGCAGCTATTTTGTTTTTCAGTATTTTTAAAGTATTTTAATTTTGTTGTTAAGTGAACTTTTTCGTAACATTTTCGTTTTGGTTTATTTTCTACCAAGTTTTCATATTTTCTTTTATTGCACTCAACTTGGCGCGTAAATTTAAATGAAAATTGATTTATTTTTTGGCCTTGGGCAACTAAAAGTTGCTCAAATTACTTTTTTTGAAACACTTTCTACTTTTTTTTTTTGGTTACTGGAGTGTGGTAAATCATAGCATCGTAATCCTCGAGCTTCAGCTGAGTCACTTAGTTCATGTTTACCCGAAGCTAAGCCAGATTGTTTACCCAACTGTCATAACTCACAATGACAAGGGTATTTAGAAGAGCTTTGGAAAATAATTTTAAAAGTAACAAGTAAGAACGCTCTAGTCGGGACTGGTCGACTACGAGATCCCCTGAGCCAAGTCCTAGGTGTTGTGTCAAATAATCTACTTAACATCTTGTCTCTATACATATTAACGTCTGCACGCACACACATATGCATACACATACACACGTACAAACATAGTCAATTAGGTGTGTCAAGCATTTATGGTCTTTAGCTTATGGCTTAAGCACAAAGTCAAAATATCGATTTTTATCTATAATAAGGAAATAGCATACGTTATCGAAAAAAACTTGTACTGCGTTTGTTGTACACGAATATATATTTAAAATTTCAAATCTTTAGCTTTTGTGGTTTACGAGATCACTGCGTTCATGCGGACAGACAGACGGACATGGCTAGATCGACTCAATCGACTCATGGGGTCTGCCACGCCTCCTTCTACCTGTACATATATTTTCACAGAAGTATTATTCTCTGAAATCCCATTTTCAATGTGTTCAGGGTATAAAAACAGTGTAAGGTAGGCGAGACGGGTTCGACTAAATATACCCCGTAATAAAAACAGCATTACGAATTCAATTCCACCGTCCTAAAATATTTTATTGAAAAGGTATGTAATTTCCTACTATTTTGTAGATGTCTCATCTGTCTGGCATTTTAAATATGATCATGATCCTCATCAAAAATAATACCATAGATTATCTATTAGACTTAAAATTTCAAAACATTTTTTTTTTTAGTATTCTAAAACAAGCAGCAAAAGCTTAATTTCTGTAAAATGGACAACAAATATTTCGGATTTAAAGTGACTTTTTGTCTTGTTTTTTTTTCTGATTTATTTTTATTTTTTTGGGATACAATTCAATTTTGCGTGACATGGCCAGGAAAAATGGTCAAATGTTTTTCAACAATGTCATTTCCTTGATGTTTTCTTTTATGTTGCTAGCTTAAAAATTCGGTTTGAAATGGAGCGACAAAAAAAATGAAAAGAAAACCCTGCTAGACTAAGAGACTGTGGGCCTGCTTCTTTTTAGCTTTGCCTTTGTTTGCTTTGGTTTATTTATCTTTTGTTTTGGTTCGTTTTCTCTTTCTCTTTTGGCTGATTTGATTTGATTTCTGGGGTTGCTTTTGTCCTGCACTCAGTTACTTTTTTTTTTGTAAATGTTCGCACTTTAATCAAATGCCGGCTAATCTTTTGAGCTGTGCTATTGTTGTTTGTTGGGCCGCTGGGATTTGTTTTCTTAGGCACAGGAGCTAGCCAAAGTCGTTTAACGCATTACGCATACGCCATGTTGTGCTTTGCGGCTTGGCTGCAACACTCGAAGTAAATGCCAAGAGTTTTGGGTAACTTAATTGAGCCTTGGTATAAAATTTCAGCTGCTGCAAGTGCCTAAATAATAATTTAATTACATTTTGTGAAACCCTATGCATATTTATTATGCTGCTATAGACAGCGCAAAATTCTTGAGCACACATACACTCACACATTAGACAAAGTCCTGCAGCTGTTTAAGTTGCATGCCAGACACGTTCTCAGTTTGCAACTGTTGTTGCAGCTGCTTTACATGTGCAACAATATGCCACAACAATGGGCCGAGTCGTGCAGCAAGTCCGTGCAACGAGGCGTATGAGTGTTGACTGCCGCTCGAGTGAGGGCGGAATGGGCGGGTGTCTGTGTGGCTTATTATGCCATTGCATGCAAGGCCGCAACAAATCATGACATAAAGAAAGACACAAATTGCTCAAATTTCTATATATATATATATACATGGTTTTATATATATTGCTATATATATGACATGATGTGGGTGTGTCTAAAAATGTGAAAAACATGCATGCAATTGTCTTTACACGTGCTTTGTTGTTGTTGTTTTTGGTTAGTAAACAATTGCTCTACACACACACATAAAGAGACTCAGAAGCACGTGCTATTTGTTTAACTTGCCTCCGTCTGTCTGTTTATTTATTTACTCAACTATGCGGCGCCTTTTTGTGTTGCCTCATAATGTGTTTATGCCAAGTGTTTATCCAATAACTTTTGTATTCTTTTTGGCCACAGTTGTGTTGTGTGTGGCCCACAGGCTCGCTTCAAGCTTTTAAATTGACAAATTGCGCATACGCAATGTGGGCTGTGGCCGCATTGAAACTCTACGCAATGTCATGACACTGATAAATGCGCCCGCATATAAAATAAAGCTTTAAATTGCCTATTGTTCACGAAATTGTCGTTTAGTTTTTTTATGAGGTTAGGTTGTCATAAGGTTGTCAAAAACAACTACTAGGCCATAATAAAGTTGTTGCAGTTATTTAGAAAATAGTTGTTCAAAGAGAACACGTTTTACTCTATGCGAATTAAACTTCCTCCATTAGCACAAAATGTATTCAATAATATTTTGGGTCAGAGCAGTACTTCGCAAATATTATTCAAATGTTTTTTTATAATTAAGTATTAGACTAACAGAAATTGAAAATTTACCAGCACAAAAAAAAATTAATCAAGCAAAAAAATGTATTTGAGCAAATCGAACATTAAAGACGATTTACCGTTTCTATATATACTTTCTATATGTACTATTTGTTTCCTCTATTTATTCGCTTTGGCAGCTGGTCAATTAGTTAAACAATCAATCAAGAAAAATTGCCTAACATACTTGTATGTATGTATGTATGTATGTATGTATACTTGTCCAATAGCTTACAATTTACACCTGTGTAACAATATAACTATCAAGCAAAGAGCAAAAAGGCAATCATATTAAATAAACAGCACTTCAAATTTTGATTAGAATAACACTTGATTTTAATGCAATATCGAGTTCAAGCATAATTTCATTTCTGTTGAGAAGCATTTTGCAATAAAGGGCTAATTGGCACTTGTTAAGAATTCATGTTCAAGTACTTCACTTGACCTAAAAACCACAGGGTATTAATTGGAATAAGCACAAACAGGGTCAAAATGTCTATGCGGGTGGAAAATGTAACTAAAGCAGCAATTATATTTGCTAGCTTCAACTAGGCCAATTGTATTATTTGATACAATTTTTAGTTTATATTTAAACTTGTTTTATTTTGAACATCTTCGAATCGTATGTTTCCTAGGGTATTTTAGCTTCTGTACACATACTACCTAAGTAAATTAAAGGCCGAAACAAATTGTGTCGAAAAAAGAGAGAAAAATCCCATGATTCAATGTGACACTTGTTTTTTTTTCGCAGCCTGCCTTAAATATCAGACTGTAGTTTGATGAATTGTTAGTTCCACAGCGTAAGCTAAACAGGTAACAGCTAACAGCAAACCGGTAAAAGCTTAATGCTAACATGACTCGAGCACTTATCGCAATTTGCCTTTCGCTGCTGTTCACGATAGCTGCAGCCAATAATAAGTGAGTGAAACGCGGAGAAAAGTGTGAGAAAAGATTACGAATTTTTCTCTTTTTCCTTTTCTAGACCTAACTCAATCGAAATACTTCGACTATCCTATAATCCCACTTATGATCTGTGGTACTTCAACCCCAAAGGTAGACCCGGTAAAGTAAGTGAAGCAGTCAAGGCTGCCTATAAACTTCAAAGACCTGGCGGCGTTTGTTACGTGCATCCAGATAAATGGTTCTTCTGCAATACGTTCGAGTTGATATAGAGTGAAATACAGTATTTTCTTCAGGCATTACTCACAGTTTGCTGAACTTAAGATTAATGAGTTGTTTGTTCCATTATATATACCTGCATTAAAAAAAAAAGAAAAAATATGTCAATTAAACTATGATATATAATTTAATTTAATGCTATATATTAAATATAATATTTCATATAAGTTATTAGTAATTTCAGACGAAATATCTTCTGAGCATCTACTCAACATGTAGTAGATGTCCGATAACAATGGAACTAATGTTTGACAACTTAAATGAATTTAATTGAATTTATGCAATTACTGCAATTAGTTCTACGAAAACTCAAACGCAATTGTCGTTTAAACAATTTGCATTGCGTTGTATGCAAACGTTGATGAAATATTTAAAACACAAAATAATTGATGGCTAAAAAGTAATACTTCAAAATGTTGTAATTATAATACATAATTCATATATACATACATATATAATAACAAGTAAAAACGCTCTACTCGGGACTGCCCGACTACGAGATCCCCTGAACCTTTGTTCGAGTTTGTATTTTTACATATGTATATACAAACAGATAATTAATATGAATGCAACAAAAAAGGTCTAATTGAAAATTGATGAAAGAGTGCCCGCTATTCAATGTATGTGTGCACACGTATAGAAAAAAAGGAATGCGCTAGGCACATATATACCATATATACCAAATGTACCAAATATACCAATATACCCATATGCCAATATATATATATATATATATATATATGCATATATGAGAATTGCATTTAGTAATATTGCATGTATTTACTTTTGTCAAGTTGGGCGTCGAATCGCAGCAACCGGTCTCAGACCAACAAAAAATCTAAAAAATTTATTGAAACGCTGCTAGACAGTTCAACCCCACCAAATCCTATCCAAAGACATATCTATAAATATATATATATACTAGATTATTTATAGTGTATATATCTGTTTTTTGTGGCACTGCAGCACGCAAAGGAAATGAAATATGAAATAATTTATGAAATAAGACGGCTACAGCTGAAGTGCTAGGGTTGTGCAGTCAAAATTTATGTTAGTGCTTCCAGATAGTAGTACGTCAGGCTGTGCAAAACCGACTTTTTGATGTCTCACTTATTGTTATTGTTATTGTAAGCGTTAAGTTTTTGGCTTTATTAAAGTCAGAGCAAAAGTTGAGCGCTGACAGACTGAAGGCAACAGAAGAGAACAACAAATAAACAAGCGGAAATACAACTGGATATGTACTATAAGACCGTATTCAAGTTTGAGATACCCTCTAAATATGTCATTGGTTTTTCATATTGTATGTTTCTCAATTAATAATAGCAATTCAGTTCTTTCAAACCTCATATATTCATCTCACAATTCATATGCCTGTATACCCCACACAGCAGCATTGTTATAGGGTATATCTTGACTGGTCCTTCAGCGTTACATGCAACAATAGCAGGCAACAGACTGCTCTTGCAAAATGAAGTGTGTGAAAAGGAGTCCATTTATTATTGTTACTGGTGTGCAGGCAAAAAAAAAAGGCAACAGCAAGAAAAACAAGTCAAGTTTCCGACAACTGTTGTCATTCGCTCTGAATTCTCTGGAACCCTGTCATAAAAACAAACTTACAAAAAAGAGCAAGCAGATGTACATTTCGGAATTAAAGGGCCAGCTGGTTTGCCGAGTCACGCCCCAAAAGTATGCAACTATTTGTGTGTGGCACATTACGCATACGCCGTGTGGATAGCACTGGTAAAGAAAATGAATATTTCTGGACAAATTCCACAAAAACTTGAACTAAAGTTTAATCTTTATATTAAAATATATATATTTTCCACAAACTTTAGCCAAACTTATGAGCCATGCGAAAGTTCTTTACAAATATTGAGACAACTAATTGGCTTTTATGGCATTTTCTCATTTTATTTAAAGTTCATATTGAATGATACATTTTTGGCAAAAAGTCAACGAATGAAAGTTTTTAGTTTTTTATATATTTTTAATATGATAACTTGGCAATTTCATCATATGTAAAGTTTTTGAGGTAGACCGCAAAGAACTGTTTGTAACTAATCGAAATGGCATATTGACTGCCAAACTTTTAAGCACATAGACACACCGATTGATTCTCTGTTTGAAATCAAAGCATATTTTTATACCCTGAACCCATTGAAAATGGGAAATCAGGGTATAATGGTTTTGCAAAAAGTATGTAACAGGCAGAAGGAGGCGTGGCAGACCCCTTAAAGTATATATATTCTTGATCAGGGCGACGAGCTGAGTCGATTTGGCCCTGTCCGTCTGTCTGTCCGTCCGTCCGTCCGTCCGTCCGTCCGTCCGTCCGTCTGTCTGTCCGTATGTATGAACGCGTCGATCTCAGAACATATAAGAGCTAGAGACTTCAAATTTTGCATGTTGGTCTGTGTATACAGCGCGCATATCGAGTTTGTTTTAGATATTCGATAAATTTTTCCGTTTCAATGATATCGATTTAAAACGTTATCAAGATTCAGTTTTTTGACCATATCTTTTACATATTTTTAGCTACAGCTACCAAATTTTGTTTTTAGCTTTTTGAAAATAAAATACATTTTCTATTTTTTTTATTTTGGATACCGGCTCCACATTTTACAAAAAAAATTTATTAAAAAAAAAAAATTATCAAAGCCACAAATTTTTTTTTTAAATTTTTAAGTGAAAACCGTATTTTCAATAAATTAATAGCACTCAATGCAGAAAATTGCATTCAAATCCGTTAAGTAATACAGAAGTTATTAAAGGAAACATTGTAAAAGCACGCGGCAGCAGCCTGTACGTGTGCACACATACATTCAAATGAACTACACAGTAATCGGGGCGCGTGCTTCTGTGTGCATGGTATATGTGTGCTTGTGTATACAAATGTGTGCATGTGTATATGCGCGCAGAGGTAATATGTATAGATAAAAGATGTAAGCTAAGTTGTTTAAAACAACAGCTCGGACTTGGTTCAGGGGATCTCGTAGTCGGGCTGAGACCCGACTAGAGCTTTCTTACTTGTTATTGCATATAGCGCACAAAAATCCGTAAAAATTGCATTTTTTTGCAATATTCATATGGAAACAAAGTGCCAAACAAATCGTTTTTCATTTATTGTGGCTTTCACGCATACACCCACACATACACATACATACATATACCCACTTACGGCTACACACACTTTTGAGCACTCAGTTGCAATGGGAAATTGAAATTGTTTTGAGAGTTTCATTTGCAACCAAAATATTTTTGCTCTAGCCAATTTTTGTCCAGATAGAGAGTTGGTGAGGAGCTCGTGTCGATATTTTGTTATACGATATGCACGTGATACTCACGCTTGATATTATCAATAAAATATAATTTTTAAATACATAATTCCTTGTCCCTTCAAATTAACAATCTCTTTTAATTTTAAGAACTGGGACCGATATATTTTAAGCATAAACCTTACTAGTTGATTATATTTAACATGATTCATGTTTACTGTTATATTTATTTATTAATGTTTAATAATCGATATTGCATAATTTTCTTTTTGACTTGCGTGACAATAGAATTGAATTGAATTTTCACCTGAAGTGTGAATTTTCCATCTCTGGTTTTGAAGTGATTTTGAACACATGAAGCTCATTGCGATTTAATGAATTTTACTGCCCATGAATTTTGTATTTGCTAAAGCGTTTTTAATTGTTTTCTGAGTCGATTGGTTTATATGCACTTTGCTAGATTGCATTTGGCATTGCCTTGGGCTGGAATTGTATGGCTTTTAAAGCGTAGCAAGTGCAGTGAGCAGTTGCCCAGGGTTGCGAATAGATCAGAAGTCGCTCTTTGTTCGCTACTTCATAAATATTTATGAATATTTAGAGCACGATGCAATAAACCAGCATCATAATAAAAAATAAAATTCCTGCTAAAAATAAAGAAAATGCCAACCAAAGCGCAGCGCAATCAAATCAGCCATAAGAGAAAAATATGGAAATGGATGCGAAGAGAAACGTGAGGGAAAACGAGAACGAAAAGAGAAAGCAAAAGTTGTTGAAAACCAACCGCACCAGCCGCTGCAGCAGTGCGAAAATAAGTCCCGTTGACAATAAGCAGCCACAGAATCCATCGGGTGAATCTTAAAAAAGATTCCAGTTCGTATTTACGACAGAGTTTAAAGAATGTGAAAACTGTAGACGTGAAGGTGTATATATCAGTAATTTTGTAAAGCTTTAAAAACTCTTATTGAAAGCGATGTTATATGATGCTTACCAATAGCTGCGATGAGCCCTTAATATCAGATCATATTCCTAATAGCATAAAAGTTAAAAGCAGAGCAAATAGCGTACAATTTGAGAACTTTCCTGGAAATATTTGGTTCAGAGGTGCATATTTTAAATGTCTTTGAGTGATTTTTAAGTAGCTGTGCAAGCCCTTACAAATCTTTAATAGTTCTCTTTACCGCTAGAGCTAATTCCCTTCCTTAAGTTTCGGTTCGTTAACCTGATTTTCCACATCAATGAACCCAGATTTTATTTAATCTCTCGTTTTTCATATGCAGTTACAATTTAAATGTTCAATTTAATTTTTCACTGGCTGCACACTCTTAAGAAAAATATTTCACAGCCTTAAATTATTCATGAACAAGATATTCGCTAAATTTGATCTCTGTTCAAAAATTTGTGTGTCACAAATATAAATTAAGAGGGTAAGGGCTCTAGATATTTATGTATTTTATTGCTGGGTCTACTGGAAAATAATTTAAAAGAAGAATATTGTTTTACTTTATTTATTTATTATTTTTTTAACTGATTGCATTTATTTAAACTTTATGTTTTTTTAAGAAGTGCATAAAATAAAGATAGCGAACTTCATATTACGGTTTTCTGGCAATTATTAATAAGCAATTGATTGCTTATTTTTTATATGTTTACTATTTGATCAGTTTCATTCAAGTAAGCCAATTAAGCGACATTTTTGTTTGTAGTTTGTTTCATTACGGTACTAATTGTGCCCCCAACTGGTAGCACTTATGTTAAAGTGAATCTTTTACGTTCGCAATTGCCGCATAAAATTTACATTTCTTCTGTTGACACAATTGCGAATCCACCATAAAGTTTGCCCCACAATGATAGCAACAACCCTGTTTACATACACACACACACAACACGCACACATGAGTTTCTGCTTACGGTACGCTTTGAACAAGTGGCGTCTCTCTCGCTCTCTCTCTCTCTATTTTGTTATTGCTGCATTGAGGTACGCTGGTTTTTTGCTTGTGTTGCCCCTGATATAGCCTTCAGAACGCTTTGTGCCGGATATTTACGATTTACACGTATGCGAAATGCAACGACAACGGCAACGGCTGCTGTCGACTTGAACGCTGCTGGCGGGCGTTAATGGTTTCGCGTTGTTGCCTGACAACAATAACAACAAGTAAGAAAGCTCTAGTCGGGTCTGCCCGACTACGAGATCCCCTGAACCAAGTCCGAGGCAGTGTTTTAAACAATCTAGCTTATATCTTTTACCGGTACATATTACCATCTGCGTGCACACACACACGCACACATATACATACACAAGCACGCGCGCCGCTTACTGCGTAGATGATTTAGCGGCTACGCTTGGGCTGCATTCTGGGCAGCATTATGAGAAATTCATTGTTAAATAACTTCGGTTCTAGATCTACTTTCTTAATGAAATTTTCAGGACATAATATTGACATCTAGTGGTGTATATGTACGAAATCCCAACTCCCTAGTATTTGAAATACGTTTTTTCCACATATGGGGCTAATGGGGGGAGGTATCCAAAATTTAAAAAGTTTATTATCTGTATTTACATCACAGCAACCTACATAGTCAATTTGGTGTCTCTAGGTATTATGGTCTAAAAGTTATAGCTTAAAAACAAAGTCAAAATATCGATTGTTATCGATAATAAGGAAATAGGATGAGTTATCGAAAAAAAAAATAAACTTGTACTGCGTATGGTATACAAGAATATATATCTAAAATCTCAAATCTCTAGCTTTTGTGGTTTACGAGATCACTGCGTTCATACGGACGGACAGACGGACAGACGGACAGACGGACAGACGGACAGACGGACAGACGGACGGACGGACAGACGGACAGACGGACATGGCTAGATCGACTCAGCTCGTCGTCCTGATCAAGAATATATATACTTTATGGGGTCTGCCACGCCTCCTTCTGCCTGTTACATACATTGTCACAAAACCATTATACCCTGAATTCCCATTTTCAATGGGTTCAGGGTATAAAAACGCAGCAGGACAAATTTTGCGCCAGCGGCAGTTAGATGAGCCACTTCGAATACCCAGCAAAAAGCGTAGGCTTAATATGTGCTTAAAGGAAGCTGAACATAAGAATAATTTTAAAGTGGTTCAGTATGTACTTTGTTTGAGATTGTTGCTGTTTGGTTTTCTAAGATTTGACATCTTCTTTAACATGATACCTGACTTGATTATTGAAAGTACTTTATAGTCTTCTTTCAACGTTTACATTTATTTTAAGTACTAGCACATTTAAAATACATTATTTCATGTCCTTTCGAGAATCTTAGAAACATCTTTATCCTTATGTGAAATATGTACATATATGTAAATTAAGTCACTTACATTGTTGTCAGCTAAAGTAAAACCTATCAGACAGTCCAATATACCTAATTCAACTCGCGCTCACAGGGTATAGGACAACAATGGCGCACCAAAAAGTACCTATACAAACGAGCCATGCGAAATAGTGCGCAATGCGCTGCCGCCTTCAAGTATGCAGCCCAAGTTGGCTTGACAATTATTGTGATGATGCCATTGAAATTCAATTTTGTATGCTGCGTGTGCTGTGCCACACTGTGCCGCAGATCCCAGCCCCAGGGGCCCCAACAAAAAGTGACCGTTGTGTCGAGGCGAGTTTCTTTTATGCTTCTCACTTTTGTTTACAGAATCTGAAATTTTCAGCACAATACACAATGATGTGAGGCCCAGCGCGTGTTTTTATGGCTCTGCAAGTGCTGCAGATATTTGATATATTGCGCTGTGCATTGAATCAGGTTTCCCCTTGTTGAATGTGGCATTCTACGCAGTTTTTAAAATGCAATTAGCCATTTGGTTATTGCCAGGCCACTCTGCCGCAAAAACATACATAGCTGGCTAAAGACAGAGAGAGAGAGAGAGAGAGATAGAAAGCGAGTAAATATGTATCATATAATTTCACCAAGTTACAGTTATTTTTGGAGAAGCTTTGAATTTGGCAAAAAAAAATGTGGAGTATAATTTTTGTCAAAAATGATCAAAAATTAGAACTTGATAATTTGATTTATAATTGACGGTGTGGATCATTAAGAAACATGAATACATAGCAGTTAAAGATATTAAACCTTTTATACGGAATCGCCTATTCTTTTTTTTTTAAATAGAACTGGAACCCTGCTATATTTGAAAAGTTTAAAGCAGGTATAAATCTATGGTGTTTAATATTTAGCGTAGATTATTTTGGGCGCTGTTCAAGCTGCCTATACCTTTCGAGACGTGGCAAATTAACATTACTATTTCTTCCTTTATTACAATTTATAGATAGGATTACCCTATTTCGTAGCTGGATCACAATTGATCTCCTCTTTTGGCTGACTTAGACCAGTTGGACAGTTTTATAGTTACTCTAAAACTCAATATACCTGATCTTCACATCTTTCCCGTTTAACCTTGACCATTTGCTTAGCCTCGAGGTCTTTTGAATTCCAGTATATCTCAAAATAAAATTTAATTTCCATGTAAAACAAATTATAGTGCCCCTCACAGTCTCACCAATGGAATTATATTTAAACCAACTTAGGCCGGGTACCTTTTCCCGTAAGGATAAAAAAACGTTAGAAAAAAAAACGAAGACGACCAGCTCATAATTGATATGTGAACTGAGTTTTATTTGTGGCCTGGTCTTGATTTCCTAACAAAGTGCACATGTATTTGTGAGTCATTAGGCAAAGCCGAAGGTCCTTTGCAGCATTATCAACTTGGGCATTAGAAGGCCAAAGATACCAAGGCAAAAACATGAGGCAAGATATCATGGAAAAAAGGCAAACGAGAAAAATGCAAATTTTTTCGTGCGTTTTTGCCATTTGCACACATCCTACGAGAAGCCCTGGCTCCTGGGTCCAAATCATGTCTTGACAATTTGCGCCTTGCTTGGGCTGCCCTGCGGCTTTCCCATGTTGCTATGTGTGCGAGTTGACTTGGAAACGTAGCTGGTGTTTGCTTCCTGATGCGTGTCATGATACCGGCACTTGCAGACCGGCAGACGGCCATACAGACTAGCTTGGGGCCCACACACACACACACATGACAAGCCACAAAACGGACCTCAGAATCAATATGGATCCTAATAAGTGGAGAGGATTGCAGGGAGCTACATTTGCCGAGTTTTTCCGGGCGCCTGCTTTCGACACATCTGCTGGAACAACATTTGCATAAAGCAGCAACTTACAGGTGCCATAAGAGTCAGCCATAGTCATTTACTGAACCACATGCCACATATGTATATCGAGTGCCACAAACCTAATTATATATGTTGAGCTGAAACTGAAACAGACACCAAATAAATCCCAGTGCTGCATCAGCGCAAAGTCCCAAATCCAATAAGTAAATCCGTAAGCCAAAGCGAAAGCGAACAGAAAACAGAAAAGAACGAAGGAAAGCAACAAAAAGTAAGGTGGTAGCAAATGAGCTGCCACGGCGTCAATTTCCAGCACAACAGACACACAGGCACACATATACGTATGCACACACACACACTTACATACCCTGTGTCGCAAATCCCAATGAACATCATAATAATAAGCTGTGGGAATACATGTAAAGTGCGAAAAATATGTATGAATGCAGCAGGCTAAAGGTATACGATGTAAGAATACCCTATAAAGTTGCAACGAGTCAAAAGGAAGGAGACAAAAGGTTTTTAAGTGTTAGACAAGATGACAGCACTAGAAATCATATACATTTTGTCAGAAATTCAATTTTATCTATTGTTCAAACATATATATTAAAACATATATAAATATATATATTTCATATATTTTATAGATGTATATATAAATGTTATTTTTTTTTTAAAAAAACTTCTGTGCAATCTTAAATATTTTTGTTACTGCCTTTTTTGATATTTGACTATATCGCATGATATAATTAACCCTTGACTTTTCAGGATGGCTAATTTGCCTTTGTGACTACAACGCTTGGTTTATTTTATATGTTTTAAGATTTCAAGACAAACACAATACAAGCATGCCCTATTGCCTGGGACTCGAACCCGGGTCCCTGTCAAACGGATTGCCGTAGGATCTGGTAGAAGAGTCTCCAAATATTAATAAAACAGCTGTCATTACATGACAAAGCTTAAAACAGTACTTCTATATAAAGATGATAGTACTCATAAAAGTATACACCCATCTTCACTTTATTATAGGAAATATTATAATCCGACTATATAAAAAAGAAGCACTTGGCGCCGGATGTGATTAAAAGTAATTAAAATACGTGCTATTTTTGATGAATTACAGTAAGCCGATGACAAAGTCGTTGCCTTGTCAGAAATGATTAATTAATGAGCGTGTGTATGAGACAATGTGTGTATGCGTATTTTCTTTTGTAACATTATAACATTAACAATGTGACTACGCAAGTTAGGCAATAAAAGGGTATAAGTCTCTCTGATACGTAAGCCACAAATAGCTTTAAGTATTTATATATATATTATTATCTTATTGAGTATTAGCAATTATATATAGACAACATATATTTATATTATTTTGCAAGTACTTAGATAAAGTCTCTAATGATGCAATGCAAACAGAAATCAAATATATTTCAGCTAACTACATGCTATTTATATATTAATATATATACTAAAATGTATTAATAAAATAAATTGTAAATTATTTTAAATTGTTTCTAAGCTGTTTTTGTGTTTTTATTGAAACCCACAAACCAAAATGATAATTATAATATTTGTTCTCTCATTGAGCTACGCACTTGTAAGCTTCTGGCATTTCCTTATCTTAAGCAGCTTACATTTAATGGACTCGTTTAATAACAATATGCCTGCAACCCATTCAATTTGAACTCAAATATGCGCCAAAACACTTCAACAACAACAACTAAATTTGCATAGCTGTTTGGTAAACTTTTGCACAAGTCTCATTCATGTTATATTTTTGTTGTTATTTTTTCAAAGTCCTGGCCCAAAAACTGTGCAAAAACTTTCGACAAGTGGCTCTGTGTTTGACGGACTTCGAAATTTGATAGCCAAGTAGCATTCTGCAGGCGACTTCATCTCAAGAACCCAACAAAAAAAAAGAAATAAATAAAAAATTCCAGTACAATAAGGAAAAAGTGAATGGCAGCGCGTTAATATTCAAAAGCGCATAAAACTTTTGGGCCTCAAGTTCTACGGCCGAGTACCTAACGGAAATGTGAAGCATTTGCAGTTGAGGAAAACTTTTTGCGCACTTCACGTTCCCCGAATTTCGCATGGAACATAAATAATAGTTCAAACCCTTAAATATTTGTTCACCCCGAAAAAATTAAGCAAAATATTCTTTTTTGTTCGCTTTGCAGGAGTTGGCGCCCCAGGCCGACACTTGCCACGCCCCCAAAAAAAATTGGGCTGCGGCTGTGAGCTAAATTAAAAGTTGTTCGCGAAATTTTAATAAACTGTGCTGCACTAAATGCCACAGAGCCAGGCCAAAACGTTTTGCGGCCGGCAAACGTTACGCATACGACGTGTGAGCCCGCAGCAAATTTTAATTGGCTTGCCACGTTGGGTGTTTGTGCCTGAGTTTTTTTTTTTGGTTAGTCTATTTGCTGAACCTAGCGACAGTGGGTTCATGTGTGTGTGTGTGAGAGATTCTGATTTGCCGTTGGTTTGATTAAAAACTTTAGATAGTTTCCGTTTTTTGGAATGTTTTTTTTTTAAGTTGAAATTTTGTTTGTATTTACTTTTTGGCTTAGTTGTTTACTGGGATTATTGTACGAACTTTGTTGAACAACTTGCCGCTCAAAATTTGCCCCACCGAACAATTACAATGTCTGTAAAGTTGGGTCTTTGGGGTGGGGTTGGGTTTCCGCTACTTTGGGAACGTTGGGTGGATTTTGTTCGCGCGCATTTTCTATTACAATAGTTTTTCCGGGGTTGAGTACCAGGTAAAAGTTTGGGTTTTTAATTAGTTTTAGTCGCTTAGCGCAAGGGCAATTTGTTATATGAAGCTTCAGTTTAATATATATAAATCTTTACAGCTCGGCTGTCGACTCTGCGGTTGATGAGGGCATTTTCGTTTTATTGTTCACATTTTCTTATCCTTTTTCTTCCCGGTTGCGACTAATTGGCTAAAACTTGTGCGAAACGCTTTGTGGCAATTTGAAGAGAAGTGGCAAAATTCTAAGCCGCCTGTATGGCAAAGTAATGCTTAAGAAAGTTTTGCTTAGATTGGTTTACCAAAGGCTGATGCCGAAATGCAGGCAACGAAATTAGTATCAAAGTGGGCCGGAAAGTGTAGGGTATATTACAATACAATACGGCACTCAGAGCTTTGGAAGCAAAACCTTCAGAAACGTTTTGTGTATAGCAACAGCAATTTTCATTCGTACCTTGAATCAAATGTCAATCAAATAAGTAGGAGCAGGTTGTTGATCATAGAGCAACAGTTATCTGGAACTAAACGTGCTTTCAATCACACATCAATCAATCATGGTGAAATGCCCAAAGCTCTTGGGACTTTCCATTTGTATTGGCTCTGTTTCAGTCGACGAATGCGGCAGGCAGCAGGTTTGCTTGTCCATTTTGCGTACTTGCTACACGCATCCATCAATCAATCAAAATACATAAATTTGAAAGCCACAGGATAGGAAGAAATGGTTTTGAATGCAGGAAACGAGTTGCATTGAAAGTTTTTTCAGTTATCAATCAATTAGTTATGTAAGAATAGTGAAAAGCACTAAGTTTTTGAAGAGCTTTAGCAGATATTCTTTAAATCATATATATAGCCTGATTTTTTTTCAATATATTACAAATTTGAAATGAACGAAACCCTAAATTCAACACTTGACAAAAAAAATTGTTCAATTTGAACAAATGCTTGAATTGAAAACTCTTCTGCAATGTCTATTGAGTGCTTGACAAGGCACTCACTCGACTCTGAGTACATTTAATGAAAACGAGCATGTTTTCATATGAGTGTGTGTGTCTGTTTGATAGCAAACACTGAGCAATATCAAATAATGCACATTTCCGCATCCGCTGGAAAAATATCGGCGCCATTTCGAGCCCAAGCTCTTTATATAGCAAATATTAGCTCGCTGGCAATGCCTTTGCCTTAGAGTCTGTCGTGCTAGCGCTGGTTATCCTTGCTCGCTGCTAGATGTCCTGGCAAGTGTTTCAAAATAAACAGCTACCAGTGTAAATTGCCTTGGGCAAGTTTGGTGCCAATGCTCGCAGCAGACAGAGCTGCCTTTGACTGAAAGTTTTAAGACTTGACTTTACGCGTATGTGAGATGAACTGAAAATGTGTGTATGTGTATGTGTGTTTTTGCCACATCCTTCTTGCTGCTGTTACTGCTGCCATTTTGTTGCGGCAAGACAAACAGCAGCAGTTGCTCTGGCCAAACATTAAGAAATCAACTTTAGACGCCGCTCGTGTCAGCCAACGCGCACGTCTTTTGTTATGTTATTTGTGTGTCTGTGTATGTGCGTGTGTGTGCATGCACCCTCAGCGGATGCTGCGACTGCTGCTTGGCCCACGGTTTGTTTTGGCAACAACTTGTGCAAGTCTTTCGCATATCTTTGTTGTTCTTATTGTACAGTTTTCAAAAGCTACAACATAAACATAAAGTTATTATATAAATATGAAGTAGCTGCGAGTGGGTGTGGCGCCGAGGGCGCCAATTCAAAGTGGGCGCAACGCTGCAGGATAAGCGCCACATCCAGACGCCAAAAGGAGTAGCTGAACCAAACTTTTTGCCAGCTCCAAATTTGGCTTTTGCGGTATTTCGCGTATTCGTTTTGGTTTTTTGGGTTTCGTATTTCGGAGTCTGGGGCTTTACCAACTTTTTGGCATTTCTCGTTTTTTTCTATGGCGTCTTTTGTCGTGCAGCGGATTTGAATTATGCGCAGATTAAGTCACAGCGCATGCCTTTGGGTTATTTGGAGCACAGCTTTTGGCCAGCCTTCAGCTGAAAGCATGATGAAAGCAATTTTATGACAGCAGACAAAAGGGGTTCCTTTTTACGCCAAAATATGTTGAGAAGCCACAACAATTAACGAATTATATAGTTAGAAGCCTAAGCACGGTTTATGATGTGGTTACAAGTGATTAAAGTGTACTTAAAATAGGCTTTATTAGCTGCAGTTTTCGTTATATATATATATTCTTTTATTTTCCAGTTTCTACTATCTGTTTTATAGTAATATGTATATATACATCTTTCCATAATTGTTTATCGATCTTATCGATCTACAATAATTCATATTAATGGCGATAGTTGTTAATGGTTATTACCCGCTGCCATTCTTCATGACATAATACCAATCTGTGTATATTTATACTCTGTTCCCAAAGGGAAAAAGAGTATATTGGTTTTGTACAATGACGGATATTGTTCTTTTAATTTATATATATCAATCTACATGCATCTATATCTATATCCATTTTCTACTAGTTTCAATCGATGTAAATTTAGCTTAAACTTTATCAGTCTGGTCTAAACTGGATCAATCTTTATTTATCTATATATTAATATATCTATCTTAATCAATCTATGTGTTAAATCAATCAATTCATATCTCCACCAAGCATACACCAATGTCAATTGTTCTTTTTAGTTATATCTCATATCAATAAATATCCAATCTAGTTATACCCACTTGGAAGTTCGCCATGTATATATAATCAGTAAAGCATATATTCATAGTTCAACAACATTCAAATAAAGCAATTTTACACATTTTTACTACACAATTTATAGTATGAATATTTCGTATATTCAATTTAAACAAACCAATTTGGCATAACAAAACCTCCCAATACGCGCACACCCACTTGAACACTCACATGGTTTGTTAAAAGCAATGCAACCGCAAAATAAACAACAACAAAAGCGAAGCCCGCGCGCGCTCAGGCCAAAGCCATTACTCATACGTCATGTGGCACAGCCAAAGGGAATACAAATACAAAATGCATGTGCAAAAAATGCTAGAAGCAACACAACAAAAAATACAATAAAAATACTGGAAAATAGAGAAGGAAAAAAAAACAAACAGCAAAACAAGTAAATCGCTTGAGCGCCAAAAAATAACAACGACAACTAGACGCTAGGGTATTCGGATTGGGTTTTGGTTTGCCAAGTGGATCAGCGTTTACAGCATGCTGCTGCAGTTGTTGCACCGAAGCTTTGAGGCTTCTTGGCTGTGTGTTTTTCTCGCCCCAAACACACAAACACTCTCTCAACGCGCTTCTTCTGCATTTGCTTTTCTATTTTTATTTAGTTCGGCTTCGTTTCCTTTTGGCAGGCAACTGGCGTTTATTTCGATGCCGCAATTACACACGTTGCCGGGACGACGACTTGTGCGGCTGCCCCGCCTCCCACTCACTCCTTTCGCCCATTATTCAAGTTGTGTGCGTAACCAACTGGCTGCACTTGTTGTTGCTTACGACTAACTTGCGCTTAACCACAAATTGAATTACCCAACAGTTTACCAGCTGCGTGATGTGCCCCACTAACCACCATTTGGCTTCAGCTTGAGATTCCTCGCTTTCTCCCTCTCTCTCTCGCTCTTTCTCTTCACATTATTATCAATTGCTGCTGGTGCGGCACGCGCTTGGCAGCATTCAAATCTACAAATGCACTGGGGCCACACAATGGAAGCACGTGATGCCTCGCTGCCTACCCTCCCATACGCAGGGTCCCACTTAGATCCCTGCGCAAACCTGCTTTCACAATTCTAAAGTGGCAAATATGGTTTTGCTGCCTTGTGGATAATACTGAATGTTTTCTCTTCATTTGTTTGAACTGAGCAGAGGAGTTAGCAAAGTGCTTTGCTGGTGCGTACATACCTGTAAGAAAGGTAGAACAGAGCATTAGTATTATTCAAGTGAATTTATAAACTAATAAGTAACAATTGTGGTCATATTATTGTTATATAAATCTAAATAAAATATATCACATTAAACTGACATAAACAATGTAAAATAAAATACTACACATAAAATACTAACAAAATTAAAATATTATTTAAAATTTTTGAACGATCCGAATTATTAGGAGTTAGAAGAGTAATGCAATCACAAAATAATTGATTCTACAAATTATACTAATTTTCTACTAAAATTATACTAATTTTGACAAATAAAAACTATAAGTAATAATTTCTTTGACAAAAATCAAAATAATTAAAAATTTACATTTTTAATGTTAATCCATTGTCGTTATTAATTCGAGTCGAAAATTTTGTGTTTATCAGAAATTGTGCCATAAGTACTCGAGTAAGAGTGAATTTAAAAATGAATGATATCGGAATCAGGACATGTTTTTAAAGACTTAAAATATAATTGAAATATTAAAGGAAAAAAGATAATAAATAAGTAATAATAATTATTTGATGGAAAATAGTTGAAATATAGTCAGATATAGTATATATATGAGTCAAACCTATACTGTACAAAATGATATGATTTTATTTCATTATTATTTTTTTTTTTAAGCGCTCTCATAATTTTGAAAGCGCTAATTCTTTAGCTAAATATTGCGTATCATTCGGATATTGGTCGAAAAATATCCAACCAATGTACTCAGTTTATTTCATGTACGAGTATAATTACCCTAATTCCCCAGCATTTACCGCTATTTGGATCTTTTTTGTCTACAATATGTCAACTAAAAACTGTTCCATCAATTTTGTATTTTAGGCACGTAGCTGCTAGAAAAAAAATACACACAGGAATTACCAAAATCAGCAAAGCAAATAAATAAAATATTTATGCGAGCTAAGGGACGTTAGTTCACCTCGCTCTCTCCGCTGCTACCATTGCTATTAGAATGTGTAATCGAGGTATAGCCGGAATTGACAACAACGTTGTCCTAACTGATTTCATCCTGTTGGCTGTTGTGTGTGTTTTTGTGTGTGTGTCAACATGAAAGAAACGACAACCAACAACGGAACAAAAAGTCAGCCTAATTGCAAAGTATTCATCACACGCGCGCCCATGCGAGTAAACGTGACAGATGCCATTCGTGTTGGTCGGCAATATATGCGCATATATACAAAATATATATCTATATATAGCTCTACTTAATCAAAATGCGCTGCATGCCATTTGCTAGCAAAATAACATTTTTAGTAACTTCTGTTCTTCTACGTAACTGCTAAAAGATTTTAGATAACACTTTTAAGTAACACTAATACTGTAATACTGTTTGAACCAATGTAGTTAAAACTTTATATTTCTTTAAAAAAAAACAACATTTACGCAAGCCAGTCCCAATCGACTTATATCAGGTGAAGTTAACTGTTGCATACTTTTCTGCTAATTAAATTTTGTACACATTTTTGAGGTACTGAACATTTGAATTAAATTCAAAGGTAACTTTAAGTTCTATCCAAGACTGGCCTTAAATTCGCTGGCAGTGATAATGGTTCCCCAATGGAGCGCATTGGCTAATCTAATACGTTTTTGCTGTTCAATGTAAAATGTGGCCAGTAAAGAAGAAAGAAATCTTGGCAAGCAAAATGTGAAAATGTGCAGAGAGCACAAAAAAGAAGAAAACAGAAAAGAGAGGAAAAAGGAAAAGGTTGCTTGGTCCCTGATATCATTCACATAACTTAGATGGCTTGCGAGTTGGCTGCAGTCAAATGTTGAATTATGGACTTGACTTAACTTGATGTGCTTGTAAATTGCGTAAGGTAAAAGTGCTAGGCAATGCCAATATTTTGTTCTTGTATCTCAAGTCGGAAGCGCAGAGTGTTTTGTGCTTAAGTTAGATTTAAGGCAGCGGGACTTCTGTAGACTTGTTATACTTTCATTCTGCATTATAGCACACACAGCATAAATGAACTTTCAATGAACTGTTTAGAGCTTTAAACTAATTAATTATTATAATTATTTTAGTTTAGCTCTATTAGCTTAGGGCGTTCTTCGTTTAGGTGAAGTACATTGTACTGGTACTGGTACTGGTACATTCATAAAAGCCTACGATCAAACGAAGAATTGATATCTCTTAAGGCATCTGTCAAAATCAGTTTTGTGTTAAAAGGCAATTGAGGTCTGACTTTAACAAAATATCAGGCCGATGGGCAATGCGAAACTTACGTTTGAGGTTCCTTTAGGTCAAAGTAACATCAGCCCACACAAGCACACGCACACAGACAGACCTCAACAACAGATTTTCAACGTTGTTTACGTGGCGTATGAGCAACAAATCAAATGCTGAACGCAACAGAGTTGCATGCAGGCCGAGCAAAAGCAAAATGCCTGATTGGCAACATAAATCAAGCCAAGGCACACATACATATGAACACTTCACACACAAAGTTGCCATGCAGTTGGCATAATGAAACGCAGCTTCCCGAAGCCTTGTTGCAACAGAATTTGTCTCGACTGGTGATTTCTTTGAGTTAGTCACGTTGCATGCAAAACACTGAATGACTTCGTTAGCAGCCGCGCTGCATACCAGCTTACAAACATGCGGCACACGCAGCTGCACCAAAACTGCCAGAACTTATGCAAAACAGACAGGCAGCCTGCCAAACAGACAGACAGACAGACAGACATACAGACAAATCCGTGCGCGTTTGTTGGCGCTGGGTTCAATTGAGCAGCAAATTGCCGAAGCATCAAAAAACCAAAAAGGGTATACCAAAAAGTACTGGAGTTGATGTAGAAGAGTGGGCGTGTCAGCTGAAATTGTTAGCGCAAATAAAAAAGGGGGCGAAAAAGTCACCTGCAACGTGCAAACGTTTCCAAAATTTATTGCCAGCATTTGCATGCCATAGCTCGCTACCTGCACATACACACACAGACACACACACACACTCTCCATTTTCTGGTAGTTGGTTCAGTGTATGTGCGCCAACATGGCGTAAAGTCAGTTTGCAGCATAAGGGATAACTGACTCACAGCAGTGCTGCCAATTTGTGTGAAGCTCAAGCTAATTCGGCGCTGTCAACCGGTGTGCGTTCTTAACAGCGTTATGATATAAGCCGAGATGGGGGCTTAGAAGAAAACAATAATTAGATTTGGATTTTGTGCAGTGCTACCAACTTGCTTTAAAGACAAAGTGTTCCAAAGCTTATAATATATATAACATTTATAAATTTGACAACAATTATCATCTAGGTAAAATGTAAGCAAGTTTATCTGGTGTGAAAGTTGTGCTAAGAAACAGCAAGTGACATAGTTCTGCTGAATTATGCTTAACATTTTAAATTTATCATTTTGCATATCTAAATATTCAAACATTTTTTACTTTAACAATGCAATTGAACATTTAATAGAAAAAATATCATATTCCACTTTTAAAATTTTAATAAATATTTTGTAGAAAATTATTTATACAAGTAAACATTCCACGTAACTGTAGCTAATAAATTGTGTGTTTTTTTTTAAGGTTTAATTCAATATATTTCTAACTAGACTAATAATAAATATGCCAAGTCGAAAGATAAAATTTATGCTTAGCTGAACTTGTTAGCTGGTAGCTGCATTTGCTGACGTCTGCAGCAGAAATCAACCAGGCGAAAACCTTATTTATTTGTCGCACCTTTTGCCAGCCAAACTAACCGAAATTCGATTTTAGCTGCATAAGGATTTTTCTCCTTTTTTCTTTTTTTTTTTTTGGAAACTTGGTAGTCTGATTTGAATGCCGTACATGTGCGAGTTGTGTTGTTTTTCCGGTGATTTAGCAGCTGCAGACCCTGTTGGAGCAGGGCAAATACAATTTTCGGGAGGTGAACTGGCGCTATTTGGATTTCGTGTTTGCTTTCGTTTTTAATTCGAAGCTTATTTATTTATGTCTTTCGGTCGTTCTGTAGTCGGGCTTAAAATTGATGTCGGAATTAGAATGCAGCTCAAGTGGAATGCGGACTATGGATTGCAGGCTGCAGACATGTATGTGGGTTAGGCAAACAAACTGCAGACAGAATAGAAATGTAAGCTCCCAATTTTCAGCCATCCTCTCGTTCTGTCTCCCTCTCTGCCTCCCCTCTCCTTCTCTCACGTGCAGCTGACGCCCTCGAGCTAAATGTAAGCACTTCTGTGGTTCAACAATTAAAACGAAGCATTTGGGCCAGAGCTGTTCGCCTTGTTGTCTGTGCTAGTTCGGTGTGTGTGTGTGTATGTGTATGTGTTTCTCGTTATTTACCCCTGTGGCTACGTGTGAATCTGCACGAAATCTATGCTCGTCCTACTGTCGCATTGTTCTACGTCAATTGTTTTCTATTGTTTCTGCATTTAATTTTTTCATTCATTTTTTCTATTTTGTGCAACGCAGCTGTGCGGCAGTTACCGAATACCCCATGTGGTGCTTAATGGGTATTTGGCATATTTTGGAGCCAAGCACATTTGGTAAAAGCACATTTGCAATGCAGTTTACATTTTTAATTCCTGCCAATGTACACATTTATGTATGCAGTTTTGTGTTTTGGGCATTTAATGTGCTGTTATACAAGGAGTTTTTTGAAAATATTTCCTCAACCGAAAACTTAAGCTTTTAAATCTATATTTACTATTATGTTTTGGAGCTTAAGTGACACTTAATTTGGATGATTGAACAACAAAGACAATAAATAAAATATTTACTATAATAATTGGCATTGCAACTGTTAAAATATATTGTTTGTTGATTTCGTTTACAGCTGGAACCAACTTGGAGAAACTTTAAACAGATTTTGGCTAAATCTTGCAATGGATCATTATTGATTTCCATCTATATATTTGTTAAATAAAGTTGTACAGATGCCATGATTGAGAGATTGAGAAGAAAATCATTTTTATTGAATTGCCTTTCAAAACGATTCTTTTTGGTATTCATAGAAATTTTTATAAAATATGTCTGTATCTGAGAAAAGCTACAGCAATTGTAGTTAGCTTATCTTTCTTTATTAGCTTTCTTTTAGCTATTCAATATAAAGACTAAATCCAATTACAACTAACACCCCATTTATGCAAAAACCAGGGAAATAAATAAGCCTTAAGAAAAAAACTCGATTACGGAGAAAAACCATTTAAGTTTACAAGCAAACTCCATATGTGGAATAGAGAATAAAATGGAATACTATCAAATTTGCCTGATAATCCAATAAAGTGAACGACACTCACTCACACACACACATACATTAGTTGAGGGAGTATTACAGACAGGAAGAGGCACTCGACTAACAACTTCATTGATACGCAGCAAGCCAAGTAAAAGTCGAACCGCACACCACTAACAGACACACATACAGAAAGAGAGAGAGATGTAGAGCTCTTAGTACCACATGCTTACAACTGGCGAATTGAAGTTAAACCACACTTATAAGTCGAACTTGGCATACATATGCAATGCCATGTCATTGCTTATATTCCTCTCTCTCTCTCTCTCTCTTTCTCTCTCTGTCAACTGGCTTGTTGACATTCGATTGTGTTTAAAGTGGTTGTGCACACCCATACACACCCACACACACGCACTGTGGCTTGGCATACATAATGCCTCCAAAATTGTCTACTTATATATTTATGCAAGTGCCTCAGCCTGTGTCGGGATCATATGCCACATTGTCGCACATCCGACTCGAGTGTCATGTCATAAGTGTATGTGCGTGCTTGTCTGTGTGCGTGTGTGAGTTACTGTGGGTGCGCGTCTGTGTGACAATTGTTTGTTAATGCTCTGGTGTCGGCAGTGGCGGAAACGGAACTCCAAATGGCATTTACTCAATTTGCGCGCAATTGATTTTTCCTTTTATTTTTATTTTTTTGCACCCGAAATTCCCAAAAAAAATATGCCAATATAAATATATATGTACGTGACTTTTAGCTTAAAAATGTACAAAATACCAAATATATTCGCATATGCTTCAAATGAGCAGCAGCAAGCATAAATCCAATCTGTTTCCGAAACGACATTATGAAATTTTCATATACCCAGTAAATGTTATAATTGTTATTATTTCAGAAAAAGCTTGAACCTGAAATTATATGTATAATAAATCTTGATCGTAAAAAAATATATTAGTTCTAGAATAAGCTTTCCGAAAAGCATTGATTATTCTACATTTGGATTTCAAAAATAAAAAGGTAGCGTCGAAACTCGATCATGGCAAGGGGATCGCATTTTATACGAAGTACACAGGAAATCGATTTATCAAACAGGAATTTAAACGAATTCAAACACCATTTTTTACGAATTCGAATTATTTATATAGAAAGCTCTCATAATTTCTAAAGTTACATTTGAGTTGTGCTCTAATATGTTCAACTCGATTAAATAAGCAAGCTCGTTTGAGATTCTAGTTAGGGTATATAAATAATATAAAATGGCCATACGGGCACTTTGCACCACATTCCAGATTTTTTTCCCCCTCTAATTGAAAGAGGGAGACGAAAATAGAGAGGGAGAGAGAGAGAGAGCGCAGACAAGTGGCGCCTGTTTTTTATTAACTTCAAAAGGCAGCTTTCACACAAAGCACGTTGCAATTTTTTCCACTTTTCCCCATTTTTTTTTCTATCCATCCACAGGGGCCACAAAGTCAGCCGCAATGTGTTTGTGTGTGCTCTCCGAGGGGGTCAGGTTTGATTGTATTGGATATAATCGCACATTATTGACACATTATTCTAGGGGCACTTTAAACACTTTCTAGTGGAGCTGCCTTTGGAGTCAAGAGTTTTCTCGCAAGGAGAAAATTCCTTTGAAAAGTATTTCTTATTTAAGTTTTATAACTTAATTTAAGCTGTTATTATTCAGCTTTTGTGCGTTATTATAATTTATGAGCCAATTTCAGTGCATATGTTTAATGCATTTGCTCATCAATTATTATTATGAAACAATGCATATGCATTATTTGCATAAAAGTGCTTCGCATTTATTGTAAATTATGTTAATTACTTTTTTTATTTGTCCGATGTTGTGTAATTAACGCGACATAAATCAATTGTGCGTAGTGTGCACATTTCAACTCAAATATACATGCATTTAAATGCCCATGTATACATGTATATATATATATATGTTAATTAACGTGTCACATTTCAATTTAAATAAATAACGTTACATTTTCAATTGTAGTTCTTAATGGACGCTTTAACAACTGTCAGTTTAATTTTATAAAGGCTTCTCAGTGAAAAAATGTTTATTATAAGTTATAATCATAATAATGATGATAACAGTAATGGTACTGATAATGACAATCAATAAGAAAGAATATGAAAATAATATGTATAATAATAATAATCATTATACCACATTACATTAAATAGCCATATCTTCCCCGAATTGTATTTTAAATCAAATAACAATTACAATGTAATACCAGCATTACAGCAACATTTTAGTTAATATTCCAGCTTTGGCTGCCCGACAGATGGTAATAGCTTTTGTTTGCTCAGTGGAATAAATGCGACAAACTATAAATCAGTCAGGACTTGCCACACATACACAGACAAATAGTGCGGCAGCTCATGAGACTAATGTGTGGCACGAATGGCAAAGATTCAATCGAGAAATGGCTGTTCAGTGGCAGAGCAGGGAGAGAAGCCAATGCTGGGTATTTGCTTATAAACAAAATTGAATTTTTATCGCTGCAACATATCGCAGGTGGAAATAAAAAAAAATGTGATGAGAAATGAAGAAAAAATGAAAATGAAAATGTAAACATGCCAGGCGAAGCGCTTGAGAAACGTACGAATCAATGAACAAGAAAAACGTAGTCAGACACAGATACACACACCTGCTAATACACACACACACACTTGCACACAGTCAAAAAGCATGCAGCATAACTTGAAGTGCTACTGGCAGAGACTGAGGGAGGTTTGGCATGGTTTATACGTGACCCAGTTGACGGGCATTGCCAGAGCACCAAAACACTTTAGAGCCCTGGGAGAAGAATTGATACCAAGTAAGTAGATACATAGTATATGCTGGAATGAGTTTCAGTTGCCTTGCAGGATTCTATTTATGTATGCAAACTAGCAATAACTGCATAAATGCTGCGAGAGGCAGTGGGCGGGATGCTGCTGTGGCAGCAAATCAGAAGGAAATTATATATACACAAGCTGAGCAAATGAAATGGCATAAATGAAAAGAAATTGCTTTAAGGCCAAAGCTGACCTCATGAAACCGGCACCAATTTGTTATGCAGGACACGGGGCATAGCTTCACTCTCTCTCTCCCTCTGTTAGTTTCACTCTAAACGAACTAATCCTATCGCTGTGGCTATAAAAACTTTATGTGTCAAATGTCATAATCCGAAATCACTTTGCAGGAGCTGGCGGCGGTCAAAGCTCATAAATTTGCTGACCTTTGAGCCATTGGCTTTTTGGTTGTCCCGAGCTACCATTTAATGGTATTTGCCAGTTTTATTATTATTTATGTTTGCACTTTAGTTTTGTTAAACGAGGCACGCACATGATATGCTGATAAAAGTTCAATTCCCCCCATTCAAACATAAAAACAATAAAAACGAGCACATTGCGTATACGCAATATTTTCTATGCCTTTGCACTTCATTGCGCATTTTATGGCGCACGCATTAAACGCTCCATAATTCGAGTCCCAATATAGCTTTCATAAAATTCAAATCTCAGCGTTTTCCAGCCGTTTTTTACTGCCTTTTCTGTAGCCCCACTCAAATTGAAAATATGCATATTTAAATTCTGATTGTCTGTCCATTTAAAAGCTTTTGCTCTAATTGCACTTTGAGGCCAGGATTATTTTTGGCAAATTTAGAATAGAAACATGCAGGCTTTTAGCATGTGTAAGCGTATTTTCGTACATTTTCGATGGAATTACATGCGCTCAAGCATGTGGCATGAACATATACAACTCTGTTTTTGCTATTAACAAAAGTTTCAACTTAAAATTATGAAATTGTGAATTTCTAAGCATAAATTTTAATGACTAATGGAAGTTGAAATTTAGTTGTTGAAACTAGTTGTGTAAGCTTGATTGGTATTTGGCAAGCTGCTCAGGGTAAGAGAGAAACAGAACATTTATGAAAATAAGTGACGTGCGAAAAACACCTTCTATTTGCCGACAACTATAAATAATCCTAACACGAGTTAATGGTCCTTAGCAAAAATGTTGCAAGGAAAGCCAAAACCTCTTAACCCAAACTTACCCATCAAATTTTATAGGGTGCGCATTGTGTCTCATGTAATATGCAGCCATAACAGCCTAAAAAATGAAAAAATGAGGTAGCTAGACTCAATTTAATGCTCCATAAGACGCTTAGCTAGCTCACACCCAAAGTAAGCCTCTGAAAAACTCTCAAATATTCAACCAAAATCCTCCACTTTTGCTTCATATTAAAAGCCTTTTTTTAGCTCTCTTGCAGCGAAAAAAGACGCCATAAATCACGCTAAACATTAAATTATGCACATAAAATGGCAGCCAAATCCGCTGCCAGGAGACAGAAGCCGCCAGCTCTGTCTGGAGTGAAGGCAGCAACAACAGCAAGAGGTACAATCCGTAGACAAAGGCGAAAGAAAAAGCTGTTACAATTATGTGTTTAATGCATAAATCAAAAACTCATTTAAAATTAAATCACAGCATTCAACAAATCACAAAACAAAGTTGCAGAAAAAAAAGAAGTGAATACATTGCGATATGAAAGCAATTATTATGTACAAAGGTTTGGATGTCTGTGTGTGTCCGTCTGTGTATGAATTATTCTGGCATTCTACATGCATATAAAAAATTCAAAAGCCAGCCAGCAACAACATCAACAGCAACAACAACAACGAACAGTTGCCTTAAACGAGTGTATAAAATGTTTATGCAGAAATAAATTGAATGTCGCGGAAAGAGACGAGAGCTATGTAGCTGCCATCAGGCAGCAGCTATTAAAATCCGAAAAAAATAACATTGAAATGAAAAAAATAAACGAATACTAGATGCTCTGAAAGACCCAAAATGTGGAAGAGCTTTAGGATAGCTTAAAATAGCAAAAGATAAATTTCATCAAGGAGAAGAAATTAATTTTGACACTCGCTACTAAACATTTTCATAAATTACTTAAGAATAGGAAATTCGTTTAATATATTGTCAGCTTTTTAAAAATGTGTGAAGTTTGAGACAATTTTACTATATGTGATTAGGGGTAGTGCCGGCAGAGGCAACAGTTCTTGACAGCTATCGATAATGTTTTTTTTTAACTATATTTGGTACTTAATTAATCGAAGGACCTTTTACGAATTACATATCAGTTATCGATAATCGAAAGTAGTTCTTTTCAATTAAAGAATAATTTCTAAGAAAAACCATTTCGATAAGTTATCGCTTACTATTATCAAAAGACTTTGATTCGAATTAATCAAAGCATTTAACAGTTGTGCTAATAAACATATATTTCCGATAGCACTTATCGATATACATACGCTAACAGACGAACGGATATAAAATAATAGCTCTAGCCGAGAGCATCATAAATGTAACTGTATTTTATGCCAGGATACCTACGCACATGGCGCAATAATTTAAAGAAGCCAACGCCATTACAGTATGTGGTAGGCGGGGTGGGTGCTGATAGAGCTAAAGGGAAGCTTGTGTCTGTGTTGTGGGTGGGGGTGTGGCTAGGGGGCATGAGTAAGTACGACAAGCCGGTTTGTTGCAGGACGATGTTTGAGCGTCGCACGTCAACTGTCGGCAGCTGCGCACATGCAAGTCAGACACTTCATGACACTCGCACACATACACAGACGCACACACACACAACACATACACTTGCTAGCAGGAAGTGAACGCAACACTCGACACTGCCGGGCCAGGCTGGGCACTAACTTCAACGAAGACTTGAGTACGTGTCGTGTTGCAGCTGCAACAGTGGGGGCGCAGTGGGTGTTTTGTGGACTGAGTCCAGTGGCTGCTTACATTGGTTACAAGCAGCGCAGTTCCTGCAGTAAAATGCGCTCAACTGTGC
Organism: Drosophila gaucha; assembly: GCA_035045545.1. NCBI lineage: Eukaryota > Metazoa > Arthropoda > Insecta > Diptera > Drosophilidae > Drosophila > Drosophila gaucha. The sequence continues at coordinate 2,350,975 of JAWNOY010000342.1, forward strand.
ATATTTCAGCGCCCGCTTTTATGATATGCCCTGATCTATCCACGCAAATGTGCTGTCAGAGCTGTCAGTGGCGCAGCGGCAGCTGCTTCATCAGCGCATTTGCCTGTTCCTCTAATGCGAGTATCTACTTTAGTCTTTAACCCCGCCCCCTTCGCCACATATCATTTACAGCATAGCTGCATACATAGACCTTCCCTTTGGCTGACAATTGTGCTGCATATGCCATCGCCTGGCTAAAGCACTATAAAGAGCCAATGACGCTGGCATCGCAGCGTGCGACCATGTCAAGGGTACAGCATCAAATGGCAACAGCAATTGGATTGCGAACGAAAGAGGGGCACAAGTCCCTTTAAGCGCTGCCGCTGTCTTTGCTGAACTAGGTTTAGGGAGCAAGCTGTGACAGCTCTTCAGTGCAGAACAATGGGGGTTCAAGTATTTCGAGGAACTAACAAATTCATTGATGCCAAAAATGAAGCATACTCCATAAAAGCTATAAAGTTTATTGAGGACAATAGCAACATATGCCCATAAGTAGACTAGGAAAACTATTTGGGGCATAGCTCTCTGGTTAAAAAGAACAGAGCGCTATAAGAGCTCCATAGACGAGCAACTAAATTGATACCAAAATAGCAAACTTATGTGTAGAGCTTTGAAACTTAGAATCTATATCAAGATAGAATAAAACGTATATATAAAATTTATATATATATATTTTTATTTGAGCTTATATAAAAATATGATGGGAGGCAAGTAGAAACTAAAATATTTCAAGATTTAAAGCCACTTACCTTAGCTAATGCCTATAACCGCAAATAAGAATATTATACAAATTAATTTAACCACAATTTCCATTCCCCGCAACAATATATAAAGACATTCCTTGAAATATGATATTGAACAAAGAGTCAGCTCTAATAATATAATCCATTAAAATTGATCAATTTAACTAATTAATTGAAATGTGTCTGATGTTTTTTGCGAGTTATTGTGAGGAGGCTGCTCATAAAATACGCTTCACCACTTTTTGTCAATAAATGTCAAACTTTTCAATGGGATAAGACAACGCAGACTGTTGTCTAGGCACTCAATCAAAAAGTTCACACCTCTACTAGCCCGCTCAATCCCATAAACAAAAGCATCACTCATTCGAGACTCAGCTATTATCATTAATCAAGATAATCCACATTTCAGTAAACTATTATCTATATACATGCTGTAATAAAAGCGTATACTTTGACTTTCCAACAATTTATTTACAGGCAACAACAAATGATACATTAAAATGTTTAAAAACTTGTTGCCCAACATGAAAAAAAAAGGAAAATATAAAAGCCTTTAATAAGAGCTCACTGATAATACTATATGTGTATGCATATATGTATATGTAATATGTAAATGATTTACGGAACTTTATTAAAAAGTTTATTCCAATCAATTTGCTTCACAATTTATTTGCACACAAATTTTGCAACGAAAAGTTTTCTTCTGCCCAAATGCAATTTATGAGCAGGAAAACAGTGTCAGAAAAAATATACTTCAATATTCAACAGTTACAAAATACATATAGTCATATTGCCTAGAGACAATTCATACAACAATATTATTTAAGCATTTCTTGCTGCAATTCGAAACAAAGTATTCGGCTTATTGTGAGCGCTTGTAAGCGGCGCTGATCTGTGTAGAAGAAAACAGCTTACAATAAAATATACATGACATATTTAATATTGACAATGCTTTTATGCAATTGAGTTGTCATTCTGTGAGCAGAAAAAATCCTTTTTTATCCAGCGCTTTTATGTAAGATAATCGCTGGCAATAATTCATAACCATAAAATATCAATTTTTGTGTACAGTTTTCGGTGTTATCAACGCGCATAAATTTCAATCTGCACACACGCCCCACTCGGTCTGAGTGACTGTGTGTGTTTGTGTGTTTGTGTGCAGCAGTTGCCATAACAGGAACAACAGGAACTATGCACAAAAACATTGACAATGACGCTTGACTGGGGGCGGGGCAGCAGTCGAGTCAAGTCGAGTGACACGGCAGACAGACAAGTGTATCGAAAATAGCAGCAGCCGCAGGAGCAATGACAACGACAACGACAACAACGGCAACAGCAACAAGGACAAGCACGAGGACTATATCATGAGCAGTCAACGAGCATATCATAAATATGATGTGTGTATATGGGTGTGTGTGTGAGTGTGTGTGCTTGCCTGTCACCATATGTTTTAATGCTTAGCAATAAAAATTTATGCATGATTGAAGTTTTTGAAGATTGGCAAAGGCAACGAACACAAATTGTTCAAATATTTGGGGGTTGCAAGTTTTGCTTTGAATTGCGCTGAAAATAAACGACGATTTTATTTGCAAATCTCTGCGAAATGGGGAAAAGCGAGACTAGGGCACAGATTTCAAGTAAATAAATTTATAAAAACAATTTAATAAAACGAAAAAGCAAAAGTCATATAAATATGTATTATTAAAGCTTGAAGGATGGGCTAGCTGTGCATTATAAATATATACAAATATTTATGTAAGGTTTTAAGTACCTGGATTTTTTTTAGACACTATATAGAAATTTCCGGTTTGCCACGTGAATATATATCTTTTTGATCGATCAAGGGTAGGTCAATAATAGTATATTTGCCAAATTTTGAGCTTTAAACGATTTGGCACGTCGCCAAAGGGCATATATATTTGTATGGTGATGGGATACACTAGTATGTGCTCCATATTTAAATTCTTAGACTTCAATGGCGCCGAGAAAGCAATTCTCGAAACCGATGGAAGCTATAAAATATAGCCGTCCGACCTGAATGATTCTGATATATAATGTCTGAATATAATATCAGAAAGATACCGATATGCAAATTTTCAGCACTGTAGGTTAAATAAGTACGCTAGGATGAGATTGCGTTGATCCATACAGAAAGAAAGTCAGACAGACAAGAATATATATACTTTATATAGTCGGAGATACTGCCTTCTTTGCGTTGCAAATTTCTGACTAAAATGAGTATACCATTTTTGCAAGGGTATATACATAAATTTAAAGTAGTCAAAGCCTATTTTTGGCCCTTAGTCAATCATCAGCTCTATTGAAATTTTAATAATTATCTCAATTTCAAATGCCAGCAAGTAAAATATTGTGAGAACTCGTCTTTTTTTCTTTGATAAACGCAGAATAGAATTGCAGTAGCTAACACTACAATTAAAATTGCCTTCATGAATAACTACACTCTAGAAGACAAGTGTGCGATATAACAAATGAACCAATTACCCGGGCTGTCGTGTTATTTGTGATTGTTGCCACACCCCACGTTGAACTGTGGCGCAAGCTTACAAATTACAAATCCCTTAAGTGCCATATAAAACGGAAGCGATAAATAAATAAATGCGGCCAGTCAGAGAAATTTATGCGCCAAATTAAAATCTTAGCTTTAAGCTGAACTGATGCGCATTAGGCCAGCAAGCAACAACCGCAGCACAGTCGAGTCAGTTTTATTTTAGTAAAAAACGAAAAACAGAAGAAGAATAAAACATTGGATGAAATTCCATTAAAACGAAGGCAGACAACGCCGCAACATAATCTAATTGGCCGAGTTGGAAAAAGCAAGCCACATTTTGTTTGTGGCTTTTATTTTGGAGCTGTTTAATTGTATTAAACTTGTTCGCTGTCTAGCTTTTCATTTAAAAAGTTCAATTTTCAGTTTTCATCATGGCGTATACGTAATATTTGTGTTAGACTATGCGGTATGTTTGATGCTTGCGCTTATTTTATTGTTTGTAATTCAATTGAACAATGCCATTTATCATGTTCCACTTTTCGATTTCGTGTTTACGTAGAAAAATTCTGCTCGGCAATTTTCTTTCTCTCTTTCTATGTGTGTGTGTGTGTGTGTGTTTGGTGAGAAATATAATTTATCACATTGACGCTGATGAATTGTTTGTTTCACACTATGACAACTTTATCGCATTGGCGGGCAACGAGCCACTGCCACGCCCCAGCCCCCTTTGTTACTGCTGCTTCGCCTGGAGCTTCGTCCACTTCGACCATGTTTTCTCCTCGCTCGTCTTTAGCTTTTGCTGCATCATTTGCTTTGCTGCTTGTTCCCTTGCGTTGTTGAATTGCTTGTAAAATGTTTGTAGCTGTCATACAAACTGTTGTTTTTGTTGCTGGTGCTGCTGTTGCTGCCACAGCTGATAATGATTTAATATCAACTGCCTCTTGCTGCATATTTTATGAATTGTTCTCCACGTTTTCGCCGCAATGCAGCACATAAATATATTTCCGCATTGCATTTTCGGCAAATTGTTTGCCTTTTGTCTGTAATTTATACAAATTATGTCGCATTGTGTTAAATATTTTGAATACAGCGTGGTAGCTGTTAAAAACTGCGACAGCCAAAGCGAGTCTACATGATTGTTGAATGGAACAACAAAGTTTTTTGCGGCATATTTTTGCAAGTTAAAAAAAGTTATTTCACAAACTGTGTCTGTTCATGAAGTCTGTCACGTTTTAAATATCAAACGTTTTTTAGTTGGATTGAATTTCAAGTTCAGAAATGATTTAAGAATTTATTATAATTTTAATTCATTAAAAAGTAAATGTAGAGGCGGATAGCTAACAGTTTTTAAATAATATATTCAATATTTCAATGCAATTAGCCTTAGGTACACATTCAATTATTACCAAACTATAAAAAACCCCGTCAAGTTTAAAAAAAATATAAGAAAAATTTTCAAATTTAATTTTAGTTTAATTAAGTTTTTAAGCTAAGCCACATTTCTCTAACTAACACTAAAGTTTTCAATTAAAATCTGTCCATGCTTTGCCATAAGCCACATTTAAATGAGAAAAATGTAAAGCTAACGCCGGACTTCAGGTGCAGTTAATTAACTCGAAGCTGGAGTCAAGAAACAATTAAATTAAACTTCAACTGAAGTTTTTTTTTAACTTCCTTTATATCTTTAAGCTAACGCAACTGCGGGCCACGTCTGAGTTGTTTCGCCCATGGCTTTTGTGGCAAGTCCAACTAACTAGTTAACTAAGCAGCCCGTCTGGCTGCCTACCTAAAACTGTCTGCCGCCTGGTCTCGTCCGGTCTGCTCTAGCTGACCGCCAGAGCCAGACCCAGAGCTAGAGTCGTGTCTTAGAGGATGAGTGGAAATGCGCCTACTTTGACTGGCAGCTGTTGACTGCGTCTATCATAGCTGTCAACGTGCAACGCCGACTTGCCCCACCACACGCAATGGCTAAGGTGGCAATCGCAGTAGGAGGTTTGCGCCAAGCGACGTTTTTGACACATTGAATTAAAAAAGGCAGCTGCCCAGACGACAAGCACTTGTAGCTAAAAGCAAATTACTGTCACTCGAATAATTACAGACGCTCGATTCATGATCGATTCGCATTAAGAAAAACAAATAAATATGTCGCGTGCTAATATAAATAAAAAAGAAATAGTTAGGAAAGAATTAACGAAATCAATTGAACCCTTCTTTTAATTATTTGCATAATACAAACAGTTACTAAATGAAACCAGTTTTCCAAGAAAAATATGGATTCTTTCGGTTTGGGCTTCGATTCGATTGGAATTTCTGTTTCGAATGATTTTGATTTCAAATGGATTTATAAGAACACTAAATTACGTAATAATTTATAATTCAATTTTAGTGCAACAAAATGTTAACAATTTTTGTTTTGACTAAGAATGACTAACAATATTATATATGCATATGGTTTTTTAGATTATTTACTAAATATTTTATTACATTTTTAGTAACAGAAATATAGAAGAAGTAAGAACGCTCCAGTCGGGTCTGCCCGACAACAAGATTCCCTGAACCAGGTCCGAGCTGATGTTTTAAGCAACCTAGCTTACATCTTGTATCCATACATATTACCCTCTGCACGCACATACACACGCACACATATACACATGCACACACAAGGACGCGCGTCGATTACTGCGTAGCTGATTTGAATGCTTTTGCCAATTGACAAAATGTTTTCTTTAATAACTTCTGTATTACTAAACAGATTTTGATCAAATTATCAGCATTGCTGTTTTTATTTCATTGAAAATACGGGTTTGCCTAAAAATTGTTTAAATAAATAAATTGTGGCTATTTTTTTTTTTTTTTGTATAAATTGATTTTATAAAATGTGAAGCCAGTATCCAAAATAAAAAATAATAGAAAATGTATTACTTACAAAAAGCCTTTTGCAAAATTTGGTAACTGTAGCTTAAAAGATCTATAAGATATGTTAAAAACAAGTAAGAACGTTGCAGTCGGGCGCCACCGACTGCGTCAGACTCTGTTCCTGTTAAAGGTGTGTAGGCTCAATAAATATGTAGACCGTCCGTCCGTCTTTCCGTATGTTTGAATGCGAGATTATTGAGATTCCTTTTTTGAGCATGTCTTTTACATCAATTTAGCTACAGTCATACAATTTTACATATAGCTTTTTTAAAATAAAATACTATTTTGGTTTTTATTATATATTTTGGATACTGGCTCCACATTTCACAAAATCAATTTAATAAAAGTTCAGTTGCAAATAAAGCCACATTTACATTTCTTTTAGTTTTTTAGGTAAAACCGTATTTTTAATAAAATATAAGGATTTATGCAGAAAGTTTTATCAAAATCCATTAAGTAACATAGAAGTTATAAAAAAAAAAAAAAACATTTTAATAAATGATAATATCACGCGGCAGCGATGGGAATAGAACCTGGGTCACGCGCTTCGCATGCCACCGACTCTACCCACTACACCACGGCGTCTCTTGCGCCAAATTGAGTTTGGTGTGTTGATTTGGTTAAACAGACTTGCCCCAGTTAGGTCAACTAAAATTTGTTTTAATAAATATAAGGATTTATGCTGAAAATTTTATCAAATCCATTAAATAACATAGAAGTTATAAAAAAAATAAAAAAAAAAATTTTATTAAATGATAATATCACGCGTCAGCGCTGGGAATCGAACCTGGGTCACGCGCTTCGCATGCCACCACTCTACCCACAACACCACGGCGTCTCTTGCGTGGCTATGTGCCAAACTGAGTTTGGAAGTGTTTTGATTTGGTTAAACAGACTTGCGTTGTGGTAGCGAAGACCCTGCTTCAATCCCCAGTTAGGTCAACTAGAATTTGTTTTACGGAGGCTTACATTATGATTATTATTATTTTTTTTTTCGTAAATTTTAATTTCATGAACAGTAACCCACATGTCAAATTTGGATGCTCTACGTCTAAGACTGTAGGAGATACAGTTTTACCCTATTTGCCACGCCCCAAATGGGCGTAGCTATATATAACATACATTTTTGGGTAGAGGTAGGATACTAGTATATATATTCCAAGTCCCAACTCTCTGACGGAAATATTGCCGAAATTATCACGGTTTTAGTAAAAGATATAGTAATTCCCGATTTGCCACGCCCCCAGAAGATGTGGATACATAACTTTTGACTTATCTTAAGAGGAGGTCAACAGTATCCCACATGCAAAATTTGGACGCTCTAGCTCCAAAACTGTAGGAGATACAGTTTTATCCGATTTGCCACGCCCTTAATGGGCGTAAATATCTATAATATATATTTTTGATTCCGAGTGATATACTTGCACATGTATTCCAAATTTCAAGTCTCTAGCTCTTAATACGCTCAAAATATTATAAGATTTATACAAATCGCTATATATATATTCCCGATTTGGTACGCCCCCAGGGGGCGTAGGTATATAACTTTATGATGTAACTTAAGGGAAGGTCAACAGTAACCCACATGCCAAATTTGGATGCTCTAGCTTCAAAGCTGTAGAAGATATAGTTTTATCCGATTTGCCACGCCCCCAATGGGCGTAGATATATAATCTATATCTTAAAACGTCCGCGTGGTGTACACGAATATATATTCTAAATCCCATTTCTTAGACTTCAATATTGACTAAAATAACAGCGTTTTAGTCTTAATAGATATAGCATTTCCCGATTTGCCACGCCCCCTGTGGGCGTATCGGAAAAATACTCAAACTCGATCTGACGCGGATACACACGAGTATATATTCCAAATTACAAGTCTCTAGCTTCTATAGTGTCCAAATGCTGCGCGTTCATACAGACAGACGGACAGACGGACAGTCGGACAGACGGACAGACGGACAGACGGACAGACGGACAGACAGCAAGACGGACATTGCACAAATCCAATAGACTCTTTTTCCCTTTGGGAACAGAGTCTAAAAACTGAATCTGGATGACGTTTTAAATCGATATCATTGAAACGGAAAAATTTATCGAATATCTAAAACAAACTCGATACACAAATCATCAAACTTATACACAGATCATCGTGCAAAATTTGTCTCTAGCTCTTATATATTCTGAAATCGACGCGTTCGTACATACGAACAGACGGACAGACGGATCAAGAATATATCGCCCTGATCAAGAATATATATACTTCATGGGGTCTGCCACGTCTCCTCCTGCCTGTAACATACTTTTTGCAAATCCAATTTACCCTGATTTCCCATTTTCAATGGGTCTAGGGTTTAAAAATCATATTAAATTTATGATTTGAATATTTAATGTTTTTATTAAATTAATCTATGAAATGTTTTGCCAATTTACAGTTATATAGTATAAAAACAAAATAGCAAAAGTTAAAGTCTCTAATTAAGTTTACAATTTGTGTATATTGAGTCAGAGCTCATGTTGTAAACTGTAAAAGATAAATAACCAGAGGCCATTGCTAAAAAGTTCGTTTCTGTTATGTTGAACATTTTGAGAATCAACTCTTTACAAGAACTTTTGCAGATAGCTGTAATTTATAATGAATGTGCCTTATACTAGGCATAGGAAAGTCGCTTTGACCCCTAAATACGTTTCCATACATTTATTTTAGTAGCTAACTATTGTGAAACCTCGCGCAATTTGCAATTAACTCACTGCTCATTTAGCTGTCCAATTTTTCCACGTCAATTTACGGAATTTAGTTGCATGTGCAACGCGGCACTGAATACGGATGCGTCGAGCACTGCTCGCTGGCAATTTTATTAACTTAAATGAGTATCAAATGAAGTGGCAGCAACAGCAGTTGCTGCGCTTGCTGTTGCTGTTGTTGCTACAGTGTGCACATTTTTAAATGAACTTCAAACTGTCGAGAGCTCTGCCTGCTCAACGTTCGCTAGTTTATAATTAAAACAAAATATTTTAGTTTACAGCAGATTCTACAAAATTTAATTGCAATTGCAAGCAGAAGCCAAAAAGCGCACAGAGACCAAAAATGCCAAGCACACACGGATAACTCACACTCTTTTACAAACGCACACACACACTTCCACAGAGGGGAGGTCGGCTGGTCAGCCGCAAACACCTTTGAATGTTTGTTTTTTTTTCTGTATTTTGTTATGCGTCTCTAGCGCGCAGGTGGCTAAGTGCCGACCCCTTGCTGGGATCCTGCTCCCTGCTGCCGCTCCACATTGTTGTGGATGTGTCGGCGGTGCAATTTCGCATTTAAATTTATCACCTGGCAAGCGCGAACACAACCTGCAATTGCTTAGCCAAAACCAAGAGCAGAAATATATAGAAAAAAAAGTAATGATTTACGCGGTTAGACTAGCTAATACCCTGTAGGAAACTGAGTAACCCCTAGTATAGATCAAGCTATTTATAGTATTTTTTGGTAAACAATATGTATCTTTCCGTTTTTGGTGAATACATCAATAAGTATGTTAGAATCTTATTCTGCAACATGATTTACACAAAGTAATTTTCTAATTTGTAATAGTGAATATTCAAAGCTTATATGAATGTTTCTTTCTAATTTTATAATAAAGATGAAGATGAAAAAATTGTAGAGTTTAGTTATACTAAAGACCAAGATTTTAATAGAAAAAGTAATATATTTAATTATATACCCTGTTAATGCTTTATGCACTCAACAAGGTGTCTTTCTCATTTCGTGATAAAATTCGAATAGCCTGGTCAGTGGTCAAGTCTATATTAATGTTGCGTTCAGCTTCTATTTTTCGCCTTTTACCTTTTATTTAATATCTCAATGCTCCAGACCTGCGCTTGCCGTTGATAGCGAAATATTGGATATAAAAATTTTGCATTTTAATGGCATCATTTGCGTTATCTATGAGCAGCTGATTGTGACTGATTTTTATTTATTCGCCGTATATTTGCAATATTTCATTTGCATTTAAATTTGTTTGCCTTCTTGTGCTTTTCTTTTTGTTGCTGCTCATGACATGTTTATGATCTTCGAAGCTTAATATATGATCGAATTTGTATAAAATGCTGTCTATGTGCAAATAGTAAGTGCTTTGCAGAGCTAAAGCTATAGATTGTTTAGGCCAAAGCCATACAGTGTGGGTGTGTATGAAGCAAGAAGCGATTATATTGCATGAGATAAGTAATTCTTATTGCATTGTTGCCTGTGTGAGAAGAAAAAGCACGGCAATTGATTGTGCAGAGAGAGAATCCAAACGAGAAGAGCAATTTTGTGAAAAAGCTTTTGCAAAATGTAAATGCAGCCGCGAGAAGCAATGGTATTTGTTTTAAAATTCCTGCATCAAGTAATTCCTACTTTAAATTCCCCCTAGATGCTTTTAAAACGCATCTTTTATTTAAAACTTTACAAAAAAATTCCACCAAAATCCGATTTACCTGCATAATATTTTATTTACTTCGCAATAAAAAGAAAGAAGAGATGTATAAAGCGAACATTTTTTGCTGCTATTTGCATTTTGTAGACGCTTTATGCAGCATACAAAATTTATGAGAAAGTCCAAGCTATATTTGGATGGCAAAAAAGAAGGTGCTTGAAGCATAAAAAGAGGCCATAAACAAGTTAAGGACAAATAAGCGCTGCGAACTGAAGCCACAAAGCGAGCCAATTTATTATAATGGCAAAATAAGTGTGGCGATTTATGTGAGTGTGTGTGTAGCAAAAACTATAATATAAACAGTCGCTACGTAAAAGGTCATAAAAATAAAGCAACGCGTTAATTGCAATTCCCAATTGACCGCAAACAGAAAATTTGAAAGCATAAACTGAGGCTAAGCCCACGAGCTGTATGTGTGTGTGTGTGTTTGTGTGTGTGACTGTCACATAAAGTAGCTAATTACTGTTAGTTATGTTGCTGCCCACAAAATGCCGTAATTTATGCGTCTGTGTGTGTGGGGCTGTGTGTGTGGCTGCTGCGGTTACAACACCATAAAATGCTGGCTTGCAATCGATGTTTGTGTGTGCCTTTGGATGTGTGCGGTTGCTGCTTACGGCTAAATGTTATCAAATGAGCATTTTGCATGTGTCTCTCGACTTTGGCCAAAAAAGCCAAAAAGGACAGATAGAAATTGGGGACAGACCGTAACATTCTGTATTGCTCCAATTTATTGCCCACCAAGACTGAAACGCAACCTTAAACTGTCGCTCAAACAATTTCGAATGCAAGAGCAAGCCCTGCAGAGCACGTTTAATGACTTCCAGACTCCAAAAACTAAGAGATACCAATTAGTGTAAGGCCCTGGGCCTGAAATTATCTGAATGCATCCAATTTTAGGCGACAAAGAGTACTTTAAAAGGAGAGATAATTGGTGTTTAAGCAACATTTAAGTTTGCATACTCTTCCAAATATTCAGCAGCTTTAACTAAACTTCCTACTACATATTTTAAGTCTATCAACAAGTAAAAAAATATATGTGTATATATATTTGGACGAATATTCATGATTGAATGATCCTTAATCAGCAAAAAATAAAAATATATTAGGAATTATTTTTTAACTGAAAATTGAAAAATATGATGGGTAAGATATTAAAAGAAATTATTAGTAGATATTATTTATTGCTGTATTTTGATAGTATATCTACAAAAGTAATAGATTTTCCATGATTGTTTTCTTATTCCTTCACTTATAACATATATGATACCAATCCAGATGAGCTAAGCTAAGTCACCTCGACTATTCAAACTGATCAACGAAGTGTATGTGTCGAGTCTAAACAGTAAGCGTATAATTGAAGCTGGTTGCAGATTGTAAAAGAGCAAAGCAACGAGTGGAAAACTATTTAATTAGGCTAATCTATTTGCATTGACAGCAGTTGAACGCCAGGTCCAGACAGAACTAGTCCAATAATTGACATGGACAAGCGATGGCAAGCACTTACACACACCCACACAAACACAAACAGACGGCGCTCTAAAGTATGCAATGCACTGCAACAGAATAAAAAGCTGCCCCAACGCGTGGCACCCAGCGAGACTCGATTCACATTAAGCTGAACCAAAAATGTGCACAGCGACTTTGTCAACTCGAAATTTGGGGCAGGGAATTACGAATTAGATGAGCCAATGGAGGGGGGCGTGTAACAGCGGAGGGCGTAACTGTGGGTATCAGAGGGTGTGTTATGTTTCGGGCTTTTATTGAATTTGCTCAAAGTGCTTGTTTGTCTGGCGTCTAAGTGGCTTAGCGATTGACTCCAATCGTTTGCAAGTGTGTGAGTGTTTGTTTGTATATATACATTAGCATTGTTTTTTTAGCTGTAACATACTTAAAAAGTCCCTTGCTAATTGGTATGCACTTAGCAGCGATAGTAACTGAGGAGATTGAACTAGCACTCAAATATTTATAGACTTTGTTAAAAACAAAAGGCAAAACTTTCAACTTTTTGGCCTAAATTGAATATGTAGGAGACTTGACTATAAGCTTTTGATTAGAATGCCAATCAAAATATAAATAAGTGAAGAGAAAATGGTCTGCTTGTGATTAATTAGGATCCATTAAATATTTCAACAAACGATTTTAGAAAACTATATTAAGAAAAAGTAACCTTGCAAGTGATAGAAATAGTTATAAATAGAGCATTATGAAAAATTCGAAATGCCATTAAGTCAATTTTAATTGCCAAACGTTCGCGTGCTCTCATTAAGTTTTATTTCGCTTTTTGCTATGTTTTTATTTTCACATAGTTTCCATTGGGCATTTGGTTCATTTAATTAAATTGCTAATTGTTAATTAATTAGTTGTTAACGCTGCGCGCAAAATTAATTAGGTGTGTTAAATGTGTGCTAATAATTGATTTAAATGCCAGCGCACGGCAAACAGAGCGTACGCGGCGAATGCGCAATAACTCTGGGCCGGAACGCATAGCTAATGCAATTGCCCATTGCCAATTGCACATTACCAATTGCCAATTGGCAATTGGCAATTGGAAATGCAAATGCGGAAAACGCAGCCACAATTATTGCAACGAGCTATTTGATTGGCATTTTCTCGGGCATTGCGCATACGCCACGTGACACCGCACAGGTCCCGCATTTCGATTTCATATTTTATTTGATTAGCTTCGAGTCGGGTTGCCCAAACAGTGGCCAGTTGCCAGTGGTCACGTCTGTGGTTAGCCGCACAGCATTCTGACCAGGAATTTGCCATCTGTGTGTGTGTGTTCAACAGCCCGATGGCCAAACACAAATGGCTAACTTTAATTATTGCATTTATATTGGAGAAGTTATTGCCATTTGCTTATGGTCAGCCATTATGTGGGTTAAGATACCCTATGAAAAAACAAAATAAGGTCTATTAGTACGCACTTTGATTTAAGCAGCTTTGAGTAAACTCCTTTTGAAATCTAAAATCGTGAACTTGCATCAAATAGTAATGTCCTGGGTTGTTATTATTTTAAATTAAGCTCTTCCTTACTTATTACCAAAATGTTACCCTGTAATCACTTTTACTTACTTTCCCTCTCACAATTTATAAATATAATTAATGTCTACACAGCAATAAAACTCTTTGTTAATAAATTCTTTGGCAAATCAACAAATGTTGGCTTCCAGCGGAGCTTGTGTCATTAACCATAAATTTGCCTCCCTTTTTTCCTTTGGCCAAATATGCGAATAATTAATCTTGCTGCGGTATGTGTGGTTAGTTGGAGCTGACTGTGAGATAAGGAGGGAGTTTCCAAATGTCAAATAATCAATATTTTTGTTATTTGTGTTTGGAATGTTTTTGTTAAGCTGCGGGCTATGCGAGTCAATTAATTAATCTATTTAAATGTTCTATTAATTGCATAATCTGATTGCAAAACAAGTTTTATTTGAAATAATTCATTGAAGCTGAAAAAAGTTAATATATTGCTAATTAAATTTGTGTTAAGCTCCGTTTGACAATTTTATACTATAACGTAGAAAGATTTATGTTACTTCCATTTCATTTTATAATTTATTCGCCAACTTTATTTCAGAACTTTTCATGCCACATTTTGTGCTACATATACATAAAATCCAGCCAAAAACCTTTTCCATTGCCTGCAGCTCAGCTCACATGCAAATGTGCATTGTGTGCATGTCCAAGGCAATGATGAGTGCTCATATTTCGTGTCGGCTCGAATCAAACCACGGTCGAGCTGGCAAAGTTGGCAAGAGAAGAAGTAAAGGACAAAAAAATGGAAAGGAAAAGAAAAATGCACTGACGAACGTCAAGTGTCAGGCCGCAAATGTCAGCAAGTGACAAGTCAAGCAGCAAGCGGGCAACCAGCCAAAACCTGTCACATGTCGCCATGTGATTTATGTGCAGCAGCAGCTGAGGAGAACGAACACCACGACTAACAGGACTAACAGGACTAACAGGAATCAGCAGGAGTCAGCAGGAACACCAGCAGCACTGATGGTGACCGCGGCGTTTAGCGTTGAGTGACAAACATTTCTAAGCCGAAAACGAGTGGGACGGCTAAATTGAAGAGAATGCTCAACGACTAGATACCCAGTACACTGAACTATAGAATATATAGTATTGTTAAGCTATATTTATATTTCCTAACTAGCTAAGGCAAAGCCGTATAAACATTAAACCTTAAACAGGTCAGAGAATGCTCAACAATTAGACACCCAGTTTTAATTTATTAACAGCTTATTAATATATTTATTAAATATAAGCTAAGGCTAGTCTATACTAGAAATCAAGGTTTAATTAGTTAGGCTACAAAACGAAGAAATTTAAAATTTATTAGGCTAGAGAATTTATTAGGCTACATAAATCTGGAGCGAAGGGCTAACTTCGGCAGTGCTGAATTTTGGTATTACCCTTGCAATTTTTAAGTATAAAGATATATATTTCTGTGACTTTCTACGCCCCATATATGTGGACTTATATTAATTTTTGATTCATTTGTAGAAGAGGTTTATATTAAGGTATTTCTTAATTTTCTCTCTCTACGTCTCTAGGTGTATAATTATTGATGATACGGCTTTTACCGATTTGCCACGCCTCTAATGAGTGTAGCAATATATACTATATCGGGTTTTCATGTCCATAAAAATATATGTTTTAAGTTTGGCTATATCAACTCAGCTCATCGAGCTGATCGAGAATATAACTAACTAACTAACTATTCAGAGATGCTTCCTTCTCTGCTTCGCAAACTTCGAACCAAAATTAATATGCCCTTTTTTAAAGGGTACAAATATTATATGGACATATTGCAATATATATACTAGTCGAAACTGGTCATACGCAAATTATTAACAAGGTGTAGACAGCATATTATAAAAGAAGAGTCAGCGTTACACAAATTCAATGCCCCTTGTAAAAAGTGGAATTTTACAAAGCTGAGAAACCAATTACAAAGTTTACCTAGTCACAAGACAACCATACATATGTACATCTACTTACAACAATCTACAGGGTATACAAAAACTATGTAGCATAGCTATTGCTCGGCAAAACTTTGTTTTGAGGTACTGCCTGCCATAAGCTGTAACTTTTGCCTTTGGTCCTCTGTTGCTCGTGTGGAGTGAAACGTTAATGATATTGCGTATACGCAACGTCAACCGCTGAAAAGTGCTGTATTCGCACAGGCGGCGCATTTTGATGTGCATTTAATTAGAATCAGTGCACAAAATGAATGCACCAGCAAAGTCTGTACTCCTGACTGTCAGTTATCTGTTGGCAACAGCTGCCGCCACTGAACGCACAGCTAATTTGAGAGAAATGTGAAATGCTATTTGCACAATAATTATAATTGAATATTCATATCGCTAAATGGCAGAGCAGCAGACGCTGAATACATGACAGGCATTTATGTCGTTAAGGGAAAATCAATACAACGATGGGCTAAATAAAATGGAAGCAAGCAGTAGAAGCTTACGCTCAACGTGGCCATGGCTCAATGTCAGTATCATGGCCAATAAACTTGAGATATATATAAATGTGTCGAGTACTCGGGCTGGGGCACACAATTTGCAACATTTACTTGACAATGGCATTGGCCGCACTTAAAAAACAGTCAAGGACGCTGATAAACTGCATTTAAGCCAAATGAAATATTGATGTGGCAAAAAGTTGTCGAGCTAACTTTTCGTTAACAGCCCTCAGTAATTTGGTTAAATTTATCAAGAGCCAACTGTCATTAATCGCTACTCGCAAATGCACTTTGAATATCCGTTAAGGAATCGTGTTTGCCAAAGTCACTGAAGCAACAATTTTCTTTGAACTTGCGATTCGACAAGTGCTTTTAAGAAATGTTCCTTTTAAGAAAAATTCCCAGTCTCAAGTTTTCACGCAGTTTCACATAAGCATTTAAACTTTTTTCCAAGACGAATAGCTCATAAAGCTAGTTACAGAAAGGGTCATAGGTTATGTTTCAAGTTTGTGAACCACTTGAAAGATGTGTCAAAAGTTTCTGACTGCTTATATTTAAGCTACATAAATTTAAGTACTGAACGGAGAACCTGGTTAGGAAGTGGCACCTAAATGGCTCAGCGCAATATCCTCTTAACCTACTCGAACAGGATAATGAAATCCGGTACGTAAGTTGGTTACATGCGTTGGGATACATTTAAGATGATAATCTCTTGTTATTTATTTCAAGAAAGTTTAAGCTAGAATACTTTCGGAAAGAGTTGAAAGGCATTTACTCAAATTGTTGGCCCCCACTACTTATAAAGGCTAACTACAGTTTTATCAATCAAACAAAAAGTTAAAACTATTTAAGGGAACAAGGGCTGATTGTTTATAGTGTGAATAAATAAACGAGCATTACTCTAGTATCTAGTTAAAATTCCTAATTTTATATTTTTCTCAACAACAGCTAACTTTATGAAATAAGTGCGTCCAAGTATCAGTTAGATGCACATCGTAAGCTGATAACGAGAAAAGTTGAGTTGAACTCTTGGCTGGGTCTCGGGAGATACAATTTATATGTTAAGCAACAAAATTGCATTAAAAATTACCATAAAATGAAATGCAACGGCGAAAACTCCAAATTTCAACGTTGACCGCATCGAGAGGACCCGACAGACGCAGTGCCGCGTGCCCCAACACGGAGAATCTGTCGTTTGTCTCGCACTCTCTCTTCCTTTGTTCCTTTTGCTTGGCAACGAGTCAGCATCCAAGCGCATTTGTATTCATTAAGGAATTTCCGCAAGTTTTTCAAGTTTTTTCCTGTTTGCCTGTCGCGCCGCTTCCTTGCGCCTGCCTTCCTTCTGACTCTGCTTCCTGCTCTCTTCTTCGGCGGCTCTTTAACCATTTTGCTTCTTGCACTTTTGCTTAACATTTGTTGCTTTGCGCCTTTCATGGTTCCGTTTCGCCTACCCAACCCCAAGCACAATCCGCAGCTGGCATGGTTGATTAAAATGTCAAATGCCGTGCATATTTTAAATGCCGTCGCGCCCCAGCGAGCATAAAGCACAGAAAATAAACCAAGACGAGGCCCAAATGAAAAAAAATGCGAGCAAAATGGCCAACAGCCCAAACGGGGCAATTAAGACATGACAAAAAAAAAAACAAGACATTACAATAGAGTTCAAAGCACCGAAGATTTAATACCCTGGCAAAATCAGAGTCAGATATATTTACATATTTGACAATTTATTCAAACAAAAATGAATTTTAGACAAATTCTAAAAGTAAAATAGAAAATAAAACGTTTTTCAACAGCTAGATGCCTGCCTTAATTTGAAATACCTAGTCTTTAACTTGTACAATAATAACTTGTAATATAACAACTATCTGCTCAAAAATGTAAAATATTTGTTAATAATTTTTGAGACAAATTTACACTTGGAATAATATTTTAATTTATTTTAAAAATTTTCTTCATTGTCCCTATTTTTATTTAAATTTATGCAGGCCCACAGCAAAGGCTTTAATTAATTACAATCCTCACAGCCTTTGAGCTATTTAAGTTACGAAGCACTCGACCCTAAGGACTTGTTTTATAGAAAACAAACAGAAGTGTGCTGACAGTACTCACACTTCCCACACACAATCTAACATACACACACACGCACCTGTCAACAGCTTTATCAGCAACCTTATAAAAATTATTATGTTAATAGCCAAGAAGCCCGCACCTCTTCCATTTGTCGAACCATTCAAATTTTAATTTACTTAAAGTTCTTTTTTTAAAACTAAAATGTTAAATCATTTATTTTCTTTCTTTACTTTTGTATATCTTTTTTGTCGTTTAGAAATTTGTTTTTTAAATTTACTCGCAAACTTTAATTACAACTAATTTTTTTACTGTCTTCATTATTTTTTGAACTTTTGCTTTGAACATTTGCAATTGCAAGCAATTAGTTGCGATTTTTTTTATAACAGCATGAAAAACTCAAGAGCTCGGTAGGAGCAAATATCAAAACTTCAGTCGGTTTCCATAGAAATTCTCTTGATATTCGATTTTAGCTTTCCACCTGCTGCCAACGCGCAGACAAAACACCAGACAAAAGCCAAAAAATTTTGCCGAGGGTAGAAAACTTAAACAATGAGCCAGAAAACTGCAACGAAGAAAAAAAATCTTTTCCTGCTTTGCTCCGGAGTTGACTACATTATTGCGGCCACGTGATTTATTAATGATCCACAGAAACGCGCTGTGAGTGCCTAAGAATGCGGCAAACTGCACGAGCAGAGCTTGCAGCTCTTCTTAAAGCTGCACTTGAAGCTAGACTTTAATTCAGATTTAGTTGTGAAGATTTGTGGAAGTGGGCAAGAGTTTCAAGTAGAATAATATTTATTTTTTCTCATTTTCAGCAAGCAAACATAAAGCTTTTAAAACTTACTTAAAGCTTCCTTTAATTTCCATGACATAAATATATTTCATACATATATCTTTATCGTTCTACTAAACAGTCCCTAAATTATCTTAACTGCAATTGCAGAAGTTTTCGTCATTATCCCCATTTGAATGCATACCTAAAAAGATACAGAAAAACATGGAAAAATTAGTAAAAACGAAATACAACTTACATTCATATTTTTAAGTCGCAAAAGCATAGAACTACAAAACAAACTAAAACTAAAACGAAAACTTTTGCAGAGACTTTCGTGAGATTGTTTCGCGAGACGCTTAAAAATGGCAAGCAATGGGTAAAGTTTTTCTTATCGAGTGTAAAAAACGTGGCACAGGCGAGAAAACAAATTGTTGTCATTATTATTGTTGCCCGAAGCTGCGCTGCGAATGGAGTTCTAGATAAACCCAACGATGTCGGCAAACCAGAACGACGAATACTAATTTCTACAACCAAACACGAGGAAGAGAAAAATTTGAGATTACTAAAATATATATAGAAAACAATTAAAGCGAAAGTTAAAGAAAGTTTAGCGTAAAATCAAGGCGCTGACTTTGACTTGTGGACATTCGGTTTGATATATGAAGCTCAAACGAATCACTCAAAATTTAATTGCCAGCCAAAGTAATTACCAAGCACAATGAGAATTAGCCAACAACAAGAGCAACAACAATATGGCGAATATCTCGCTCTAGATTAGGTTGCGCCGCACTCATAACTCATACGCCACGTTGACAGGCAGCGGCAAAGTTTGTGCTTTTGGCCAATTTAATGCAAGAATGCGTCACAAAAGTTCTATTTCGTGCAACAGCAAAAAAAGGCTGACAAAAAAATATTGAAAAGAGGTAGAGTAAGGTTTACCAACTGAATATACCCTGTTATTGGAGTAATATTTGTGCATTTAAAAATTCAAATGAGCTTTACAGCTATCAAAAAGTTATTGCTTGTAAAATCTTAAGATTCTGATTTATTTTATTTTTTTCCTTAAAGCTTGCTAGGAAAAGAGAATTATTTCAGAACATAATACTAAAAGCACTCTTTTATATAGATTTATTCAGCATACTAAGACCTTAGTCATAATTATTCTATGTAATCAAAAATTTGTTCAAAAGTTATAAAAATGTAATATAAGATAAGGCCAAGCCACTAAAAAGTTATCTATTTAAAGAAATCAAATAGCTATTGATAGTTGATAAAAGCATAATGTTTGTTACCTTAACTCCATCGCTTTTCTATATACCCTATACCCCCACTTAATTCACTTGCTTGCTGGGTATTTGAAAAGCTAAAACGTGCAAGATCATAAATCACTTGAAATATATGCGAACGCTGCTGATGTTGCGTGTGTTTGTGTGCGCCGGAAACACGTCAGCATGTTATGCACCGGAAGCTGATATACGTCAAGAGCTATGCAGCAGCTGCCAAGCCAAACCAAGTGAGCGAACTGTGTGTGTGTTGCATATAATGAGGCACTGATTGGTGCATGAGAAATTGCCATATAGAGTGGAGTCTCTCGTTAGGTTGCACGCTTTCTATGCTGATTATTTCAGCCAGAGCTAAGTAAATCAAACAAGTTGACACTTGGCCAGGGCACTTGGACCACATTTTGGCCGCATGCAACATGCAACTCATAACTTTGCCACTTTATGTGGCACTGGCGTCAAGAACTTAACCTGCATCCTGTTGCAGACGCCACATTACAGATGGCACTTTACCTACCAGCCGCGACAGCGCTGCTTAACCCATTACAATGTGCGACATTTTTCTTAAAACCCTTCCACCTGCCCCCGAACACAACCGCCTTCCTTTCTTATTATAGAACTTGCAACATTTTTCAAGAGGCAAGCGCTTTGCTTTCAGCTTGTCTGCCGTCGCTGCTCTTGCACTTTGCATAACTTTGTTGCATACTTCTGCGTGCGTCTTCTCTCTCTCTCTTTGCTGATGCCTGCTCGCTTGCACTCTGCCACATTATGCATTATAAATGCATAAACATTGTGCCTGGCGTTTACTTAATGCTGCCATAACTTGAACAACGCCAAGGGGGCTAAGAAACTAAAATAAAATATAATAAAATATACTCTGATAAGAATAAAAGTTTTCAATATTCTTTTCTTTTCTTAGAAAACTTGAGTTAAGTGTGAATGTTTGTTATGTTCGAGTGCTTTGCTGAAGATGATATGTGTACTTATTATGGGCACTATGATTCAATGGCATACAACGAACCTTATTTATGTATATACATATATATATATATATATATATATCTCTCCAAGTAGACTTATTTCAATACCTATCGATGGACAAGCCAATTATTTCAGTGTAAAAGCTCTTGAGTTATTCCCTTACTTAAGCTCATCAATTGTTCTTTAAGAGCAAACACTTTATAATAATATTTTGATAGCTCTTCATGAACACTTTCAAGTTGATGAAATTGAATAACAATTTGTCTAAATTCCCAGCTCAATTTTGTTCACATTGTTGCGGCCAAGTGAGCAGCTGCTAGTGACAACAAAAGCCAAGAAATAATGGCCGCAAGCTATGAACGCTAAAAGTCAAATACAGCCTGCGATATTTAAAACATATACTGTTATTTTATCTAAAAAAAAAGACAAATCAATTAATACAATCTTTCGACAGGCAACCAAAAGCAAACAAATTCAATCTTCATCAACTTGCATGTGGCGTATGCGTAATCTGACGGCTAATAAATATCACGCATACGTATAGAAGTCAATTTGCTTCAAAAATAACAAAGAAAAAACCAATTCCCAGACCATCAAGCTATCATGTCTCTAGGCCATACGCAGCCTAGACACGATTGGCTGCGTTGAACTAATTGTTCAGTTTTCTGTGCTGAATGAGTCAGGTAAGACAGGAGGAGCTGTGTGTAGGTCGCCAATTGGATTTGCAAGCAATTAAAATCGGATTAAAGCTGCTGATGCTGCGCGTGGCGCAATTTTTCCTTTTATATTGCATTTTGCCTCTTACTTCATTTTTGCACCGTTTCGTAATCTGAGTGTATTGCGTGGGTGGGGGATTTATTTACGAGTATGTCCCGACTTAGTTGTCTCTAGCTTGTTACACCCGTTTAATGCGCATTTACTGGGTAATTGTAGCAGCTTTGCAGGGCTTAAAGCGTAGCTTGCTTAAAAGCAGACGCGGAAAAAAGATGTTTACCCTACGATTGCCAGTTGCCTAGGCTAAATAAAATTCGTAATCCCCTTGAGTAGGTCTCTGTTTATTTGAAATAATGAAAATTGTATAAATTTTAATTTAATTAAATACAAATATCAACAAGTCAGAAGGATTCTATTTTGTACCATAAAAAAGCTAGCTGAAAGATACAAAACTTCTAAAATTATATGCTCTTTTTATCTTCCTGGCTTATTGCCATACGAGATAATTAGGTGCGAGAGAAATGCTTATGATAAATTGTTTCATATTTTAGCTTGATTTAAGAATCTCATTTATTGCCACTATTTTTATACCCTTGCAAAAAGGGTATATTAATTTTGGTCAGGAGTTTGCAACGCAGAGAAGGAAGCATCTCCGACCATATAAAGTATATTCTTGATCAGCAAGACGAGCTGAGTTGATATAGCCATGTCCGTCTGTCCGTCTGTCTGTCTGTCTGGATCAACGCAATCTCCTCCGAGACTATAAGAGCTACAGAGCTGAAATTTTGCACATAGGCTGGAATGTGCTGCAGGCATTGTATATCTCGGAATCATCCGGATCGGATGACTATATCCTATAGCTCCCATAGGACAGATCGGTTTTAAGAAATGTTTTAGTGGGATAACTTGGAAGTTATAAAAGTCAGGGACTTGAAATTCGAAATATATACTCCTGAGTTGCACCCAAATGCAAAAAGATATAGATTATATATCTACGCCCTTTGGGGGCGTGGCAAATCGGATAAAACTATATCTTCTATAGTTTTGAAGCTAGAGCATCCAAATTTGGAAAGTAATATACTTTTGGCCTTCCCTTCAGATTGATCAAAAAATTATATATCCACGCCTACTTGGGGCGTGGCAAATCGGGAAAGTCTATATAGTGCTTAACATAAATCCTTCAATATTTTGGATGCTGTTAAAGCCAGAGACTTGAAACTTAAAACATATATTTGTATCAACCACCCCTAGAAAAAAAGATAAAGAATATATATCTACGCCCATTAGGGCGTAGCAAATCGGAAAAAACTATATCTTCTACAATTTTACACCTAGAGTTGCAAAAATTGACACAGACGTTAGGCTTGACCGTTTTGACAAAATTATGAAAAATTATATATATCCGCCTCTTGGGGGCGTGGCAAATCGGAGAAAACTAAATCTTCCAAAGTCTTATAGATACAGCTTCAAAATTTGATATATAAGTTACTGTTGCCATGCTCAATAGATTGCCCAAAAATTATATATATCCAATTGTTGGGGGCGTGGCAAATCAGAGAAAACTATATCTATATCCTTTACAATTGCAAGGGTATTACCAAACTTCGGCATGGCCGAAGTTAGCCCATCCCTCTAGTTCTCTTTTTTTTTAATACTAAATTTTTTTTTCATTTATCTTTATTGATCAATTTATAGAAACGTAATCTTATCATTTAAGTAAAAAAAGTTGCCTAGCTTATATAATAATAGCTAAATTATATATTATTATTATTAAACGTCGTCTTGATTAACTATTCTTTAAGCAATTTCGACATGATCTTTCGCTTAAGCCAATGTTCTGCTGCCTAAATAAACCGAAATATCTGTTGAGAATTGCAACCAAACAAATCTCATTTTAAGCCAAACATAATAATGCACAACAAGCCTATGCTTTAACCCTACAGCTGCAACAATTAGGGGAGCTGTCATTATGCAACTAAGGTTACCTGAACAGGTGCACATTTGTGCATAATATGTGTGTAAGTGTGTGTGAGTGAGTGGCTGAAATAATTCGTAAACATGTGTGTAAGTCGGAATCGCATAATCGCATGTCAAGCTGAGCTACAGGCACGCACTCTAAATGGAGCTAACAATGTGTGTATGTGTGTGCGTGAGTATGTCAAAAGTGTAATTAATTACTAAATACGTGTGAGGAATGCATATGCACACAAACAACTGCCAACTGGCTAAACTGTGCGTTAACTAACATTCGCACTTCAGCAAGCAAATCCTTAGAGAAACTCGAGTAGTTGCCAGACGCTGTCTCAAGTGTGCGAGTGTGTGCGTGTGAGACTTACAATGATTATGTTGCAGCTGCCACGCCCATTGCACATTAGCTTTTCACACGCCTCTTCTCAAAATCTCTTAAATAACCAGTTGAAGTCTCGTAGCAAAAAGTTGCACTTATAAATGACCGTTGCTTAGTTATGATAGTCGGGCTACCTCTCTCTTTCTCTCTCTCGCTCTCTCTCTCTCACATACAACCTGTCTCTGTTAAACACCCGTTGTCCATCTCCTTACACCATATACCAGTCAGCACACTTAAGATAAATGTGAAAAGACATTCGAAATATGCTGGTAATTATTTTGTTGAATGGCCTTCAGGTTTTGTCGAGTGCGAAAATTTATTAGATAGCTTCTGGACTTCCCGGACAGTTATTAATGTGCAGGTTAGTTGGGCGACGCCCAGAGCCGTATCATATAAATGGCTCTAATGCCATAGTGCATCATAAACAGACCACGCCTCAATGATGTGGGTAGCAGGCAACCAAAAAAGCTAGCGTTATTTTTTTCAATTAATAAAAATGTAATTTATAAAAATGTTCTGAATTTATTTTAACAAAAGATTTCAACTCCTAATGAATGTGTCTAAAAATAAGCACCAAGACAGAAAATTAAAATTAATTGACTGCACGAATCTTAATTAAAATACAAATAAAGAGTCTGAATAAAATATGTATGTACGCGTAATAAAATAAATTCATATATATCGGTTTAAAGTCGTCAAAAATGTTATTTTTCAAATCTTTTTGCCTTTTCTTTTGTTATTTTCGCAGCGGAAAACTTCTTTAATTTCCATAGGACATATGACGTCTGTTATCTGTTATTACTTTTATATTATTATTTATAGCTTCAAATCGCTATCATTTGTTGTGCCGTTCACAAAATATGCAACAATATTTGAAAGACAAGATGAGAAGAAAACGAAAACTTGGCTAAATGTCAACAAGCGTCCGCGAAAACTTTTTCCACTTCGCATAAACTTTAAACGCGCAAAAATTCACAAAAAAAAATTTCTTCCTTGCACATTCTTTGGGTTCCTTTGTGGCGCGGCACAACTCTCGCTCTCTCTCTCTCTCGCTCTCTCTCTCTCTCTCTCTCTCTCTCTCTCTCTCTCTCTCTCTCTCTCTCTCTCTCTCTTTTCTGCCTTTCATCTCTTTGCCTTCAGTGCTGTCTTTGTCAGAGGCGAGCTTGTTAGCCATTTTTTCCCTTCTTTAGCCATGATGTCCCCACAAAACATGTAAACGTGTAAAAAGTGAAGCTTCCAATTTCTGCTCAAAGCGTTTGCACATGATTTAGCGCGTATTTCGAAGAGCATTGCGTGCTTTTTGGCTGCTGGTTTTTGCGGCCTTTTATACCCTGCAATCAAATATAACAAGGATATGATCTTACAGTTCTAATACAAATAAAGTATATTTTCGTTAGAAGTTGTTGATCCTCACAATTCTGCCAGGTAACCAGCTAACTCTACCTTATTCTTAATAATCTCAAAATTGTTAAGGCTATTCCGTAGAGCAATATGTTTCATTAAACACGATTCCCTGGAAATGCCAAGCAATGCCTGAGAGTTTAACCAAACATTGTTCAGTTATACAGAAGAAGAAGAAGTAAATGGGTTTCGCTTCTTTCAATTTCGGCTTAAGGTCAATATAAATACAAAATACACGGTATTTTCTAGACTATAATCTCAACTGTTTTCACATTTTTAGCTTGTTTTTCTTTTTGAATCCTGCTTACGTTATTTTTTTTTTTTTTCTTTTTAGTTGTTGTTTTGTACTTTCATACAGCTGTCAAACGCACACCTGCTTGTATATGTGTGCGACTTTGTGTATGTTGTATGTTTTTTTTATGCCGTCGTGACTTGAAATGTGTTTGAAATATGAAATTAATGCAATTTTGTGTTGGTCGCTTTCATTTAATTGCCTTAAAATGCCAAACTTTTTATTCCTGTTACAGCACAAGTTAAATGATATTTTTTTTGCGCAATTAATTCTTTTATAACTTGATGTGCTTGGATCAATACTTTTATCAAGTATTATTGAAAAGAAAAACCACAAATAAATAAACACTTAAGATTTTCAAATTATTATAACAATACTTGCATGAAAGTCGCAAAACCCTTTTTGCCCACAGCAGAACAGGTTGAAAAGTTTGTCAATTAATTTGATTGAAAATGTTATGCAATTAACATAAAAGTTGTTTCCCTACTCGATTTGCTGTTATCGCAAAGTGCTTTGTTGTAGCTGAAGGCCTGATTGTAATGGACAAGCTGACGATTATTATGATTGCACGACATTATGTCAATCACAATAATGTTGTTAGGGGGAAACCTTTCAAACCCCTAATGGCCAGAACAAAATGAAGGCTCGCAACAACAAAGCGAAAATGCTTTAATGCAAATTAATTCAAATTAAACTTTGCTTAGTTCATTAGGATACGAAAAGTAGTATTTGATTAATAAACAATCACTTTACTTTAACATAATCTTAAACTTACAGAGATCAATTGAAAACAGTTTTCTGTTAAATATTCCCGTTATGTGCGGGATCACATGAATTATAAGGTAAGAATGTTATTTTCACCACTATAAGTAACACTCCAGTATAAGTAAAAGTACCAATATAACTAAAAGTACCAATATAAGTAAAAGTACCAATATAAGTAAAAGTCCCAATATAAATAAAAATACCTATATAAGTAAAAGTACCAGTGTAAGTAAAATTACCAATATAATTAAAAGTACACATTTAAGTAAAAGTGCCGATATAAGTAAAAGTACCAATAAGTAAAAGTACCACTCTAAGTAAAATTACCAATATAAGTAAAAGTAACAATGTAAGTAAAAGTACCAATATAAATAAAAGTACCTATATAAGTAAAAGTACCAATATAAGTAAAAGTACCAATATAAGTAAAACTCCCAATATAAGTAAAACTCCCAATATAAGTAAAAATACCAATATAACTAAAAGTACCAATACAACTAAAAGTACCAATATAAGTGAAAGTACCAGTATAAGTAAAAGTAACAGTATAAGTAAACGTACCAATATAAGTCGAACTACGAATATAAGTACCAGCATAATTACCTGTGTAAGTAAAAGTACAAAGTATAAGTATCAGGGAAAGTCACAGTATCAGTACAAGTATCAGTCACATATTAAGATAAATGTCTGCCAATGCATACGTTAATTGCAACTCCGTTAAGCTCAGTCAAATCATTAAAATAACCTGAGTTTCAGACTTGTCTAAACAGCATGAGTTCTTTCCTTTTCGCATAATAGCAGTAGAATTATAGCCATAAAATGTTATCAACAATTCAGTGAAGCTCGCTCACTCTGTTAACACTCAACGTTTGATCAGTCTATTTTTTTTTAAAGTAACTAGCTTATTTTAAAGGTGCAGCTGAGACTTCCTAACATATTCAGTTGCTAAACTTTGCTCTGCAGTCTAAAAGCTCTGAACATAAAGTTAGCAACAAAACGTAGTAGCACTTTTGTTGCAGGTATTGACAGACATGAGAAAAAACTTAAAAAAGAAACCCATTTCGATATGGACTTTAGTTAATATTCCAGTAACACCTTGCAGATGCGAACCAAGCAAACTTGCAAATGGCAGCAAAAAGTCAGAAAAGGAAACTTTTGCACGCTCGTAAAATGCGAAACGTGTCTGAATTTCACTTTGTTATCGATGGCTACCCCTCTAGAAGGTAGGCAAGATGGGGTGCTGTCAAAACCTATGACATTTGATACAAACCACGGTGCAGTCTGTGGGGTAGGTTTTAGACATGGACTTTGAATAGAAAGCTAAAAGGCCTTCAAATAGAATGGCGCGTGTGCCCTATAAATGCGTCATTGGCTCATTAGTAAATGAACTGTAAATGGATTTCAAACCCTGTCAGAAGATATGAACCCTTGCTATGCGCGCACACACGCAAACACACACACACACATCCCAGCTTGAGTGGCAGCTGACTCTAGGCACAGCCCATTCAATTATCCCCTTGAGCAGCGGCTTTCAATGAATTTTGAGTTCGGCATTTGAAAATTATTCTGTGAAAATGGCCACGAGTCGAGGAATTTAGAATGATTTGAGTTGCCCTAAAAGGAATGTCAAAATGACAGCATGTTGCCTTGTGGTAGCCAGGATATTACGTTTTTCCATGCAAAGTTAATTAATCAGAAAATAAGAACGAACTTAAGTCTTTAGAAGGAAGAAAAAAAATTTTAAAATAATGCAAATATATATATAAGTAAAAATATTGTATGTAAATATAAATATAAATCGATATAATTATAATTATAGTATGGTGTTTAATAAATACTATGAAATATTTTAAGTCAATATATATAGAACATATAGGTTATATACAGGAATCAGAAAAAACAGTTCATTACAAACTCGAAAACTATAGTTCACTATTTTATAATTATTTATTATGTTGCTATTATAGCAACAAAAGAATCTTCATTTATACTTTGCGATCTCTTACTGTAATGATAAATAATATACAGAATTCATTATTTGTAAATTCTTTTTAACAAATTAAATATTACGATTACCTTTGCTGCTCACAGTTCGACAATGTTTTAGCTTCACTTCAATTATATCGAGAGCCTAACACCGCAAAATATTCATGCATAAGCAAAGGTCACAAATAGAATTCGTACTTTCACGGAACGAACAGCACAGAAATAGGATGAACAATGACCAGGAAGGTACCAAACCATTAAACACTTGGCATAACATACTATGCATACCACTTACTTGGAATCCAGTTGTTGACTGGACCCACCCTTTGTCTCAGGACTTGACAAATTTGCGTCATTGAAACTCGGAAATCGCACATACAAACTATTATTAATGATAATCACAGTAATCGCATTAGGAATAAACCAGACGCCGCTGCCCAATTACGCACAATAGGGGGCGTGGCCGAGGGACGACTTAAGTGTATATCGTGTATAGTTTGCTGTTAGGTAAGTGGGAACAATGTGTATTAATTAACAGCACACACACACGTATACACACACACATACACACTCATACAGACCATTACACAAAAGTTAAATCAATTAGAGCAACAGGGTCGGAATTATATAAGACAATGCACTGTAATTAAATCTCGAGATATTTGTTCAGAAGTTGCACAACAAATTATAATTAATATATAACTTTTAGCAAGTTCTCTTTTTGTAAGCTAATATCGCATTTATGTAATTTGTATTCTAAAGTGTTTCATTGTAAAGTGTGATAACGAAATATTTTTCCAATAAGGAATTTTACTTGAAATTGTTTTGAAATTAAAATAAGCTTTGATCATCGAATAATATTTTCAAATATTTGTTAGTTGATTTCTAGTTTCATTATTTTGTTTTCCTTATTATTTTACAATAATTTCAGAAAATACAGCCAATGAAAAAAAAATGCTGATAAATATGTACTGCATACTTTTAGGGGCAAGGTTTTTTTTTTTGCTGTTCGCGAGAGCTGGCGTTAAAAGTGGTTGGAGTTCCTTTCTGATATAGTTTTTTGGAAAATCTAATTATGGTCTGTTAACCAAGGATGCTGGAGTGATTTGCAACTATGGACAAAAATGGCAAGGGTCAACCGTGACTGATAGTTCTAGTTAAGTAAGCCTTATATTATTATTATCATTTTATTTGATAAACTGCATAAAATATTTTTAGACTTGAGTACTTAAAGCAATACAAGTGTATAGAAAACACGCTCTTATCTAATGTGAGCTCCGTCGTAACCCACACATACACTCAAGCATACATATAATTACGTTTAATATCTAAAAATTGACTGTGAACTTCATATGTCACATGTCTAATCAGGAGGAAGAGCGCTGACAAACACAATCAAAGCTCGTAAAGGGGAAAAGTTGTTCTTCTGACTGGCGCTATAGATAAAGCGCGAGTGGAAAATAAAACAGGAGCATAAAACGTGGCTTATTTTAAGTGCAGCACGACCTGGACCACCGACTGGTTTTTGTGGGTCCATTTGCGAAACGCGGACGCCTAACCTGATGCCATGTGCCGTTATTAACGCGCCAACGCATTCAATGAGCATTTCTAAGTGTGTGTGCGTGTGTGTGTGTGAGTTTGCGTGTGAGTGCGTGTGTGCATATAATGGCAAACATGTCACTGGATACACTTTTGGCCATAGCCAGCTTAATATTTGCTGCTACGTGTTGAACATGGAATTTAATTTCTTTGGTAATTAATTGCAATCGTGTTGGCATTACGTTTAATGTTCTAATTGGGCAAATAAGTGGGGGTGTCCATGGTTCTTCGAGTGTATGTATTTGTGTGTGTTTGTCAAATTGTTTGGCTTTGACTTTGGGTTTTATTTGACAAGTCAACGATGTTAATGAGAAATGCAATGCACGCTCAATTGATTTTATGATTTGCCTAATTGAAGTGTGATGCTGTGTGTGTATGTGTGTGTGTGTGTGGTGGGTGTGTGTATCTGTACGCTGCTAATATGTCATCAGTTCATTGTATTAATGGTTGGGACATCATATTGGTGGGAGAATTCAATTAATTTAGTTTCCCAATGAGCATAGCTTTCAATTTAATTGAATTAAGAGGAAAAGAACATTGAACAAAAGATATAATGAACTGGAAACTGAAGATAATAAGACTGGTGTGCGAAAATAATATATAACAATACATATCTTATCGATTTAATTGTTAAATCAAGCTTTAATTTAAGTAAATAAGTAATGGAGTGGAAATATTTAAGTTACGAATCTGAACTTCACTCTGTACAATCAGTTTTCATTATACATTCGACTCACTTTATATAGTACATGCTCTCCAGAAAAAATGTAGGGATCATAGGAAGAGGAAATACTTGGAAAAACTCACTTCAAATTTGAAAATAAGCTTACCTGTAACGAAAACAAAATACAGATAAAAGGAACTTTGTTAAAAACATTTTGTTTGTATAAGCAAAATAGAAGAAGAAAATATGGTACTCAAGGAAGAGGGGAAAACAGAAACTGCAAACGTGCAGCTGTCGCAAAATGAGAGCCGCACTAAAGCCTATTAGGAACAACAAGAGGATAAAACGGACGTTGGACCCTTAAAAAATGCTCGGCCGCAGGACAACGGGGCAATATTTGTGTAGGCGCTAAAACGCTTGACACGTTTGCAAGACACAAACACCAGGGGGCGCCACTCATTACAGCATACACTGAGGTAATTTACGTATTAAACGTTAAGGTCGCCGTCCCCAAATTAAAATGTAATTTCCGAAACTGACAAAAAGGGAAACTTTAAATGAAATGTCCCTGAAAAGGAAATGCGACTTAAACGAGTCATTAGACTGAAGTATTATAAACATACAATTTTTTTGAAAGTATTTAAGTTTCTTGCCACATGCATCTCAAGAAACAAAAAAACTACTCTTATTTCTTTAGTATATGCGATAAAGCTATACCAAATAATACCACCTATTAAAGCTTTTCTTATTTTAAGTACATATACAGTATTTACTCCACTATAATCAGTAGAGATAATATTTTCAATTTTCGTTCTCATACAGTTTTAATAAAACAGGAAGAGCATGTTGCTTAACTCTAAACTGATTTCTTTATATAGGAGTATAACTCATCCAACAACATGTGACAGAATCATTTAGTGCACTAACTTCCAGGAAAGTTTTTGAGTCAAGCATCAAAATATAGTACTAAGAATTATATATCATTATTTTATATAACTTCATTATAATATCATTATATTTTATGCCAGTCGTAAGCCAGCAGGCGTATAAAGTGTACTACATTTAAAAAAAACATGTACTTCTTTTTATTCAAATACGTATATTTTTTATTTATTTTAAAACGTGGCCCTGCACCAAATTAGCTACCTCTAAGATGTTCTTAAAGAAGAAAAATTAGTAGTGAGAACGGGAACGTGAGAGTACAACAGCAGCAGCTACTTTATGTTTCCTGGCCTGAGTTTTTCCTGCTGTGCCATGTCGGTTGACCGCAAATTAAATTAGAAGAAAAGCGAAACGAGAACGTAACAAAAATAACGAGTTGTAACAGCAACAACAGCAAAAATAACAAGTGGAACAAGCGGAAAAACCACAGGCATCCCAAATGCCAGGCATTACGGAAGCAGAACGACAACAGTCGAGCACCTAAAGTGGACCAGGCCAGAATTAAAACAATAGAGTCAAGAGAGAGAGAGGGGTGCTAGGGTAGCAAACAAGTTGGCAAGTCCGACATCCTTGAGCTTAGCAGGATAATTACGTAGCTGTAGGTACGTAAGCGCCGCTTACGTAAAACAGACAGTCGGCAGCTCTGTGATAGGTGAACCTTTCCTATAGGAGAAGAGGGTTGGGCTCTAATGCTCGATTAGCAATTATTTTTTTATTCCCAATGTTGCTTATTTTGTGCGCTAACCAGGACTTCAACTTTGCCAAGTACTTAAAAACTTAAGGTAGCAAAGTTTTTCTCTTTTTTTCCGAAAATGTTTGGGTATTTTTTCTTTTTCTTTGGGAGCGGTTGTTTCTATCTAATGGGCTGAAAGTTTTGTGCGGCAAGGCATGAAAAGGGTTTCGGAACTCTTGGGTTCTCTAAGAGGCTTACTTGAGAAGCCCCTCACACACAAAATTTATGCATATATATATATAATAGAGAATATAAAAAATCGTACATATTGATAACAAATGAATGCCAAAAGCGTATTAAGCTAATTAAACAAGAAGACCTAGGAGAACGAGCAGAAAACGTGTTTAATTATGGGGTAAATAATAAGTCAAGTGCTAGAAGAGGGTAGGTTAAATGAAGGCAAAGCCAAATTACGAAAAGGCGTCAAAAGTTTGAGAGCTGATTGCAGACTTGATCGAAATAACGGCAAAAATTGTTATGCTGTTTGTTATTTTTGTCAAATATGATGACAATTTTGGTTTTCATATTTTGAATGTTTTTTTGTTAGTAGAAATCATGATAAATGTATTCTGGGCATATGAGTAAAGAATACATTTTTGAAATGTCAAGTCTTAAGCATTTATGGTTTCTGAGATCATTTACTGAGTCAAGAGGGCGGACTTTTGCTTGTGAGAAATATTTTTCACTTATTATTTTTATCACAAATATTTCCTTATGAAGAGAATATTTTTAGAACCATTTAAACAAATATGTATTTTTTTTTAATGCATTCATTTGAAATTTAAAATAAACTAGAAACTAGAAGAATTTGTCCGGCATTTAGGCCGCTTTAAAAAATGGATTATTGTCGTTACAACAGCCAAGTTGTCAGATAATAAAAACACAAATATGCCAAGCCTAAAACAAACATAATGCACACACACACACACATACACACACAGTGCTGCCAACAACAATGACAGACAAAAACTAAATATCGCAATAATTTATGCTGGCGCCAAATCTGCGTCGCCGTCTCCAACTGTTCCATTCAGCATTCAAACTGAGGGAGTCCAAACGGGGGAGGGGGAATTCATTAAAATCAAATAAAAAGCTGCTAGAAAATCACAAGCGAAACAACAACGCGCACCATAATCAGACAATTGTGAAAAATGTGTTAAGCATATGCAAAATAAAAATAAAACAAAAAAAAAGATCAACAATAAAAATGCCACTAAACCTCAGGCTGACGATTCGAATCACAACAACAAAAAGCCGGCTCAGAATGTTGCGACAATGTCATTAATTTTGTTGCTATTATTTATTATTTTATTTATCATTTTGTTTATCTTTTTCATTATTTTATTTTATTTTATTTTCTGATTTGTCTTCTCTTGATGACAGCTCGAAATATGTTTGCAGCCTTAATAACCCCGATTGCAAATGACAATTTATCTCACGACTGCGATAGCTTCCATATGTGTGTATGATAACGAGAAAAAAAGGTAAGTGCGCCAGGACGACGAATAAGTACCCTTGAAAGCTTTATTTTCGAAAGAGTCTAAGAAGTTTTATAATAGAATATTTAAATACAAGGATTCATTTCCAAATACAGATATTTCCAAAATATTCTTTTTATTAAAATATAGATACGATAAAATAAAAAAATAGTTTAAATGTAAAGAGTATCCTAAATAACTAGTTAGGATATGATATTTTTTTAAAAAATAAAATAGTTATTCATCCAAAACTGATAGATAAAAAACATCTGATAGATAAAAACTGATAGATAAAAAACATCTGATAGATAAACATAGCTACATTTACTCGAATATATGGACCCATTTTGATCTATACGTTTCACATTTCATACAACATTTATATTACACTCTATAAGGGTATACAAATGTATTTGCGTGTAAGGTTATTCGATTTTCAGCAGGCGTTTGGTTTCTGTTCTTTTTTTCGTGTGGTCGGATCGGATCGCATCGGTTCTGCCTTCCTCACTTTGTTGAGAGCTGTTAATAAATCATTTCATTTATGGCAGCCACGCGGTCGCTGAATTATTGGCGACAATGTGGCAGCAACGGCTACTGCTGCCTGCCGCTGGCGCCGCAAAGTAAACAGGCGAAAGATATAAATGATAAAATTGTGGGCAATATATGATCACGTTGATTGCAACATGTGTCTCTCGTTCGCATGACTATGAACTTTTGTCAGCAAAAATATTCGAATTCGTTGGCACTACTTGCTTAATGAATACAAAGCTGTCATTTATCAAATAACATCTAATGATGTAGGCCTTTTGTAAAGCTCTTTCACTGTTCTTTGTATTTCATTAACTAGTCTGTATGCTTTAAAAATTGCATACAAAAAAACTTCTTGCCTTCAAATATATTTTCATTAGTTGCAAAGACAATTTAACACCCGAAATTTTCACAAATTATAACTTTATCCAATATACAATTATTTACTATATTATTTTTCAACTCAGTCACAGCATTTGTTGACGAAAGCTGCAATTAGCTGCCACAGCTACTGCTGTACATGCAGAACAATTTAAATATGGCAAGAAATTCCAGCTTTTAACTTTATTGTGTTACTTGCCAAACATAAAAACAATTGCAGTCACACATACATGCACAAATATTTAAATGCTTTTTATTTGTATACATATACATATGGCCCCGGTCATTATTACAATTTCAGC
Organism: Drosophila gaucha; assembly: GCA_035045545.1. Classification (NCBI taxonomy): domain Eukaryota; kingdom Metazoa; phylum Arthropoda; class Insecta; order Diptera; family Drosophilidae; genus Drosophila; species Drosophila gaucha. The sequence goes on from JAWNOY010000342.1 coordinate 2,386,374, forward strand.
ACTTGCACTCAACTTTGTACCCAAAAATAATCCCCATGACCAGCAGTCGAAAAAACAGGACAGACCCATGTAAGCTCCCCCAAAAAGAAAATTAACCAAAAAGACCGAAGAGCTGAATAAACCACACCAAAATCCATGCAACTGTATGTGTGAGTGTGTTTGTGTGTGTGTGTGTGTGTGGCAAGGCGTTAACAGCAAACCACACTTTGTGTAATGGTCTTTTGGGTGGTGCTAAGGAAATGCATATGCGGGCGCACATGCGACGTTTGTGTAATATCGTGTTGACTTTGCCAACAAGCACCCACATACAATTCTCTCTCTCTCTCTCCTTTTTTAAGTACTCGCATGCAACTGAATATGTGCATTGTTTGTTCACACACTCTCACACATACACACATAGACATCCGCCCACACACACACTTTGACCTACATGTCGGGTTTGGGCACGCACCACGTCTAGTTGCCAGGCTTGATTTTCATTTGAGCCGCATTTCCTTGTGGGCCAAAACGAACCCATTTTCTTTTGCAGCTCAACAAAATGGAGGTCATGGCTTCCGGTTATTACTTTCGTATATTTTTTTCATTCCTTTTTCAGCATTATTTCTCTTCTTTTTTTTAGTTAATGGAAATTATTCAAACTGCAACATTCTGGCAGAAGGCAACCAGACAGAACGGGGCAAACTACGATTTTCGACGGGCTGGAAAAATGCGCTCACTTGTAAAGAAAATATACTGCACTTTATGTTAGCCTTACGGGTATGTAAAAAAAAAATATATGAAGAAACAGTTGAATTTCAGTGGATTTAAGCGCAAACATTTGCCTGCTTTTTTGCTATGCAAATTGCAGAATCAGAAAAATAATGTGATGCATTTTATAGCTAACTATTTGTTTACAATAAGTAAGAACGCTCTAGTAAAGACTGCCCGACTAAGAGATCCCCTGAACGTTTGGTAGAAAAATAAACCTCAGTCTACAAGCTTACATGCCACCGGCTCTACTACGACGTCAAACTGCTTCATTTCACAGAGAGCACGCATTTCAATGTATGTGTGCACACACACACGCACACATATACATACACAAGCACGCGCGCCGCTTACTGCGTAGATGATATAGCGGCTGCGCTTGGGCTGCATTCTGGGCAGCATTATGTGAAATTCATTGTTGAATAACTTCGGTTCTAGATCTACTTTCTTAATGAAATTTTCAGGACATAATATTGACATCTAGAGGTGTATATATACGAAATCCCAACTCCCTAGTATTTGAAATACGTTTTTTCCACTTATGGGGCTAATGGGGGGTGGTATCCAAAATTTAAAAAGTTTATTATCTGTATTTACATCACAGCAACCTACATAGTCAATTTGGTGTCTCTAGGTATTATGGTCTAAAAGTTATAGCTTAAAAACAAAGTTAAAATATCGATTGTTATCGATAATAAGGAAATAGGATGAGTTATCGAAAAAAAGAAATAAACTTGTACTGCGTATGGTATACAAGAATATATATCTAAAATCTCAAATCTCTAGCTTTTGTGATTTACGAGATCACTGCGTTCATACGGACGGACAGACGGACGGACGGACAGACGGACAGACGGACAGACGGACAGACGGACATGGCTAGATCGACTCAGCTCGTCGTCCTGATCAAGAATATATATACTTTATGGGGTCTGCCACGCCTCCTTCTGCCTGTTACATACATTGTCACAAAACCATTATACCCTGAATTCCCATTTTCAATGGGTTCAGGGTATAAAAATGTAAAAGATATGCTCAAAAGAAAGAATCACGATAACGTTTTTAATCGTATCCGAAAAAACTATCGAAAAACTGAAACAAATTCGATACGCGCGCTATATAGGAGGAACTTCCTGTACAGTTTCAAGAGGCTAGCTCTTAAAAGTTTTGGGATCGACTCGCTAATACATACTCGCTAATACATCGACTCAGCTTGTCCTGATCAAGAATATATATATTTTATGGGGTCTGCCACGCCTCCGTCTGCCTGTTACATACCGTTAACAAAACTATTATACTCTCATTTCCCATTTTCAATGTTTTCAGGGCATACAAATATATAGCTGTTTAAGCTTTATGATTGACTGTATGACTGAATGATAGGCCGAATGTTAATATCCTAAAAATTAAATGATAGAAAATCGATAAAATAAATATGTGTTTCTTCATATATAGTATATATAAAGAGACTTTTAAGCTTCCTAATTTCTTGATTGATGATCTCCTTGGGAGTTCAAAACACGAACAATAAATATTGCGCATTTGATGGCTTTACGCTTATTTATATAACAACAAACAATGTTTATAGAAAATTCTGTGAAAATTAAATTGATTTCACGTTTGTTTAATCCAAAAGTCTCAATTAAAAAAATAAATTCTTGAGTAATGTTGGAAACTTTTTAAGAACCTGTTATATTGTATTAATTTTTTTGGTAGGAAGGAAAGTTTTTCTTGGTTTTTCATTCAAGGTATTAACGCATTCCATTTTCATTTCTAAAATAATGGGAACAAAACCTGACATTTAAGAGCCTTAAACATATTTGTATAAGTCTTTATTCATAACATTTAATTTTCAATGTAATTAAAACATTTTCGAGTTTTATGTTGTCTATAAAACAAACTGAGCTAACGCAATTGTCGCTCATAAGAGCAGCGGCTTAATTGAGTTGCGATTAAAACGGAAAATGTTGCACCTTTCTTATCAATGACACGTGGCAGGTAATACAATTAACCCATACGATGCTATAATTTGCCCCGACACGACCTTTACCTGCTGATAAGGTTGCTCCCTAGCCATAGGCATAGCCGTAGCTCGAGTCTTAGCCATGGTCTTTCGCCTGTCTGGCTGAGCGTTAAACTAATTTTCTACGACTGCACATTAAACGAAATTTTTGGGGGTAGTTGTCCCGTGCTACCCTGGTGAGCTGCTTGTGCCGTGGCAAAGGCAATTATGTATGTAGTTGTATATAAATATGGTATATGGCATGGATGCAGAGGGCGTGTGTAATCCCAAATGACGTCAAACTCAATCTTGGCCTGTGCCTTTATTAGAATATTCACACAAAAGCCTACCAAATTATGCAACAGAGCCCTTATCAATATTCATAACTTTGTTAAGGCGAATGTGTAAGAAGCTCGCGGCTAAACCTAACCATAAAATAGACGCAAAGATTTATGCTTAAAGTTGCAAAGAATTCAAGTTTTAAGTGCTCCAATATTCCCACAGTATATTGATAGGAAAATAGAAAAGGCAACTGCTTAAGAGAGGCCTTGTGGGGGTTGTTGTTAATTTAACGCTGTTTCAACTTTAATCTAAGCGCAGATAGACAAAAAAATGAAACACATTGAATCAGCATAAAATCCACATTATGAAAAGCCAAGCCGAAGCATTACGTAGACTTTTATTAAACTCGCAGCCGCCTTGGCTAAGCGCCAATAGAAATTTACCTGCCACACACACACACACAGAGACATCTCGACCCCGCCTTTGTGTCTGCTTGCCCATTTCGTAGTCTCATAAAATTAATAGCCAACGCCTGGTTTACTACCAAGTCGCAGAGCGGAAAAAGAAGAAAATTACGCCAAAAATTTGCCTAAACATTTTCTATTCTTTTTTCTCAAACTTGGGATAATTTCATAGTCCCTGGCGCTCCAACATTCTGATAGGCATCATAGCAAACTTTACGTTTCGGCAAATTCCAGCTGGCGCAGGCAGGCAGACACAAATTTCCAACGTGATTTCTGCTTAAAATATGGCCTAATATCAAGCGGCATTTGGCTAATTTAGTCGGCTGCCTCAACAGATTCCATAAGTGGCAGCATGTCATGAGAAAGATTTTTATCAGCCTTGTTCAGGGACACAAATTATGAAGCAGTCAGAAAGGACTGCGCGAAGGGGGCACTATGTTATAGACATGAGATAACTAATAGTAAAAGTAAATTACGCGGGAATAGAATTAACTAGAGGGAAGAGGCTAACTTCGGCCATTCCCTTGCAATTGTAGGGTATATAGATATAGTATTGTCTGGTTTGTCAAGAAGACATCAAGATTGACGTATCATTTTTGGATCTCTAAAATAAATTGTAAAATTGTAGAAGATACCGTTTTTACCGAATTGCCACGCCTCCAAGAGGCGGATATATATTATTTTAGGTCAAACAGTAACCTATGTATTCAGCTTTGGGGCTCTAGCTCTAAAACTTTAAGTTTCAAGTTTCCTAGTGGGCGTGAATATATAATTTTTTATCTATCTTAAGGTGAGGTCAACAGTACCTTAGTTTCCAAATTTGGATGTTCTAGCTCTCAAATATAGTTTTACCCGATTTGCCACACCTCCAAGCAATATACTATATATTTTTTTATGGGAATACACGAGTATATATTCAAAATCTTAGAGCTCAATAGCGCCGAAGTTTTCCCACCAAAATATTTATTAAGCCCGATCTGTCCAATGGGAGCTATAGGATATAGTAATTTGCTCCGGATAAATCGGAGATATACAATGCATGGAGGCTAAGTGCAAAATGTTGAGCACTTCTTTTTCGGAGAAGCTTTTTTCTATACTCGAAAAGCCAGACAGAAAACTACAATCCTATATTTTTTCTACAATAACCTCAAGTTTTGCCTGGAAGATTTGCTAAAAATCAACTGAACCGAAACTATAACCGGACCGACAACTTTCATTCTGTTGTTCGCAGCCCTGGTTTAAATAGTAAGAGCGAGAAAAAAAACCAGCTGAAATGCCGGCACTCAGCAGCGACTACTATGGACTCATTACTGCCCAGTACTTAAGTTCAGTGCGAACAGCAGCTGCACCTCCGCACATGGCAGGCATTTAGCAAAAATGGGGAAAGTAAATAAACAAGAGGAACAATTACAATGCTTATCGGCAATTAAAGACACGCCTCGCCCAACGGAAGCGAATACAGAAATGCAAAATGCAAACACTTCAACAAGTTGATGATGATATAAAGAACAAATTTAATGCGCTGCGCCAAAGTTCTAATCATCCACCGAAGAAAGAGAGAGAGAGGCAAAAAGGGAGAAACTAGGAAGCAAACTTATCGTTAATTGCAATACAAAATGCTGCCATGGGCGCACAATACAATTGCCTGGCTGTAATTGTTGCACTTTATGCAGTTTAACGCACAGCCAACTTTTCAATTGTTGCGACATTTTTATTGCGTAATTTATGCATCAGCATAGACTAAAAAGAAATAAGAGTTGTCTAGACTAAAAGATATCCTCTACTTTTATAATATATATTTCCATATGCCATCACGGATAGAGAGACAACTTAAAAGATTATGAATTTAATTGAAATTATTCAGATCTGACATTTGGATTGAGAGCTTGAGGCTTGAGAGACTATATTTTATTACCTTCACAAGATATGTACTGCATTGGGTATCTATAACTCATATATTAAATTAACTTTTGCTTGCTCTCAAACAGACTTCTATATGACTCGGTCTATAATAAACATATATCATAACAGACTTATTATGACTTTACTGTTATAAATAGAAATCATAAAATTGTAATACATTCTAATTGAAAGTAAATATAACATTAACTTAGATCAGTTAGGGTTTGCAGATAGTTTTGTGGCATTGAAAGAGATTAATTATACTTTATATAAACTTTATGATACTCCCATTCACAATCTCCATCTCTACAGGGTATAAGAAGTAAGGGAACAAGAACGTGTGACCGATCGCTCCGGGACTGGACGTGCACTAAACTGGCGACAAAAAGTTTTGCAACTTGGAATTATGTGCAGAACACACACACATTTACAAGCACATGCATACTCACACACACACTCTCACACACACAAATGACAGCCACAATTTAGTCATGAGTATGTCTTTGTGCGTTTGGTGACATTTTGAATTAAGTGTAGTTAATGTTGACAAACGTCAACATTATGAGGCTCGCCTGCCACAACAACAGCGCAGCAGCAGCAACAGCAGCAGAAAGTAGGAGATGAAGAACAATGCCCCACTGGCTCTAACCCACTCAGATGCCATACAATGTGCGACAAAGTGCGACAATGTGCGACACTGTGTGGGTCTCTTGGGGGCACATTGAAGTGGCATTAGGCGCTTGATTGATGAATGTTTAAGTGTTAGATTAAGATAATCGACATTTCAATAATAAAATATTCGAGAAATGGAAACGACGCTCGTTTAATACAACGGGGGCGGCATAAATTTCAATTCAGTGACGTGTGAAGTTGATTTAACGCATTAACGTGATGTTCAAATTGAAATATTTAGTTATATATATATATATAATATTCCTTGTAATTTAAGGGACTTAAGATATCATTTATTCACTGGATAACATTTTATTTGATTGAATTATTATAATGATTTGAATTATAATATTAGTAATAATCATACAGAAATGTACCTGAATACCTCAACACCTTTTCGAGTTTTAGTTACATTTATTATTTTTTTTATTTATGTATTTATTTATTGAATTATTTATTTATTCTTTTAGTTATTTATTTATTCATTCATTCATTCATTCATTCATTTATTTATTTATTTTTTTTGTTTTATTTTATTTTATTTAGCCTAAGGACGGATAAATTTTGTGTATTTTTAACAGTCATATAAAAAAGATCCTAAGATATCCAAATGTTCTATTTAGAGTATTGTTTTCTTTTTCAATTTTAAGCCGTTTACAGCTGTGTAACTTAGTTGTAAACAACTAAGTGAACACTTTGACTTTTTTGACACTGTTTCCCAGTTTTTTGTTTTCAAATGCTGACATAAATTTAAAAAAGAAATAGAATTTAAAATCTGTTTGCAAAATATGCATGTACAATTTAAATGCAATAGAAAACAATTGTCACATTAAAATGCATGTTGTTGTGGATGTTATTGTTATTGATGTTGTTTTTATCGTTGTTGTTGTTGTTATGCAATTTATGCGCTTAGTTGTTAATGCGAAGCCGGCGCCAAAAGCTACGCAAAAGCTGGACAAATATGCGACCAACGAGGCGTCAAGAACCCGTTGGAGAAATGCAAAATTTGCTTTGAATACATATACATATACATAAGCATACATATGTATGCATGTATGTATGTATATAAGTGAAATATATATAAAATAGAAACATTTCTAGGCGTCACGCGGCATTTGCGAGAGTTAGTGGAATGTTGAGGCCCTACTTGGCCCTGGCTGGGGCCAGCATTTAACATTCAGTCGTTTGTCGTCAGCAAATGCGGGTTGAAATAAAAAGGAGAAAAAGCTTTTGACAGACTGTGATATACCCTGGTGTTTTGTTTTTAGATACTTAAAAGAGAAGAGTCGCTGCATAGTTAAAAATGCATAGGTATAGTTGATAATACGCTTAAAAGAACAGAGTATCTTTATAATTTTATAGTAAAAACTAGACTAGAATATACCCTGTACCTATAACCTAGCGTGCCTATATACACATTTACAGAGAATATTTCAGACAAGTCTAGCTCTACCGGTTACACACCTTTAAACAAACCCAATATACCCTTTTTCAATGCCTGCAAGTCTTATAGAAAAGAGAAGAAAATAAATTAAAATTGGCATGGGCTGCCAATGAATTTTGCACTGGGGCAATGTCAATGCACTTTCCGTAGTCAAGCAAAAATAGACAACGACGGGAAAAGAGTGCGCAGTCGGAGAGAGAGTCGGAGCTAGAGATGTATTCAATCTGTCCGTCTAACTTCGAGTGGGCAAAACACTTAAATACTGAATGGGCAAATTGTGTGGAAATGCTTGTTAAGCAAAGGCAACTCAATTAGCTAGAAACGAAACGTTTTGAAACTTGATCAAAAAGAAATGAATAGAGAGCAGCAAACAAAAAATTGATTTAAGAAAAGCTCAGCTGGCGGCTGATTAGCCAAACAAGTGAGCAGACTAGCTATGCCTTACCCAACTGCTGAGTTTTAAATATCATAAAGCCCTTTAACAAAATTCCATTCAACAGCTTTAAGCCATATTTCGTATGCGTTAGACAGCTGCACAATTAGCTGGGCTCAGTGAAATTAACAATTTTTCGGATTTACAAGCAGAAGAACAATAGAGCAGAGCTCTTCAAGTTTTCAAAAGACATAAATCTAAGCGGAAAATATTGCGGCTGTACGTGAACGTGTAAAAAGCATTTATAAATTTTGGTCACGCCTTGATTTCCTGTTTTCAAAGTATTGACTACAACAACGCAACGACAACAACGTTCGTCAATTTCTATTAACACATTTTTTGGTTTGAGCCGCTGTCAAAACATTGCCACCTGCCGAGCGGAGGGGCAAGGCGAACTGGCCCAGCTAAGATGCCATTGATAAGACGGCTTCGGATTGGCCTGGCCTGGCCTTTGCCTGGTACGTGGCTATTGTGTTTGTGCCTTTGTCGCATCTGGGCGCCGGTTTATAATCCGCACGTATCCTGCCGCGGCTTAGCCTGCTTTGTTTCATTGATTTTTGTTGGCCTCCTTCAGCATCTTGGTGTGTGTCTGTGTGTAGGAGGTGTGTGTATTTTTAGCGCAACAACCACTCAACGACACTTTCAACTGAGATTTACCTGCGCCGCAAAGGCGTTAAGGTAGGAAGTTGTTATCGATTTTACATTTCATTGTTTCTCAAATCTAAAGGAAGATTTTTGAGGGCTTACATAATATTTTCTTATAAATATTCCAGATAGATGAATATACGTATTTCGCAATTTTAAAAGAAGCAGCACAATTGGAATGAAATAAATATATATATTGAAATATATTAATTGATCCTAAATCACGAATACTGGACTTCAGTCCAAGTAAAAATGAAAAAAAAAAGAAGCAAAATAAAAATTCTTTTTTATTCTTTCTGTCCTTGCATTAATGATTAAGAAACTTGCATTAATATTGTGCATTTATCCGTTTACACACACTTTCCCACATGGACATTATTCATTACCAAATAAAAATTGTTTGCAGCAGCTCAAAGCACTTGCATTTCACTTCTTCGTTTTTAAAATACTTTAATTAACAATAAAACTAAAAAAAATATAAAAAATCTAATATAGAAATTGTTAACTTGAAGTAACTTCGAAGATTGTAAGAAACATCCAGAGTAGATCTATTAACAGGATTGCAGGTGATTTTACACATATCGCTGTTTTGCCGTTCTCGTCTTAACTTGGATCTAATATTGTCGATTGACTAAAATGAACTAATAAGTGTTCGAAATACCAGAGCCTAACTAATTGCTCTGAATAATTAATGAACTAAATCGGTTAGCTCTGCCATTTAATATGAGTGCATATCCGAATAATTCAGTCGATTAACTGCAATCAACTTTTAGAGGGCCTCTAGAAAGCATTTATATACATTTTGTATGCAGCAAGCATGTATTAATTTTAGTTATTTATACCCTGAACATAATGAAAATAGAATTTCAGCGTATAACTGTTTTCTGAAAATGCATGTAACAGGCAGAAGAAAACGTGGCGTACCCTATAAAGTAAATATATTCTTGATCAGGACAAAGGCCTGAATCAATTTAGGCCTCTCCGCCTGTTAGTCCTCATGAACTACAAAACTTAGAGATTTCAAATATGTATCCTTGTATGCCACAAGCAGTACAATTTTATCTTTTCTTTTCGATAACGTCTCCTATTTGACTTGGTTTTAAAGCTATCATTTAAAGACCATAGAAGCTAGATTACAGATTTTTTTTAGATTTTAGATTCTTTCCCCATTGGCCCCAAAACTGAAAAGCTTATTTGAAGCAGTAAATATTTAGAAGCCGAAGCGCAGTCGCTTAATAAACTACGCCATAATCGTCGCGCATGCTTGCGTGTGCGTATATGTGTGTGTGAGTATAAGTGCGCAAAGGACACTATGTAAAAATACAAGATTTAAGCTATATTCTTTAAAACACCACCAAGGACTAAGTTCAATGGACCTCCCAGCCGGACATTCCCGACTAGACATTCCTACTTGATTAGCTTTTGAAATTGAATGGATTTTTATAGATTTTAAGATATTTATTTCAAGCAAACGACTTACAGCTATATTTAACACAAATCTAGGTCTCTATTGAATATTAATATAGCTGCATAGCATATAACTTACGTTCTAATAATTATTACCAATTAAATAAATTATATCATATATACGTTAGATACTTCCTCAATTAAGATGATATTATTATCAAGTTAAAGATTTTTTCAAGCTATATATTCTGTACTAGTCGCCATATCTGTTATTAAAAGAAATTCTCATTAAGCCAACAAAGATGACCCCGCAGTCAACCCCAATGCTGCGGCTGTGGCTGCGGCTCGTTAAGAATCTTGCCTGGTGGCCTTCAAGGAAACCACTGATAATAATAATAATAATAAAGCAGAAACCATCTATTGAAAAACATATTGTAGACTGAATGAAATGCCTTTGTATTGAGCAGAGAGCCAAGGGCTGTTGTTGCTGTTGTTGTTCTGGTTGCTGTTGTTGATTGTGTACTCTTAAAGTGCTGGCAAATATATTTGCATGAATAATGAAAATATCTATAAGGTAAACAAAATATTAAAAGAAACTAATATATAAATTAAGGAAAAAAATGGAAATTTGTAAAAATAAATTTTTATATTTCGCTTTATAGTTGTAACAAACAATTGTTTTGTGATACGTTGAATGGATTGCAGACACTCGAGTTTTTCTCAGACTTTTCTCTTTACACTTCTTATGTATAGCTGAAGATTATGTGTCTTAACTGAAGATAAATTTCCAGAAATTCTTTCGAAATGCTGTCCAACGTTAAGTGCAAGAGCTGAGTAGAAAGAAGCATCGCTTCCGTTTGGTTTCAGTTGCACTTTGGGCTACCGTGGCTACTGTGGCAACTCTTGATGCTAGTTGCAGACCGGGTGGCAGCTCTGTCCTCACACTTTGTCAACATGTGTTCAACATGATCACAAACAAGCCGACTATTACTAGACATCAACATAAACATTAGCAATCCCAAAACGCAAAACCGAACCCGAACAGCAGAAAAGAGCATTAACGGCTTTAAAATACCCTGTATAGCTTTCATTTTATTAAGATTGACCTATCCATATACACAAGTACATACATATACATATAAATCTATAGACGTATCATCTCATCTGTAATTCTACAGCTCCCTCTAAGATATTTTGTTTTTTTTAATGTCTTTAAATTGTAAAGCATTTTTATATCAAAACTGAAGCATTGAAATATTCTCGAAATTTATATACTGTATATGGAAACATCCACTCAGAATTATTGAATTCTGATTGTTATAAATAAAAAGTTACAAACTATTTCTTTTAATTTCTCAAAATTACAGGGTATGAAGAAAACAGAGCAGCAAATGCAATTAAAGCTAGAAGTAGAAGAGGCAATCGGGTATGAGAAGTTAGAGGGATTGCCGAGCTGAACTGCATTCGTTGTTGGGCTTTGGGCTTGGCCACTTGAGAGGCGCATGCTAAATATGCAAACACATTTTTGTAACATATTCCACAGATTCCCGACTGCATCTTAATGTGTGGCATTTCGTGGCACTCTAAGTGATATATAATAGGGCGTTGAAATTCAAGATTCGAGCATTTTCTATGCTCTATTCGAATGGATGCTCTATTGTTTCAGATGTGATGAATTGCTGGGCACTGTGCTGCCAAACTTTGATGCCTGCCACTTGGCAGCTGTTTGCGGCACATCGGTCAAGATGAAAGACGAGCAGCTATTGAACCATAACAGCAGCCAATCTGCCTATCTCCCTCTCTTGCTCGCTCTCACTCTCTCTCTCCGGCTGACTTCAATGGGTTAATACTATAAATATGCACATACATATATGTGCATATAGTAGTTGGTTCACACTATGACATTTAGCTGGCCCGTCTGCACGTCCGTCCATTGAACATGTCTGGGAGCATTATTTACGACTTCCGTGATGAATTTTCAGTGCCCACTTCTGCAATTGCCCCGCTCCCACCCTCTTCACCCTCTCTCTTTCAATCTTTCGCCCCTGGACGGACCACTGACATATGCAATCGGTATTCATAAAGTGCCTCGATTTTAAATATAAACCTCAGTGTGCGTATTTCCAATGCAATTCACGGCTCCGATGTCTGCGCTATGAATGTGAGGTTAAACTGAAAGAGAAGGAGAGTGAGGGAGAGAGAGAGACAGAGAAACAGCAGGCGACAGCTGTGCGGGCGGTCTAAGATATGTTTAAAGGTAAAACTATGGCACAGGTTTAGAGTGGGAGAATCTTAAGGATGTGTTAGAGGTAAGCGGAGAAAAAAGGTATGCGCTGCTCATAGAAAACACATACAACGGAATGGCAAACAGGATGAAAGTATTGCAATTGTGGACAGGAGTGAGTAGTTAAAGAAATAAGTCTATAAAAATTAAGCAAACATGAGTCTAAAAAAATTAAACTAATTTAGCTTTAATAAGCTTTTTTATTCAAGAAACTATGTTTGTATTAGCAAAGTTAATTGTTCAACAAAAGTAACATTATTAATTTGTATATATATATATATAAACTTGAAAATTGAAAATGACAGATGACTTAAGAAAACCAATCGCAGCAAAGAAACAACCAAACGGTGTTGCATTTTGAATATGGGTAAATTTGTGCAAATTTCTCAAAAATAGTCGCTTCCAAAACTATAAATTCAAATCGAGTTGTTTTCATCTGCTAACAAATAGTTATAACATCATATTATCGAGATTTTTCCACATATCTGGACTATAAATAAAGCATTAGAGTTATATTTATATATTTAAGTTTTCGCGAAATTTATTTTCAGTTTTCCCTAGAGCTTCTAAGCTTGTAATTTCAACTATTTCTCACAAACATTAATATCAAATGGATTTGCAACGTCAAAAGCTGGAAGAAAAAAAATCACTTAGCATAGAAATATGTTTCTTGACCCGCAAAAAACGAAACCAGTCATAAATCAAAAACAAATTATCCGCAAATAAAAAAAAATGAAAAAAAAATATAAATCATTAGGGATAATGTAATGCAAGTGACGTACAAAACATTTTGTTAATATTTTCAGCATATTTGGACGCCTGACCAAATGAAAAGATGATGAAAAACGAAAGAACATCAAAAACAAAACATGTTTCAGTCGATAACTTTGCTGTTTTCATCGTCAGTTTTTGTTCTTTTCTTTGTAGCTGCTGTCGTCGTTTCCACTCGAGCAATTAATACGTGAGCAAACTGGAAAATACTTCAAGCAGCGAGCTGTCAGCCAAGTGCAAAACAATGTTAGACCCTGATGTATTATACAGCTAAAGGAGAAGGCAGTGGGACAGTCAGAGGGAGAGCGAGACATATAGCGGGTGGCTTGGGGTTGAGAGCGAGATTTGAAACGGAGACATAAGCCATAAGCCATAAGACATTCATTCAATGTCGCGCCGACGTCTCGCGTAAGTCGATATCCCGAAAAAAATAATACTACCTCCTCTGCCCGCTCTTTCCGCTGCTTCCTCTTCGCAGGCCTCTTCTTCGTTTCTGCACTTAAGAGCAAAAACCATAACCATAAAATCGTATTATGTGTAGTTAGCAGTCGTATTGCAATTGCGAAATCCAAACACGCCTCTCACATTGTCACATCGAGCCCGGGTCTATATTTAGAAGTAGTTCCCTTTCCCAACTCCCTTCCCCGTTGTAATTATAATGCGTGCGATTCATGATGATAATGATGTTGATGTGCTTGATGATTATCAGAAAAAGAAGAAATATAACACATTTTCCACTGTATAATAAATTGTGAGACGGCTTTTCCTCAACATTATTATACTGTGGAAAATGTCTGCTCATACTTCAAGCAACCAAGCGGAAATCCTTTATCGTAACGCCCTCTCCTAAACATGCTTATATTCTACATATACTCATACATATATCATATAATATGCTACATTTTTGCAGCTCGTTAGATAGGCGACAAAATAAAGTTATTCATAGAATTGTTATTGTTGTTGGCATTGTTGGGACTCTTCTACCACAGAGCTAACTCATTGTTAGCCCGACTTTTTGTCTGTCTGTGTTTGGCTAGTTCGGTCTCGCTGACTGCCTGCCCTGGCTGACTAGGCGTCTAGTTGGTCAGCAAATTGTGTGTTAAACTTTTAATTGGATGCTCATTTGCAATTTATATATTTTTAAATATACTTGACAAATAGCAAAAAGTTTTCGTTGTCATTAAGGTTCATTGGAAACACCTAAAACTAAATTAATATGATCCTAAATAAAAATAAATCAAATTAGTAAATTATATATTTAGTTTAGAGAAAGTTAAATAAAAAGATTAGCGTTATCATTTAGTATAATTAATTTCATTTCAATTTTAATTGTTTCAATAGCTTGGTTAATATGCCAATATGATTTACCACAAAAGGTCGTTTGCATATTGCTATTCTTCTCTACTTCTATTATTTTTATATAGTTATTTTTATACCCTGAACCCAGCTGAAATGGTTGAGGGTATAATGGTTTTGTAGACATTATGTAACAGTCAGAAGGAGACGTGTGATATGTACGCCGCATCCTGTATACATTACTATTCAGGATGACGAGCTAGAGTCGAGTCTACGTATGTCTGTCTCGTCACGTCTGTCCGTTCGTCTTGTATGAACGACAGTGATATCGTAAACCACAAAACCTAAAGATTTGAAATTTTAGATATACTATTCATGTACACCATACGCAGTACAAGTTTATTTTTTCGATAACTCAGTCCTATTTTCTTGTATTATCAATACACCGATATTCGTAGGCTCACAACTGTAAAGACGCATTATAGGTAGAGATACCAAATTGACTATGTAGGTTTCTGTGGTGAAAATACAGATAATAAACATTTAAAATTTTGAATACTTCCCCCAGTAGCCCTTAAAGTATAAAAAAAACTTATTTCAAATGCTAGGGAGTTGGGATTTCGCATATATATGCACCTTTTTATGTCAATATTATGACCTGAAAATTACTTGTTCAGAAAGTCGATCTAGAACCGAAGTTATTTTAACAATCAGCCTACAAGCGCAACCTTTCAAATCATCTATACAGTGTAGTGGCGCGCGTGCTTGTGTATCTATATGTGTGCGCGAAGATGGTAATATGTATATATAAAAGATGTGAGCTAGATAGTTTAAAACACGGACTTGGTCTCGAGTCTCCTAAGTTGGGCAGACCCGGATTAGAACGTTCTTACTTGTTTAGAATTTTTTTTTGTGCCATTTTATTGCTTTTATTTACATTTTCTGGAAAATGGGATATAATGGTTTTGTATGAAAATATGTAACATGCAATACGCAGAAGGAAAAAGTGAAGCAGACTACATAAAGTACATGGAGCCAAGACCAGGACGACGAGCTTATTCGGTCTAATCTGTCCGCCCGTCCGTATGAACGGAGCGATCTTATAAACGCATCTTATCTCCTTATCGATAACAATCGATATAATTTTCTTTTTGAATCTAGAGACACTAAATTTTTAGGTTTCTGTAAAGAAAATACAGATAACAAATATTTCAGATTTTGGATACCTCTCCCCATTGCCCCCAAAACTAAAAGAAACATATTTCAAATAGAAGAGACTTGACATTTTGATAATATTATGTGCTGAAAATTTCATAAAGAAAAACTATCGTATCACTAGAAGTTATTTATACAATCCTCAAAAGTGCTGCACTGATGGATTATAATTTGTATACAAACTTTTCTTTAGCATTTTGTTATAGAATTACATTGAAAGTCTATCTAAAACATCTTATATACACCCAGATATTTGTGTATACTTATATTATCATCATTTATTTAAGTCTTTCTATATACAGAACAATCTGGATACATTATATTTTATATTTTCGGCACACATATTATTACCTCCGTCCACACTCTTTTATTTAACCTATCCCTATATTATTAGCCCATTAGCTAAATTGCCGCGCTGGCATGCAAAATATTTTAAATTGCCAAAAATAGTCCAATTAGGCGTGCCTTAAATGCACACAAAAACCTCACTAAAACATTTCCAATGAGAATTACAAATTGCTAATTGTATTTTGTAAAACATTTTGAATTGAATTCGTAATTGGCTATGCCTGAACATATTATTGGAAAAATTTGTAAAGGACAAAATTGCTGGCATAGAATATTTAAATTGTCAAATGGACTTCCCAAACACTTTTGCTAAAAATAAGATATCATATGGCAAATTGATTTAATTGGTTATATAATACCACCCAATTAGCCATATCCATTAGGCTGTGAAGTTTGCCCTCAACCTGACTTCGCAGGCAGGTATCCTACAGGTAACCTAAACTGTTATGCAGATGATGCCGCTGCCAAACGTTTGATCCTCTTTGATGAACTACCCCGAAAGGCAGAAAAAGGCAAAAATAACACACACACACACACACAAGAATATAGGCATCTATCTACCTGCATTGCCATTTAAGCTCATAAACGGCTATCAGCTTACATTGCTTTCAAAACATGAGACCGCCAGACATTTAATAATAACAAAAAAAACAATTGCTTTTTAACGACCTATCGATACCCTAACCTAATCAAATTGGATCTATATAATATGTAGGCTTTATATTTAGATATATTTATACAAATTTACAGTTTATAAATTTATAATTTATTTAAAAATGCAAATAAATAAAAATAATAATAAATAATAATCATGAGAGCTTTAAAGATAAATGTATGTTATTTTAAAACTTTTTCAATATTTGGAGGTTTACATTAAAGCATATTGCATTTAAATAAAACCTTAAACCTTTTCATTTCAATAAAAGCTCAAATATTTGTAAATTAAGCAAGGTAGTTTTATAAATATAAACAAAATATTAGAAAAGTAGCATGAAATTTAGATATTCCGTAATAAATTTTCTTTAAATAATCCAGAACAACTTTCTGAATGTTATGCTTTTAATCATATCGCTAAAAATAATATAGACCGGATAGGCGAAAAGCTCAAGTCGTGTTGAAATTAAATTTTCTAAAGATTTTACTTTTCAAAAGTCTGGTTTTCTCTGTTTATTAAATTCTTCAAGTCTTATCTCCAAGCGATTCGAATCTCTTTGTTGTAGTGTATAGAAGATACGCACACACACAACCCACAGACAGACTATAACCAGTTCTCGTACATGCACCAGACATTGGGCCCAGCCTTAAAAGCAACAACAAGAAACTGTCCGAAGCTATCTGAAAAGTTTTATCAAAAAAAAAAAGCTGAAGCTGAGCTCTGGACAGGGTCGAAGTCGGGCTTTTCGGCCAGTTGGCTAATTTGTGCCAGACCATATTATGAATTAACAGAGCTAGAGTGAAATGGTAATAGTCTCTCTCTCTCTTTTTCTCTCTATTCCGCTCGCACTAACGGCGTAAATATCAAAGATCTTTTGTGCACGAATTAACCTCAAATAGGCGTGAATAATGCGCGTTGATCTTTTTCAAAATCAGCTGTGCCCCCCATTGTCTTTTGGATTTGGGCTTTGAATCTCCTAAAAACAAAAAGCCGCAGCAATAATCTGAAATTCATGTGCCCCATTGTTAGAGCGGATGGTACCACATTAAAGTGCCGCTGACACGCGTCTTCTGGCTTATGACATGTGCGGTTTTTTTAAATGCCCCATGCCCTCTAGATGCTTCTCTTTCCACATTGCCGGCATCTTTTGCTTTTTGCCTGGTCTGGGCAAGTGCTTTTTTCTTATTTTTGTATCTCAGATTTGCTGATAGTTTAATTGGTTTCGACTTGATATAGTTCTCTTTGTTCACTTTTTCAGCCACCGGTTTTACGTTTCTGGTCGTTAGGATGAATATAAAGACATCACATGAGCAGCGCATTGATGGTAATTGGCTCGACAGTCCAGCTTTTAAAAAGCTTAAATTGAGAGTGTTAATTAATGGAATTCCAGAACAGGAAATAAATTGTTCTGCGGCTTGAATTTGTTGCGAATTACAAACAACTATATCTTGTACTTAACAAGTGACGTAATACAAGGCCACCAACACAGTCAAGTATAATGCGTGCATAAATTAAGCAAAGAAACTTGAGCACACGTTGAACATTAAGAAAGTTCATAAATCAAAGGTAGTCGTTGAGATTTCATTAGAAACACAATTTAAATTGATAAATTGACTATCTATGAGGTCGGAGTTTGTGGTTTCATTAGAAACTGTCGGATAAAACGATCGTTTAATTTTTCCAATCAATAAATCTTTGTGAAATAAGCAGTTAAGATTGTGAGAAACCAAAAAATTAAAACTTTAACGATTAAAGCAAACTTTTTTTAAAAGCAAATATTAATATTTAAAATATTTTTGGATGAGTTAAGAAAACTATGAAACTAGAAGATATTTTATTTACTTTATTATTTTTTTTTTTTGAATTTGTACATTATACATTTTAATGACAATTTATTTGCTTTTAAGTAATGAATTTTTCTTGAAGACCATCTTTTATGGCTACAGATTGTTGAATTAACGACTCTGTTTACATTATGTGCGGACATATCTCCCGTCGATGTGTTGGTCCGACACACTATTAAATTGATTAAAGTGGGCCGCACCTTGTACGAAAAACAAGAGCTCCAGTAGACAAATCCAACTGGGGCCATAAATTGTCGCGATCATAAACCAAATCTATGCTAATAAAATGTCTGAAAAAAAGATTAGGAAACCGAAACATTATGTACATTGGCTGCCGTTGATTTAAGAAGTTTTGATTTTTACGATCAATCAAATCGAGTTGCGTGTTTTTTAAGACCGTGCAGTACAAGTGTTTGCAGTTCCCTAATACAGCAATAAATTTGTAGTAAATATTGGAACCGCAGAGAGCGAAAATGAGAGAGAGAGAGAGACTTGAACTTTGCTGTAAGCGCAAGTATGTTAAAACAATAAAAAGAAAAACTTTATTTGTGGCCGGAAAACTAGAAAAGCAAAAAACAAAGCATTCGCTTTATGGACTCATGCTCACGCATATTTCAAAAGGAGAAATACTCGAACAAACACACTCCGGCATTTTATTGCCCAGGCCAATGTACTAAAAACAAACTCATAAATACTTGTAGTTTAACATTTCCAGTGGGTCAAACATTACGAAAACTTTAGCTCATAATTAACATGGGGTAAAAATATAACTCAAAGATCGACCAATAAATAAATTAAATTATTTTGAAAAATACGTGCCTAAATTAATACAAGCGGAACCCCAATTAGAGAGCTCGGTATTGTAATTTTTTTCTTAGCTTTGGGTAATTACATCGCTCCACTCCCGCATTTACAATGAAAACAACTCAAAACAACAGCAAAAATGTACAACAGCAACAACAAACGTTCGCATTTAATTAATGAGCTTTTTTATACCAAGACAACAATAATAAAAAATAATATAAATAAAAATATACAGCACGTTGAATTCTCTTTATTTTTTTCTATCAATTTTATTTACCCGGCTGTCGTTTACCGTCGTAGAAATTTGAATAAATGGAAATCGACGTAAATATAAAGGAACAGTCCGAAGTTGTGGCAGTTACCTAATGAATATTCAGAGTAAAAGTGTTCAATTTTGTTTGTTGGTTTTGTGTCTCTGATAAGTTTTTAACACTTTTTTTGTTGCGCTACAAAGCGCTTAGGTAGGGGCATTTCAATATCGAGTAGCAGTTGGTTAGAGTTAAATGTAATTTAAATAGAAATGGATAGCAAAACAAACGAGAACTTGGGACTTGAGTAAATAATTTTCCAATTGTCAAATTCAAAATAAGTAAATAATTTAAAGACATAACAAATCTTTTAAATGGAATAATATATATAAAAAAACAATGTAATTACAATATTTATAGTTCCATTAAATGAAGTTCAAGCATTTGAAAGCTGTTAAAGTTTTCATAGAGAGACATGAACACGCTCTGATTTACATAAATGCTAATATTAAGGGCTGTTAAGCTTTACTTTATGTTATAGCCACTTAACAGGCTAACATTATGTTAAATCTAGACTATGCTAAAAAATTAACTAGTAATTATTTAGTTGATTTAATGTTCAAGATTAAAAATTAAAAAAAAAAAATTTAAATTTATTGTAGATTTGATAAAGCGATTAAGCCATAACTTAAAGTATATAAAGCAGTAATGAAAATTAGTAAAGTTTTGACAAAGTTGGGGAAGTTTCAAGTGAGGAACTATCAACTTAGAAAGCACATTTGGATGACATTTGACACGAGGACTCACATATATTACCTTAAGCATACATAAAGTAAAAATGAACAAAGCGATTAATTGTGCTCAATATAAAGAGTCACATCTATACAGCTTTCCATATAATACAACAAAGTACAAAGTTCATATTATGATATAAATATAATGATATCATCAACTGCTAGCGAAAACAAAAATTGCAAAATAACATTAGCTCTTTTCTTAATCTCTCTTCAAATATATTAAAATTAAATATAGATAAACTATAGAATGCTGATTCATATAAATTGTATATATTAAAAACAATTCACTTAGCCCAGTTCTCAGCTTTTTTCAATCATATTAAACAACAGACACATTTTTAAACTGACATTCACCCTAATGTATTCATAAATAGAGCATGTTCTCAAATGTATATATACATATACATATATCCAGTGTTAATCATCACTAATCTTAAATGAGTGTAGCTCGAAACACATTTGTATAGTTCTCCCCCAAATAAATCTGCATTTAAGAGCAAATGCGTTGCAACAGAAATTAAATTTGGACACGCAATGCACCCACGCACTGCACGACTTTAATTTATTTCGCTACACTTTTCATTTGTCGTAACGCGTCGCTAATTAAGCTATTTTTGAAAGACATACATATATATATATATTATGGCTCAGCTGGGCGTGGCTCGTGTCTGCCACGTTGTCTCGCTAGAGAGGACACAAAAAGAAAAAGAACCACCACGACGGAGCATTCAAGATCGCGTGTTGCCCCAACTGGCAGCTGTACCCAATTAATGTCACTTTGCTCACCATTTCAATTTGCTATGTGTACTGAATATGAGCATAGAGGAATACTGGGATAACTCTACTAACGGACACATATTACTTTGACCAACGCCTTTTTTACTATTCAAAAAAAAACTCAGCTAAACATGCGTACTTCAGAGTGAATTAGAATAAAACAGTTTTTCTATTTAACTATTTGTTAAGCAAATGATACAATAATTTAATTAAAAATAAAATAAAAATATATTTTATATTAATAGCAAGTAAAAGATTATTTACAAATTTAAATAAATACTTTTTGAGCTGCTTCCCAACTTGTCGACTTGTATAAGTACAGATCAGATGGCTTAGCTGTTCATTCAAGCGACCATTCACTGTAACCGTATCTTGATGTGGGCGCACAAAACATGACTGTAAATTAGCTAACTGAAAAAATAGATCTATATTTAAGCTCATTTTTTGCGAAGTATGTAACCAAAATAGATTGTGTTGATAAGCATTGAATGTTGGCCAATTGAGGTGTCAAACGTCAACAATATCTAATATAAATACAACATTTTTATTTGACAGTGAACTCATTTTCCAAAATATCACGCGCACGCGCCCACAACATGCCATTAGATATATACTACATATATGCATGATATATATTCGGATATATAGCAATTTAGGCTAGACAGACGTTCGCATGTTTTTTTTTATTTATAAGCAACAAATATATTTGCTTAAATGGGGCATATTGAGCTTGTAAGGGCTATGCAAAGAGGGGTATTCCCCTAGCTTCCTTAGCTTGAGCATTAAGATTTAAGATTTAAGATTAAAAAATGTGTAATCTCTTTATAACTACGATAAAGGGAATAAATTGATTGAATGATCGAAAAGTGTCATCAAAAAACATGTATAAAATTATCGATAATTGTTATCGTAAATAAATTTTGAGCTTATGAAGTATAAACAAACACATAATGCAAAATGATTTTTATATAGATCATTATTATCTTTAACGTAGTCAATAAAGATAGCTCAAAACATCAGAAACAAATCGTAACCAGCAATTGTTATTATTTATCGATAATATTAAATTACGTTTGTTGATTTTTTCTAAAAAAAACGGGTAAGGATATATTTAAGTCGTCTTACAGCAAACAAAAATACTTTTAAGATCGAACGTGCGTCATAAAAGTGCATAAAACTCGCGCGCATTTCAAAATTTATGAGCTCGACTAATGAATTTATAGACGCTAATATTGGAGATGACCTGGCACGACGATCAATTGATAATACATACATATATGTCGATATATATTTATATATGTATATACACATATGTATATGTATTTGTAAATATATTTGTGTAGCTGTAATGTGAATGATGGCCCGCTGAGTTTAGAATTTATACGTTCCGGTGGCCGTCAAAAATGCTCTGTTTGGATGTTTTTATACTCGTACATATTGAGACCCAGTGCTCTCTGCCCGCTACCTCCTCATCTTAAGTTCATCATTTTTGATTTCGATTTCGACATATTTAATGCGTATCAATATCAGTTGTCATGTCAACAGTTCATTATGAGCTTATTTTTGATTCTACCATCGACATAGTAAAATATAAGTAAAAGTGTAATATACATTTGCATGAAACTGTGTTAAGCTTTTATTAAATCAGGGAATATTATAGTTATATATATACAAAATCTTAAAATGCACATTTAAGATTATTGATATATAAAGCAATAAAAAACAGTAAACAATCTATATTTAAACATTTGGAAAAGCTAAATCAAGTACGGTGAAACCTTTACTTAGCACACAGCTAAAAGGCCCAAAATAATCAAGATCAATGATAAGAAATAACAGACATTGAAAGGACACATACAAATTTTTAGACTTCTAATTAAATGTTCTTTGATATTAGGCATCCATTCTCAGCGCTTTCACTGTATTTTTATTTGAATATTTGGCCCAGTTTCAGGCACCTTTTAGAGAAGCTCTTCTGTATATCCCAAACAATTGAAAGTTTATGGCGTCAATAATTTCTTCAAACAACGCAAAAGAAGAACAACAAAAATTTCACATAAACAACAAACTGTTTTCTTGTATAGAAATAAAAAAACCCTCAAAAAATGTGAGAAACACTTTTCGATTTGTGTAATCCGCTAGAGAAACACAGAGGCTAATAAATTCTTGAGCTTAGCTAAAAACAAGTTATTCTCTTCTCTTTTTGGGCGAAACACTACGTAAATTCCAAGAATCGATTATGTCGCAAAAATTAAGTTTAATTAAATGCAAACAGCAATATAAATTATAAATTTTAACAGTTGCTAACTGATTTGCATTGGCGCCAAGCGGGAGACAAATTTATGGCGCTTACGTCAGAGGAATTTCGATGCTTATCGATTAACGAGCGATAACACTTACCTGATCTTGACAGAAATAGCCGAAACCGATGATGCCCGCTATGGCTAAAAATAGGCAAAACACAATAATTGTTCGTATTTTGGAGCGTGGTTCCATCTTTTTAATCTCATAAACACCGCTGGGTAGCAATAAAGCAAAATCACTATCAACTTGTACGGAAACGTTCTTATGCATATCCACGTTCATGTTCCATAGGGTCACATGAATTTCTAGTTTAACCTTTAGTTGGGCTTGCGTGCCAGCTAAAAATTCCAATCGCACAACACTCACGTAAGCAGCCCAACAAATGCCCAAACAACAATTGCCTCCCAGTCATTGTCCGATAAGAAGCAGCGCCACCTATCGCTCACATCTGGCGGATATTTGGATATTGATCGTGTGTTTAGCTGAAAAATACAATGAAATTTTTTTTAAAAATATGATCTTTTTATAAAACAAAAAATATATGCATTGCCATCTAATCTAAGTCGTTCGTAAGTAAGCAAAAAATTAAAAAACCTAGTAGGAGGATTTCAAATTAATTGACATACACACATATACGTAAAAAAATCTAGTAGGAGGATTTCAAATGAATTCAAAGCCTAATACTAGATTTTTTTTTAATTTTTTGCTTCTTTACGACCGACTTAGATTAGACAAGTGGCACATAATAATTTGTCTATTCTTATCTAGACGCGAACTTTAAACTAGCAATAGCAAACTATTCAATAAAATAAACAAGTCTTACAGTTGAGAGGCTTAAAAATCTGTATCTTAAGTGAGCTGATTTAAAAACATAGCTAAAAAATAGTTATATTTCCAGTTTTTATGACTTAAATTAGATATTGCATTAATTAAACCCATACTGGCTATAAACTGAAATAAATGGTAAATAAATCAAGTTAAGCTATTTGAACAGCTACAGTAGAGTTCATTTACTTTGTTAACTAACAAATCTGACTTTTTAAAATCAGTTCTTATATTTAAATTTTACATTTATTTGACAATTGATTACTGAATGGATTCTTTAAAAGAGCTTGATTCCAATCAGACATTTGTAAAGGGCATACGCGGAGATTTTAAAGCTGAATTTATTTTTATTTTGAATGGCTTAAGTAAATCTAGCTTTTTCAGCTATAACGAGCTAATAAGTTGGCTGCACAGACAGCTCATTTGTTGTATTTCCCTCTCTTTCTCGCTCGACGTTTCAAATTTGTGTCAGACAGTAGCTGATAAGATAGTAATAAAATAATTACATAAATGAAATTTATAAGCGTAAAACTGATAACTTAATTACCAATTTGTTTAAGTCGCAACAGTGAAAGCTTATACAAAAAAGACAACAAACAAGTGTCTAACCGAAAAGCCGGCCACACTTTACAGTTTGTTACCATAAGTTGAATTTAGAATCAAAATAATCGCAGTTCGATAAACAAATCAAAATAAGAATGTATACGCAAAGTGTAGGCACAGATAATAAGCATAAATCAAAGAAAAAATATACAGCAACAAAATTGGCACACTACAAATGGATGGAAACACGGGCAGTCTGTTTGCCGCCCAGACGACGTCATCTATAGTGGGCTGCTCTCAATTTCCGCCAAATGTAAAACATGTTTATAAGCATGTGTGTGTATATAAGTGTTTACAAATTGTTGTTGCTGCTGTTGTGCCAATAAACAGCAAGTAAATAAAATAAGTTGGCAGCTTGATGCTAACTGTAAGTTGCAAATGAACCGGCACATTGAAACAGCAATATTTACATTGCAAACTGAGCACGTTTCTACTTGAATTATATTGCACTAAATTGTTATTTGATTTAATTACTAAAATTTAAACAAAATTTGAGCTATTTAACATAACTGCTATATTAAGTGTCCCTATGAGGTTTTTAATTTTAAAAAATGCCCCTTTACTTAGAAGCAATCTTCATACATTATATATTGAGCACATCCCAATTAGAATTTAATTGCAAAAAGTAACGCAACATAAGAGCAACAACGTTTACATTGCAAATTAACAGCATTCTTATTTGCCACACATGCGTTTGCCAATTGGAGCACTGCTAATAATTGCCAAGTGCACAGTGGGCTAAGGTGCTAATGTTGCACGTGGTTATTTGGTTAACTAATAAATTAGCAACATTTAAATTACAGCTAACGTCCTCTAACGTCTTAAGTGGCCACACGCTGCGCCCAATGCAGCGCATGAGCCACAATAAACAATTGTGGTAAAATGCACAATTAAACAAATTATAAACATTACAACAGCACGCACGCAGGGTGCAAAACAAAAACAGAAGCAGCAGTCAAAGCGGAGACTGCAAAAACAGCTGTTCGCATTTGATTTGCTGCAACGAAGAAATTCGCTTCAATTTGTTGCATTATTAAATCAGTTGGAAATTCACTTACTTTAGCCCGTCCCACTCGAGCGCCTAATGTTTGTTAATAGTTGAACAGACCACTTTTGTTTATTTATTTACATTTTTTGTTGTATATTCTGACCGCTCATTTAGCGCGTCTTTTGCTTTGTGTCGGCCATTCGCCTTGAACAAAACGCGCTACACGACAAACACTCGCGTATTATTCACGCAAATAACACATCAAACTATACTTAGAGAGACGCGCAACACTTAAAATGTTCAACTATAAGGATATTTGTTTTATTATTTAACAATTGCACGCAAAATGTTTTAATATTCTGTTACAAAGACACGCGCGAACTCATTTAACACGTCCGTTTTCAGCAGCAGCGGCGGATAAACTGAGTAAAAGGAAAACAAATAGGCTTACTGTGGCGCTGCCAAGCTGTTTCGCTCACGCAGCTGTTATGTTACCTAACAGCGCAGTGTTATTGACAGCAACTTCTAACACTATCGATAACAATTAAAATAACATTTTAAGCAACATTCGCCTAGCTGGCAACGCCAAGCAGTGAGTTTTAAATCGAAAATTAAAATACGTTACGCGTAAAATTTGAAATGCGTGTTTTGATGCTGCTAAGTGCCGTTCTTGCAACTTTTTGTAACGCCAGCTACGATTACTTTCGCCTGCCACGATCCATCAAGCCGCAACACTATAACCTGCGAATCATGACACATCTAGAGGATCCCAAACGCCTCATCTTTACGGGAGACATCGAAATACAGCTGCGCATCTTTCAAACCACCAACAATATCACGTTGCATGCAGGCGTTGGCTTAAACATTGCTGAATGCAGCACTGGCCTGCAACTCGTAAAATATCATTGCAATGAGCTGATTGGAATCAAAAGTGTGCAGCGACAGCCGAAATATGACTTATATACATTGCATTTGGCGGAATATTTGCAGCGTGGGCAACGCTTTACGCTGCGGTTGAAATTCTGGTCAAGATTAAGGCAGACCATGTCGGGCTACTATGCCAGCTCGTATCAGGACGATGCGGACAACAGCAGCCTACAGTTTGTGATGGCCAAACATACCAGACCATATCTAATATCTCTAATATATTCAAATATATTTCATGATTTCAGATTCATGTCTGTGACGCAGTTCGAGCCGGCGGATGCCCGAAACGCTTTTCCCTGCTTCGATGAGCCCGATTTCAAGGCCACCTTCAATATAACACTGGGCCACCATGCCCAGTACAATGCGCTGAGCAATATGCCTCTGCTGGAAAGGATTCCCATGTAAGTATATGACGTAACTGGAGCCAGCGTAATGTGCTGTCCTCTAAGATTTGCAGATGCGAACGCGAGGGCTGGCTGTGGAGCATTTTCAAGCAAACGGAGGTGATGTCCACATATCTGGTGGCCTATAGCGTCAACGACTTTCAGGGCTATGTTTCACAGCATCACGAGTGTCGCGTCCACTTTACCACCTGGGCACGCGCCAGAGCCATTGAGCAGTGCCGCTATGCGTCTGAGGTGGGGCCAAGGATTTTGACCCAGTTCGAGGAGATGTTTGGCATCGATTATCCGCTGCCCAAAATGGATCAGCTGGCTGTGCCGGACTTCAGTGCGGGAGCCATGGAAAACTGGGGTCTGATCACGTACCGTGAGGCGGCATTGTTCTATGCCGAGGAGGCCTCCTCGCAGATGGACAAAAAGCATGTGGCCAATATTATTGCCCACGAGCTGGCACATCAGTGGTTTGGGAATTTGGTAACCATGGAATGGTGGAATGATCTCTGGCTAAATGAGGGTTTCGCCACATATATGGCCACGTTAGGCATTGAGAAGCTGTGCAGCCAATGGCATGTCTACGATGAGGAGATGCTGGACAATGTGCTGACCGTGCTCAATACGGATGCCTACTGCAATACCCGGCCCATCCATCAGCCAGTCACTCGAGCCAGTCAAATATCGGAGCTCTTCGATGCGATTACGTATCGCAAGGGTGCAGTTATCATACGCATGATGCACATGTTCATCGGGGACGTGGCCTTTCGACGGGGTATTCACTGTTATCTGCTAAAGCATGCCTATGCCAATGCCAAGCAGGAGGATTTGTGGCTGGCGCTGACAGACGCGGCGCATCAATGCGACAGCATGCCCCTCGATCTACAGGTGCAGGCCGTGATGGACACTTGGACGCTGCAGAAGGGCATACCCCTGATCCAGGTGCAGCGCCATTATCTAAAGAAAACCGCAACTGTTACCCAGAAACGATTTCTCACACTGGCCGAGGATCAGGCGTACAAGCGGCTGGAACGACCATTAGTCGAGGAACCCTGCTGGTTTGTGCCCATCAGCTATGCCACCGAGTGCTCTGCCAATTTCATTGCCAGCGGGCCGAGCGCCTGGCTACGCTGCACATCACAGCACGAGGCTGTGCCGCTGCTGCTGAAGCAGCTGCCAGGCGACGACGAGTGGCTGATTCTCAATGTCCAGGTGACGACGCCCTATCGCATCAACTATGACCCCGACAACTGGGAGCTGATCATCAAGGCGCTGCAAGGCAGCGATTATCAGCGCATCCATGTGATGAATCGCGCCCAGCTGCTGGACGATGCTATGGCTCTGGCCTGGACTGGCCTGTTGCACTATGACCTGGCCCTTGAGCTGCTGGCCTATGTGAAGCAGGAGCACGCGTACATGCCCTGGCGTGCAGCACTTGACCAGCTGAATAGCATCTATCGGATTATGCGCTACACTGACGATTTCGAAGAGTTTCAGGTGAGGATCTCTCCAATGCCGAATCCCAAATGTATTCTCAATAAACCTCTCCCTTAGCACTTTATGCATCATCTGCTGGCGGTCATTTACAATCAGCTGGACGGCATGCAGCAGGATAATGATAATCGTCATCATGTAGCCCACAAGACTTTGATTACCAAGTGGGCGTGTCGCCTTTCTCTAGAAGATTGCGTAGCGTGCGCCCTCCAGTATTATCATCGCTGGTTCATCTGCAGTAAGCCGGATGTCATGAATCCCGTGCCCGTCAATCTGCGCACCGTCGTCTACTGCACCGCCATGCGACATGGCGATGCCGAGGACTGGAATTTTCTGTGGCAAAGGTTTCGCAACACCTCGCTGGCCACCGAGCAGCGTCTGATCCTCCTCGCCCTGGGCTGCACACACCAGGTCTGTCTGCTGCAGCGCTATCTGCGGATCATCTACCACAAACAGTCCTTCATACGCAAACAGGATGCCTCGCTCGTCTTTGGCGCCATCGTTCGCAACGAGGTGGGCTTCCACGTGGCCAGGGATTTCTTTTTCCACAAGTTCAAGCTTCTGCTGAAGTAGTAAGTTTTTCGATTGGAGATGTAAACAAATTAATCATTTGGAGTGGGATTCGAGCAGTTGATTAGCTTTAAAATTTAAATCTATTTAACTCCGGGTTCGAATCGTTGACTCTTTCTAAAATTTAAACTTATTTAATTCGGGGTTCAAAGACTCAATTGATAAAAAAAAACTAGAGGGATGGGCTAACTTCGGCCATGCCGACGTTTGGTAATACCCTTGCAATTGCAAAGGATATAGATACAGTTTTTTCTGATTTGCCACGCCCCCAACAATTGGATATATATCATTTTTAGGCAATCTATTGAACAGATCAGCAGAAACCTATATATCAAACTTTG
Organism: Drosophila gaucha; assembly: GCA_035045545.1. NCBI lineage: Eukaryota > Metazoa > Arthropoda > Insecta > Diptera > Drosophilidae > Drosophila > Drosophila gaucha. The sequence continues at coordinate 2,415,855 of JAWNOY010000342.1, forward strand.
AAGCTGTACCTATAAAACTTTGGAAGATATAGTTTTCTCCGATTTGCCACTCCCCAATGAGGCCAATACATATAATTTTCCATAATATTGTCGAAACAGTCAAGCTTAACGTCTGTGTCAACTTTTGGAACTCTAGGTGTAAAATAGTAAAAGATGCAGTTTTTTTCGATTTGCCACGCCCCTAATAGGCGTAGATATATATTCTTTACCTTTCTATTTAGGAGTGGTTGATACAAATATATGTTTTAAGTTTCAAGTCTCTGGCTTTAACAGCATTCAAAATATTGAAGGATTTATGTTAAGCACTATGTAGACTTTCCCGATTTGCCACGCCCTAAGTAGGCATGGATATATAACTTTTCAATCTGAAGGGGAGGCCAAAAGTATATTACTTTCCAAATTTGGATGCTCTAGCTTCAAAACTGTAGAAGATTCAGTGTTACCCAATTTGCCACGCCCCCAAAGAGCGTTGCTATACACTCTATATATTTTTGTATGGGGGTGCAATTCAGGAGTAAATATTCCAAATTTGAAGTCTCTGACTTTAATTTCGTCGAAGTTATCCCACTAAAACTGATCTGTCCTATGGGAGCTATAGAATATAGTCGTCCGATCCTAGATATACAATGCCTGCAGCAGATTGAAGCCTATGTGCAAAATTTGCCTTTCCAGCGTTCCCCACTAATTTCGCTCTGTCTCTTATTCCCCAGTATAGTTCCAAAAAAATTTTAAAAATGAAAAGAAAATTAAAATTTAATCGTCATTTGCATCCCAGTTTCTGATATTCTTATCCTCATGAATAGGTTTAAGCCTTGTTAACAATTGTGAACTAATCTCATTTCTTTCTCTCTCGTTTTTTAACTTTACAGCTACCATTCGAGCACACGCGAATTGATTGGACTTCTCAACCTGATTGCCCAGCACAGCACCTCCGCGCAGGACTATCACCAGCTGAGGAAGTTCATCAATGACCATCATTTGGTGCTGCAGCAGAGCTCGTCGCGCAGCTTGCGGCGCGCCTTGGAGCAGGCGCAAGCGAATCGCCGCTGGAGGCAGCAAAAGCTGCCCGAGTTCGTAAGACAAATGGCCATGTGGAATTGTGACTGAGGGAATGTTTATTGTGAATGTTTTTTATTTGTCTCATATAATTTAATTATTTGTCGTATATTTCATTAGTATTAAACATTGAAAAAGCCCCAAGCTAAGCGCTAATATTAATCACAGAACATAAGACCCGTTGGAATTAGTTTGCATTGGCAGCACCACCACCGCCAGCACCACCACCACCTGCACCGCCAGAGAAGGCGGTGCTGGCATTGCCCGCACTGGCCGCAAAAAGTTTTCGCAGATTCTGCAGCATGCCCCACAGTACGGTTCCGGCCGTTCCCAGCGTTTCGAGCAGATCGAAGCCCGTGCTGTCGATCGCCTCCTCGCGGTCCTCCTCCGTCTCGATCGCCGGCGAGGTGTTGTTACTGTGCGGATGCGGCGCATGATGCACTCCACTATGCCCGATCAGCCGGTGCGTATTGTTGATCACATGCGTATTGTTAACCCCGCCCCCGCCCACAGCGTTCACCAGATGCTTGACCGGCTCCAGCACAGGGATGGCCAGCTTGATGCGATGCCAGGTGTCTGGCTGATCCGTGGTGCTCTCGTGCTGCTCACTGACCGGCTCCATCAGAGTCAACTCATCGTCCAACGTATTCCGTTCACTGGCCGGCGCATCATCCGTGTCCAGGCTATTGTTGCTGGGTCCTTGCAACTGCAACAGGCTGCCGAACAGCTGTTGCACGTGCACCGAATTGACGGCCTCCGCCTCGTTACGCTCGAAATCGAATTCTGCGTGAGGGGCGGCGCCACGCCTCGAATTCACAAAGCTCACAATATGCTTGTTGCCGCCACTAGTGGGCGTGGCAGCGTCGAGTGAAGGCGCAAGTGAGGGCAAGCTGCTGCTGCTGCTGGACGCTGGCTTCGCCGTCGCCAACGCCGTCAGCAACCACACGAACTGCATAAAAACGATAGAAGACAATTAATATTTTCTGATATATCAAATACATATTTTCTAGATGAATTCGAATTAGCGATTCCATATGCAAATTCAAACGCATTTGGGCACACGCGACTAGCGTTAATTAGATGGCTTTGATTCGCCTAAGGAACATTCAAATGATTCAATTATGCCCTACAAAATATATTCAAGGTCTTCAAAAATGGCAGCTAACAAGCTTCAAATTGGGCAATGATTGACTAAAAGGGAAGCTGGTCTTAAGATTCTATGGAAACAGTGTAATAATTCATAAGCTACTTAGTATTAGTATGGAACTCTTCAAAATTAATCTTTAATGTTTCAATACTGTTAATTATATTATAAATTAAAATAGTGTTACTTTGTTGTTATATTTATAATTATTTTAATTTAAATTGTTTTTTTGTAATTATAAGAAAAATAAAAATATTATTAAAAAAAAAGATCTTTAATAAAGCAAAAAAAAAATGTTCCAAGCGAATAATACTGTATTAGTTCCTTGAAACATTGCTATTTCTTATACTTAATTTACATATATTATAATATAATACATATTTGATTTATTTCTATGAGTTCAATCAATATAAATATACTACAATTTCTTATAATTAATATATTTTTTTTTCGTGTATATTCTTTTTATGTCCTGAACCCATTGAAAATGGAAAATTAGGATATAATGGTTTTGCAAAAAAATGTAACTGGCAGAAGGAGGCGTGGCAGACCCCACAAAGTATATATATTCTTGATTAGGGCGACGAGCTGAGTCGATTTAGCCCTGTCCGTCTGTCTGTCCGTTTGTCTGTCCGTATGTATGAAAGCGTCGATCTCAGAACCTGTAAGAGCTAGAGATTTTAAATTTTGCACGAAGGTTAATATATACAGTGCGCATATCAAGTTTGTTTTAGATATTTGATAACTCTTTCCGTTTCCATGATGTCGATTAAAAACATTATCGAGATTCAGGTTTTTAAGCATATCTTTTACTTTTTATTTTCTTTTTTTTTAAGTAAAATCGGATTTGCAAAAAAATAAAAGAATTCAATGCTACAAATTTGACCAAAATTCCGTTGAGTAACACTGAAGTTAATCAACAACGCAGTAATCGGCGCGAGTGCCTGTGTGTGCATGTGTATATGTGTCCGTGTATATGTACGCGGAGGGGGTTATATGTATAGATAGAAGATGTAAACTATGTTGTTTAAAACATCAACTCGGACTTGGTTCAGGGGATTTCTTAGTCTTATATTATTGTATAATAATTACGAAATTTAAATATAAAAAAATATTAAATATAAGAAATTTTTCTACTTCCATATTATATTTCTCCTATAGGAACAATTGGCAGATTAGTCTAATAACTAAATATCTGCAATAGTACTTAAAACATTTTTTGTCATTTTTAATAATTTTCTATAATTTATTCAAATTTCAGGGACTAGTCACTGAACAATTTGTAAATATTTCAAAAATATGGTGAGCTGAATGTCAAAGACAGAAGCATGCTGACGACATATTATATATATATATACAGTATACATACATCTATTATATATGTCACTTATCTATCGTATATATTCCGTTTTCTTAAATATTTAACAATTTAATATTAAATAATTTTTTTGTGGCGCGCTTACATGCAGAAAACCCAGAAGACATCTGGCACTGTATGTGGAGCTAGACAATCGCGACATTGTCAATGTTATATAATCTATAACTATATTATTCGAATTGAAATTGAAAGCGCCAGCGAAGCGCTTACAACGACAACTGAGCACTGACTGATTGACTGACTGACTGACTCAGTGGGGCCAACAGAGGCGGCCCAAAAATAAAAATATAAAAATATATAAATCTGAAGGTAGCCAATAAACAATTAATTGATATGCAAGAAGTGTGCCAACAATTGTTGTACCTAAAATTGAAATTAATGTGTTTAAGAGAGCTCCATAGCTATTGCCATTTAAATCGAGAACTCTTTTATGCTCTAGCTCTCTCTGTCTCTCTCTATTTCTTTAATACCAAAATTGTGAACAAAACAGAATATTTTAAAAAAATTGTTACTGCTTCACATCGTAGTGGGCGTATTTTGGCCAGTGAGAAGAAACTTTTAAACAATTTCTATAATATTCTATTCTTCGCTTACATCTCTTCGAGAAAACATTAAAAATATTTTTAAATAAAACATATATAAACTAATTCGAAATTCTAAATTTATTCTGTAATGTTCTAATCACTTAGATAATAAATACAATTTCAAGGCTTTTGGTAAATGTTTACGGTTTTGGTAAATGTTTATTAATATTTGCACGAACTGATTGCAATCTTGTGCGTTTCGTTTATCAGACGCAATTTGAAATAATCGATCGAAGTATGCGTGTCTTTGGCAAAATTACCCATTTGTTGCACGTGAGTAGATCATGAAATATTGGCTGCCAATACTTGAGGAATATTCACTTCAAATACTAAGTGCCTTAGTCATATGGCTAATGCAACGGATTCGTATTTGTACCCTAGTGAGAAGTTTGCGCGCACAGAAGGTAGCTTCTCCGACTATATAAAGTACATGCATTCGTACATGTGACGGGCTGAGTTGATATACCCATGTCCGTTTGTCTGTCTGTCTTTCCGTCCGCCTGTGTGGATCAACGGAATCTGCTCCTAGATTAGAGACCTGAAATTTTGCACATATGAGACTTCCTGCTGTAGGCATTGTATATAATCATCCAGATCGGATGACTATATCCTACATCTCCCATAGATTGGTTTTAAGAAATGTTTTATGTTGAATTTTGAGTATATGCTCGGGAATGCCACCCACATATGTACAACGACATAAAGTGTAAATAGCTGGACCCTTAGAGAGCGTGCCTTCTCCCCTTGAGACATCAAGTTTGGAATATACACCCATGTATCCCACTCACATACCAAAATATATAGTATATATATGTGCGTTGGGGGCGTGGCAAATCGAATAAAAATATATATATATACTACAGTTTATGAGCTAGAACATCCAAATTTGAAAAGAAAGCTACTTTTGACCTACCCTTAAGATCGATCTATCTAGTGTCTATCTAGTGTTTAACACAAGTCCTCTAACATTTTGGGCGCTGTTTGAGCTAGAGACACTTAAAACATATATTTGTATTAACCATCCCCCTAGCAAAAACATAGGATATGTAGCTACGCTCATAAGGGGCGGGTAAAAACTGTGTCTTTTACAATTTTACACCTAGAGACCAAAATATAGATATCTTAAGCACGACTGCTTCGACAAAATTATAAAAAATAATATACATCCGTCTCCTTGGGGCGTAGCAAATATATCTTCCAAAGTTGTACAGCTAAAATTTCAAGTCTCTCTCTTATAACGCTCAAAATATTATTGGATTTATACAAACTATATATATATTCCCGATTTGGCACACCCCCAGGGGCGTGGGTATATAACTTTTTAATATAACTTTAGGGAAGGTCAACAGTAAGCCACATGCCAAATTTGGATGCTCTAGCTTCAAAACTGTGGGAGATATAGTTTTATCCGATTTGCCACGCCCACAATGGGCGTAGATATATAAACTATATATTTTAGTATATATTCTAAATCCCAGTTCTTAGACTGCAATATTGACGAAAATAACAGCGTTTTAGTCTTAATAGATATAGCATTTCCCGATTTGCCACGCCCCGCGTTCATGCAGACAGACGGACAGACAGCAAGACGGATATTGCACAAATCCAATATACTCTTTTTCCCTTTGGGAACAGAGTATAATAATATACATCCGTCTCCTTGGGGCGTAGCAAATATATCTTCCAAAAATGTACAGCTAAAGCCCTTAAAAGTTGGCATATGTCAATAGATTAACTAAAAATCTTCTACAATTTTACACATAGAAACTCAGAAAGGATCACATATGTCAATCTTGATCTATTCTTGGAAAATCAGAAAACTATATCTTTATCATTTACCATTGCAAGGGTTTTCCCAATCTTCGGCATGGTCGAAATTAGCCTATCTTTCTAGTTTAGAATAGAATACTTTAAGTCTAGATAAGCCGTTCCCCATCTACTGACATAATAGGTCAAAAAGAAGCCAAGAGATAAAGGACTAAAATTGAGAGATGAGCTTTAATTTGTTTAATTGTCTTAGTTTCAAAAAGAAATGGTCTAAGCAGATTCAAAAATAGTAATCAAAAATGAAATCAATAACCGATTGGATTTCGATTGCTAGTGTTATCGATAAAAACTAAGTAATAACTAATCTAAAATATATATCAGCCGATAATAACCTTATCGAGAACACCAACATGAAAAACAAATAAATTTGGAAAAAAAACGCATCAAAGTAGGCTTGGGGAAATCATTAAACAATTTTTGGACCTGGCTGTAGCTAATGGAATTCATATTCAGTCAGCTTCTATACGCCAAACAATAAACACTACTTTTTTTTGTTTACATTTTTTTTTTTTGTCTAAATTTCAAGTGTAACCCCCTTTTATTGACGTGCTAAATTCAAAATTCTGAAGTAAAGAAAAAAAAAAGTATTAAACAAATTGAACACGTATGGCGACATATCTTTCACAGATCTCTCGATGTTTGAGCTATCATGCGCCCATCTGTAGACCTCACCGTCTGCTCCATGGCAGCTGCAAGCAATGGAAGAAGATCTGCTCGAACTGCGTCTATTGGCATCCGACGTCGTCGTCGCAACTGGTCGAGCTGCTGCCATCAATGCCAACGATGATTCACGTCCAGCTCTATTCGCAGCGTTCGTCGAGTGTGTTTACCCCACACACGAATGTCGATATGCTGCGCAAACGGATCAGTTTTAGTGGAACGCCAACAGACAGCGAGGCCCCCGAGTCGGCATCCAATGTGGTGCCTGTCGGCATCATAATGCCAGAGACCAAGGATGGTAGGCAATTGAAGATCGTAATTGTGCCGCTGGATTTGGCCAATCAGGATATTGAGAGCCTGCGCAATACGCTAGAAGCGCTCAATCAACTGCGCAAGCATGCCAGAGAGATCGATGAGTTTACCACCAGCATGATCGAGGACCTTAACAACGAGGAAGCGACGAAGGCCAGCGATGAGCTGTCAGCCAGTCAAAAAGTCAGTTTCTTTGAAGGCTACGTGCAAGGTGTCGATAGTGTCTTAAATGAAGATGCTGCCGGAGTTGTTGTCACTGAAGCCAGCGAGGCTAACGTGATGACAGCCGAGGCTCAGAAGGTAACAGCCGAGGCTCAGAAGGTAACAGCCGAGGTTCAGAGGGGGACTACCGAGGCTCAGAAGGGGACAGCCGAGACTCAGAGGGGAACAGCCGAGGCTCAAAAGGTGACGAGCGAAGCTCAAGTCACAGACGAGGCGCCAAAGATAGCAGTTGATAATGATGCAACAACCAGTACCATACAGGCCGAGCTAGAAAATACTACAGCACAGTTACCCGCAACCTCACCATCACCATCACCCTCACCCGAAGCAGATGGAACGCCAATGACGCCCTCTGTGCCTTATAGTCCGAGCATACCGTCTGCACCAAATCAGACGCCACCGGCGCCGATCACCACGCCAGGCACTATGCCACAGACGATGCCACAGACAATGCCTCTGGGTGATCCAAAGGAGGCACAAATTAGTGCCGTCAATGCGAATGACTCGCAGACGATGACGAGCACTGAGCCACAGGTGGATCAAATCAGCATGGAGGTGCCAGATAGCTTGGGTCAGCGCTTAAACGATATGGCAATTGCATCCATGCATTTGTCCTTTGAAATGGATATGACCAATGTACGTGATGCCATATTGAACGGTGAAGATACGGATAGAATTGAGCCGACATTAGGTAAAGATGCGATGGTTTTTCTGGAAACGAAGGTGGAGGCCGATCCCGATAATACGCCAGTGCACACGGTGCCCCTGCGATTCAATGCGTTGATCAAGGGCATGGTTCAGATCGATGCCGATAAATTGAATCCGAATCATTTGAGCGATGAACAATTGCCAGAATATAATGATACGGTTACCTCAATTGCCGCCAGCATATGCAGCACTGCGCTGCAACGTGGGTTTGGAACGGAAGCCAAAAGTACTTCCGAGCAACAGCAGCAGTCGCAAAAGCAGCAGCAGCAACAGCAGACGGCCCAAATTGGCGACTCATCTGTAAGCACAGTCGAGTCCAAGGACGACACAGTTGCTCCTTTCCATGCTGGGGGCAAGATAGCTACAAATGCAGGACGCATGGCATTGAAACGCAGCCAGGCTATGAAGCACATGAAGCAACATCATAATGTACCAACAATAATGAGTGCATTGGCACAACCCGAAATCGAGCAGCACACTATTATTAGTCCACAGTTGAAGGATGGCTGTAAAAGTCCCGTTATAAAGCCAAAAAAGAAGTGCCCCAAGAAATGCCCTTTGCTCGATGATCCCTGCAAGAAAGACAAATGCAAACGTCCAAAGCCAAGCAAGACGAAGAAGGCATCGAGTACAACTGAGATAACTGCTAGCGGTAAGGGCAAATCGGATCCCTGTGCCAAAAAGGGTAAGGGTGATCAAAAGAAGAAGGATCCCTGTGCCAAAAAGGGCGGTAAAGGAGGTAAGGATGGTGATAAAAAGGACCCCTGTGCCAAATTCAAGAAGGGTGGTAAAGGTGGAAAGGGAAGTAAGGGAGGTAAAGATGGTAAAAAGGATCCCTGTGCCAAATTCAAGAAGGGCGGCAAGGACGGTGACAAAAAGGACCCTTGTAAAAAGGGAAGTAAAGGAGGCAAGGACGGTGACAAGAAGAAGGACCCTTGCAAAAAGGGAGGTAAAGGAGGTAAGGATGGTGACAAAAAGGACCCCTGCGCCAAATTCAAGAAAGGCGGCAAAGACGGTGACAAGAAGAAGGACCCTTGCAAAAAGGGAAGTAAAGGAGGCAAGGACGGTGACAAGAAGAAGGATCCTTGCAAAAAGGGAGGTAAAGGAGGTAAAGGCGATAAGAAGAAGGACCCCTGCGCCAAATTCAAGAAGGGCGGCAAGGACGGTGACAAGAAGAAGGACCCATGCAAAAAAGGAGGCAAGGATGGTGACAAGAAGAAGGACCCTTGCGCCAAATTCAAGAAGGCTGCCGATAAGAAGGGTAGCGGTAAAGATTCCTGCAAGAAGAAGTACTCTACATACGCTAGCCCCGTTTCCAAATATTATCATCCCAATAGCTCCCATTTCCACTTCACCCGCAATCCTAAACGCTTTATGTCATCGATCACATTGAACGGTCCAAAGGAAAGTGCCTCTAAGTTAGTGCTGAGTCTGCGACCCTACACTGCGCGAGTGCGTCGCAGCTATCACAGCGAACAAGAGAAGTTCTCCAGCTGCCCCATAAACAGCAGCAGTAATACCTCTTCAAAGTCACCAGCCAAGTTCCGGGTCTACTCGACCCTCGTGCGTCGTCATTATGGAGGAATGCCCTCACCCACACAGCTAAATGCCTGGGACATTAGGTCTCCGATTGCGCGTGCGCAGATTCAGCGTGGTTATAGCAAAAAGTCGAAAAAGGATAAGAAAAAGACGGAGAATAGCAAGTGTGCGGGATTACAAGGCAAAGCCGGACCAAAGGATCGTAAGGATATTAAAGCACGCACAGGTCTGCGAACCGACTGCTATGACCCAACGTCAATGGAATGCGCCAAGCCTCGTTGTGGTGGCACTTGTAGCGAGGTCAAATTTCCGCGTAAGAAATGCGCACGGGATAACAAGCCCAAACCCAAGCCCAAGCCCTTCAAGAAGCCCAAGAAGAAGCTGCCCGCTATCTGCATGGTCGACAAAAAAAGCAAGGGAAAAGGTGCGCAGCGCTCTATAAGTCTTTGACTTCCAGTGACTAACTATGCTCTATAATTGTGTCCTAAGGTAGAAAGAAATGAGCTGCTAGCCACGGGCTCAATATTTCATAATCAAATGCGTATGCACAGCCATACGGCATTAAATACAAAGCGCAGCATCGCCCAAGCTAAAGAAGCACCGAAATCAACAGAATGCCCCGTCGGAGAAGATTCGCCTACAATCGAGGTTATACGTATACCTGCATCTTATCAGATATGTAGAGAGCGCCAACCTCAACCGGATGTCAAACCTTTTGGTAAGTTATGCTCTCGATTCCCTAATAGAGCATATATCATTCTCTCTCCATTCGCTATAGATGTCCTGATTAGTACCGGCTCGATAGCGCTAACAGGCTCCGACATACATGTGTATGAGAATGCGACTGAAGAGCTGGAGGGCATGACTTTGGGTCACGATGCTACCGGGTTTGTGGAGCAAGTGGGAAGCTGTGTCAAACATTTGCATGTGGGTGATCGTGTCGTCATTGAATCGGCATTGTCCTGTGGAATTTGTGATTATTGCAAACGCGGCTTGTACAACATCTGCGCCGATTTGATCTATAACGGTTTCTTAGCCACACAACAATCACATCCGGCAGACCTATGCCATCGCCTGCCAGATTCAATTAGCATGGATGAAGGCACTCTAACCCAAACACTGGCGATGGGCTGTCAAGCGTGCTTCAAGGCTCACATTTCACCCACAAGCAATGCCCTAATCATTGGATCGACTCCGACAGCTGTGGCCGCAGCTATGTGCGCGAGAGCGATTGGTGCCCGAAAGGTAACCATTGCCGGCACCATAAAATCCTCATTGAAAATGATTGACAATGACTTCGGCTTCAATACCATTCACTTTGACCCGAACGCATTGTTTGGAGAGGTGCTCGAGGAAATTTATAATAAATTCCAAGAGTGGCCCGACTGTGCCATCAACTGCGCCATCTCGCCGATGACCATGAATCTGGCCGTAATGGCATTGCAGCCATGTAGTGCTTGTGTCTTAGCCGAATGCGAGACAGAGTGTGCCAGCTTCAATGCTTTGGACATACTGATGAAAAACATACGCCTAATACCAAGCTTTCGTTCCGCCAACATGTGAGCGAGCCCCATCAATTTCATCCAATATTTTAGCTAATCCTTCCTAAATCCTGTAGGTACCCAACGGCATTACAACTTATGAAATCTGGTCGCGCGCCGATGCACAAATTCATTGCCAGAACTTTCTCATGGACCATGTTGGAGGAAGCTTTCAAGAGTGCTCAACACGAGTCAAACGTTGGCTTGCGAAAAATAATCGTTAATAATACAGAAGAGATCAACATTGGGGGACTGTTCAAAAAGAAAAACAAAATCAATTTTAAAGACCGAATTTGAGTATAGAAATAAAAAATTTTTTGTTCGAGTATCCTTATGCTGTATAAAAGACAAAGGCTTTGTAATTATGAAAAAAAAAATTAAATTTACTTTTTTAAAATAGATTTTGCCTAGATATAATTTTTTTGTTCCTCTGCAAATTTCAACCAAGATTGCATCTGTTTTCCTTGTCTGTTTACAAGTAATTGTTCCCTTATTCGTTTTGCTTGCATTTCATGTTCATCTAGATCAAAACACTTACGATAACCCATATATAAATATAAATATAAAAAAATCTAGGAACTGGAAATCCGGCAACTGACCAATTTTGGCAGTCTGTTCGAAATGAATGGCCCAATTCCTTTGAAGGCATGGTCTGGATCTTTCTGAATCCATGCCACGCTGGGGCTTCGCAATTCTAACCAATTCGGGTCTTAAAACAAAATATTAAGACATAATTAAAATGTATTTTAGAGTCAATTTGAACTCTACAATTTTTTAAGTTCTTAATAGCCATTCCCATTTTACTGAAAAAAAAAACTCAATATCCAAAGTTGAAATAAAAAGTCTCAAATATATGTAAAGATTCTTATTTTCCTTATTTTATGTCGACATATTTCATTTATCATTAAATATTTGACCAATTGCGTGGAACTCAACCGCAGTTCTATTGTGTTGAAAACAACTGTACATACAGCGCGATGTTTTGATATCCGTGATCCGTGATCTTTCAGCTGCTTGATATGGTTTCGACTCGAAACTTTCTAGCCTCATTCAACGCCGGCATAAGCTCCTTAAGCTTACCTTGATTTGGATTCCTAATAAAATCAATGCAAAGTTTAATAGCTGGGTCAAATTTTACTAGTTCCACGGCCAAACATCATTTATATATGACATTATCCTAGGCAAAATCACGTATAACCAATTCGGCGACATGGTCCAGCCGTTAGGTCATGTATGAAGCCGTAATATAGAAAACTCCGACCTCTGCACGCACTAAAAGTTTTTAGCCAATTGACGGATACTGTCGATATTCAAGCTGCCGGTAAATCTTCTATTCAACTACCGTATGTAAAAAACGTCCAAATCGGTCGAGCGTGGTATTCCCATTTTATAATAGTAAAACTTTATTTAGGGTATCTTAAAATGCAAAACGAATTCCATATCCACCGATCAGTCCTATGGTAGTTATATGTTAACCTGAACTGAACCTAAACTGAACTAAAGCAACCAAAATTATGAAAATGTATTATAAAACAAAGCTTGAATCGTGACCTATTTAAAATTGGAAGCCTGAGGCAAGGAATTGATTCCGATATTCCGAGCCACTAAACATCTGATTTCTATATAGATTCTTTAAATAGAGCATTTATATTTGCTTATATATAGGGTAAAATTATTGAGCCCCCGCAAGAGCATTATATGCATTGCTTCATTATTCAGTTTGTAAGCTGAAAACGAACTGATCTGATCTGAATGGATTTTGAAATAAAAGGGCGACAGATCAGATCAGTTCGTTTTCAGCTTAGCTTGTGGATTGTTATTGTCACGACGGTTTGCCAGAGCCAGGGTCCAGCAAATGATCCAAAGGGGTAAGAATACTGTGCAAATGGCAAAATAAAGCCAATTGCCATAAATCACTGAATCGATAAGGGCATAGGTGACCGCATCAATGGCAGCGGAGGCGGCGCGCAGCAGCAGCTGTTGGAATGTCAGCTCGGGAAATTGATAGAAGCTCATGATCAGGACGATGATATAGATGACCACCATAGGATTTAGGAGCAGTGTCCACACACGCGCAAAACTGCGCAAAGTGCTATTGATTTTGCTTGTATTCAGGACAACGACCATCGGCACCGTTAACACCGCCACAAAGAAGCCCAGCGAGAAGTTGAGCAGCCCGATGACAATCAGAGCACAGCCATATATGAGCAGCAGACTGATGTGCAGCAGCTCCAGCCCGCCAGGCGGCAGCACAACAGCGAAAGGCAACACAAGCCCAATGAAATTGAGAGCGATCAGTATGGACGCAGTCAGTGGTCCAGCACCCAATGGCAGTTCCATAAAGTATTTCTGCAACGGCAGCACATTGCCCAAGTAGCCGATGAGCAGAGCCGCAGCCAAGTAGATCAATACTAAGCCATATGGCAAGGACAGCTTCATCGACTGCATTGCTGGCATAGTGTAAGGGTTAGTTCCATTGCTGTCCAGCTCTGTTGCATCCAGTGTGGACCATGTGAGATAGGCCTTAAGAAAGCTGCAGGCGATAAGCGCTACCAGAGCGGGCATATAATCGCCAATGGATATGTAACGATCGTTGTGCACAATCACATAGAAGAAGAAACTTTGATGAAAGCGTTCCAGCAAGTTGTTCAGACTGCGCGCGATTCCCTCGATGGCTTTTAGGAGCGGCACAGCCCCTGAAGTCGGATTGGTCTTCACATTGGAATTGGTAACACGCTTGGCGGCGGATATTGTCAGTGCGTCGATGCGATAGCGATGAAAGAGTCCATGATTGCCATTGGGCACGCCCGATGATTGTGTCGACAGCATAGATAGCATTTGGCGCAAATTCTGTTCGTAATTGGAGAGGTTGGAGCGACGCTTCTTACGCGGCGTCTGCTTGTACCCCGAGGTGACGCCTTCGCGAGCCATGATACGCTGCACCAAGTTGAACATGTCCAGGTTGGGTAGCCTGCCATTCAAGCCCTCGATCTTGACATCAATATAGTCAATTTCCATGTCCTGAACCTCGACGTTCAATGCTGCTTGCAGCGAGCCGGCGCGTGCTGGTAAGTTCCCAGGCAGCAGATACGAATTACGTATGTCCAATTCAGTGTCGCCATCATGGTAGGCCTCTAGCCAGGCCTGCATGCCCAGCTGCTCCTGTTCGGTGATCAGAAATATCAAATCCTTGGCCCAATAGTTTTTGCGCCTTGCGAACTCTGCAAACGCTAATAAGACAGGCACGCTGGGCGTTATGTCGACATGCACCGAGTTTGGCGGACGATAGGGCGCCGAGAAGACTATACCCTCGGTGGAACCGATGCGTGGCGCTCGCAAAATGCCATATATGTTCTTGCCATGGAACTCCTTCCCGTTACCGAACGGATAGCGCAGCGTATAGTTATGCGTGTGCGTCTCTAGGCCAAACTCATTTAGCTTGGCCAGAATCCAGGCGTGCGGCGTTGTAGACTGATGACCTTTGCGTTCGTGTTGCAACTCCTCCAGCAGCTGGACGGCCAATCGATTGGAGTCTATGCGTATCTCAGGATACACCAAGCCTGGCGATAGGGCATTCTCTGATAAGTAAGTTCCATGATTGAATTCGGGTAGGGCAAGGCACATAAACCAGACCACGCCCGCTGTGTAGAAAGCAAAGCAGAGCTTACGCATATGCTTTGCAAGATTGTCAACCAG